>CM037095.1:58846023-59446023 GCA_020916435.1 Oxytropis ochrocephala
AGATGAGGAGCCCGTTGTCCCACAGACTTTAGAGGAGAGGGTTCAGAGAGCAGCTGCATTGGCCTGGGATGCACTAGATGTCGACCGTTCACCTGCTACTTCACGTCGTTATTTTCAGTCATTTTTAGACATTTTGGACTCGTAGTCGTATTTGACTTATTTGTATTTGTACTCGTATTTCATATTCGGGTTTTTTTTTATATATTTTGACGTATTTTAGATTATATAGGACGTCTCTTTACTCGTATATCGTAACGCTTTCGTTTTGTTATTTAAATCGTAAAGCGTTTTATCGTATTTTAATACACAATTTTTTTTAAAAAAAATTAAAAAAAATCTGGATTTACCTCAAACGCAGGTAAATCTGGTTCATAATTATGAACCGGATTTACCTGAGTATGAGGTAAATCTGGAAATCCCAAACGTAAAATCAAAACCACATTTTTTAAACCGGATTTACCATAAATTGAGGTAAATCCGGGAATCTTAGTTTTTTATTTTTTAAAAAATTTTAAGGGTATTTCTGGTTTTATGGGTTTATGGGGTATGGGAGAGAAGGAGGGGGTGAAAAAAAACCCTCACCTTATGCATGTATTCTTACTTTCGTATCGTACTAAAACGTATTTCCCAAACACTAATATACATTTTTTTTTTCAGGTACGAGTATACAATTGACCGACCAATCACAAGAAATTCAAGCATTCGGCAAGACTTCACGAGAATCAATTCATGAAAGATGATTAATCATCTTGTCTTTCTTTTCTTTTCCATTTTTGGAACTTAACAAATCTAATGAAAAACTAAAAACGTATATTGAAACAATTGCATCAGAGAAAAATCAGATAATAAACATTGCGTGCAAATAACAACATTATTATACAAGACTTTACAAATTGGGAATCAAATTTCGATAATAGGCAAGTTACAACTCCAACCAAAACCCCAAAAATCGCAAACTATTAACTAGTGGAGCCCACATTTGTCGGTATTGTAAGGGCAAACCAATGTATACAAGCTAGCTAAGCTTATATATCTACCAAACTGCAACTAACTCATTTCACACACCCAACTTGTGAAGTTTATAATTTATTTATATAATAATAAGAAAAAGTATATCAACTAGTACATCCACAAACCATTACATTGCAATATTAATTAATATTAATTATCTTGGAATCCAAATACTTTATTTATTTTCGTTTGGTAGAACCAAGAGGGATGGAATGGAAGGAAATATTTTTTCATGATATATATAAATGATCCCAAATCTATTCTCTATGCTTTTCCATGATATCTAGATAAGTAACGTTAAAATATAGAAACAATGTTGTGACATATATAAAGACTAATAGGAAGAAAATTAAAATAAAAAAAACAAAAAAAAAACAAAAGAAAAAAAGTGAGCGAAGTTAACGCCAGGCGGAAGCGACGGTGATTGTTCTTCCCATCCATCCAAAGCAAATCCCACCGTTCTCTTCTTTAACACTGATTCCCGAGTTGACTCGGTTATTATTGTTATTGTTGTTATTGTTACTCAAAGCGAGTCGAGATTTTAATGACTCAGTCACGTTTTGACTCATTGGTTTCAACATGAACCCCGCCATACTCATACGCGCGCGCCATTTCCCAAACACTTCACACCGTTCCACGCGATCTCTTCCTTCACAAGCCACCGAGTTACAAAGCTTACGACTCAGTCCTTCTTCAATTTTAACTCGTTCCGCGTTCTCCCTTCCTAACACGGATTCAACCGAGTCAAATAAAGCTCCATAATACGACCATGACTCAGCCACGCGAGCCAAAAACGGCGCCGTATTGCAATTCATTTCTTGCTCCACAATTGTAACCACGCGCGGTGAAAGTTTCTTCACGCGCCGTAATAGCTCGTCACGTGGATTCTCTGTTGACACGCTCTCATCTGGAATACGATTCAGCTTAAACGCAAAGTTTACCATAACCGTTTCTTCAGGGTTGCATCCTAAAGACTCGCGAGTTAACTCGGCGAGTTTCTGATTCAAAGAAACAACGCGAAATTCGAACGCAATCCTCAACCTCTCCGCTTGACAACTCAACATCTCCCCCACCGCTTTAACTCTCTCCTCACCACCGTTCTCCGCTACCGCCGCGATCTTCACCGTATAACCAACCGGTAATGGAACCTTACGCGCTGTAAGCGCGTGAAGAAGATTCACGTACTGCTTCCCCTGTCCAATTTCAAAATCAACCACGCAGAAACCGTTTCCGATTCCGTTGTTGTTCTCTTCAAATGCTGCTTCAAGAATTGCGAGATTCGCTGCCATTAAACCAACCTTAAAACAAACCGAGTTATCAAGAAGCAACTGAGTCGACTCGGAATGTTCTTTTGAGAAAAGTTCAGCCACCGGTGGTGGATTTTCCACCGAATTCATCCTCGATTTCAGAGCAGAAACCATGATATCGGTTAACCTTTGATCAGAATTCCCCGTCGGATTCGGAGTTACCATTAAACGGTTAAGGATCTCCAAAGCCACGTCGTTTTTACCTTCAGCAATCGCAGATGCGGCTTCAATTAGGGTTTGTTTGGAACACACCGAAGCAGGAGAAGCCGCAGAGGAAGAAGTTGATGACGTGGTAGACGAAGTAGGAGACGACGAAGCAGGTTTTTGGTTCTGACATCCCGAAGCAGAACCAGAACCACCACCCGAACCTGAACCACCTCCCGAACCTATTAGGTTCTGATAAGTTTCAGACCACTCACTTGTTGTTATAACAGAAGCTGCATCGGCTTCTTCTCCTTCGTCGTTATCTTCTAGAAGCTGCTTCTCTAATTCTTGAAGCCTATGATCCATGATATTTTTCTCCGGTTCAGGGTTTTGAACCGGGTTCAGTATCTGACCCGAATTTGAGGATCTATACTGAAAATTAAAATTCTGTTGAGGACGAAGTTGGTGTAATAAAGGTACACCTAAACGCTGCGTTTGGTAACCACCACCCAAACCCATATTCATACCCATAGGGTTGTTTTGTAATTCATTAACGGAGAAAGATAACGGTGAGGATGAGTGATGAAAGTTTGTTCTTGGTTTAACGGAACGGAGTAATAAGTTTGAAAGAACGTTATTGTTGTTGAGGTTAACGTTGTTGGTGTTGTTGTTGTTGAAGGTTTGGTTTTGTTGGGTTTGGAATTCAGCGAGGGTACGTTTTCCGATGAGGGAAGGTGTATGACGGTTATGGTGAGGGATCTGAGAAGAAGGATCTAGAAAAATTGGAGGTAGTTGTTGTTGTTGGGTGCGGTAGAGAGAAGGGTGGTGAAGGTGGTTGTTGTTGGTGGTGTTGATGGTGGTGGTGAGATTATTGATGGGGTTTCCTGTCGTTGTGATGGATCTGCCGGTGAAGTAATCTGATGATCCACCACCGCCAGTGAAACCCGGCGACGACATTCTCTCTGTCTTTCTCCGGTGATGAAGAAATTAAGGAAAACAGTTAGAAGGTTGTGTTTTTTTCGGAGAAACGCATGAGACACACAAAGAAAAAGAGAGAGAAAGAAAGAACGAAAGAAAGGTGCTTCTTATGGTGTCGTAATGATTCTCTTCAATATAATAACGGAGAGAGAGCAAAGGAGAGTTTTCTCTTTCTTTTATTAATTAATTTAAAAAATTATTATGTTATATTATTACTACTACTATATGTCTTTATTATTATTATTGCATAAAAATTCTAACAAAATATTCTTTGATTCTTGAAACTCTTGATTTCTATTTATTTTTCAGGATAAGAACTTAATTATTATTTTTTGTATTTACATGTAATAAAAACTTATCTAATTGATAAGGATTCAACTCATATATACCAAGAGAACATGAGTTCGAGTCTCGTGTTGGTGTCTTGTTAAATGCACTTTGAGCTTGATTTTATCCAACCTTCGATGAGTTCGGATCTAACTTGCCTAACTTTTTCAATTATATTCTTAGTTTCTAATATTTTTATTTTGACAATTTTAGTCTCTCTATTTAATTTTTAGTAATTTTGGTCAAATAATTTTCTCAATGTCACAATTTTGGTCCTTGTACTTTTTATTTACGCTTTCGGTCTTTTAAAAAATTATTATGAGTTTGATACACTTTTGTTTTTTTAAGCAAATATTGTATTAAAAAAAGGATTACTAGGAACAAGGATGAAATCCAATTACAACCTTGAGAGGCAAATGAGTGGGTTAACCCACCAGTCTGAAATTACACATGAAAAATTACCACCCACACAACTAATAAACCACTCTCAGTATAATGACTTCACATGGTTGACGATCACCTTCAGATCAAATACCGCAGCCTCAAACAACACATGGTTCCTGTGAAGCCAAATACACCAATTGGTAGCCATCCACACCAAATACCAAACTCTGCTAGACTTCTTAGAGACAACCTCCAATCCATAAGCAGGGAAACGATCAACTCCTACCAAGCTGTCATTCACAGAAATGCCAACCCATCTCTGAATATTATCCCAAACAGTCAATGACCGATTACACTCAAAAAATAGATGAGTAATGATTCATCAAAAGCAAAGCACAAAGGACAACAACAACTATGAGGATCGGTAACAATTCTCCTTTTAATCAGGGCATCACATGTTGGTAACTTTTCAATCAACAATTTTTAGCCAAAAACACTCACTTTGGAAGGAATAGATGTCTGCCACATATCGTGTAGAGCTTGTTGAGTGGAAGAGCCAAAAGTGCAAATTGTACGAATTTCTATGGGTCAAAATTGAGAAATTTAGAGACTAAAATTGCCAATTGGAGAAAAAATACAATTAATCCTAAAATATTTGTATATTTTGATGAATTGATATTAAAATCTGAAGTTTTTAAATAATTCATTTGTTTTGAGAAAATTGTCACAAATAGTAAAATATACAAATTTGCAAAGTGTTAAATAAAAAATGTAATTTCAGAAAAAATAAAAATAAAAACGCAATTGAAAAATTATTATTTTTAATACAATTGTCATGGTAGTCTTTAATGTGTTTTTTTATTTCGGTTATAAATAAATAAAAATATGAGAGTGAGTGGAATGTTTCGTATCAGAGTTTGTACGCATTAAAATCCCACCGTTGATTTCTATGGGATTCGAGATTTCGACCAGATTCTTTAAATCGAACGGTGATAAAGGAATGGCATCATAATAGCCAAAACGACGGCTCATTTGGTAGTATTTAATAACGAACTTCAATTCTCGGCAATCCAAGAAGTGAACCAATGAATCACGCTACCTCCAAGCGCGTGATGAAACCGATAAAGTGCGTGTTTGGTCTAGTTTCGTTGTTCTTGTGAAACTTCTTAAAATCAATGTAATGTAAGTTAGAGAAAAAAGGTTAAAGTACTTGATAAAGAGATTGCGTTAATCAATCACTTACAATGTTTTTCTATTTTCAAATAATTGGTATTACAATTTTTTTGGTTTATATAATTGTCTTGTTTTTTGTTAAACTAGGCTCTATATATGCGAGGTTGATTCATAGCAGTGGTAGAAATATCGTTTATAGACACTTGGTTGTTGGATTCGTTTCTCCCAGATGCCGATCATTGGTTTTCCCGTTTGTGTGTGTGAGGTCTGGCAGTTGTCAGTCCGACCATCAGACAAAAAACAACTAGGCTTCTATGTCTGAGGTTGACTTGTCACAGCGGCCAAAATGCCATTTATAGACAACCAGGCGCCAAGTTCGATCCTCAGGTGTCAATCTTTGCCTTTTTCGTTTGTATGTGTATCTTATGTGTGTGTTAAGTCCTGACATTTATCAGTGTGACCATTAAACTAAAAACAACTAGGCTTCTAAAGTTACTTTTTTACATTTAAATATAGGTTTAAATATCATTTACCCCCCTGCAAATATCACCATAATTCATTTATCCCCCTGTAAAATAAAAAGTTTTAAGATGCCCCTTGCAAATATAAACTGTTTACGGTTACCCCCTGCTGTTAGATTATATTGACAGTGTTAACAGTTTATATTTGCAAGGGGCATTTTAAAACTTTTTATTTTACAGGGGGTAAATGGATTATGGTGATATTTGCAGGGGTAAATGATATTTAAGCCTTAAATATATTATTTAGGTTAAAATATAATTCTTATCTCTCGATTTTTTTTTACTTTACAGCCATGTTTTTTTTTACTCAACTTTACAACTATGCGTTCAGTAGTGTCTATATCTCTCTATTTAGTCCTATAAAGAGATTTTTTGGATAGAACAGATTAAATGAACATTCCTTCTGAATCATAATCCTTTTTTTGACACAATTCTGAATCGTAATCCTATAAAATCTCATTTGAAGGCTAATTAATGAATATATTATGGAAAGTATTTTACCAAATTAAAGAAATAAGAAAGAAATTCTATTTTTCCATTAAAATTTTTATTAAAATATTCTGACAATAATTAAGCAAATCCAAATATCTTTTACAACGTTGCTGACTTGTTGTTGATACGATCATAGAATCTTATCAATTGTTTATAATTATCGTCAAAATTTAATTCATCAGTTTCAAATAAAATATAAAATATTCATATACAAAATACAATAGATTTATTAACGCTACTAAGTTTTGATTTTTTTTTGATGAACTGCTATTAAGTTTTGATGATCTCCACTTCTAACGCTGAAAAAATACTATGATTTGTTTTGTGTATGAATATAAACGGGCACGGATCCTCTGCAGTTTTGGCGGGAACTGCAGAGTATAGTTAGTGTAAATAGAGACATTTTACATCGGTTGAACAACAGCTGTAGATGATAAATATATGTGTAAGAGATATTTAACATCGTTTTGCAAACGAACCGACGTGTAAAATGCTCTCTATTTACACGATATTTCAGCTTCCCGCCAAAACTGCAGAGGATCCGTGCCCGAATATAAACAGGTTAGAAGTTTTTTTTTTTAAGCTCAAAGAGGGGAGCAATAAAGAGAAAACAAAGTAGAAATCCCTAAGAAATAAAGTCTCAATAAATTTTGTCTTTGAAGGCATCAACAACAAAACTAGCTAGGAATACTTTGACATTCTACTGCGCTCCTTTTAGACTCGTGTCAAGTTTATAAAAGCTATCAGCAACCTGGTTAATTAGTCTTCCGGTGAACATAGTGACCACTGCCTCAAGAGCATCCAAAAGATATTGTGAACAAAAGAGATCAGATGAAAAAGAGGGTGTAGCGTAGACCACCAAGATCGACGGAATTAGATTAACGGTTGTTGTTGTAACCATGTACACGTGATATTTACCACGACCCAACACCATACACACACGCTAAGGAAAAACACGTAGCAACATGCGTGGAACAAACACACACAGAGACACACTTACGCAAATAAGAATGCAAAAGAACACGAACACGAGCAAGTACACAACGAACCACGACCAGAAGGCATGAGACGTTAAAGATAACCAAGATGCAACACTTGCATCAAGAACACCACGAGAACGCGTGTATAACACTCTTCCACTTTCCTCACAAGCACACATAAGATTGTTTTTTACCCAATTCGATCAATTTGACCCACATTTGTGCGACTAGCTAAGTTGTGTCCAACTTTATTGAAGAATATGATTTTTACAGTTACAATGGTGAAACGCTATCTGTGTTTCCCTCTCTTTTTTCACTTTCACTTTTCTCTTTTGACAAATAAAGAAACTCTAGTGAATCCCCCCACCGAATTCACTCCGAACAAAAAATAAAGCATAAAAGTCTAAAATTCTACTCAACTTGTGTAAATGGTGCTTTATTTATAGCACTTATATTGGACTATATTCTAATACATTAAATTTGTAAGGGTATATTTGTAAAATCATTTAGTCTGTTACCATGATTAGCTATTAACTAGATGGGTTAGTTAGTAGGTCAAGATAGTTAGTCTTTATCTTTTTCTTCGATTTGGTAAAGTGGTTCTAGTTAGTTACAACCACTAGAACTGATTGATAGAGCTTGTATAAAAATCATCACTGATTCATTCAAGGAAATAACACACAAATTTAATCTTCTTGAAATTCCTTTTATGGTATCAGAGCAGATTCTTTCTGCTCTGGGTGCCGATCATCTTCATCATCCCGATTTCACGTCACACAACTCCAAAATCAACAACAATGGCGGAAATCATAACTTCTACCGAAGAATTGGATTCATCAGAACAAGGAAAGAAATCGAAAGATCCTGCACTCAACCTTACCAGCCCCTACTACCTCCATCCATCGGAAAATCCAGGTGCCATCCTTGTTGCGCCGCCGATGAACGGAAGCAACTATGATACATGGGCGAAGAAAATGGAGAGGGCGCTCCTAGCCAAGAATAAGATCAAATTTATCAACGGGAAGATCACTCAACCTAAGGAAGACGATGACCTATATGAAGCGTGGGAAAGATGCAATGGAACGGTGATTGCATGGATCGCTGGTTCCCTCACAACGGAAATTGCGCAAAGTATCGAGAATGTTGAAAATGCATTCGATCTTTGGAATGAATTGAAAAGTCGGTTCTCCAAGGGTGATGCATTCAGGATGTCCGATCTTATGCAGGAAATCCACTCAATTAAACAAGCGGAAAGGAGTATTAGCACATATTACACTGAATTGAAGGTCATTTGGGAGGATCTTGAAACCCTAAGGCCTATCAATCCATGTGTGTGTGGCAAGGTAGATGCGGGAGTCAAGAAGCAGCGCGATCAGGAGTACGTGATTTGCTTCTTGAAAGGTCTCAACGACCAATACAACACGGTAAAGACTCAGATCATGATGATGGAGCCTTTACCGGACATCAACAAGGTATTTTCCCTCACACTTCAGCAAGAAAGGCAACTGAACGACAATATTTTGGGGGAAAGCACGAAGACGACGCTAATGGCGAACACCGGAAACACACAAGGGCTTCAAGGAAGGGGAAACTTCAATTCGCGTGGAAGGGGGCGTGGAAGATTCCCAGGAAGAGGCAACAACAACAATACGGGCAAGAATTGCAGTTATTGTGGAAAAATAGGTCATACAGTGGAAGCCTGCTATTTCAAGCATGGGTTTCCACCTGGGTTCAAATTTCGGGACAAAGAAGTTGTTGCAAGCAATGCAACCAATGAAGGAGGCACTGCATTATACAGGAAAAGCCCTCATTGAAGATGATTGGGCACGCTAGGGCATTTCACTCACTCTATATTCTTGATCAAGGATCACAGTGTTTGTTTGCTTATAGTTTAAGAGATAATGAATGTAATTTTGATTGTAATGTGAACTCTATTGAGCAATTGTTGTGTAATCATGTTGTATCTAGAAACTTTGCCTTATGGCATCATAGGTTAGAGCACCCCTCTGGTGAAGTGATCAAACAAATTTGTAATGATGCTGACTATGTACATGATATTGATAATAAAGTTTGTGACTCGTGTAATTTAGCAAAACAACATAAATTGCATTTTCCTATGAGTAATTCTAGAACTGCAAATTCCTTTGATCTAATACATATGGACATATGGGGTCCTTTTTCCACCCCATCTGTCCATGGCCATTTATATTTTTTGACTGTTGTAGATGACTTCACAAGACACACTTGGCTTTTCCTTATGAAGAACAAGGTTGAAGCTAGAGGTTTAATCAAAAATTTCATCACTATGGTCAAGACACAGTTTGGTGTCTCTGTGAAGGCTATACGAAGTGACAATGGGCAAGAGTTTCTGATGCATAATTATTACCAAGAGAAAGGAATTTTGCACCAGAAAACGTGTGTAGAAACAACACAACAGAATGCCATTTCTGAAAGGAAACATAGGCATGTCCTGAATGTCACTAGGGCCATTATGTTTCAATCTCAACTTCCTAAAACATTCTAGTGTTATGGTGTGATACATGCCACTCATTTGATCAATATGCCACCAACAACTATTCTAAAAGGAAAGTCTCCATATGAGAAATTATATGGTCATCAACCTGATCTAAGGCATCTAAGGGTGTTTGGATGCCTCAGCTATGCATCCACACTACAACAAGGAAGAGGCAAACTTGACCCGAGGGCAAGGAGGTATGTGTTTCTTGGGTACAAACCAGGTATCAAGGGTTACATACAAATGGATTTGAAGACAAGGGAAATGTTTGTGTCAAGGAATGTGGTGTTTTATGAAGATCAGTTTCCTTACATCAAAAACCAGCAACCCGCAGCAAAAGGTACCATCAGCCCTAATACTTATGACCTTTATACCTTTGACCCTGAGAACACAAGTCTAGATACTCACACCACTCTCACACCTACCACCTCCACTTCCATTGACATGACAAATAATCACGATGAAACCCCTGACCAACCCTCATCCCTCAATAACAGTCATGAACAACAGTTACATGAAACACCTGAGAACAACATCACAAATCCAATCCATCATGAATTGACTGATACACCAGATAATACCACCACAATCATTTCACAAAGGCCAACCAGGACAATAAGACCCCCCATTCGGTTTGATGATTACATTTGCAACAAAGTGACCACTGGCTCAAAAAATTTATATCCTATACATTCTGTGATTGGGTATGAGAAACTCAAGGAGCCCTACAAAACCTTTGCCTTATCCATTTCCTCCTCCTCTGAACCCTCAACCTACAATCAAGCTAGCAAACATGAGTGCTGGAACAAAGCTATGCAGTTAGAATTAGACGCACTTGAACAAAATCAAACCTGACAGTTAGCTGATCTGCCTATTGGAAAGAAGTGCATTGGATGCAATGGGTCTAAAAAATCAAGTATAGGGCTGATGGATCTATAGAGAGATACAAGGCTCGTCTCGTGGCAAAAGTGTACACACAATCAGAGGGCATTGACTACTTAGATACATTTTCCCCTGTGGCCAAAATGACAACTGTGAGATTCTTGCTTGCCATTTCTGCAAGTCAGGGTTGGCATCTCCAACAACTTGATGTAAACAACGCCTTCCTTCATGGGGACTTAGATGAAGAAGTGTACATGGATGTTCCTCAAGGCTATCAAAGTTCTTCCCCTAACAAGGTGTGTAAGTTACGAAAATCACTCTATGGTTTAAAGCAGACAAGTAGACAATGGTTTGCCAAATTGTCTACTTTCCTCATCACACTTGGTTACACACAATCCCAGTATGATCACTCTCTTTTCATCAAGTGTCACCATGGTGCCTATACCATCCTAATCGTTTACGTGGATGATTTGATTCTGGCTGGGAACAACATTGCTGAAATACAATCTGTCAAAGATAAATTGGATGCTAGATTCAAAATAAAAGACCTCAGAATTCTAAGATATTTTCTTGGCATTGAAATTTCCAGAACTTCTAATGGTATATCTATGTGCCAACGCAAGTATGCTTTGGACTTGCTCATTGAGACTGCTTTACTTGGTTCTAAACTTGTTGAAACACCTATAACCAAGTCCACCATTACTGATTTCGCTGCAGAATCCCCTGATACTGATGCCAGTGAATATAGGCGCCTCATTGATAAACTCTTATACCTCAACACTACACGACCTGACCTTAGTTTTGCAGTGCAGCAACTCAGTCAATACATGGCACACCCTAAAGAGAAGCATCTTCAAGATGCTCACAGAGTACTCAGATACATTAAAAACTATCCTACACAAGGTTTGTTTTACCCTGCAAATTCTAGTTTAGAGCTGGAAGCCTTTAGTGACTCTGATTGGGCCACTTGTGTGGTCACTAGAAGATCTGTTACTGGTTTCTGTGTTTTCTTTGGGGAATCTCTCATTTCCAGGAAATCAAAGAAACAAAGCACTGTTTCCAGATCTTCCACTGAAGCTGAATACTGTGCACTAGCTTCCACTGTTTGTGAAATTCAATGGCTTAATTACTGGTGTGTTTGATATACACACAAATGTGCAAGTATACACAATCGTATCAAGTAATAAAGTGAAAGTAGAGTATCGTTCCCACGGGGATTGGATTAATTTACAAGTTTAGATTAAATAGTTTACTAGTGAAAGGTAACCACTATCCTACTCACAAATAGGTGGTTTTGATAAACAAACAGAATGTAAATAAGCAATAAAACATGTAAGGAATCAGTGGAGAATGATAGTTGAGATGTCTTCACCAAATAAGTCACTTTTAAGAGTTTTAGTGGTGTATGTGGTGCAGGTACACTAGATGCAGCTGCATCAGTATGTGCTTTTCAGTCACTTTCTTTAGAGTTTCATTACAAACTCTTATGTCTTTGCTTTTTACAGTAAAGAAAAGATTTGTCAATTCCTCTCTTGCCTCCTAACAATGATCCAAGTTGATAAATAAGTTCACTCTTGTAATTGCATCATCCTAAGGACTATGTGATCCTATGTCTAGGTTTTAGCATGTAATTAACAAAGTTTCCTTTATTAAATACTTATCCCTATTAGTTCTTGAGTTCTAATCATAAACCATGTATGTATTTATGATTTGCATTCACTTTTAGTTGGCCAATTCTAAAGATGAATATGAAAGAGTTGTCATACAAGAACTAAAATGCAAACATCACATATGAACAATAACTTACTTAAAAGATCATTATAAGGTTAGAACATCTCAACCAATGGAATTTAGCTCATATTACTCATTATATAATAGAGAGAATCTGTAAGGAACATGATAGAATGAGTAATATTACAAAAGAAATCAAAATGATAGAGATTACTCAAGTAGAAGATCTTTTGCATGAGCTTCCAAAGTTGAAGTACAATACTAATGTCTTACACAAGTTTCCTTCAAGTAAAAGTGAAGGGAGTGGTTGTCGAGCACTTCCTTACCTTCCTTCTCTTCAGAAACTTAAATAAAAACTAAACTAAGTTACTAATATAAATAAGCTAAGTGATCCTTTAAGAATTGGATGAAGGATTATTTTCAAGTGAGGATAAGTGGTCCTTTGTATAGGCAATGAGCTTTCCTTCTATGGAGGGTTTGCTTGGGAGACAAGATTTAACCAAGATCAGCTAACCATAGTTACTTTGCACACCTCCCATCAAGCAAGTTGCTCAAGTTGGTCATTTGCATGAAGTTCACATGGGGTAGTCCAATAAAGAAGTGCCACATGTCCTTGAGTGAGCTTCTCAACTTGTCTCCAAAAGTAGGCGCCGAATTTTGCAAGTGGATCTGGTCCACATGACTAAGCATGACGTCACATATCAAGTGTGGAAGCATCAAGTTGGTCCTTGGATGTTTTGGTGCAAAGTGCTGGTTTAGCAGGTGTAGGCAGAGTGGGCACTCCTAGTGTAGGCAGTGTGGGTACTCTTGAAGTAGTTGCACAGAACAAAACATCAAACCTAACAAGATATATGCATTTTGCCTAATTCTTTGTCTTAATCCATTTGAATCCTTAAAATGTTGTTTCTTAATAAATAAGCTATATTTATATATTATTGTACTTGAAAATAAACAATAATCTAAGTTTAAATGTATAAATAACTCTATACAAAATAGAGTTATCACTTACCTACATCTTGAAGGATATATCTCTGCCTTTCATCACACCAGCCCTCCTTTACTGTGACAGCCATCCTGCTAGACATATTGCTGCTAATTCCAACTTCCATGAACGCACTAAACACATTGACATTGATTGTCATGTGGTTAGAGAAAGACTTCAAGATGGTTTGTTCCATTTGCTGCCAGTCACATCTACTTTACAACTGGCTGATATTCTTACAAAGGCATTGGAACCTCAAGTCTTCAACAACTTACTCTCCAAGCTTGGAGTGCTCAACATTCACCCTCCAGCTTGAGGGGGGATATTGGACTATATTGTAATACATTAAATTTGCAAGGGTATATTTGTAAAATCATTTAGTCTGTTACCATGATTAGCTATTAATTAGATGGGTTAGTTAGTAGGTCAAGATAGTTAGTCTTTATCTTTTTCTTCGGTTTGGTAAAGTGGTTCTAGTTAGTTACAACCACTAGAACTGATTGATAGAGCTTGTATAAAAATCATCACTGATTCATTCAAGGAAATAACACACAAATTTAATCTTCTTGAAATTCCTTTTAACTTAGCAAATTGGTTACACAAACCATAATCAATAGAAGATACTAACCAATTTTGTTACAAAAGAATAATAACTAAGGTAGCGTGAAACGAGTCCTATAGCAATCTTGAACAAATTGGCACAAGAATAACAATCTCTGCCTTGACAATTTGATCAAAGCTTTTGATTCTCTTCCAAAAGTTGTAACAGACTAAAGCAACACCCATAGCCCTTGTCTATTTGGAGCAATTTAAGGCAATGCTTGAACTTGACCAAAGTGATAACTTTGGCAAGGAAATCTGAAGGATTTTCTGCCGGGTGAACTTTCTTAATCGGAAACTTTCCGCTCTCCACTTGCAACCACACCCCAATCCAATAAAGCCTTATGTCTATGTTTTCTTATCTATCATGAAAAGTTTGATTCTTACATAAACGAGTCACACTTTTGATTGTCACAAAACACATTTACATTATCTTGCTTTGTTCCCAATATTCTGACCAAACCCTTTAGCCAGTGGCTTGCTTTGTAGATTGTTGTAAGCCCAATATATTCTACTTCTGTAGTTGATATAGCCATTATGTGATAAAGAGATGTCTTTCAAGTGATTGTTTTACCAAATAAGTTGAACACAATTAGCCTAAGTCTCCTCAACCTTGTTCCTTCATGATCCCTATTTTCTATGTCACTAAGTCTCATCAACCTTGTTTCTTTTATCTAGGTGCCCATATGTTGTGTGAAAATATGATGTACAAGTATACACAGTCGCAACAATTAATAAAGAGTAAGTAGAGATCGCTCGCACGAGAACTGTTTAGTTCTTTTCTTTATTTAACTTAGTAAATAAGCTAGTGAGTAAAAATAAAAAGAGAAAATAACCATGTGGTAAAACATTTCGTAAAAATAATAAGTAATGTAACAGAGTGAAGAAAATATCAAGAGAGAACCAGTTGGAAAGACTTTTTAGCATGTAACTTCCTAATGATGATCAAGTGCTGAAATAGGTGATAAGCACCTGAGTGCTATAGCATATGTTTTGTGCTTTTCAGTCACTTTTCCACATGGTTTCATTAAAACACTTATGCCTAAGCTCTAATTAAGTTCACTCCTGACTATTAAGTATGGCCAAATCACCCTATGGATTTTGTCTCTTATGTCTAGGTTTAAACCAGATTTATTAAAGTGTCCCTTGACAAATACTACCCATATTAACATGCAAAACCTTTTAGTGTCTACATACATGTGCTTTTTCTAAGTTGATCACTGCTAAAATAAGCTTGGAAATATTAATTACACAAGGATTAAAAGTATCAAAACACATACTTTAACATTTAAACCATTAAAAACTTGTCACAGGTTCAAAGCATCCCAACCACAAGTGTTTAGATCATATTGTGCAGTAAATACATAACAAACATAACAGGTGCTGAAACTGGTGCTATAACACTGAAAATACAGCAAGAAGAAAATGAGCTAAAGGAAACAATACTACAATATACTCCAACTTTGATAAGCTAAAGAGGTGACATCAAGTTCTTCTAACACCTATGGCTCCATGAAATATAAACACATGTAATGTTGCAACATTGCTTCCAACACTGTTCTCCCGAGCTTTCTTCAATGGAGGATCAGAAGCGAAGAGGAGACACTATTTCTAAATGTTAAACCTCCTTACTTCATAAAACTTGCTTCCTTACATAGGGAAGTGGATGGTGCAAGAGAGAGAATGTTCTTCATCTACAATTTTGTCTTTTTGCACTTTTGCTTTATGATATTCTCTATCCAAAAAGCAAGTGGTCTCTCACTCCCAGCACCATTACACAGAGATTCCCTAAAAGGACAGGATGACACTCGTACTATTACGAATATTTTGTCTTTTAGTTTCTCTCTCTTCCTTCCTTGGTGCAAAACACCAAAACCAGCACCAAAATTTTTTGTACAACTTAAAAACACATTAAATTCAAAAATATGAACACCTAAGTGCTCTATTGGCTCAAAACATGATTCAACACTTAATATTATTGTTAAAAATCCAACAATTAAGCTAAAGGAATGCAAATAACTCTTATCTCTAAGAGTTATCACACCCCCAAACTTAAACCATTGATTGTTCTCAAGCAATGACACTTGAACATGACTAGAAAACAAAAACATATAGCCATAATCAGATTGCACAACTATTTTGCATCAATTAGTCAAACATGCTTCAAGAGGGATTTACTTTCAGATTTCCAACACTCACACACATATTATTTTTCATGAATTCTAAAATTGTTAACTGCTCAAGTGTGAATGTGTGACTACTAGGCTTAGTTCAATTCTCAACTATTTTCAAAATGTTCGGTACCTAGGTCTCGAAGTAGAGGCCAGACCCGGGGTACTGTGAAGAAGAGTTCCAGGAAAGTCTGAGGAGAGTGGAGGTATTCCTCAGAACATTGTTGCCCGCGCTCGGCTAGAAGATGATCATCGCGCAGTCCCGAGATGAATTTTAGGCCCACTTCGGGTGGGGGGGTACATGCAAGACACTCCGACGCCCAAGTCAGTATGTGGCTGTGGTAAAATAAGAGAGAGAGAGAGAGAGAGAGAGAGAGCTCTGGGAGAATAATGTGGTAAATGAGCGGAACATGCCGTGGTAGAGGGGTGAACCTCTATTTATAGAGTAGTCGGGTGTACCGTGGCCGTTGGATCCCGAAGATTGATCTTGGCCGTCAGTCTATCGAGAACCGAGCGGATTATGCTGCGCTGGGTGTTGAGAAGTACTTGGGCCATGCTGATGGATGAGTATTTGGGCCGGCCCATTGTTCAATGGGGCTTCGTAGCCCAGGTCCGAACACAAAATTTTACCTAGCCTTAGGAAGAGCGGCTTTCTTTTGACTTTACCAAAGAGGTTTCAAAAAGGTGGGAAGACTATATGATTGTAGCATAAGAATAGGGGGTTTACAAGGACAGATAAGGGCTCACTATACAATTTTTTCATATGATCAGTGCACATTTTATTCATTTTTCTCTTATTTTATAGGTTGACTACTTTTTGACTAAGACCATATAATCTTTCTCCTGAGTCATAGCTCAGTTACTCAGCAGCCAACCTTGTTACAATGACTTTTGACTAAGCAATTGCAATTTAAATTTTTTCATTTTCTATTTTTTTAACTTAAGCATTTGGCTTCGTGCACTGGCCATTTCCATTTTCTTTTACATACAACCCAATTACATGAATATACTACCCCTAGACTTAGTTTGTTGTTACCCCCTTTTTTAATCAGAATTTGGCAAAGTCTTGGTTAGCCAAACAAACTTTAGTATCAACTCATTTCTAGCTACCTGAGTTCCTACCTAAGCCTAGAATAAAAGTGTAGAACCAATAACAATTAAGTCAACAATCCAAGCAAGGTTTAATCAATCACATGTAATACATCATCATTAAGCTTGGCCCATCTAGAAAACACATGTTTTTACTAATTAACCATTCATACAACTTGACATGTCTTGACAAACACTTAACAACAATTACACATAAAACCCCTCCCACCAACCTAAGACCTTGGAGTGTCCCCACTGCAACATACATTAACTAAGGGAGAGTTTATGATATTAAACAACAACAAAAAAAACTATAAAGATGACACAAACAGAAGGAAAAAAATTGCACTGGAGCTAGGTGCTACAATAGATGCAACAACACCTAGCAGTTATTCCAAACAAAACAAGAAAAAAAAACATAACAGAGAACAACAAGAATAAAAGGGTATCAATTAGGAATAACATCTAACTTGAGTCTTTAATCAATTCTCCTCGATTCTCCTTAGTCTTGCACACATAGGTCTTTGGCCCCTTGTGTGGAGGTTTGTTGACATCACCCTTGTTGTTGCAGCATCAACTATTTACAAAACAACTTCTTGTGTTGAATCTTTGGCTAATAGAGGAACTGGTGGAGGAGGGAACCCAATCATCTTCTACAACAGAATCAGGTTCCTCCACAATAGTGAAGTTCACCCCTGACCTCTTCCTGGCCATTTATTTGGTCATCGGCTTTCTCTTTGGTGCTGTAGTAGATGTTGCATCATTCTTCTACAATGATTCCGTTTCAACAGCCAGTGGTGGTTGTTCAGTGATAGGCAGAGTGTTGTTTGGTGGGTTGAGGTGAAGTTTAGTTTGGTGTTAGTGAAGGTAATGGGGTAGGTTGCTTGGGTGGAGAGGGTTGTGTGGAGTAGATTGTTTTGGGTATGGGAAAGGTGTTGGGGTTTGAGGTGGGGGTGGATAAAGGGTGGGAATTTTGAGAAGTGGCTTCGGTTTTGGGTGGATGAGATGGTTATTTGGATGGTGATTGTTGAGGTGTAGGTGTGGGGGAAAGGTGTTGTGATGAGAGGTGATTGGGGAAAAGATCGTTGGCAAGGTATAAATGAGAAGAAAGAGAAAACACACTACCAATCGGCAGATGTGACCGCGAAATCTGCCACGTCAGCATTTAAGACTCCATTTTAACTTTTTGACCACGTGTTCAACACTTCAGCCCCAAGTGCTACACATGTTGCTACAGCACAAAAGTTATGCATAATTGACAGCACATGTCACAAGACCACTTATTCACACCTCTAAAAGTAAAAACAAAATCACATAGAAAACATAATTAGTCCTAAAAATTTGAGTTGCCTCCCAGTAGCGCTTAAATTATAGTCTTATACTTGGCCTTCACACACCAAAGTTAGGGTGGATAATCATAATATTACAAAAAGAAAATGTTATCCTTCAGCTTTCTCTTTTTGGGCAGAAATTCCATGTATTTGGCATAGGGAAACAAGTGTTCCCATGCCCAAGCCAATAAGCATTTGGGATATGATCGAGGTTCCCATCTCTTGAAAAACTTGAAACTATTTTCTTCAATTCCCAAAGCTTGGGTCTCAATCGTCATAGGACTTTTTTCATACCTCAACCTTGACTTTTCTTCCTTGTCACTATTTTTCAAGTTTTCTTTTTCTTTTTCAACTACAACTACACAAAATTTTGGTTTTTCTTCCACTACTTCGGTACTTCCACACATTCATTTTCACACTCTACACTATTTTCTTCCTTTTGCTCAACCAATTCCTTAATGCAACTCTATTATTTTAGATGCTCCACTATAATCTTAATGTGAGTCTTTATATTCTTACATGAAGCTTCAAAGTTGTCATAATCCATCTTAATAGATTCAATTGAATGAGTTAAGAGTTCTTTAAAATTTAAGTAGCCCTCATGTAATCCTTCGGTTTGAGCTTGAAAGCATTGCTCTTGCTCGCACACAAAATTTCCCATGTCACATTCTATATGTTGGGTTGTTGCTCGCACACGAAATTTCCCATGTCACAATCTTATGTTGGACTGTCATGGGCATCATATTTGTTTTATAACAACCTCTTTCATGTTCACTTCAATAGAAATCATAATTGAAACAATATTGTTGAGCATTCCTTGCTTGCATAAAGTAAAAACTCCAAGGGTTTACAGCTTAAAGTGGATTTTTTTCCACAAAACACCAAACACTGAAGTCAATTGGAGTCACAAGAAATGAAGGATTTGAATTGTGACCATTTTAAAAATTGTTTTGTGGCCAACCAAGTATAAGACAGATCGCCTTATGGGGTTTGTTTTCCTATTTATAGGTTTAATTAAGATTAAAGTGTCATTTTACAAACACTACCCATATTAATCCTTGAACTCATCATGCAAACCCTTTCACTATCTACATACATGTGTTTTTTCTAAGTTGATCACTCCTAAAATAAGCTTGGAAATATTAAATATATAAGGATTAAAAGTACCAAAACACTTACTTCAACATTTAAACCATTAAAAAGTTGTCACAAGTTCAAAGCATCCCAACACACAAGTGTTTAGCTCATAGTTTGTTGGTTAAACCATTAAGAGTTTTAACGCTGCAACATTTCCAATGCTTAATTCTAACTCAATATTTTGTTGGTTAAGTTGGAAGAGACACGAATCATCTTATCAAAGCGCATTGTTTAACTTGAATTCGACATCAAGGTGATGTGTTAATCCATTGGATTTTTTTTTCACACCCCCTCCTTCCTCTCTCACACCCCTTAATTACCAAAAGGAACCAAAATACCCCTCAAAAATAACAAAAAGCACATTTCACAATTCATATTTACGGGAAAAATGACTAAAAAGGGGAGAGAAATCCGGATTTATTGGTATTTCCGGAAAGAAATCCGGAAATATCAATCACGTTAGGTAAATCCGGATTTCTTTCCGGAAATACCAATAAATCCGAAAATCTGCAAAAAAATTTTAAAAAAAATTTAACTTATTTTTTTTAGCGCGAGGAGTCTTATTTTTTTTTACCCCGACGACGACGACATCATCCTGAGGAGTGGTTCTTCCGTTGGGGTTGTGGATGGAATGTTTCAGTTGATGTTCCTCCAACATCCCATCCACCACCCCCAGCATTCCATCCCCCATCCTCAGTGGACGTGCCACAACCACCCGCGTCGGCATTTCATCCACCACCATCAGTAGTTTCAGCTGTTGTTCCTCCAACATTCCATCCACCCCCAGTGGACCGTTCACCTAATACGGATTTACCTCATACCGAGGTAAATCCGGTTCACAAATATGAACCGGATTTACTTCCGTATGAGGTAAATCTGGAAATCCCCACGGAGCAACTCAAAACCCTATTTTAATGAATTGGATTTACCCCAAATTGAGGTAAATTCGGGAGGTTTTTTTAATAAAAACATGGGGTATTTCTGGGTTTTGGGACAAAATGGGGTGCAAGGGAGAAGGAGGGGGTACTAAAAAAAATCCTAATCCATTTTTTTTTAGTAAAAAAATCAACCACGGATCTAAAATCCAACCTCATTAAAATTAGCAAAGAATTGAAAAATAAATATTATTCGTCTTACTCACTCAATTGGGGTCCCATAAAACCCTGATGAGAGAAAGGGGGGCAGGGCTTTTAATTGAAAAGCACTTTTGAACTGTGAAATAGCAGGATATCAAATAGGATAAAAGCCTGAAACAACTTAAGAAGTGACTCAGTGTTATTGTTTACTCTGCACACGCGCGCGTGGGTGGGTGCAGAAGAAGCTGACATGGTTTGAAAATAATGTCTTCTACTTGTATTGTACTCGTGGGATGGGATGGGAATGAATGAATGCATCTATTTATCTATTAGTACTGGAACTATCTTTTTTATTTAGAAGAAGAAATCAACGAGGATTGGTCTGAGTGATAATTAAATTTAGATCTCACTTTAAGGTTTTAGGTTCAAATTTTGGGTATGAAAAAAACTCTGTTAAAAAGAAAGAATCAGATGGACCGAAATCGGATACTTGTGGCCAACTAACTTCTTTGATGTAGATTAGTCATCGTTAAAACCAGGGAAAAGTATGCACCTATAACATGATAAAAAGAAAAAAAGAAAAAAGTGATCACCTGATGGATGATGGGACAGTTATCAAGCAACTCCAAAAGTGTAGCCATACACGCCATTACCTTTCATAAAAACATTCTTAATTTCTCTAAAACGTATTAACCAAAATATCATATCACGCAAAAAATTATGCTAACTATATCACTAATTTTGGATCAAAATAATAATTATGTACAAACTTTTTTTAGGAAAGTAAGGTATTCTCCATGACGACAATAGAGACTAATTCTTCGATGTATTAGAAATTCATTTAAGTGATTGACATCTCACAACAAATATTTCTTCATACTAATCAGTCAAAGATCCAACCTAGGACCAAATGATTAAGTAACTCAAATATCTACTATTTATGTCACATCATATTGGTGGACACAATTTTTATTTGAGTTTGTTTACAAAACTTATTTTTGGTATAATGTAAAAAGAAAATTATTTGAGTTTTTTTTGACCAAAAAAATTATTTGAGTTTAACAAGTACTATGTATTGTACCAAAAAAACAAGTACTGTCTATGTGCATCAAGTCGGCTTTAGTGGAAAATGTGGGCTCTTGGAGCCAATTCACCTGGGTTCAAATTCCATGTTGGAAATTTTACTGTCAAAAAATCATAGTATATAATTTTTTTTTCTAAAACATTATTGTATATAAGACATTAATTAAAATAAAAGACAACACTTGTGGGATTAGTCAAACATCAATTAGGATAATTGCTAACTTAAATTTTAAATTAAAAAATATTTATTGTTTTTGACAAAAAAAATTCATTATTTTATATATCAATTGTATTTAATTTTTCTTTTAGAAAGATTATCGTAATGTAAATTTTTCTAAAATGGTCACCATTTGTTGAGTAAGCAATTCATTTCCAAAAAACAAAAAGTACAAAACAAGAATATAGCAAATTGATTAATGATATACTCCCTCCGTCCCAAATTGTTTGTTGTTTTAGCAAAATCAATTTGTTCCAAATTGATTGTTGTTTTAGATTTTCAATGAAACTTTTTATGTTCTTTTACACTTATACCCCTATTAATTATGACAACTTTTTACCTTCAATAAAAGATTCACATTTATCTAGGTAGAGAAATAAATGGTTAAATGGTAAATTAGACAACATTTTTTAAAGAAGTTAGACTCCTAATCATTTTTCTTAAAGTGTGTGCCAAAACCTTAAACTGCAAACAAAGTGGGACGAAGGGAGTATTAATAAGATTTCCTTATTAGAGAAACTCATTTATAGAATGCCACCTAAAAAAAATAAGAGCACTTGGATAAGATAGTAGGAGTATTTTTCTATTTTTTTTATAAGTCAAAGATATATTAATTGGGGGTAAAAGGGGTCCACAACCCGTTATAGTGTCTCTTTCAGTTTAACCAAAGATCTGTGTTCGAATCCAGTCTTGGGCATGTAACAGTGTTAACTCTTAAGGTAAAACATTGTTGTTCATTGTGATCATATCTAACTCGAGTGAATAATTTATGCAGTTGTGCACAGAGGATACCCGTATATAAAAAAAATCTCAGCCAAGAAAAACTCATTTTAGAAAGCGAAAGATAAAAGTTTGCATGAATGGGTGTGTACACGTGGACCAATGAAATGGAGCGTTGAGTGAAGTTGGGTTCCATTGCTTGTCGCTATAAGATATCTCAAACCGTACACTGGATTCGAAATTCCAGTAGCTGGTTTGTCGAAACCGGCAATACCCGGTGGATTTTGGAGGTTACCGACACGAGTGGGTGAATTATTGTCTACGTAGGTGAATGCTAAATACAATGGTTCTCAAACTTAGGATCCTTGTTTGTTGTGCCTAACGCAAGCTAAATAAAGAAATGAATGAGTGAATGAAAAAAAAGGAAAAAAAGGAAAAAAATATTGATTGCGTATCATTTTATCTTTCTCATTGCGTTCTGTTATTATTGTGTAATGACGTAAATGTAATGACACACAAAAAATGTCAAAAGAAACATTGTATTTATTTCTATTTAATTCTTATGCTCTCTCCAGTTATTTTCTTTCAGCCGGTGTCGTTCGGTAACCGAATATATTTTGGTTCACATAATTGTTCGCCGAGAAATATTAGATGTAAGAAAAGAAAAGTAAGAATAACAAAGTATAATATTTGGTGGGTACAATTTAGCTTTCAGTGCATTTTTTATATTTCTTACAAAAATTATTTTTACTAAATAGCATTGTTCTTGTTGTCCATCTATGACTTGTTATAGAGATTAATATTCACTTGGGTTTCGAAGTAAATTCTGCATTGGCCAAATACCGAGTTTATGACTGCATGAATCAAATTTGGGAGCAGTAAACGACCTCCCGTGTGGGTCGTACTCCCAAATAGCTTCCGTCATTTAGCCAACGATATTGGTTTGTAACATAAGCTATTCTGGAGTCTAATATTAAATATCATGTTATAGCTTGGACTCACTTATCTAGGGTCCCTTAACTTATTTTTCGTTTTCGCTTAGGTTCCTTAACTTTAAAAGCTAACGTTTAGTCACTTAACTTTTAAAAACCTATCATCGTAGTCCCATTTAACGTTTTTAAACTAACAGCGTTAATCAGTTTATTACGTGGTTGTTTAGTTGCTGACGTGGCCTGTATTTTTTTGGCAAAATAGCATCTATGACGTGGAGTCCCTTAACTTATTTTCCGTTTTCGCTTAGGTCCCTTAACTTTAAAAGCTAACGTTTATTGGTTTGTAACATAAGCTATTCTGGAGTCTAATATTAAATATCATGTTATAGCTTGGACTCACTTATCTAGGGTCCCTTAACTTATTTTTCGTTTTCGCTTAGGTTCCTTAACTTTAAAAGCTAACGTTTAGTCACTTAACTTTTAAAAACCTATCATCGTAGTCCCATTTAACGTTTTTAAACTAACAGCGTTAATCAGTTTATTACGTGGTTGTTTAGTTGCTGACGTGGCCTGTATTTTTTTGGCAAAATAGCATCTATGACGTGGAGTCCCTTAACTTATTTTCCGTTTTCGCTTAGGTCCCTTAACTTTAAAAGCTAACGTTTAGGTCCCTTAACTTTTAAAAACGTTTCACCGTAGTACCATTTAAGGTTTTTAAACTAACAATGTTAATCACTCTATTACGTGACTCTTTAGTTGCTGAGTGAGCATGCCACGTCAGATTTATTTTAAAATTTTAGTGTATTATGTTTTTCCTAACTATCAGCAACTTGATACCTCTAGGAACAAAAAATGAAACAAAATCAAACTCCCCTCCACGAAACGTGAAACAAAGAAGAACATAAGAACAAAAATCGAAATCTAACTCTAAAAGTGAAGATCAGAGGAACAAAAGAAGAGAAATTGAAGACAGAAACGAGAATAGGACATTGGGTTTAGGTTGCCATGGATTCAATCATTTATCTGTTGTTGTGTTTTGGTGATTAAGAAGAGCATGATATCAAGAAGGAAAGATGATGAATCCGGGCAGATTTGTGGTTCAGGGGAATTAGCATACAATTTTCTTTTTTTAATAAAATTAATTATAAATGATGTGTGCCGCCACATAAGCCAAACAATTAATTAAAAAATTAATTATTAAAAAAAATACAAGCTACGTCAGCAACTAAATAGCCACATAATAAACTGATTGACGCTGTTAGTTTAAACATGTTACGTTAAATGGGACTACGGTGAAACATTTTTAAAAGTTAAGGGACCTTAATGTTTGCTTTTAAAATTAAGGGACCTAAGCGAAAACAGAAAAAATAAGTTAAGAGACCTCAGATGCTATTTTGCCAAAAAAATATAAGCCACGTCAGCAATTAAACAGCCACGTAATAGACTGATTAACATTGTTAGTTTAAAAACGTTAAACAGGACTACGATGAAACATTTTTAAAAGTTAAGGGACCTAAATGTTAGCTTTTAAAGTTAAGGGACCTAAGCGAAAACAGAAAATAAGTTAAGGGACCCCGGATGCTCTTTTGTCTAAAAAAACTTTATTGTCTCATTTTGTTTGTATAGTTTAAGATTTCGTCATACTCTTTAAGAAAAATGGTTAGTAGTATAAATTTTATAGAAAATATTGCATATTTTACCATTTAACTCTTTTATCGCTCCATTAAATACATGTGAGTCATTTGTTGGATATAAAAAATCCCATAATAAACAGGGGCATGAGTGAAAAAATATTAAATGATTTATTGAAAATGTAAATAATCAATTTGCGACAAATTCATTTTGCTAAAACAACAAACAAATTGGGACAAATGTAGCAATTGCATTGAGTTTTGTAAATCCCAACAATGTGTTTGGTTTAGGGAGGAGGGAGAGAGGGAGGGAGGGAGCATGAGAGAGAGAGAGAGAGATAGAAAGAGAGAGTATCAAAGATGTTGTTTGGTTTAAGTGAAAGAGAAGAGAAATAGAGGAGATAGAGAGAATGTGTCTCTTAGTTTGGTCGAAGAGAAATAGAGAAGAGAGAAATGATACTACTTTTCAAAAGACCAAAACAGACCTAAACTAAAAAATAATATATAATTTTTTCACTTGTTTAATTAACTAAATATTTATTTTGATTTTTTAATTTAATTAACTTAATGTTTATTTTAATTATTTAATTAAATTAGCTAAATATTTGTTTTAATTAGCTAAATAATCATTCTAATCATTTAATTTAAATAGCGAGGGTAAAATGGTAAATCTATAATTTATGAGCCCTGTCTTCTTATTTTCTCTCCACAACTGGATAGATTACATAACTACTAAACTAATCATTCCTCTCCCTCTTTTCCATTTCTCCCCTCAAACAAACATACCCTAAGGGTATTATTTTTGTCTATTAGAAGAAATGACAAATAAACACCACACACGCATGCTACCACTGCTCTCCCATGTCGCTGAAATTATCAAGGCAACCAACAGTAAAGGACACCCTAAGGGTATGTTTTGGAGGGGAGGGCAGGACATTTTTTAATTCTAAATTAAGGAAGCTTTTATTTTGACAAAAAATTGAGTAAGCTATAAAATGTCCTTAAACATAAATCAAGTGTGATTAAAAATGTTATTTTGTTATCTTTCAAGTTATTTTTTTTTTTACTTTTTTAAAATCTCAAATATAAATTAAAATATAGATTAATCTTTCTCAATCTCTCCCCTCCCCTCCCAAACATACCCTAAAAATTTAACTTCACCACATAAGATGTAAAAAAAAACCTCACCACATAAATTATGATTGTCTTATTACCAAGTGTTGGTTCAAGTGGTAACTGGACTTGGATCCTACCTCAAGGTCTCGTGTTCGAATCAGCTAAGTTTCTCGACTCATGACCAAAAAATAAGTTTCTCGACGTAGATTAATCATCGATAAAAACTGCGCACCAATGACACGATAACCAAAAAAAGTTGCCTTCTTAAATTGTCTGCAAAATCTTTCCACCAAAAATAAAATTGTTTAAAAAACTCATTAGTTTTTTTATGTTCAACATTAAATGAAGAACATTTATGGTATACTATCGTTAAATAAATTAAAAGAGATAAATTGTTAGTCTCTCCGATTCAAAGTATAAGAAACAATGTCTTTTAAACAAAGTCTTATTTGTAAGTCCAAAATATGAAGGAAAAAAAAAGAAACACTATTTTAAGAAGTATTAAATGATTAGTTACAACTTTCCTTCTATTTGGGAGTGGTGTAATAAAAAATGATATCATTAATAAAGAGTATAAACCATATTTTAATAGAAAAATATTGTCAAAAAAACATTTGAAAAAAAATGTATTTTATAAAAAAGAATTTCAATTTTTAGCTTTATTAATGAATATAGCTAATTTTGATATCATTGATTGGTCTGTATGATGTAAGGATTTGTTTACTATATTTTGGCTCGGAAGGAGTATTATTCTCTTTCAAGCTAGGGCAGAGCTAATATGTGAGGGTGTGCACTTGGACACCCTAAAAACTAAAAAAAAAAAAAGCACTTAATTACCTCCTTATATAATTTTACTTCCACCCTGTGAAATTTTGCATCAGACCTCACAATTCTTTCAATTAAAGAAATAATAAACTCACAATTTAGTTCTAAAATTTACACTCTCTCTTCTACTTAGTTTGTAAAGTATAAAAAACAATTACTAGTCTCTAAAGTTTGTGAATTTTTTTAAATTAGTTTCTAAAATTTTAATAAATCTATTTTATTAGTCTCCATAAGGGACTATTTATAAAAGTTTAAGAAACAATTTGATGGATATCACAAGCTATAAGGACTACTTAATATTTGTATATACTTTAGGACCTAAATAAGAGAAAGAGTGCAAACTTAGAGAATAAATTGAGGATTAAATTTAAATATTTTAGGAGTTAAATAATTTGATTTCTTAATTTTAGTGAATCAAGTGGGTATATTTGGAAAAGAAATTTTAAACAATTCGACAAACCAAAAAATTGATAACAATTTTTTTGTACCCCTCCTTACCCATGATCTGAGTCCACCGTGTTTGAAGCTAATATTCTTGAAACTCCAAGCTTCGGTGCAAGTGATTTTTTATAAGCAAAATGTTACCTAAAATGTGTACAAGGGATACTCCAACCCTTATATGTACAAGGGGTCTCGTTAAAACTTCTCTGGGCCAAAACCCCATGGAAAAAAATTCCAAGGAGAAAAAAGAGTACCCCGGGAAGAACAAGGCAAAGCGACTACTACAAAGTATTCAAGCATCCAAAAGGATTACCCCACCACTCAACAATCGAAGAACCAATATCGCTGCCCACAGAACTGATGAACCACTCCTAGGACAAAGCTTTGACATAGTAAACAACTACTTGAGAATAAAAAACAATCCCTCTAAACACTACATTATTCCTATGAATCCAAACACACTAAGTAGTTGTTGCCCAAATCATATAATTAACGCTGTGGGATTTCTTGGGTTGAAGCCTCAAACCATATGTCTGGAGATGAACAGAGCCATCCAACCTGTCAGGTACATCGAGAAAGAGAACCACCGAGAGACCCAATAAACCCGGTACCATCCCAGACAAGCTTGGAACACATGCACCTGGAGAAAAAAAATGAGAAATAGATTCATCATTATCAAAGCATAAAGGAAAACAAGTCTCTTGTGGGTCCGAGATAACGCCCCTTGATACCAAAGGTCCCATGTCGGCAATTTCCAAGCATTAACCTCCACTCAAAGACCCCCCCCCCCCCACCTTGGTCGAAATTGCAAGAATCCAAACATCATTAATAACTCTTTGGATCTCGAGGGTCCACAACAAACTAATGAATATGGCTCATCAAAAACCTGTAACAGGAATTGACTGTGAAAAGATGAAAATTGTCAAAGCGCCATCTCCAAGAGTCGAACATAGAGCCAACTAGCTAAACCGATCGTAGGATGTCCAAGAGCGAAGCCTCCTCCTCTAGTTCCTACGCTGATAACGTGCAACCCAAGTCAAAATGCCAAGATAACACTCATTACCCCCACGAACCATGAGCACTCACACTATCATCTTTGCACATAGCCACCTCATAAAGGTTTGGAAATAAGACTTTAAAGGTTCCCTGCAATGCAACAAATCAGAGCAAAAGAAAATGAAATTGCCATAACCTAGATGATGCATTAAAATTTGAGAAGTGCTAGCAACACTCTCTCTCAAACACTCGCTCTATGATTGGTTAAAATTTATGTGGTCCCATTTTCTCAGTAACAGCAGGTTGAAAGCCTCTAAGTTCTTCACCCCCAATCCTCCATCCTTCTTATGACAACACGCCTTGTCCCAAGCCGCCCAACAAATATGACGACCTTCGTGATTACCGCCTCAAAGAAAATTCTCTAGACTTGATCAGTTCCTATATAACAACCTTTGGAGCCTTGTAAAAAGAAAACAAGTACAAGGACACGTTGTTTAGCATTGAATTTATAAGAGTAACTCCTATGGACAAGAGACGAACATGCCACAAAGAGAGGCGTCTTCGAATCGAATCCAAGACCAACATCTAAGTGATCTTGTGTAACGCCCCAAAAATAATTCAAGTATTTATTTAATTAAGTGGTATATTGGTTGGTTATATTAAAATAATGATAGGACATTTGATGTAAATGAGGAGTGGTGGTTAGTAAAAAGTGAGTGGTAATATTAAAAGAGGGAGTAGTGAAAGTAATGGAGGAGGTGTGAATAGAGGCCCACGATCCATGAATTAGGCCCATCTTCATGTGATAAGGTTAGGTGTCGATGGTGAGAGTTCATTTCAACCAAAGTCAAAGAGTAAAGTAAGAGAGAGAGGTGCGAAAGCTTAAGAGAGAAAAAGAGAAGATCTTGGCGTGGAGAGTTCAAGCAAGGAAGAGGAGCTTGATGGTTGGTGATGGTTGGTGATTCTTGGTGGAGAGAGTGTTGGTTTCTTCAATAAGGTAAGGGGGCTCTCTTTCACCTATAATAGAGTATATGATGAGTGTTATGTGTGGGTTAGACTCTAGGATGATTTATGAGTTGTTTGTGTTGCTTGTTGTGTGATTGATGTTGTGTTTGCTTCACTTTGGTGAAATTGTGATGTGTGTATGTATTGTTGATGATTGGTCATATGAAAGACCTAGAAAAGAAAATGGGTTTGAGGAACCCTAGGCGCATGGGCGCCATTTTTGGTGTTGTCACCTTCGTTGTTAATTTGATGTGCGTTGGGTAAACTTAGAATGAATATGAGTTGTAGTAATGGTGGTTTAAGTTTGATCATAGTATGAGAATCAAAGAAAAGAGAGAAGATGAGGGTTAGGTGTGTTGTAGCTTGTGAAGGTAGAAGGTGTGTGCGTCGAAGGATAGTGAGTCGAAGTAAGGGTATACCGAGAAGCATAAATGTGTCAGCGTAAGGGTGTGCGTCGTAGTATATGTGCGTCGAAGTATGTGTGTGCCGAGAAGAGTAGGTGTGTTGAAGTGAGTATGTGTGCGTCGTAGTATATGTGCGTCGAAGTATGTGTGTGCCGAGAAGAGTAGGTGTGTTGAAGTGAGTATGTGTGCGTCGTAGTATGTGTGTGTCAAAGTATGTATGTGCTGAAGTGTAGAAGTACTGAAGTGTAGTATATGGATGTCAAAGCTAGTGTAACCGAGGTGAGTGATGGTGAAGTGAAGGAGTGTAACTGAAGTAGTGTAACTGAGGTGAGTGATGGTGAAGTGAAGGAGTGTAACTGAAGTAGTGTAACCGAGGTAGTGTAACCGAGGTGAGTGATGGTGAAGGAGTGTAACTGAAGTAGTGTAACCGATGTAGTGTAACCGAGGTGAGTGATGGTGAAGTGAAGGAGTGTAACTGAAGTAGTGTAACCAAGGTAGTGTAACCGAGGTGAGTGATGGTTAAAGTGAAGGTGTGAAAACCGAGGTAGTGTAGTTCCGAGGTGAGTAATGGTTAAGTGAGGAAGTGTGGCAAGGTGATTGATGGTGAAGTGAAGTAGTGTAGTACCGAGGTGAGTAATGGTTAAGTGAGGTAGTGTAACCGAGGTGAGTGATGGTGAATTGAGGAAGTGTAACTGAGGTATGGATGTATTAAAGTGTAAGTGTAGATGTGATGAAGTGTAAGTGCAGATGTATTAAAGTGTAAGTGTGTGTGAGTCGAAGTGTAGTTGCTGAAGTGTAGTTGTCGAGGTATAGTGTATATATACCGAGGTAGTGTATGTGTGTCAAAGTATATGGAGTTGACGAGTATGTGTGTCGAAGTATATGGAGTCGACGAGTATGTGTGTCAAAGTATATGGGAGTCGACGTGTAGGTGTGCCGAGGTGCAGTGTGGTGCGCCAAGGTGCAGTGTGGTGCGACGAAGGGTAGTGTAGGTGTGCCGAGGTGCAGTGTGGTGCGCCGAGGTGCAGTGTGGTGCAACGAAGGGTAGTGTAGGTGTGCCGAGGTGCAGTGTGGTGCGACGAAAGGTAGTGTAGGTGTGCCGAGGTGCAGTGTGGTGCGCCGAGGTGAAGTGTGGTGCGACGAAGGGTAGTGTATGTGTGCCGAGGTGCAGTGTGAGTGCCGAGGTGTCTTTGTTTTGATGCGGTGTAAGCGCAGTTGTTGCCACCCAATTTTGGGTCTTTGTTTGCGCCGAGTACGTCTAAGTGGCTGAATGGTGGAGCCAGTTTAATCCTTAGGTGACGTTTAGTCCTTAGGTGACGTTTGGTCTTTAGGTGACGTTTAGTCCTTAGGTGATGTTTGGTCCTTAGGTGACGTTTGGTCCTTAGGTGACGTTTGGTCCTTAGGTGACGTTTTGGTCCCTATGTGACGGTGAGGTTAGCCATAGAGCTAGTGACCGATGGGTTTGATGTTAGCCATAGAGCTATTGATTTTGGTGTCGATGTCGATGTGTCCGATGAGTTTTAGGTTAGCCATAGAGCTAGTGACTGATGGGTTTGACGTTAGCCATAGATTTATTGATTTTGGTGTCGATGAATCTGGTGAGTTTGACGTTAGCTATAGAGCTATTGATTTTGGTGTTGGTGTGACTGGTGGATTAATTGCTAGCCTTAGAGCTATAATTGGAGGTGTGTTAAGTGGTGATGTTTCTAATGGGAAATTATTTATTGGTGAGCAGAAGGCTTCGGCCTTATTGGTGAGTGCCCTCAAGGCTTATTTTGGTGATGGGTCTATGACCTCTTTTTGGTGATGGTGAGTTAATTAATAGCAATGGTGAGTCTATTAATTATTGGTGATTAGGCTTGTTTGTTCAATATGGTGAATATGGTGTGTTATGGTGCATTGTTCATGGCGTCACATAAACCATGTGCATTTATTGGTGAGCAGAAGGTTTCAGCCTTATTGGTGAGTGCCCTCAAGGCTTATTTTGGTGATGGGATCCACATGCATATGCCCTTGGTGTTGGGTTGCATTCACGCATATACTCATGCAATTGGTGATGTTCTTGATGATTATGAGTTGGTGTGTCATAACTTGATGATGTGTGTTTGTCTAGTGAGTAGGGGTGTTTCTAGTTGCCTTTCTCTAACATAATGTTTATCATACATTTTATTATATGTGTTAGAGACTCACCCTTCTGCTTTCTATGTTGCTTCTCATGTCGGCAACGTGCAGGTGATCCCGAGTGAAGGTTCTTCCTTCCTCAGTCTGGTTGTGGCGTCTTGCTCTGATGCGTAGCACAGGGGGGGGGGGACGAAGTCTTGTTATTGTTTAGTTAGGTTTAAATATATTGGTGATGTATGACTGGTTTAAGAAATCGGTGTTTTGAGGGTTCGCCCCATTTAAGTCGTGCTATGTATCACGCAATTATATTTATTAATGAAAAGTATTGATGACTAGATTAAAATGATGTTTTGGTTAACGTAGCATTCCCTTGAGGATGTATCTTTTTAAAAGAAAAACGATTTTTGAACTCTGATTTTAAATTAAATTACCGTTGAGAAAATGGGGTGTTACATCTTGCACCTGGGATTTGCTCCCATAGGGATTCTCAAAAACTTTATGGGGATTGAAGCAGTGCTACAAGATAAAAAGAGTACTTCCAAGAAATCCTCTTTCAGATTAATGCCGTAAAGGTAGCTTTTGTGAAAATTTACCTTCAAGTCTGACCCAGGTTCGAAACTCCTAAAAATCGTCTTGATGCTCCATAAATTGTCCCAAGACCCTTCACCTGCCAGAATAGTATCATTTGAGAATTGGAGCAAAGAGAAGCTAAGGTTATGATAAACTTGGAAACCAGCATAACTGTCGGCGCTAATTAACTACCTTATGAACCAACCCTATGAGGCCCTTATCTACTATAAGAAACAAAATCGTAAATGATTAATGCACTTCATCTAAAGGGACGAACTCGGCTTATACCTGAGTTCAATCTCCTGAAATAGAACAATTTGGAGTCAGACTTTATTTACCTCCCAGACGAAGTCTGAATTAGTGAAAGCCCATTTCTCTTGAACACCAAAGCGGAGTCAAAGACATCTAGACAAGAAAAGAACTTCTTGAAGTTTATATGTTATATTTGGAAGGTTTAGGTGGTGATTGTCCAAGGGGCCTCAAGGCTCCCCCTTCTACTCATAGCCGCAATTATTATATAGCTAATCCCCCTTGTTCCCTATTGTGCATTGTTACATTAAATCTTGAAGTTCACAGTTCGTACTTTAAGAACATTGAAATGTATCAAGTGTATTTATTATTTGTTAGAGAATAAGCTTGTATTTCCAACTATTAAAAATTAATCTTTGCTCATTCCGTTAATTTAAATTTTTAATGATGATTTACATGAGATTTGCTCATTTTGGCGGCCACCACTGATTCAAACTATTTCATCCACTATAGTACAGAGATATTGTAGAAAATGAAATAATTAATTATGTTTCTTGAGAATGACTTCTTCATTGTATAGTCATTTTGAGAATGATATAGTTTTTTATCCAAGACTCTCTAACACACTCTATCTACTGGGGTACATGCATATGCATTAGCCTTTGCCTTTAAGACCAAGTCAATGCCATTGCTGTATATGTATAATACATATGCTGGCATATTCTTCCCCTAAAAAACATTAATTAATTGAACATTGATTTAGTTATAATAGTTTTTATGGTTTGTTTTTTCTCTCCTATACAACATGAACTAGCCCTACGAGCTAACAATTTGTTAAAGAGTAAACATTTAAAGAAAAGAAACATAAGAACAACAGTAAATAACAACATCAAACAAAATCTAAGTTTTTTTTTGACAAAAAAAATTCTAAGTATTAGAAAGACATCACATTTAAAGACAAAAGTCACACATATTAGATCAAGTCATAACACAAACAGCTTAAAGTTGGAGCATAAACAACAATCTAATCACACATATTAGATGAATTCATAACACAATCAGTTTAAAGTTGGAGCATAAACAACAGTCTAATCACACATATTAGATGAATTCATAACACAATCAGTTTAAAGTTGTAAAATAAACAACAACCTATAATAACATTATCCATATTCATCAAATGTAACCATAAAAACTTACCCATAATACTGTCTTACCGGTTCGAGGGATTAGTCTCTAGAGTTGCGCGTAGAGGATACCTAGTTTATACCAAAAAATGTACACATGAAAACTTAACTCATAATTAAAGAGAAAAGAAGACACCATAATTAAAAAGTGAAACACATATGTATGTCTCATGTAGAGATTGATTTAAAAGTAAATATCAATTTAATTATGCTTCTAATACTTCTTGATGTGAAATTATCTAAATAAAGAAGAAAATATCAATTTGGACATGTATTTTTTTTCAATATTCTAAAGTACCCCAAAACACTCTGCCTAGAATCACACTTTATGTATTTTGTCTTCAAATTGTTTTTCCATCAAATAGATTATTGACGAACGAAGTATTTCAATAGTTAAAAAATTATCTGAATACTAAAGTAACCCAAAACACACTGTCTAACATTTCACGTTAAGTGTTTTGCTACAAAATAATTTTGTCCCCATCAAGTACCCCTAAAGCACACTATTTAGCATCCCACTTTAAAATATAAAAAAATGTAGATTAGTCATCGGTAAAACTCTGTTGGGAGGATATAACCACACACGCCGACAAAATCGAGTATTCGTGGCCAGCCAACTTCACCGGTGTACATTAGTTATCGATAAAGCCGATGTAAACTGCACACTAATGAGATGGTAACAAAAAAAAGTAAAAGAAAAAAAAACTAAAGTGAAAAAAAAAAGTCAATTGGCCAAAAAATTAGAAGCCAATTGACCAAAAATTTAATCCCTCCAAATTAAACATGCATACCAAGCCACATACATGTTTAAGATTAATAGCCTTCAGTATTGACCAAATACATACGCACCTACTAAACTTTTCCAACTCCTTCTTCCCTTCTAGATTCTGTCGCAATTTCGGAACCAAACTTTTTCTTATATAAAAAGTTGAATGATAATGTGAAGAATCAAATTATTGTAAAGTAATGCTCCCAACCTATTTGAAGAGTTGGGTCAATGATGCATTTTGGAAACTATTAATACAAGTGCAGCTGCCTATACAAAAATGCAAGATATACTATCAATTGAAAAAAAAATTTGACAACAAAAGTCTAATTCATTTCATTCAACACAGTTGCAACAATACATGCTAGTACATCAAAAAGAGTATGAGAAGGGTTAGATAACAAGGACACCCCTGCTAAGATATGAGCAACCTTGTTTGCCGTTCTCCTAGTAAAACTCACATGAGAGTTAGGATTAAAAAATCTAAAAGCCTCCCTACAATAGTTTAAAATACTACCATAATCAGACACTATTGTAGGGGCGTTATTAAAATCATCTACCACAACCTTGGCGTCCATTTCAAAGATAACATCCCGGTAATGCAATTCACACACCCAATCAATTGCTAAGAGTAATCTCATGGCTTCCCCTTTATAGACTTCTAGAAGCGGAGCAAGAGAATGCAATTTAGCGGCTATAAACTCCCCACTATCGTTCCGTAGGCACATTCCAAAACCAACTTGTTTCCCAGTTGAGTCAAAAGATGCGTCAATATTGCATTTCACAAAGTTTGGAGGTGGTTTACTCCACCTGGCTGCTGCTGCAACATGTACACCAGCAGTTGTACCTGATTCAGGCTGAAGAAAAACTGTCCTAGCCGAATACCAATCCTGCAGAAAATTGTTACCATTCCCAATTATAGTAGCAGCTGTAACACCAAATTATTCCGGCTCAACCAAATACTCCATAATGTCATAACCCAAGCAATACGGATATCCCACTGCAACTCGTTCATGACAGAAAACATCTACTAACTAACACTTGCTGCCACCACGGTTCTTTGGATGAGCAACAAGTGCAAAGAACACCGCGGGCCCAACCAAAGAAGTCTGCTGGCGTGGAGCACTCAAAGAAATAGGTGAAGACCAGTCTCTTCATCATCACCACAAAATGGACACGTCAAAGGCACGTCTACACCACGCTTACGGAGGACATCACGAGTTGGAAGACAATTTCTCCCCAAACGCCAAAGGAAATTCTTTACTTTGGGTGGTACCTTTAAACTTCCAGATAATATTCCAGCAACCATCAACCATAGTATTATTAGGATAATTTGTATCCATCTGGGTAGCCATACGGTAGGCACTTCTAACCGAATAATTACCATTGTGTTCTCCACCCCAACTCACATCATCATCATTCACACAATGGACCATTCAATAAACCATTCAATAACAACATTTTAATATTTGCAACTAACCTATAAAAAGTCAGTTGTACATCCTCGAATAGGGAGTAACTAACGCCCTCACCGGCGAGGGAGTATTTATAGCCGAAGAATATATAAGGTAAAAATATTTAACGGAGTAAATTATTTACCTCTACCTAGAAATGCAGATTTGTATATTTAAAAAAAGGCTTTTTGTTTTCGTACCCCCCTCATTCCCTATCACACCCCCATAAACCCAAAAATGCCAATAATACCCCTGCCTTTTTTAAAAATAAAAAAAAAATTAAATTTTTCGGAATTACCTCAAAATAAGGTAATTCCGGTTCAAAAAAAATTAAAATTTCGGAATTACCTCTAAAAAAGGTAATTCCGGTTCATAAATCATGAAAAATTTCGGAATTACCTCTAAAAAAGGTAATTCCGAAATTTTTAATTTTTTTTTTTTAAAAGTTTATATGGGTCCAAAATGTCTAAAAATGACTGAAAATAAGCACGTGAAGTAGGTGAACGGGCGACATCTAGGGCATCCCGGGCCAATCCAGGACGGGCAGTGTGTATATATACGATTTGTTTTAATTTTTATTACTAAAAGGCTACTAAAAATAGTCAAAACTACTCTAAAAAATATAAAAACACCACTAAAAATCCAACAAAACCAAAATAAGGCTATACAAATTTTTTTAGATTTTTTGGAGACTATGAAAAATTAAAAAAAATCGTAAAAAATAGTAAACGATGGAATTTGGGATTTTGAGGCCGTAGTCTCGTAAGAAGTCGCTTCTAATGGCTGTGGTTTCATTACGATCAGAGTATGTTGTCCGAAAACCGATTTTTTAGCCTAAATTATTCGTTCGAAATAAAAAAAATTTAATTTTGGATTACCTCGTAAATAGGTAATTAGGTCATAAATCAGAACGGAATTACCTCATTTCTGAGGTAATTCCGAAATTCTTTTCGGAATTAGAGGTAATTCCGAAATTCCAATTTTTTTTTTTTTAACAAACCATGTAATTTTTGGGAAAAAGTAGGGGTATTTTTGTCCATTTGAGATATTATGGGGGTGTGGTAGATGATGAGGGGGGTACCGAAAATAAAAGCCTTAAAAAAAATGCAAAGTTTTATCGTCGAATTTACCTGTGATGATTTCAAGTCATGTTCCTTACACATGAGCGAGAGATTTATTTTCTCCTTCATCTTTGGAGGCATCGTGAATTATAGGCTAACGATTTCATGCATAGGTTTGTTTGAATTCTTAAAATATGTTGATATTTATTAGTATTTTTAGAGAACATTGAAATTATATTATAATACTATTTTTTTTACCAAGTTATTTTATTTTAAAAGATTTTAGTATTTGAAATTTTTTTTGGCTTAAAGGAATATTTAAATGATTTGGATTTTGTTGTGCACAAACTCTATATTTTTTGATACAACCTCTATTCCTGCTTTTTGCACCCCCTTCTACTTACTCCAACATTACACTTTTACTTTCTACACTCTGAATTTGCTGTTACCCCCCTATTACTATTCATCTCTTTACTCTTTGTGGAAGCAAACACACACAAACTTACCTTTTTTTTTCTTCAAACCCTAAATCCTTCTCTTTAATTCCTTTGGTTCTCCTCCTATGATAGGCCACAACACACCATTATCCCTTACCGCCTGACCACTACGACGCTACGTATCAGTCCTATCCGAGACAAAAAATTCTCCCTCTTCTTTGCAAAGCTCCCCTCCACCATAGCCATTTTATACGTGATTTTCAAGTTGCCTTTCACGCGCCATTTTTCGCCACCATCCTGTCATGTCACCTTCCATCTTCCTCTTCCGAAACGTCTCCTTTTTCTTTGGCATTAATGCTAGCCCAATTGATAGTGTGGGCAAAGTCCTTGCTTAGGTCTCACCCAAAACAAAAGGTCTCTCTCCTCTCTAAAAAAAAGGCCTCAAAGAAAAAATACATATATTTAATATGCCACATTGTAGTCAAGAAGCTTCGAAGCGCAACTGGTTAAGTGACTCCCCTAGTCCATAGTCACTTGTATGCACGTTTCAATCACATAGAGCTCCTTCTTGATTTTCTAACTTCAATTTCTAATCCATATATTTCATTCAACTCTAAGTTCCAATGGTGACTAGGACACACACCCGTGCTCTGCACGGGCCTGGACGTCTATTTTTTGATGTTCAATAGTATTATGGATATAGGTAGTCATTAAACATTAAGTAGTTAGATGATACTATATAACATTTGGATAAGAATGATGAGATCGTGAAATTGTCACTACCGGAAGAAATCATTTTACATTTTTGAAGACCTCGTGATATACAACATTCGAGGTAATAGCTTGTAAACTAATTTCATTGTGTGCAATCAAAATTTGTAACCCTTGTTTTGACATTACTCTGGATAAAGCAACATACAATTGTTCATGAGAAAACACGAGACTTGGTAAATATACGCCAACATGTTTAAAGACTATCCTCGACTCTTTGTAAGCATCATACACTTCAAATACTGCTCTGACTTCACGGGCAATCAACATTTCTTTTTTGAAGGCAGGAATAAGCGTGTCCAAAATGAGGGATCCTTTACAATAACAGGCATGTAACATGAAAGGAAAAAAAAATTGATGCATTGACAAATTTGGTTGACCAAAAGAAAAGAACAAAATTGCAAAATATCAGATATTACAGAATTCACTAAAAGAGGTAAATTTTTTGTGCCTTAAAAGCAAGAATGACAAGGTCTACAAAAATAGATGTTATGCCCAGTTTATAAATGTGAAAATGGATACTTTTTGAAGATGTTAGAAAGCAGCTTTTCTACATGTTGGAACTGAGTTATTGCTCTTGTTCTCAGAGGAACTTCAAGTGCAACCACCAAACTGTTATACATATTGCTGATAATCTTCATATTTCAACAAAGTACGTAGAAAAGCTTTACCGGGTGCTGATTTTATTGAAACATTCTTTTATGTATGCAGAGTTTTAAAATCAAATCCAAACCAACCAAACGGTTAAAAAATAAACCGTTAAATAAATCAGCATCAAAAGCTAATAAATATGATTGTATCACACATGCCAACCACACAAAAAAAACACCACCTTCTGGGCATGTTGTTGCTCAGATAATTCATATTGCTCAGCAAGCTGCTGTAGCTTGTTTCTTAACCTGTATTGATACCAAGACGAATTACTTTAAGCTCATCACGAATCAATCATAGGATCCTTAAATAAACAAAACAAATTGCCTTTATATCATATCACAGACATAATATCCTGATGTCCCACTACCATCTCCATATTGGAAAGTGTATGAGCATTGGTTGTTCTCACTGAAACAGGTAGCATCTGATCTCAGTGATCTACTATTGCATCTTCTGTCAGGACATGAGATTAATGAAGACGTTGATGATCTCCCCGGGTCGAAAAAATCGAGCTCAATTTGTCACAAGATCCATAAACCATTATATAGACAGAGAAAAAGAAGAAAGAACATATACCTCTAGAGTTTCAAAGGACTTGCCAAGGTATTCTAGTTCTGTATCAAAATTAGCAATGTAGAGCATATCATCTACTCTCTTGAATGCAAAAGGTATATCAAGCATGACTTTGAGAAATTTCTCAGCTGGACCAAGCTTGAAGGGCGATTCATCTCGAAACTCCTTCAGTTTTGTACTCATTTAGGTGTACTCATTCGACATTCCTTAGCTCGCTAACTGAGCTACCTACTCGGGTGAGAATACTGTTTTTTCTTAATAGAGACCAAGCTCAAGATTGAATCTCCACCTACTATAGCAGGTCATGAAGCCAAATATCAAGCTGCTACAAAACCGGATACAACAAGTTGCAAGTCAAAATCAAGTGTGAAGACTTAACCTACTGCAGCAAGTCATCAGGGTACCTTTACCTGTTGGTGTAGGTCATTGTGTATTTGGTAAAGTTAGGTTTGTAATTAGGGATTAAAAGTTGCAATCGGTTACTTCAGTTTGTTAGAACAACCGAGTTTGTTGAAGATCTCAAACTGATTCAACAAACTCAAATCCAATTGTATATAAGCTACTCTAAGCTCAATCCATTGTAATACAATTTTACATTCAATGAAAGATTCATTGTTCAATTGATCTCGTTTATGGTATCAATCGCTAGGTTCGAAATCATCTACGCTTTCGCTACAAACTGTTCGAGCTTCATCAATGGCGGCAGATTCGCCTAAACAAGCTCTCACTGACGCCGGAATCACAAACAACAACGTGTTCACCCTGAGCTCCAATCTCTCCGGTCAGAACCATGGTTTCACGGCAGCGCCTAAACTCTCGATAAAACTCGAAGACAAAAATTTCTTGTTATGGAACCAGCAAGTTGAAGGGATTATCACCTCATACAAGCTGCATAGGTTCCTCGTTAACCCAACGATCCCTCAGCAATATGCCAATGAGGAAGATCGCCTTGCTCTCAAGATCACCGATGAGTATGAACGGTGGCTTGTGCAAGATCAAATGCTTTTCACGTGGTTGCTTTCTACTCTCAGTGAAGCTGTGCTACCCCGTGTCCTCACATGCAAACACGCTCACCAGGTTTGGGATCGAATTCACCTACTCTCATCTCAAAGCTCGAATCCGTCAACTTCGTTCGGAATTGAAGAACACCAAGAAAGGTGAACGCTCCATCTCCGAGTATCTGATGTGTATACACACTCTTGCTGATTCTTTGCTATCAATCGGAGAAAATATCTCCGATCAAGACAAAATTGATGTGGTTCTTGATGGACTTCCTGAAGAATATGATCCATTTGTGATGATGATCTTCGGAAGACCTGGTACGAGCTCTTTGTCTGAAATTGAATCTCTCCTCTTAGTTCAAGAAGCACAGTTTGCAAAACACCGTCAAGAACTCTCCAATACCACGGTTAGTGCTAACATTGCTCACACTCAGTCCAATCATCGCTTCAATAATGGGTCTATGCGTGGTCGTGGACGCAATAACAGAGGACGTGGCCGTGGTCGCTCCCAGGTCAACGCCACTACATCTCCTCCATCAACCGGCAATCGCCCTACCTGTCAACTGTGTGGCAAATACGGCCATGGCGCTGCAAGTTGCTGGCATCGCTTTGATGACTCCTTTGCAGGTTCATCTTCTCAAGCAAAACAGTCCAAGACTGATTCTGGTGCAAAGGAGCAGAGCACCGACAAAATTAATGAAGCATCACCACATGTGAGCTATGCTGCCACTGGTGAAGAGCTCAACGCCACCTCTCTTGAGGAGGATTGGTACAAAGACACAGGTGCGTCTCACCATGTCACTCCTTACTTGCACAATTTAGACACAAGCATTCCCTACTAAGGCACCACTAAAGTCTCCATGGGCAATGGCCACAAAGTGCCAATCAAAGCAATTGGCACTAGTAGCTTTCCTTCACCTCTCAATCCTAGTGTTATTTTCAAATTGAACAAATTGCTTCATGTGCCATCTATTTCTAAAAACTTGCTTTCTGTGTCTCGGTTTTCAAAGGAAAGTTTACTTTGAATTTCATTCTAATTGTTGTCTTGTCAAATCTCAGGGCACTAAGAAAACTCTTTCTCAGTGGATCAAAGGTCCCGATGGGTCAGATTCTTTCAAAAAATGCCCTTTCCAAGTTGCTGTTGGGCCTAGGCTTAAAGTCAGGTCTTTACATAAAAATCATTGTAAATCCATTGTCTCTACAAATACTATTTCTGTTAAGCATGACTCTAGTTCTAGCAATGTCATTGATACATATAATCTTTAGCACTCTAGGTTAGGCCATGCTAATGTAAACACTGTTTCTTCAATTCTCAAATTGTATCAAATACCTATTCTTAATAAAAATGATGTTTCTGTGTGCAAATCTTGCTGCATTGGCAAATCTCATAGGTTATTTGCTCCTGCATCCACCACTATTCACACACAACCCTTTGAATTGATACATTCTGATCTATGGGGGCCTTCCCCTTCTCCTTCTAAGTCTGGTTTTAGCTATTATATTGCCTTTGTAGATGCTTTCACTAAGTACACATGACTTTATTTCTTGAAAAACAAATCTGATGCCTTAACTGCTTTTACTAAGTTTCAAGCACTGGTGCACACACAATTCAATTGTGCTATTAAAGCTGTTCAAACAGATTTTGGGGGAGAGTTTAGACCTTTCACTGACCTACTTACCACCCAAGGCATCCAACATAGACTCACTTGCCCCCACACCTCACACCAAAATGGTACTGTGGAAAGAAAACATAGGGAAGTTGTAGAAATGGGACTTACCTTGCTGTCACATGCCTCTATACCTAAATGCTACTGGGATCATTCGTTTATCACAACCATTCACTTGATAAATAGACTTCCAACCTCGAGTCATACACCTGCTATTTCACCCTATGAGGCTCTACACCACAAACAACCTGACTACAAGTCCTTCAAGGTTTTTGGCTGCTCTTGTTTCCCTCATTTGCGCCCCTACAATAAACACAAACTTGAATTTCGTAGCCATGAGTGTGTCTACTTAGGTCCATCTCCTCAGCACAAAGGTCACAAATGTCTAAGTCCAACTGGGAGAATTTACATCTCAAAGGATGTTCAATTCAAAGAAAATGTATTTCCTTATTCCTCTCTATTTTCATCCACCGCCTCAATTGAAAACTCCTCCTCACCCAACATTCCAAATGACAGCTCTCTCCCTTTACTGCCATCTCTCCAATCACATACAAATTCTCATCCCCCTCCCACTACTACACCAGATACTCCTCCCACCACTACACCAGATACTGCCAATCACACTGAAATAGACTTACCTGGACCTCATCATCAACCAAACACTATCACTACCTCCCCAGCACCTCAACCAGCCACTGAGCCACCACCTACTACAGCTTCTAGTCCACCTTCTATCCCACCTACCTCTTCCAATCATCCTATGGTCACTAGATTCCGTTCAGGCAAACTTAAACCTAAGGTTTTACTCACTGTTACTGAACCTACATCAGTCAAGCAAGCCTTAAATGACCCCAAGTGGACTGAAGCAATGAAATTAGAATATGAAACCTTAGTCAAGAATGGAACATGGACTCTCACTACTCTCCCACCCCATAAGCAAGCTATTGGCTGCAAATGGGTGTTTAGAACAAAACAAAATCCTGATGGATCTCTAAATAAGTGCAAAGCCCGTTTAGTGGCCAAGGGATTTCACCAAGTTCATGGTAGAGACTATAGAGAAACCTTCTCACCAGTAGTAAAACCAGCTACCATTAGGATCATCCTTACTCTAGCATTAACCAATAAATGGGATATGCAACAGATTGATATAAACAATGCGTTTATTAATGGTTTCCTCACTGAAGATATCTACATGAAACAACCCTCGGGCTTCATCATCTCAGATAAAACTCAAGTTTGTAAGCTCCATAGGGCACTATATGGCCTTAAACAGGCCCCAAGGGCCTGGTATGAACGATTGACCAAAGCTTTACTGACCTTTGGGTTTAAATCCAGTAAATGTGATGCATCTCTATTTGTGTATTCTAATCAAGGTGTCACTATTTATTGCCTTGTGTATGTGGATGATATTATAATCACTGGTACTTCAAGCAAGCTTATCTCCAGCCTCATACATCAACTCAACAGAATGTTTGCTCTCAAAGAGCTTGGAAAACCAGAGTATCTCCTTGGCATTGAAGTCAAGACTCTTACTGAAGGCTCATTACTCCTCACTCAAACTAAATACATTACTGATTTACTGAGTAGGATGAACATGACAGGCTGCAAAGCAATGCCAACACCAATGGTTGCCAACTTGAAATTGAGCAAGACAGGTACTGATGTTCTTCCTGAACCGTTCCAATACAGATCAGTGGTTGGTGCTCTTCAATATATCACTCTCAACAGGCCTGAAATAGCCTTTACAGTGAACAAGTTGTGTCAATTTCTTGCCTCTCCTTTACAATCTCACTGCAGGCTGTCAAAAGACTCCTCAGATACCTAAGTGGCACCTTGTATCATGGTTCGACTTGCAGCAAACAACACCGCATCATAAATTGTCTCTAATCCATCGTGATAGTGGTGGGGTGCTTGATGTTGATGACAAAGCGCCCACTACCGGGTTGTGCATGTATCTAGTGGCCCAATCTCATCTCATGGATCGCCAAAAGCAATCTCTTGTTGCTAGATCAAGTGCGTGAGGCAGTATAGTGGGTATTGCTCAAGCCACTGCAGACCATTTATGGATTCAATCCTTGCTGCTTGAACTCAAAGTTCCACATCAATTACCTACCCTGCTGTGTGACAACATGTCTGCTGTTATGCTTGCCCATAACCCAATTCTGCATTCCACATCTAAGCACATTGAAATGGATCTACATTTTGTCAGAGAAAAGGTCACTGCAGGCACTCTGCTTATTAAACATGTCTCTCGCATCACCAATCGCGAGATATTCTCACTATACCTCTCGTGCAAAGAAAGATTCCTAAGTCTAAGACCCAAGCTCAAGGTCAAATCCCTCCTTGAGCTTGAAGGGGGGATAATAGAGACCAAGCTCAAGATTGAATCTCCACCTACTATAGCAGGTCATGAAGCCAAATATCAAGCTGCTACAAAACCGGATACAACAAGTTGCAAGTCAAAATCAAGTGTGAAGACTTAACCTACTGCAGCAAGTCATCAGGGTACCTTTACCTGTTGGTGTAGGTCATTATGTATTTGGTAAAGTTAGGTTTGTAATTAGGGATTAGAAGTTGCAATCGGTTACTTCAGTTTGTTAGAACAACCGAGTTTGTTGAAGATCTCAAACTGATTCAACAAACTCAAATCCAATTGTATATAAGCTACTCTAAGTTCAATCCATTGTAATACAATTTTACATTCAATGAAAGATTCATTGTTCAATTGATCTCGTTTATTTCTCATTTCAAAATTAAGGATATTATCTTTCTGCCTGTTAAATAAACGTCAATTTTTTTTTGACAAGAAATAAACCTCGAATTAAATTATTAATTATTGTAGGAAATATAAACACAAAACCCACGCGCGAGAAAAAGATTCACTCAAAAAGAAATTTCTCTTATTAATGGACGCGCAGAATCTTTTTAAAATATTTTCGAATGTTTTAATTTCATATTTCTAAGTAGAAAAAAATCAAAAAAATCTTGGCTTCAAAGGGTGCCACGTGGAAGACTGAAAAGTGATGCTCCACTTGTACAGTTGTACTTTTGCCTAACCAACTAACTCAACCACCCCTATTTTCATATTTTTGTTCCATTCCAATTATTAATATTTTTTTGTTTTCCCCAAATGCCCAATCTTAATCCCAAATTTACCTAACCCCTTTTGCAGAGGTATGGTGTCACACGAAGCCCCCATTACATGGACCCACTTCACTACCTGGTGGCTGGGGATGCCAACTTTAAGTTCTGTAACGTTCTGATTTTTAAAAAAAAAATTAACATATAGTTAAGTGGGGTTCTAAAACTTGAGTCAAAATTACAGTGGAGGTCCTTTAAGTTATTTTTTTTGTAACAATGATGCCACTGTTGTTGAAGTTCTTGATTTGAGTTTCTCTCATAAATCTTATTTGATTGGATATCTGGTTTTTTATTTTCCTACACTTGTTTGTCATGAAATCTCATGCTCTTTGATTTATTGTTACTTGTGATTGCCATGGCTTAGTATCTGAAACCATAAACCATAAGCTTAGTTCATACATTGAGAAGCAAAAGTTATTGCAGGTGGAATGATTGACGGAGAAGAAGGAGAGAGTTCTGGAAAAATACAAATCTGGATTCCAATTAGAACCCTAGATTCGTTTTTAGTAAAATTAAATAAAAATGACATGGATTATTTTATTTTTTGACACGTCATCACTTAATTGCCAAATAAGGGCTTTTTAACGGTGTTAACAAAAATTGGACGGAAAGGGTAATCGTGAAAACGTTAAGTAACTTAAAGGACTTAATTGTTACAAAAAAACATAAAGGATCAACTTATTACAAAAAAAATAACTTAAAGGACCTCTACTGTAATTTTGCCAAAACTTGATAAGATAATGTAAGATGCAAGTAATCAAAATGACTAGCCCATAAAAAACTATTTTTCTTGAAGTTTCAATGTTGAGCAATATACTAATAAATTTTGTTAATTTTGACCTAATTTTGTTGTTGACGCTTTCAATTTCAAGATCAAGATTCTTTCAATTTCAAGATTCTTATTATTTCAGAATTTTGATCTTTGATTAATGCTTGTGAGAGTCTTTTGTCTTCTTTTAATTGCAACTCGATCTCATGTTGAGTTTGCTATGATGAATGCTAACATGATTGCTGACACCTTAGGAAAGGGGTCATTGTTGTCAGATAGTCCTCAAGAGTACTCTAGTATCTACTCATGTATTACCAGTTTAATTATCAATGAAATGCACTGACTACTTATTGTCAAAAATCTCGCAAGGAAGAGCTCAAGAAAAAAGATGCTTGTTTGTGCCATAAGCTCATGAAGTATTCCAAACCTAAGAAAACACTTTTATAAAAAGGTCATATAAGGGAATACTATTGTTGTTAAAAAATCATATTGTTCATTGTACATCAAAAAGTCCACGTCATAACTTGGAGATGTGACCAAACAGACCATTTAATTGTCTATGTGAAGTGTTATGCTTTGCCATTAATTTTGGCTTTTTTTACACCCCCTTGTTATCAATCCCACCCCATAAATACCATTTCGGACAAAAATTCCCCCAGTAATAGTGAAAATTTCAGAATTACCTTAGAGAAGGTAGGGGGTTTGTGGTTTTCTGGAATTACCAAAAACTGAGGTAATTCCGGAAAACCACAAACCCCCTACCGGATTTACGTGATTTTTACGGTATCTGCGGAAAAAAAATTAATTAAAAACAAATTAAAATTAATTAAAGACGCGTTTTTGATGACGAAACGAAATAATACATGAATAAGACTCCGCATCTGAAATATGTCAACGTCCATCATTACTCGAATGTCATCGTTGTTCTTCACATCCATGGTGGACCACTGAACACGATTATTATCGCCCATAGTGGGGTAGCGATAAATGATCCGGGTGACTTCTTGCTCGTCACCCTCCAGCTGCACCTTCATTGTTATTTTTTCTTTCAGAGCTTCAAAGGTGATGTCGTTGTTAAGCCTGCATAAAATGGGGTTTGGACTCTCGAAATGGACACCATTTTCTCTGTTTGTGATTGTGCCCTGATTGACATATTGTTATTTAAATCGTAAATCGTTTGTATCGTATTTTAAAAATAAAACGCGTGTAAATCTTAATTTAATATACAAACTTTTAAAAAAAAATTAAAAATTTAGATTATTTTCTAAAAAGGTAATTAGGTTCAAAATAGGGGTATTTCAGATTTACAAGGTAAATCAGAAATAATTTATTTGAACCAGGAATTACCTTTTTAGAGGTAATTCCGAAATTTTTAATTTTTTTTTAAAAATAGGGGTATTTTTGGTTTAATAGGGTTATGGGGGTGTAGGAGAGAATGAGGGGGTGCGAAAAAAAAAGCCTTAATTTTTAACAAAAAAAAATTGGGCCACTTTAGACCCGTGTCTTGGCGCAACCTCAAAAAAGGATTATTTATGGCCATTGCTTTTCCCACACCCCCTCCTACTCTAAACACACCCCATAAGGGTGTGAAAAGACCAAAAGACCTATTTTTTTTCAGAAATTTTCACTGCTCGAACACGGGGCTTGAATGAGTTCGAACGAAGTTCGCTCGAGTGTGTTAAATATGGACAGACACCCGCTTGGCGTTTTTTCACTGCTCGAATAGGTCATACGAGCAGTTCGATTGTGGTCTTTCGAACATGGTCGAATGATGTCGTTCGAACAAGTGTTGCGTAATTGCTGCGAAGAAGACGATCATTGGACGCCCGATTCCACCGGCGTTTTAATCAACGGCCACAATCACCAAATGTATCGAGATAAAGGAGTGGATGTAAATCACTTTGGAAAATGTGCCCGAACGGATAGAATTTAAACGGCTCAGATCCGTGATCTAAAAATGAAATCAACTACCGACATTTCACCACGCCTATTATAAAAGGGGGTTCACATCCTCAGACCTTCTTCACCAAACCCTAATCGCTTCTTCACCAAAACCTTCTCTCCTTCTTCCCAACCCACCGCTTCTTCACCAAAACCTTCTCTCCTTCTTCCCAACCCAAATTGAAATGGAATGGCAATTGTGCTCAACCCAAGACTAAACGACAAATTCCTAACTATGACCTTCTTCACCACAATGGGACTGTCACCACCGACGAACATGGTGCTGTGTTTCGTTGTCCTAACCATGTCTTCTGCAGAATGAGTAAGGACATCACCTTCGCCCAACTGAAGGAAAAGGCTGAGAGGAAGATTCGTCCAGAGGGAGCGTGGCGTAAAGACGTGGAGCGTATACGTTTCAAAAAGTTCAATTGTAGAGATGATGGTACTGTCCAGTATTCAGTCATGGAGATCCGAAATGACGACGACGTCCGCGCAATGATGGAACATCTAGCTAACGTTCCGATGGGGCGACAGATCTTAGAGTTGTACGTGGACACAATACGAACTGCAGAAGAGGTCATGCATCTTCTTCAACCACCACCACCCGCACCACAACAACCCATACTTACGCACCCCTGTAAAGTTGAGTATGAGATGACTTACAACCGCTGGAACGACCATTTCAGTCCGCTGATTCATAGTCATGGATCCAAAACTAAAAATTTCATGCTTAAGAACAACATCACATTCGCAGAATTGAAAGAAAAAGTAATAAAAATGTGAAACTAGATGGTGTTCAAAGAAGAAATAAAAAAATCGAATGTCACTCCCTACGTCGTAATTTGGAACCCACGTAATCGTATTCGAAGTGCCTTAAGCGCCTCAAGAATGACGAAGACGCGTTCACAAATGTTTGAGAAACATGAAGAATTCCAAGGTGTCATTGAACCTTATCTCGAATTGTTCGTCAAACAGAAGAATCTCTCAAGAACTCTCGTAGTAGTATTAGAGGTAGTAGTAGTAGTTCTAAGTAGAAGTAAGTTGTATTATGTTTTCCTATTGATGTATTTAGTATTTGGTTTTCATGTATTTCAGTATTTGGTTTTCATGTATTTCAGTATTTAGTTTTCATGTATTTCGTATTTTGTAATGACAATTAAATTTGCGCAAAAGTAAAGGGAATTTCAAATTAAAAACCAAATGAAACAAAGTTGTTAAATTATACAAAAAAAGTAAACAAATATCCTCCTAAGACATATCCTACTTTGGGTGTTGCGCCTCCTCCTCTCTCATACACATTCCCAAACCTCCTCCTAAACCCACGGAAGGGGTTGAGCGACCTCTTGATGCTTGTTTGAAACATGGTCCCGACGGCTCGGGACATGATCATCGATGGCCCCATCAATGTCATCAACCAAATCAATCGACTCCGTAGCATCTCACAACCAAATAACATAACATTATTATTAAAATAAATAGAATATTAAGAAACATTATCAATGCAATTAACATAAAAGACACGCACCACATCGACATCGTGCTCATCTCGCAAGTCGTATATAATGCTCGGGAAGAGAAAGGGATGTGAGACCCTAGAGTACCATGGAAAGTAGCCCAAGACCGTGTTTGAGGAGTACGGCACACAAGGAGGCCCCCCGCGCCACCAAGTAGTCCTCGAAGTGTGTCCACATCTCGTCACACTCGGATAGGGTACAAACGGCCCTATGAGGAGGTCCGGGATCCTCGGAATGCCGCTTTGATCCGCCCAAACCGTCTCGAGCACTCGACCGGAAAATAGCGCATCATGCGACCACCACTCCGAATGAACCCTCGAACTGGCGCCACCCACAAAGCGGTCTCACCGCCGCCATGGGCCGTGTGTAGGGTCCTGTGTCACTCTCCTCGCGGTGTGGCCGGTCAAGGCATAATCGATGGTTCAGGACTTGATGGCCCTGGGCCATCATCGCGACAACCATTTCTTCGCCGTGGGCTACTACTCATCATACTGGGTGCTCCACCCAAGAGGAAAAGTTTGCACTGGAAGTGCTCAAAGATCCAAGCTCAGTAATGAACATATAATTGGTTGATTATTAATCTAAAAGTAACCCTAAAGCAAACTTAAAAGTAAAGAATATGTTTTATACAAGTAAAGGAAGATGACCAAGCCAATCTTCTTCGTCTTCTTCCTTGTAGCATCCTTGGTGATCATAGAGATGGGCGGGGCCATGGCCCCCCAAAGAATAGTCTCCAACGACCTCCAAATCAATCAAGATACCAAGGTAGCCAAGCTTAACCTTGTTGTTCGACTTGTCGGCAAACAAGGTGCAACCTAAAAGATACAAAGACATGTAGGCCCTAGCAAAGATGGTCCCACCTCCTCCTCGCCTATGGTCGGGTGGTAGACCCTATCCTCACCCATACAAGCCCAACAGAGCTGACCCCACGGCCCAAGTCCGGCGTTTGCATCCTCGGTGTGGCACCCAAACGAGCCAACCAAAGAAATGCTCTCTCCTCGCCATGTAGTCCACCGCATGTCATAGAACCGCCAAGAATGGGGATGTCAAAGCGGTGGGATACATCATCAAGGGTGATGCTCATCTCACCCGGGAAGGTGGAATGATGATGTATCCGGCCGCCAACGCCTATGAATGCGTTCAAAGACCCTTTGTGGAGAATGGGGAAACCAAGCCCAACCAAGGGAACCAACCCCGTTCGCTGTGAGTGTCCCTAATCGCACATGAAACACACCGCCGTAACAGTCCATGTGGGATTGTTTGTAAATCCTACGAACTCGCATTTAGAAATGACACAATAAGCCAAAAACATTCTACAACATATTAAACAAATTTACAAATACCAACTATAAAATAATAAGTTACCCGCCGTAATAAAAATCGGTGAGGATATGTGCCCCGTGATGTGGGCAAGACAGAACCATCTTTCCGTCCACCAGAAATGGGAATGTCGCCTAATAAAGCCAAAGAGCCTCCCGAGGCTCAAAGAACCTCCTCCTCACGAGGCTCGCAGCCTCCTCCTCGTGATGCCTAGAAGATGAAGGCCTAGCAGCAGATGAAGGCCTAGCAGGCGCCAGATGAAGGCCTAGCAGATGAAGCGGTCGGGCTAACTCATATAGCCGGAAATTGAGCATCACGCTCAATATCCCGCCCAATATCCTCCGGAAGTGGGGAGGAGGAACATCAACCCTACCCCTACCACGCACGACGACCCCAGCTCGGGAGGGTTCAATGGCTTCTTCCTCCTTTTGCGGTTTGAAACCGTAGGAGGTGGCCGACCGGCCGCTCGAGATGGTTCACCGCATGACCACCTCTCGCTCCTCACCATATCTCAAACAACAATCAACGTAACCAATTAAATCAAATTAACGAGAACAAAATGAATTGCGCCGACAAAGTTCATCATTAAACGATCGCTCGAACGCCACATGCGAAAATATACGCGACAACCACGCTCGAACAATTCGATTCGATTACAAATTACAACGGTTCGAATGAGGTTGTTCGAATCGTGTTCGCGACAACCTCATTCGAACACCTTCATTTTCACGTGTTCGAGGGTGCTCGCTCGAACAACTCGCGTTTCGAAAAAAAAAAAACCGAGAATGGAGCGTAGGGGAGAGGCATACCTTGAAGAAAATGGAACGAATAGAGAGAGAGAGTGAGAGGAGGCGAAAATAACCCGTGTGCTCTTGAGAGTGTTGGTGGAGAAGATTGAGTGAGAGATTGAGTGAGATTGAGTGAGTTGGGAGAATGTGAGTGAGAGGAAAGAAAGGTTTAGGGTTGTAGGAGGAGGGAGGAGAATGAGAGACGAGGAAAGTGAGAAGGGGAGGGTGTGGGTTTTTTTGTTTTTTTGAAGGGGGTAATTTTGGAATTAAAATTTTGATGGGGTGTGAATAAGTAGGGGGGGTGTGGGGAAAGCACAAGCCTTATTTATAGGCCACTATTTATAATGGATCATTTTAGTCTCTATTGAGGGACACGTTAAGACATTCAAGAAAGAGACTCATTGGTCTCTCCTCCATTTCTATCTTCAAACTTCCATTCCATTAGTTGTCTACAAAGAACCCTAATGTAGTGAATAACAAAGAACGAAGGAACCAATTGTCATTTTCTAGAGAATGGAAGAAAAGTGGTGAGTCTCTCTACTCTCTGATTTTTGTTGTGATTCTAGGGTTTAGATTTAGGGTTTCTATTGCAGTTTCGATCTGCTGTTGATCGTACCTGAGAGGTCTTCAGTTCACGGAGCTAGTGGTCAAGTCGTATGTAGATTGTTGAGGTCAGATGCAGAGCGCGAACTCGGGTGGTACTTGCAAAGACACTCTGACACCCAAGTAAGGAATGGAAGTCAAAGCAGGGTATATTGTGAGAAAAGATGTACCTGACGACAGGGGGTTGACTCCTATTTATAGGGCGAGTGGCAGGCGCCAACCATTGGATCATCCTAAGTGATCTCTATCGTTGAGGGCCCTCTAGATGTACTTCGTGCGCTCGATAGCGCGACATCTAGCTTAGTGGGCCAATCGCGGCCCATAAGTAGGATTGGGACCTCGGCCTAGTCCGAAACAACTGTGTTGCAATTTATTACGACTTCTTCTGATTTCCGACTTTATGTGGTTTTTTGTTGTAGCATTTTGCTATTTTTGTTGGAAGTGTTGCAACTTATGGTTTATTGTCTTTGGTCCATTTTATTTTTGGTTTATTGCGAATTGTGATCCTGTTTTGAATAGCCCTATGATGAGTGCTATGAAGATATATTAGGGACAAAATTCGTATGACAATGCAACAACAAAAGAAAAGACCATAAATGGAGAAATATAGAAACTAAGGAGGGGAGATAGATATGTCTCTTTTTTTGAATATGCCTCAACATGTAGGACACATGGACTAAGTTATTTTAAAAATTTAAAAAATTAAACCGATCAAAACATTATATATTTGATTCAAAATTGAATAGGAAAGCATAATACGCATGACAGCGTGACATGAATAAGTTATTTTACGTATATGTGGTGTGAGCTTAAAGCTTCGTTACATTTACACATGGAGGTATTATTTATCCAAAAAATAGCCGTTTCGGTTTGGCTTTAAATTCGTGTGTTCATCGTGTAGCTGAATACAGCTCATTATGAGTTTAGAGGGTAATATTGTCATCAATAAAGTGGGTCCCATGTTTGGTGGTAACCGGGATTTATCGGTTAATCTATAGCTGATACTTGATGCCGACACGGAGAATCTGAACGCACTGCGTTGAAGCGCGGATTTAGCACGCGCTTGCCGCACCAAATGAAAGACACTCGTGTGTTTGTCAGATTAGTAATGTTATATGGACAAAAATTTCAAACAGATATAGACAAAAACCAATTTCACAACACCAATTAACCAAGTTTTTAGGCTTAAAAATTCTGAAAAGACGGGTTGGTTAATAATCTAAAAAACTAGGTTAATTAGTGTTATGAATTAGTTTTTGTCTATATTTGTCTAAAAATTTTGTCCAAATATCATTAGTATTGGCAAATTGGGAAATCTATGGCATGTGATATCATATTGCCAATGTCACCATAACCAACGGCTTGTGTGCCATGCTCCATCACTAACCAATCATTGCTCAGTTTTTCTTTTCTATTATTATTATTATTATTATTATTATTATTATTATTATTATTATTGATTTGAACAGTAACTACTAACAACTCCAGATTCCATCCTAAGGTCTCAAGTTTGAGTTTTTGGGTGAAGTAAATAATTTATACACAAATCAACAAAATCGAGTAGTTAAGTTTCTCGGTATAAATTAGTCATTGACAAAATTGGTGGACACTCAGCACCGATAACACAATAATCAATAAAAATGCAATTATTATGGAGCTCTGTATTTATATTTTGTTGGATTTATCATTTAATTTTGATTGAAATTTTTAAATCACCAATAATTTAATTGTAACAAGCTGATATTTTAAGTTATTTAATTGTAACTTTTAAATCTTGAATAACTTACATTTTTTTGCCTAACAATTACATAACATAGAAGTTTATATTTATAGGCATAGTAGCGACTTGTTGCGCAAGTAGCTGTTAGATAAAAATTCGCAACAACCAAGAAAAACGGCTATGTAGCGCAATAGCTAGTTGATTCGGTCAGAGCCGTTTAAGGGATTTTCCAAGTGAGGGAGCAAACAACGCACAAAAATAAATTGGCCGAATATAAAAAATATAAAAATCAATGTTGCGAAACTTAGGGAGCAAACAACGCAATAGCTATATTTGACCTGTCAAAACTTGCAAGTTGTTCCGGGGTGTATCAGCAAAGCCAGTAGGTCCAAACAGCATATAGGCCGTCGACCCACATAAGCATGACCGGCCCAAGCACGCATTGAGCTTGGGAGCTTCTCGCAACCGCCGAAATTTTCGCGAAACGGTCGGACTCTACAAAGATATATACGCCATTAGCACATGGCATCAGGTACGTTCTCTTACCTTGTGTTATCTGCCCGAGCGACCACTTACTTGATCGTCGGAGTGTCTTTGCAGGTAACACCCGAGGTGCTCAGCGTGAAGCCAAGACCGATCCTTTCTTCTATTCAACGACCGGCCTAATCAAAGGACAACAACTTCAACACTTCATTGATCAAGGTACGATCAATTGGCGACCACAGTGGGAGGCCCGAGCGCCGCTCTACTCCATTCATGGCTCCACGCCGGCCGGCCCTGCACGCGGGTCTCATCTCGACTCAACCTCCGGCAACATCCTCAACAAAGCAGACCCGGAGGGCGAGGCGCTACCATTCACGAATCTCGTGGAAATCGCGCCAAGAACCCTGCGATGCGTGGGCGCGGACCGATCTTGGAGCAGGTGCAACCGTACGCTCCACCACAACTACCGCCCGAGCTGATTGAGGCAGGCATTGAAGAGCCATTGCCCGAGCATGTCACTCAAAGCCGCGTTCTACTGAGATCCTTCAAAGCAAGAACTGTGTCATTTGCGAGACGAGACGAGCCGATCTCTCGGCTATGAAAGAGGTCAATTCCGGCCGCCGTGCGGGAAGACGGAGAACCTTCTGCTCCACGCCGATCTACGCGTGCACACCGTTCCCCTCCTCGAAGGAGCCTTTCTCGCCGGGAGAGCACCACCCACCGGTCTCCGGCGCGACGGATAAGGGCACGCAGGGTCGCCCCTGCGCAGAACGCGGCGCAGACGCGTCGTTTGCCTTATGATGAATATGAAGACTCTAGCTACCGTCCTGATACCGGTCGCTCACCCACCAGATACTCCTCTAATGATTCGTCCGATTCACGTCGATCGAGAAGCAGGTCCTGGGATTCTCGTGATGAGTTGGAAGACTATCGGGATGGAAGAATTAGGGATGTCTCGCACCGGCCAAGAAGAGGTCAAAGCGAGCGACCCAGAGTGCCTCCTCAACTTCCACCTTTTGGCCCATCTGGAGAATTCTATGGAATGTCGGGAAACGGGGCATGCCTCGCTATGCAACCCTTTGGGTCGAACGACATTCAGAGCGGCCACGGTCCATTTACTAGAGAAATCAGGCGCTACAAGATTCCAAGAGACCTGAGAAAGCCGCCCAATTTAAACAAGTTCGACGGTCGTGGCGATCCAGATAAACACCTCCGGTATTTTAATAATTATTGCAGTTATTGAGAATTGGGCTCGACCATGAAGTGTCGGCTGTTTCCTCAGTCGTTGGACGGTCGAGCGTTAGAATGGTGGGAATCGCTTCGGCCCAATACTATCTCCTCATGGGAAGACTTGGTCAGAATCTTCTTGAGCCACTATACAGCCAACCGTTGTCAGTATCGGTATGAGGAGAACTTGGACACGATTGTCCAAGGAGACAATGAGACGCTGAGACAATACATCGACCGGTTCAATACTGAGGTCGAAACCGTTCACGACTTATCCGACAAAGATAAGCTAAAGTACCTCAAGCGTGGCATTCGACCGGACCATCGGTTCGTAGAAGAATTCACGTTGAATCACTATCAAGACCTCAACTTCTTCCTAAGAAGGGCCAATGTTCACATGGCATATGAAGAAACCTGGCCGCGAAGAAAGGCGCCCGCGTCGGCGTCCCCAAAGAAGAACAAAGATAAGCGGCGGCCAAAGGGTATGAAGGTCGCGAGACAATCTACCGACTTCGAGAGATAAGAAATTCGATCATCGCACTAGTCCGAACACTTCCATTGCTCAAATCTACGGTGAGTGCGAACAATGAGTTCGTAGGTGTTAAGCGGCCGATCCACTCGTGCTCAAGAAGCGGGGCACGACCGACCAAAAGATCCGCCGCTACCACAAGAGTAAGGGCACGACACCAACGACTGCATGGCCCTCAAAGACGACATTGAGGAACTTATTCAGAAAGGCAAGTTAGGCAAGTATGTGAGGTCTGATGAAAGCGAACGACCTCAAGAGAAGTTAAAGAGCCGGATCAAGATAGAGGAAAGGGCGCCCTAGTCATATCGAGCGCCCAAGACAAAGATCGATCTGATGACCGAGATACACGACAATCAAAAGGCCGCAACGTTGCTATGGTGATTCTCGGTGGAAACCCGTTGGATCGTAGGGAGTCCAACAAAGCTATGCAAAGAAAATGGGACGAACTCCTAATGGTTGCATCGACTTCAGCGGAACGATCGGTCTCGACTAGACCGCCCATTTCTTTTGGAGATGAGGACCTGCTCGATGGCAGGCCAAACAGTTATGTTCCATTGGTGGTCAGAGCAGTGATGGCCAACACTGAGGTCCAAAAAAATTCTGGTCGACCAAAGGCGGCTCTACCGATATCATGTTCAAGAATTGATTGATAAGTTAAAAGTGGATCGAGCGAGATAATTCCCAAAGCCGAGCCTACCCCGCTAACGGGCTTCAATGGAGCAATCACCTATCCCTCGGGGGACGATCGAACTCCTAGTCACATTTGGTGACGACATCGGGAAAGCACTTTGTACAGGACGGTCAGGACGACGTTCCTCGTACTCCCCATCAAATCATGTTATCAGTGTATTATTGGTAGGCCGACTTTGGGAAAGCTAGAGGCCGTGGCATCGACGGTGCATTTGAAAATGAAATTTACTGAAGTAGAGACGACCAGGTAGTTACCCTGGCGGCCGACTTAGAGCCAGCAAGACGAAGCCACTTCTTATATCAGGAAATTTGTGATGAGGTAGATCGTGGTCCAAATACTCGAGCACCGTGAAGGCCACCAAGTTAACCTCGCTGATCCGACGCCGTTATGATCCGGATAGCGACCCAGAGGACAATGATGACGACCCAGCCGCAGAGTGAAAAACAAAGTTAAAGAGACCGAGCCTCGCCGGGAATTGGAAGATATACACCGGGTGACGACCGACGAAAAACGCTTAAGTTTTCAGTAGCGACCGCCTGGCGGTAAAGCTAGACCTTGTAAAATGTCTGAGGGACTACGCCGATCTGTTCGCATGGCAGGCATCAGACATGCCTGGTATTCCTATTGAGATTGCCTGCCATCAGCTTTCAGTCGATGAAGGAGTAAGGCCGGTCGCCCAAAGAAGGAGAACTCAGAGTCAGGAAAAATCTCAAGCCGCAGCAAAGGCCGTTGAGGACCTCGTGAAGGCTAATTTCATCGAGGAAATCAAATACACGACCTGGTTATCTAATGTCGTGCTGGTAAAAAAGAAGAATGGCAAGTGGCGCATGTGTGTAGATTACACCGATCTAAACAAGGCATGCCCGAAGGATGCCTTTCCTGTGCCCAACATCGACAAGCTAGTCGATGGTGCCTCGAGCTATAAACTACTATCTTTTCTGGACGCATACTCGGGCTACAATAAGATTACGATGTACCCCCATGATCGCCACAAGACTGCTTTCATGACAGATCGTGGCAATTTCCAATATAAAGTAATGCCATTTGGCCTGAAGAACGCTGGGGCGACCTACCAGCGCATGATGAACAAGATCTTCAGGAAGCAGATCGGTCGAATTTCTGAAGTTTACTTAGACGACATGATCATCAAGAGTGTGACCGATCCAGATCATGTGAGCGACCTAAGAGAGGTCTTCGAAGAAGCCAGGAAGAATTAACTTAGGCTAAATCCAGAAAAGTGCACTTTTGGGGTGAGGGCCGGCAGATTTTTGGGCTTTCACCTGACCGAGAGAGGAATAGAAGCCAATCCTGAGAAATGCAGGGCGGTCGCCGAGATGAGGCCGCCCACGACCAAAAAAGAAATACAACAGTTGAATGGCATGGTAGCTGCCTTATCCAGATTCATACCAAAAGCGGCCTGTAAGTCACTTCCATTATTTAGACTTCTGAAGAAAGACACAGATTTTGAGTGGACCGACCAATGCCAGCGAGCGTTGGATGAGTTAAAAGAAGCTTTGACTAACCCGCCATTCATGACCAAGTCGTTCCCGGGCGAAACGCTGTATTTGAGTGCCGTGTTAGTCAGGGAAAACGACCTAAAACAGAATCTGGTCTACTTCATCAGTAAGGTACTACAAGGGCCCGAGCTGAGGTATCAGAAAATAGAGAAATTTGCCCTCGCACTTCTAGTGGCCGCTCGAAGGCTAAGACCCTACTTTGTAGCCCACCAGGTCGTGGTAAGGACCGATCAACCAATTAGGCAAGTATTTCATATGTTTAAACTTAGTATTTGCTCTCTTTCAAGTAATAATAAAGAGTTTATATAGTATTTTATGTGATATATGATAACTTGAGTGATTTGAATGGTTATAGTTATTATTAGGCCATTTTGGATATATTGTGGTATGTTTGATGTTTTTGTTCGTCTGCGATCTCTCACGTCGTCGCATCAATGCTCCTCGTGACCGATCCTGCATCAAAACTGCACTACTTGGTGAATAAGCAGCCTGTTTCATATGCACCCACATGCAAAGTGATGACCTCCTGCCTGCTTCCCTGATGCCATCCAAACTTGTATAGTAGGCGCCTACCATTCACACATAGCTATAGGCTTAGCTTTGAAGAGTCACCAACATAGGGACACTTGTTCTATCACCATGGAACCGCCCTATGTAATTAAGTCAAAGATTTCAACATGGATAAACCTCTGGAAAGCAACTACAGCTATGATCCACTCAAGATGACTTCATCATGAAGGAAGGAAGCACCTCACTTGAAGGCTATAAAAGGACCTCACATCTTCATTTGGAAATCTATCACAATCCATAAGTTAGATCAAAATTTCAATATACATAGTTAGTTTTTATATTTTTAGAGGAAGAGGAAGGAATTCATAATTCCTCCTTAACTCATTTTCATAGTGTTTGTATAGTGCTAATGAGTAATGCTAGTGCATTGCTAGAAGACTTCATACAAAGGTTTTCAACATTTGTAACTTTACTCTTGTTGTTTCTCTTTTGTGATTTCTATATATATAAACATGGTCTATTCAGTTTATATATATCTTGCAATGTCTCTTGTTAGCTAAACCTTTCTTAGTTGGAATGTTCTAATCATTTAATGAGCTTTTAAGTAAGTATGTTGCATGTATGTATGTTTGTACTTTAGTTCTTGCTTGATAATCTTTTCAAAACTTATTTTAAACTTGATCACTTAGAATAAGTAGATTTGTAAATGACTGGACATGGCTTACAATTAAGAACTCAAGAACTAATATGGGTGAGTGTTTTACATAAAGAAAACTTTGTGAAAACCATGCTAAGTCCTAGACATAGGATAGTATAGTCCATAGGATAATTGTGGGTACTTAAAATACAAGAGTGAATTCACTTAAGCAAAGTGAATACTTGTTAGGAGGCAAGATTGGCACTAACACCCCTTTCTTTCTTGCATAGAACAAGGATCATAAGAGTCGGTAATGATACTCAAGAAAGTGACCGAAAGGCACATAGCTAATGCAACAAAGATTCAATCTGCAAATTTGCATCACATACTGCATCATACACTTATAAGTAAATTACTTGATGAAGACATTCCAACTAGCTTTTCTCTTTTACACTATCAACATTTTTTACTTTGCTTTCTAACTTAGTTGTGATCATCAAACAAAATCCAAAATTATTTTGTTACTTAGTGACTTTACACTTTATTACTTTATATTATTTTAAAAGTGAGTTTTTCAATCTCTGTGGGTTCGATCTTTTTACTACTTATTTTTGGACAGTGTATACTTGCACTCAAGTGTATGTGGCATTTCCACACACCAAGTTTTTGGCGCCGTTGCCGGGGATTGAAGTAAATTCTTTTTTAAAATTCTGATATACAAGTAATTTAGTGTTGTATATAAATTCTGGTTTTTAGAGTTTCTGTCAACAAAAATACATGGTACTTAGTATATGTACGTAACTGTAATCTAACTCCTAATATAGTTTAGATCCGTAAATAGAAAGAAAATTCGGAGATTGCTAAGACTCGTAAAACAGAATCAACAAGCTTGCAACATGTCATTGGTGAAGAACAAAGCTCAAGGCCACACTCGGTGAGAGGAGGCCCCGGTTCTCAACATGCTATCAAGAAGAAGTTCATAGAGAAAATCTCATCCACATGGATCACATAGGTATGATTAATGATAGAGATAGACCTATGAGGATTATGCCTGGGTTTGATCATCAAAACATGCAAACTAGCATAAATAGACCTCATATTGATGCCATGCATTTTGAATTTAAGCCTATGATGTTTCAAATGCTTCAAACTATTGGTCAATTTGGAGGATCTCCTCATGAAGATCCTCATTTGCATTTAAGGCAATTTCTAGAAGTATGTAGTAATTTTATTTTACCTGGTGTTAGTGAAAATGCATTTAGATTAAGGTTATTTCCATATTCTTTGAAAGATAGAGCTAAGGCTTGGCTAAATTCTTTAGAGCCTAACTCTATTCATTCATGGAATGAAATGGCTGAAAAAATTTTAGGAAAATATTTCCCACCTATCAAAAATGCCAAAGTTAAGAAATGATATTACATCTTTTAGACAAAAAGAGTTTGAGTCTTTATTTGAAGCATGGGAAAGATGGAAGGAACTTTTGAGAAAATGTCCTCATCATGGTTTACCTGTTATTATTCAAATGGAAACATTTTATAATGGTTTAGAACCTCAAACCGTAATAATGCTTGATGCATCATCCGGTGGAGTGTTATTAAATCATACAATGAAGCATGTGAATTAATTGATAGAATAGCGACTAATAGCTCTAGTTGGCCTACTGAGAGGGTAAGTGCCCAAAAGAAACCATCAGGGGTACATGAAATCAATGATATATCTGCCCTATCTGCTCAAGTAGCCACTCTAGCTAATTTGATGAAAAACTTCACTTCGCAATGCTATCAAGCATCTAATGCATTTGCATCACCGTAAAGCACTCATTCAAAGAAGAGAACAAGTACCTCCAGGCACACCTAGTTGTGTGTACTATGGAGGAGGTCACTTGTGAGGAGTGTTCTAGCAACCCTATCTCTGTAAATTATGTAGGTTATAATAGGAATAACAACCCTTATTCCAACACTTATAATCCCGGTTGGAAAGATCACCCAAATTTTAGATGGAGCAACAATAGTGCACCGCACCTAGAACCGCTCCAACTACACCAACCAACCCACCAGATTCCCTACTCAAAATAACCAAAGAAACTCTCAACCTACCACTGATAATTCTCTAGAAACCATGCTCAAAGCATTCATAGGTGAATCTAGAATCGCTAGACAAACCCAAGATGCTTCTATTAAGAACTTAGAGAATCAAGTTGGTCAATTAGCCATGACAACTGTATCAAAGGCCACAAGGTGCCTTACCTTCAAATATGAAGCTACTCCTTCCCAAACCAAAGGAAATGAGCAAGTTAAGGCTATTTCATTGAGAAGTGGTAAGGATCTTGTAGAATTAGCGAGAAGGAAAGTGTAGAAAAGGGAGAAAAACCAAAAATCAAAAGAAACCAATGCGTAGCATCTAGTGCTCCTGCATCACAAGAAGTTCAAAGTCCACTACCTAAGTTAGTACCTGAATACCCTCCTCCTCCTTACCCTCAAAGACTGAAAAAAGCACATGAGGAGAAGCAGTTTGGTAAATTCCTAGAGGTACTAAAACAATTACACATCAATGTTCCCTTAGTAGAAGCCCTCCAACAAATGCCAAATTATGCAAAATTTATGAAGGATGTGCTTACTAAGAGAAGAAGATTAGTGAGTTTGAAACAGTTGCCATGACAGAAGATTGTAGTTTGCTTATGCAAAATAAGATCCCTAGGAAATTGAAGGATCCAGGTAGTTTTACAATTCCATTTTCTATAGGAAAATCCTATACTGGTAAAGCTTTATGTGATTTAGGTGCAAGCATCAACTTGATGCCTAAATCTATTTTTGACCAGTTAGAAATAGGAAATGCAAAACCAACCACTGTGACACTTCAATTAGCAGATAGATCAATAGCCTATCTCGGAAGGTATCATAGAAGACATCCTAGTTAAGGTAGACAAATTTGTATTTCCTGTAGATTTTGTTATCCTTGACTTTGATGCAGAGATAAGGAAGTGCCTATTATCCTAGGTAGACCATTTTTAAGCAAACTGGTAAAACCATAATTGATGTGCGTAAAGGTGAACTCACTATGAGAGTGAATGATCAAGAGATAAAATTCAATGTAATGAATGCTATGAAGTATCTTGCAGAGGATACAGAAGAGTGTTCATCCTTATTCTCTCTAGATCAATTGGTAGAAAAAGAATTTTACAAACAGTATGATCACTTAGCCAATGCAGATGCATTAGATGCAGCTGCATTGCTAGATGATGAAATACTAGAAAAAGGAAATCTGCCAATAGAAAACTCTTGTAAGGAAGTATGGGCTAGGACTTATGAACCACTCAATCTTGAGGATCCAATTCTCAAGAAGAACTTACCCTCAATAGAACAACCTCCTAAGTTAGAATTAAAGATACTGCCTGAACACCTTAAGTATGCATTCTTAGGAACAAATGAGACTTTACCTGTTATCATTGCTTCTGATTTAACATCAAAACAGGAGAGTGATCTCATTAGTACTCTCAAGAAGCATACCAAAGCTATAGGTTGGCAAATGGCAGATATCAAAGGAATTAGTCCTTCTATATGCATGCATAGAGTCATTTTGGAAGAAAATTCCAAAAACAAAGATAGAGAGTCAAAGAAGACTAAATCCTATCATGAAAGAGGTTGTGAAAAGGAAATTATTAAGTGGCTAGATGTTGGAATCATATACCCCATATCGCATAAAGTGCTTGGGTAAGCCCCCGTCCAATGTGTACCAAAGAAAGGGGGTGTGACAAGAATAGCCAATGAAAAGAATGAGTTGATACCAACTAGAATCACACAGGTGGAGAATCAGATGGATTACGTAAAAACTCAACAAAGCTACCAAAAAGGATCACTTTCCTTTACCATTCATAGACCAAATGTTAGATAGATTAGCAGGGGAAAGAATTTTATTGTTTCCTAGATGGCTATTCAAAGCTATAATCAAATAGCCATTGAGCCTAAGGATCAACACAAAACCACCTTTACATGCCCTTATGGAACCTTTGCTTTTAGAAGGATGCCATTTGGCTTATGTAATGCGCCTGCTACATTCCAAAGATACATGATGTCTATTTTCTCAGATTTCATTGAGCAATCAATGGAAGTATTTATGGATGATTTCTCTATCTTTGGAGAAACATTTCAAGTTTGTTTAGCAAATTTGGAACAAATTCTCAAGAGATGTGAGGAAACAAATTTAGTCTTAAACTGGGAAAAGTGTCATTTCATGGTACAAGAAGGCATAGTGCTAGGACATAGAATTTCAAAGAAAGGTCTAGAAGTAGACAAAGCTAAGGTTGATGTCATTGAAAATTTACCACCACCAAATACAGTTAAAGGTATCAGGAGCTTCTTAGGCCATGCTGGTTTTTATAGGAGGTTTATCAAAGATTTTTCAAAATCTCAAAACCATTATGTATGCTTCGCAACATGATGTAGAATTCAACTTTGATGAATCTTGTATAGAAGCTTTTGACAAGCTTAGAAAGGCATTGGTGACAAAGACCAATTATAGTAACTCCAGCATTGGAGCAGGCCATTTGAATTAATGTGTGATGCTAGTGACTTTGCAAGAGGAGCAATCCTAGGGCAAAGGTATGATAAGGTCTTTCATTCCATATATTATGCTAGCAAGACATTAATTGAAGCTCAAGTGAACTACACGATTCTGTAAAAGGAATTATTAGTCGTGGTCTTTGCCTTTGAAAAATTTAGATCTTACTTAGTTGGCACAAAAATTATTGCCTATACCGATCACTCGCCATTAAGTATCTAATTTCAAAGAAGGATGCAAAACCAAGGTCGATAAGGTGGATTTTACTCCTACAAGAATTTGATTTAGAAATTAGAGACAAGAAAGGAGTAGAAAATCAAGTAGCGGACCATTTATCAAGGATTGAAGGAGAATCACTTGGTACACAAGGAGAAGAAATCAAGGAGAGTTTTCCGGATGAGAAGCTATTGGCAATCACAGTCAATGCAAAACATGAAACCGCATTTGCTATAAGCAATGCAGAGCATCAAATGCATTTGCACCATGGTTTGTCGATATTGTAAATTTCCTTGCAAGCAAAGTGGTACCAAAGTGAGTATGACATATCAACAAAGGAGAAAATTCTTCCACATGGTTAAACAATACTATTGGGATGATCCATTCCTTTACAAGATGTGCCCCGATCAATTAATGAGGAAATGCATACGAAGAGGAGCAACAAGCGATGCTTTCGCATTGCCATTCTCGCACCTTATGGAGGACACTTTGGAAGTACTAGAAAAAGCAGCTAAGGTATTACTGATCAAGTTATTTTTGGCCTACTTTATTTAAAGATTCTTATTTTATGGTCAAATCATCGTGATAAATGTCAAATAGCAGGAATATTTCGATAAGCATGAAATGCCTAGAACAAATATTTTAGAAATAGAATTATTTGATGTTTGGGGCATGGATTTCATGGGACCTTTTCCACCCTCTTTTGGCAATTTATATATCTTAGTAGCTATTGATTATGTGTCCAAATGGGTAGAGGCAGTAGCATTACCTAATAATGATGCTAAATCGGTGAGTAAGTTTCTCGCAAAGAAATATATTCACTAGATTTGGAACTCCTAGAGCTATCATTAATGATGAAGGTTCACACTTTTGCAATAAGATCATAGAAAACCTTCTAGCTAAGTATGGAGTTAAGCATAAGATAGCTACAGCATACCATCCTCAAACTAGTGGACAAGCAGAATTATCCAATAGGGAAATAAAGAGAATGCTAGAAAAAATGGTAAGTCCAAATAGGAAAGATTGGTCTTTACATTTGGATGATGCTTTATGGGCATATAGAACAAAGATTCAAAACACCCTTAGGAATGTCCCCTTACAAATTAGTCTATGGAAAAGCATGCCATTTACCTGTAGAATTGGAAAATAAATCTTATTGGGCTATCAAGAAGCTCAATTTCAATTTGAACAAGGCAGGTAAAAAGAGAATGATAGAGCTTGATGAGTTAGAAGAAATTAGGCAAACCTCTTATGAGAATGCTGAAATCTACAAAGTTAAGACTAAGAAATGGCATGACAAGAAAATTCACAATAGAGAATTGAAAGAAGGAGGACTAGTTCTGCTATACAACTCTAGGTTGAAGCTATTTCCTGGAAAACTAAGGTCAAGGTGGTCAGGACCATTTAAGTTGATAAAGGTTTATCCACATGGAGCAGTAGACTTATTTGGTAAATCCTCAAATACTGTCTTCAAGGTGAATGGTCAAAGAGTTAAAATGTACTATGGTGAACATGTGGTGAGAGACAAAACCACCACCTATTTGAAAAATCTCTAAGTGAAAAGAGGTAGTCAGGCTGACAAGACTCTTAAAACAAGCGCTTAATGGGAGGCAACCCATTGTTTTTAATTATTTTTGTGCAATTTTATGTTTTTAGTTGTTTTGCGTAAATGCAGAAACTAATGCAATGCATCAAATGCACTGCATTGAGGAAAACGTGCCTCGCATCGTAAAAATTATAAACTTGAAGAAAATTGGTTAAGTGTGAATCATAAGGCTTCAGGAAGATCAAAGGAGGTTAAGCAAGATTAATGACACATTGGTAGCCAAAGCAAGACACTTGGCATGATGCATGCGCAGCACGCAATGCTAACGGCTACCTAATAAATCCACTAACTTCCCTCTTCCTGAAACATAAAGCCTTCATTGTTACCGTTACCCCTTCATTCGCAAATTCTCACAAATTTCTCTCATCTGAAACACGAACCACATTTCACATTCTCAATCCAATTTTTTCTCAAATCACACAAGCAATCAAAAACCTAGAAATTCAAAGCAATTACAATGGTGAGGAAGCAATCAAGACAGAATCATCGTGCAAGGTGCCAAAACTCCCCAAAAAGAGAAGAAAGCCATGCATGCAGGATCATCATCAACAAGGAAAGGCAAAGCCAAGGAATCAAAAGCAAGAAATGATGACAATGTTCATCTCTGGAACATGCATCTATTGCCCGAGAGAGGGTATGATCTGAAGAAGGCTAGCCCATCATTCATGTCAACAGTGGCCAATCTCAATTGGGACCACTTCGTGCTACCAAGAGGAGGTTACATTGAAGACATAGTGAGAGAGTTCTTCTATCTTTGGAATCACACCACAAGAAGGAGCAGAACATTCCTACACTTCCATGGTGAGAGGTAAAATTGTACACTTTTGCCAAGAAATTAAATGAACATTATATGCTGAAATATAATGGGAATGATTTTGAGAATAGAGTGGCCAAGGCCTTTAAGAAAGAAATGGAAGAAATAAGGAATAGGATTGCTATACAGTGGGTCATGTTTGGGAGAAATTCACACCTAATGAGATTAAGCTTAGAAGCAATTATTTGATAAATGCATTAGGTAATTGGCATTTGTTCATAGCCAATTCAATTTCGCCTACATCACATACATATGCTATGACCAAAGAGAGATTGATCTTGCTAGATACAATTCTCTCTCGAGGGAAATGTAGACATAGACAGATTGATAGCTAGGGAAATTCTTGCATGCTCAACAAAATCAAAGGGATTTTGTTTTTCCCTTGTCTTATAACCGAATTATGCATGAAAGAAGGTGTCCCTATAGTCGCTAATGAACAAAGGAAATTTCCCCGTAATTTGAGTCTTTGAAGTGAAGGAGAAATTAAGAAATGTGAGAGGCCCTGCACCTGCAATGCAAGAGCATTACATGCAGAAGCAGAGGGCTGTCTGGAAATTTCAAAATGATCAACATGACTGGCTTCAATTGGTCTTTGACAAGATCTTTGATCTTGTGGGCCAAGTGCATGCCCCTGAATTCCCAAGTTGGGTATTGAGATGTGAAGGTGAAGAAGAAGAGGAGAAAGAGGCTGAAGAAGGAGGAAAAGGAAAGGAGAAAGTAGAGGAACCTAGCACTAAGAAGAGAGTGACTAGGAAGCAATACAGAGTACAAAAGAAGGTTGTGGTAGAACCTGTTGTGGAAGAATTATATGATTCTGAATCTGAAGCTGAGGATGAGGAATTAAAAGGAGGATAAGGAATTAGAAGAAGAAGAGGAGGAAGAGAGTGATGAGGAAATTGATGAAGAAGAAGAGGAGCATGCTAGAGGAGTGATCTTAGAAGAAATTGCTAGGCAAAAATATGCCAAACCCTCAGCATCAACCCAACCAGAAACCCCTATCACTTCACCAGCTACCAAAACACCCATCATCTCACCAAACCAAGAATCCTCCTCCATTCCAAAATCACCATTACCCTCCCTCAATGATCCACCAGTCCTATCACAATCACCACCACAAACAACCCCTCCACCACCCTCTCCAAGAAATGAACCACAGAAAACAACTCACACAGAAGAACCAACCCTCGTTATGCCAACAGAACAAACAAGACTTTTCGACCCAAGCAACATTATTTCTAATGTTGTTTCGCTCTTGAGAAAGATATTTTGCAGGAAAGAGAAGAAGAAGGACTCAACAAAGGAGATAAAGGTGAAGAATCATCCGCAAAGGAGACAAGAACTCAAATCGTTGAGATGCAGAGTGATGCTCTGCATCACTTGTCACGCATCACAACAGCAACAACTGTGCATGATGAGGCAACAATTAAAATGGTTCTGGAAGAAATGGCTAAACAGAAGAGGGATGCTCTGCACAACACTCAGAAGTTCTTCAAGCAACCTGCAGGAAGGCAGGCAAAATTAACACCTAAGAGGAAGAAACTGATGTAAATCAAGATCGATGCACCGCATCAATTCCAGAACAAATTCCCCGCAACTACACTGTAGTAGGAGGTGCATCTGCACCTACAGAAGAAACACCAAGCAAGCCCAAGGAGAAGAAGCAGAAGGTGAAACACACTCCTCCATCCAGGCAAAGCACTAGAATTAGGAGTGGAGCAAAGAAATGAGTATCAATTTAAAGCTTTCACCTACTACTACTAAATGCTTGTTTTGTTTTTCTATCTGAACTATTTCCCTGGTTGTACTAATCCCTCTCCCCTATTTTGAACAAATGATTTGTCTTTTCTGAACAAATTTGCAGTGAGGACACTGCAAACCCTTAAGTTTGGGGGGGGGGATTTGCATGTTATGTTATGTTTAATTATGTTTGTTTCTATCTAATATGTTGTGTGTTTAATTAATATGTTTTATATAGTAAATATATATGTTTTAAGTAGTTTTTAGTTTGTTTAAATATTAGATGTACTTAACAAAGTAGTATCTAAATATTTTAGTAGAAAAAATCAGTTTTTCAAAAATATGGTGAAAGCCCTATGGATGGAATTTTTATGATGAAAAAGAAGAAAAAGAAGCCTTATTTCTCAGAAAAACCAAAATTATTTTTACTTCAACACTTCAAAACTGAGTTTGTGAAAAGAACCTTGCTATTTAAAGATCAATCTGATGCAACGGGAATTTTTGGTAAGCTTAGGTCAAAACAAAGCTTTACTAAAAAGAAAGAAGAGCTTAAAGAATTAAGTTTGGGGGTGTTTTATGAAAACAAAGGCTGAATTTCAAAAGTGAAGAGTAAACAATGTAGAAAAAGAAAACAAAAATGTGGACAAGCCATATCCTGAATCTTTTGAAACTATACCGTGTTTAAGTACATGAATGCATCCGAGGTCAAAGACTGTGCCATGCAGAATAAATGTATCCGGAGGATAGTTCAATAACCTGGACTGTGCCAAAATGCAAAGAAAAAATATATGCATCTGGAGGTCAAAGACCTGTGCCAAAGTGCATTTGCATCTGGAGGTCAGTGAGGAAGGAAATATGAGCTAGAAAAAGAAAAGCATTATCAGTGCAGCTGCATCAATGTAAACTGCACTGAAGAAAAAGCAAAATGCAGAAAAAAATCAATGCACAAAAACATTTCAAAGAAGTATTTGCATCTGCTAAAAAGATCCACACAAAAAAATAGAAAAATGCATTGGCTCAAAAGCTTTGAAAAATTCAATCAAGCCCTTTGATTAAAAAAACTCCCAACACTTGAGAAAATTTTGTGAGTCTAAACTCTCTTTTGAAAAATATTTTGGTGTGACCAAAGATGAACCAATCCTTTCAAAGGCTAGGAGGAAATTTTTCACTTAGTCTTGGAACCAATCTCAACTCAGTGGGTTCACACACACACAAAAGAGTTTGAATAGCTTTGGTAGTTTTGAAGAAATAAAGGCACAAGAAAGATTGTTGAAAAATGAAGTTCATAGGGAACTCCTCATAAAAATCCAAAAATCAAGCTGATCTATCTTCTAGAATTTTTAGTTTTTATAGTTTGTCTTTGTCATTACTTGCGGACAAGCAATGGTTTAAGTTTGGGGGTGTGATAACTCTATTTTATATAGAGTATTTCATATGTTTAAACTTAGTATTTTCTCTCTTTCAAGTAGTAATAAAGAGTTTATATAGTATTTTATGTGATATATGATAACTTGAGTGATTTGAATGGTTATAGTTATTATTAGGCCATTTTGGATATATTGTGGTATGTTTGATGTTTTGTTGAGTGCGAGTCTCAACGTCGTCGTGCATCAATGCTCCTCGTGACCGATCTCGCATCAAAACTGCACTACTTGGTGAATAAGCAGTCTGTTTCATATGCACCCACATGCAAAGTGATGACCTCCTGCCTGCTTCCCTGATGCCATCCAAACTTGTATAGTAGGCGCCTACCATTCACACATAGCTATAGGCTTAGCTTTGAAGAGTCACCAACATAGGGACACTTGTTCTATCACCATGGAACCGCCCTATGTAATTAAGTCAAAGATTTCAACATGGATAAACCTCTGGAAAGCAACTACAGCTATGATCCACTCAAGATGACTTCATCATGAAGGAAGGAAGCACCTCACTTGAAGGCTATAAAAGGACCTCACATCTTCATTTGGAAATATATCACAATCCATAAGTTAGATCAAAATTTCAATATACATAGTTAGTTTTTATATTTTTAGAGGAAGAGGAAGGAATTCATAATTCCTCCTTAACTCATTTTCATAGTGTTTGTATAGTGCTAATGAGTAATGCTAGTGCATTGCTAGAAGACTTCATACAAAGGTTTTCAACATTTGTAACTTTACTCTTGTTGTTTCTCTTTTGTGATTTCTATATATATAAACATGGTCTATTCAGTTTATATATATCTTGCAATGTCTCTTGTTAGCTAAACCTTTCTTAGTTGGAATGTTCTAATCATTTAATGAGCTTTTAAGTAAGTATGTTGCATGTATGTATGTTTGTACTTTAGTTCTTGCTTGATAATCTTTTCAAAACTTATTTTAAACTTGATCACTTAGAATAAGTAGATTTGTAAATGACCGGACATGGCTTACAATTAAGAACTCAAGAACTAATATGGGTGAGTGTTTTACATAAAGAAAACTTTGTGAAAACCATGCTAAGTCCTAGACATAGGATAGTATAGTCCATAGGATAATTGTGGGTACTTAAAATACAAGAGTGAATTCACTTAAGCAAAGTGAATACTTGTTAGGAGGCAAGATTGGCACTAACACCCTTTCTTTCTTGCATAGAACAAGGATCATAAGAGCTGGTAATGATACTCAAGAAAGTGACCGAAAGGCACATAGCTAATGCAACAAAGATTCAAAGGTACTTTGCATCACATCTTTGCATCATACACTTATAAGTAAATTACTTGATGAAGACATTCCAACTAGCTTTTCTCTTTTACACTATCAACATTTTTTACTTTGCTTTCTAACTTAGTTGTGATCATCAAACAAAATCCAAAATTATTTTGTTACTTAGTGACTTTACACTTTATTACTTTATATTATTTTAAAAGTGAGTTTTTCAATCTCTGTGGGTTCGATCTTTTTACTACTTGTTTTTGGACAGTGTATACTTGCACTCAAGTGTATGTGGCATTTCCACACACCAAGAGGTATCATTGACTTTTGCATTCCACACCTCCAACAACCAGGCCGAATATGAGGCGTGCATAGCCGGCCTGCAGCTCGCCAGAGATTTCAATGTCGATCGTGTGGAGCTGCATTCGGATTCCCTGTTGGTCGTTTCTCAAATCAAAGAATTGTATGATGCCAAGGACGATGTGCTCAAGAGTTATTTGGCCAGAGTAAGGGAGCTTCTCATACAGTTCGACCGAGCAGAAGTCAAACATGTGCCTAGAACCGAGAACGTCCGAGCAGACATTCTCTCAAAGCTAGCAAGTACTAAAAGCCCTGGAAATCACAGAAGTCTGATCCAGGAAACTTTGAATCGGCCGAGTGTATCGACCAAGCCAATCCAACCCCTGGCCGTTCTATGTGTTGATCAGGACACAGATTGGATCGCCCCTATCCTACGTTATATCGTCGAAGGAGAAGAGCCGAGCGACCAAAAGTAGGCAAAATTGGTCAGGTTGAAGGCGACCAAATATTCAGTGATAGAAGGGAAACTATATCGAAGGGGATTCTCGTCCCCACTGCTAAGGTGCCTTACGTCGGTCGAAGCCGGCCATGTGTTAAGAGATATTCATGAAGGCGTTTGTGGGAGCCATCAAGGTGCACGATCTATATCAAAGAAAGCTCTCAGGGCCGGCTATTACTGGCCGACCATGGACGAAGATGCGAAGAAACTAGTCCAAAAGTGCAAAAAGTGTCAAGTGCATGCTGACGTCCATATTGCACCCTCCTCTGAATTGCAAAGTCTTGTCTCACCATGGCCGTTCGCCTGGTGGGGGATGGATCTGCTGGGCCCGTTTCTACCTGCTCCAGGCCAGTTCAAGTTTTTGATCGTGGCAGTTGACTATTTCACGAAGTGGATCGAGGCCGAGGCTCTGGCAACTATCACATCTGCTAAAGTCAGTAAGTTCTTCGGCCGGTGTATACTAGCCCGGTTTGGAATCCCGCAACAATTGATAACAGACAATGGTACCCAGTTTGCTGACAAGAGATTTAGGGAAATGTTGGCCGACTTAGGGGTGAAACAGCGTTTTACCTCGGTCGAACATCCACAGACAAACGGCCAAGCTAAAGCGGCCAACAGAGTTATCCTGTGTGGTCTGAAAAGAAGACTCGACGAAGCAAAAGGGAACTGGGTCGAAGAGTTGCAGTCCGTTCTTTGGGAATATAGGACGACCCCCCACTCATCGACCGGGGAGTCGCCTTTCAAACTTGTGTATGGAACTGATGCTGTCATACCCATAGAGATGGGCGAGCTAAATTGGAGAACTTCGAATCCCCCTACGGAAGCCGAGAACGACCGTGCCATACGGGAAGAGTTGGATCTCGATCAAGAAGCTCGCGCACTCCAAGCATCACTCGAGGAACAATTGATCAAGCGAAGGTTGCGGCTCGATACAACACTCGTACGTAAAAGAGATTTTCGATCATTTCGCTCTAAGGCGCGCAGATGTCGGAAACAAGAATGCCCGTCAAGGAAAGCTAGCACCAAACTGGGAAGGTCCATACCGAGTCGTTAAGAAGACCGGCAAGGGGGCATACGAGCTGGAAACCATGGAAGGGGCGACTATCCCCAGAACATGGAACACAGATAAACTTAGAAAATACTATGTTTGAATGTAATGAACGACCAATATTTTAATGAAAGACAGGCAGGCGCTCTTTTTCCCACTGGGTTTTTTACTGAGGCCTGACCTTTGGAAATTGTTGTACTTTATTTTCTCGCGAAGAATGTATGACCGGTCGCTCAAACACGCTCAGGGCAAAAGAGCGGCCGAAGAATAATCGAATTAAAATGGACCGTCGAAACGATCCACATCGAGCGCCATCGAAATGGCCCCAGGGTTAGGTAATAACCCACCATAATGGACCGTCGAAACGATCCACATCGAGTGCCATCGAAATGGCCCAATAGAGTGCCGTCGAAACGGCCCAATAGAGTGTCGTCGAAACGGCCCAATCGAGTGCCATCAAACTGGCCCGAACAGAGGTCGCTGAGACGACCAAACGTCAAACGATACATGAACGAACACCGCCGAGCGGTCTATAACGTGTTTTTTTTAAGAGATAAACGGGCATCGACGGACCCGAAATATAAGCCTACGAAAGGCCGTTAAGCGAATGCCCGAAGTCGGCCTAAAAAGTTTGTAAGACAAAATAATGAGATCCAAACAAGCGAATGAAATAAAGAGCAAATTAAAGATGTCATTACAAAATAGAGACGCCCGGTCGAAGCCGAGCGCTCAAATATCCCACTGCTCGAAGGCAGCTTAAAAGTTGTTGTGCCCGAAGGCAAGTCAAAATATTACAAGATTTACTCCGCTCGCAGGCGGGCTTCAGAATAGGACCGAGCTAGGGCGAACAACATTGCCTTGATCGTCAAGCTCCTCGGGCTTCATGATCTTGTTGTTCTCGACGTAGTGCTCGGGCTTTACCAGGTTTTCATCGAAGTTGATGGATAGATCTGGATTCAGCGCCCGCACCTGGCCGAGAGCATTGTAGAATTGTTCGATCGCCGCACCCTTGGCATGCCCGGCTATCGCCCGCACTTGAGCCTCCAGCTCGGCCCTCTGGGTCTCCCATTCAGCCTTCTCCTTCTCCAAAACATCGAGATCGGTCTTCAAATTTTTCACTTGAGCGGAAAGTTCTTTGTTCCTCTTCGACAGTTTAGCTCGATCTTCGTCGGCCCGCTGCAGAGCCTCCTTCTTGGATTTAACGGCCTTTTCTAGATTTTGCCTCGCCTCTTCAAGACTGGCCAAGGCATTGTCCTTCCCAGCCCGAGCTTCTGCAAGCAAAGGTAGCAGAGGTCAGTTAGTCGGCCGAGTGTAAACAAAAGTACGACGAGTTAGAAAAGTAAAATACCTTGAGCTTCATCCGACAGCTCTTGGATGACTTTGTCAATCCCCATGCAAAGAGAAGCATAGACTGCCATGGGTTTCTTCTTAAACCGCTCAAAGTCGGCCAGTCCCAAACCCTCGAGCGAGAGAACCGGAATGTCACCCTCAGGAAGGTCATGAGCTCGCTCGTCAAGCCTGCTCCGCTTGGGAGAACGATCGTCTTTGCGAGGAGGCGATCGGACTTTGGAAACTGGCCTTTTCCCCTGGCTCTTGGGAGTTGGAGGCACCTTTGAAGGCCCTTCGAGGTCGACCACATTTCGAGGTCCTTCATACCTTTTGGCCCCTGGGGTTGCAGCGGGGTTCAGCACCTTTTCAATCTCGGCCCAAGACTTACCGGCCATCCTTCCTGCAATATAGAACGAATCGAAGGTTAGAGGGAACGAGCAGTAAATAAAATATAAAGTTAAAGTTCAAATGCAAACCGATCTCAGCTTCTAAAGCTCGACCCGCGAGCAACGTAAAAGGCCGGCAGGGCAAGTCGCCTTTGGGGTCTGGGGGCATCATGCTCGCCAAAGTTTTGATCATGTTCAAAGACTCCAAGTCGGCCGCACTCAGGTTGTCAGTAGAATATATATAGTCGCCGAGCCTTCTGAAGAAATGAGCCTCATTCCACATAATTGGGAAATAAGGTTCACCGAGCAGCCCATCAGGTTGGATCTCAGAAATGGCTTTGCCCGCTTCTTTGGTCGGGACGATCCAGAAATACTGGCTCTTCCAGGCAGCGCCCAATGACTCCTGGAACGATTTGAAGAACCGGTGCTGGGTCTTCTGAGTCTTAAAGGAGACCTGCTCTCTTTTCTCCTTGTTCGCCTTCTCCTTGAGCTAGCTCAGCTCGAAGATTGTGAAAAAGAGTTGAACGGAAATCGGCCGACCGAGCTTGGTCAAAAGCACCTCAAAGGTCTTTAAAAACGCCCATGCATTTGGATGAAGTTGAGAAGGAGCGACCCCAATATAACGCAGAACGTCGCGTTGAAACTCGGAGAAGGGTGGGACGATATTCATCCTCTCGAACACGATCCGATGCATCGTGAACTTGAGGTTTTCAGAATAAGTGGCAATGTCTTCTCCCTCCTTCATGCCTCTCACCCTCCAGCCCGGTGAGTGTTTGAAATGCAACTGCAGTGCAGGCAGTGCCCAATGGCCGACCGTAATTATACTTCTATTGGAGCGAAGGGTTTCCGACACCCATGACATGTCAGCCCGGTCTCGAGACAGATCTGGCAGGACGTCTTCTCCTCCCGCCGATTCCACGTCAGCATTTATACCTCTACCGGAGGAGCTCGCCACCGAGCGAACGACGATCTGTTCAACGGCCGCCTCAACCCGATCACCGTCAGCGGTTTCACCGGCCTCGACCATTGTCTCGTCCACGGCCTGGGCGACGCTCTCAGCCTCGTCTTCAATCTCTATCGGCCTATCTTCTCCTGCGTTGCAGGTCGGGGAAGACGACGGCGGTGGAGGATTCAGTGAGTTATCTTTGGAATTGACAGACTTGGATTTAGAGCTGCCCAAGCTAGTCGATCCAGTGCTGGAAGAGCTAGAGCTCGAGCCAGAACTGCTTGAAGAGCGAGAACTCCCGTTGCTCGAAGACGACTTGGAATTTTCCTCGGCCTCAGATGGCCTCGACATGTGGTCAGCAAAAGATTGCGATGGCCCCCCGAGAATGCGAGCGATCTGTTTCACCCGTGGCATACAACACCTGTGATAAGGGGATCGGGTTAGGTCGGTCGAGCAGTGTACTCGCGAGAGGGGGCGACTTGGTCGTCCCCAGACCTGACACCCCCTACCACGAGGCATGGAAATTGTGCGATCAAAAGAAAAATCAGAAATTAAAGCAAAGTCAAGGTCGATTCATACCTTAAGAATACAGGGAATTGGTCGAGGAAGCTTTGGTGCTCGAACGAAGGGATTCACTTCAAAATTCTAAGTCGACGACATAAAGGTCGGTCGGTGGCAGAGCAGTTCGCGGAAACGTAAGGAACAGTCCCAACTGAGGGGGTATTTATAGTGCAGGCCCAAGGCGATGAAGGGACCGGGAGACGAAGCGTCGCAACGTTTCGCCTTCTCACCAATAGCTGTCATTGAACAACCTCGGAATCACCAAACGTCGCGTCATAAATGTCAGTGAAGGCCAACCGTCGTGTCAGCACGGCTGGCGGTTGGAGGACGGTCGAAACCGCCCCATCAAGAGAGCAAACGGCCGCGACCGTTCCATCATCTAAAGTCTCAGCATCACCCTTGGGGGCTGCGAGTCAAGCCTCAGCCCGCTCATAAGCGACCTAGGCTTGGGGGGCAACTGTTCCGGGTGTATCAAAAAGCCGATGAGTCCAAACAGCATATGGGCCGTCGGCCCACATAAGCATGATCGGCCCAAGCACGCTGCTTGGAGCGCACTTCTCGCAATCGGCCGAAATTTTCGCAAAACGGTCGGACTCTACAGTATATATACGCCATTAGCACATGGCATCAGGTACGTTCTCTTACCTTGTGTTATCTGCCCGAGCGACCACTTACTTGATCGTCGGAGTGTCTTTGCAGGTAACACCCGAGGTGCTCAGCGTGAAGCCAAGACCGGTCCTTTCTCCTATTCAACGACCGGCCTAATCAAAGGACAACAACTTCAACACTTCATTGATCAAGGTACGATCACAAGCCAATTAAGGGATCTGACAGTTGGAAACTTAGGGAGCAAACAACGCACAAAAATAAATTAATTATTCTCGAAAATTAAATTACACCACGTCGCCCAAGCCCAAGCCCGACCGAGCCAATCGCCAGCGGCGCGCGTGGTGGTCGATTTATGTGTGTTCTCCCCTTTTACTAAACTAGTATGATCACCCGTGCCAGCACGAGTATACATTTCAAATGAACGTAACAATGTGATTCGTTGATCGGGTCTTTATTAAATTTTCAGTTGTCGCCTTCAGTTGTTTCATGTGATGCACACGCGTTTCTTTATAAAACAACATTTATAAAGTCATTATGTTATATAATATGTCTATAGAAACCTACTTATATAGATATTGGATAACATATAAAATATAATAATAGAATATATATTTTTTATTTAATTTAATATTTTTCTATTTTTAAATCAATGTTTAACTATATAGAACTATAAAATATAAAAATATTTTTTTTATATATAGTTAAGTAAGTTACTATTTTTGAAATAGATAGTTAACTATTAAAAATATTAAATATAAAAATAGTCTATTAATTTCAAATAATTTAGCAATTTACTATTTTTAAAGAAAGACTTAATTATTAGAAATGACAAGTAAAATGCAAATTCAGGTTGACAACAGTTTAACATCCCTCCGCTCTCCGTCAATTTTGAGGATGGGGACGGGAATCATGCTCCCCATCCCGAATATTTTATATAAATATATATATATATATATATATATATATATATATATATATATATATATATATATATATATATATATATATATATATATATATATTAACTAATCCATTTTTTGGTCTTTTATATGTGTTTAAATGTATAAAAAAATATTAAATTGTGTGACTTTTTATATTTTAAAATATAAAAGTAAGACTGACTTTTGTATTAAAATGTGAAACTTTCGTTCTACATTCATACTTTTTTAAACTTTTATATATTTTAATTTACACAGTTGCTAACTTTTGATAAATTAACGGTGGTCCCCGCAAGGACCGTGGGAAGGTGGACGGGGATGGGTGGCAGGGGGACTCACCGTGGTGAAGATTGAGGATGGGGCCGGACAGGGATAGTTTTGATTGTTAAGAGAATTAATTTGGGTTTTATATGGTAGTCGTTGATTTTTGCAGCCGAAATTTTGATGAATCATGACCGTTAATTACAGTAGCCGCAATTTTATTTGTCTAATATAGCCATACATAAGCATATTTCCCCGAGGGATGGGGAGGCAGAGAATCCCTCTGCTTCCCGTCAATTTTGAGGATGGGACGGGAATCTTGCTCCCCGTCCTGAATATTTTATATAAATATCCTTTATATATATATATATATATATATATCATAATCATAAGTAATATAATTCACAAATGTTGCCACCTAGGATTACACCTTAAACCAATCAAATAATTCCACATACATCTTGGGATAAATACGTGGAATGCCACGTGGACCACAAGATTTCATAATTTTATTAAAAACCAAAACTGTCAACACAGGGGATCGAACCCGTGACAATGCATTGGCACTACACATGCCTTACCACTCGGCCATCTAAAGTTTGTGATAATTGTTACAAAAAAAAGTATATAACATGTAGATTATGAAAGACCGTCGATGCTTTTAGATGCATTGATAATTTGTTATTTTCGGTCAATGTATAGATTAATCAATCATATATTTGGATATATCTTACTTTTATATATATATACTAGTATGCATTACCCGTGCGCTGCACGGGTATACATGTCATAGTAAGTAATAGTGCCTAATTTAGTCATTTAAGAAAAATAGCCAGTTTTATGTTTTTGTCGTTTATATAATTAAAAAGTGTGACTCTGGTAAATTTTCATTAGAACTTTGTTAAGATTTTATATTATAATATTTAGGTATGTCTATTTATATAAACAACTCACACCAGAGTGTTCCGACACATCCAATCATTTATCAGAAAGAATGGTGGATCTAATTTAATAAATGAAATACACTACTTCTTACACCTATAATTATCGTTAGTGACTGATCTGACAGAATGACAATGCTTTCAACCGTTGTCTTACTTGTCAAATTGAGTTGGTTATTGGAGAATTAATTTTTTGTTAGTACATTTGTCTTGTTTTTTGATAGCAAAGGGTAATACACTATTTTTGTTACCAGGATAACCATTGTAAAATCACATTAACAATTTGATTAGAAATTGTGGCGTCTGTCCATAACCTACAACACAAAAATGTAAGAATAATGGAACACAAATAGCTGAAATACATAAGTTGTATATTAATAACATTTACAAATAATCTCATTAATGATGTGTCATCTGTCATCTCCACGATATTTTTACAATAAATATTCAATTTGAAAATCTTCTCATGCACACTCCCATGTGATTTCTCTATTTGGCTTTTAAAAAACTTCTTTGAATATATATAAGTAATCATACGTGATTTTATGGGAGCCAAAAAATTTAAGTTGATTTCTCTTTCATTCTACACAATTTCTATTCTCCCACAAAAACTTCACACTGCCAGAAATCCAACAACATCCCCATGAAGTTCTATTTTTACCCTTAATGTTTACCCTCCGACTTGCACCGTTGCTATGCCTATTACTTCATCTAAAACCAAATACAAAATAATATTTGAGATTAATATAATTAAAAATAAAATATATGTACTTCCATGAAAAGAGTGGCTCCTATAAACTGCAAGCCTCCACATAGCTTATTCATCTAGACTTGAAAGGGAAACTTCTGCACCACCTTCGAACATCATAACAAAGATGCGAATTTAGACACTTTCATTGCCCAATAAATATGCCATTATAAGGATAATAAATCCAAAGTATAGTGTATTTCTGTGTTAGGGGTCTTAGGACTCGAGTGTTATAGCATAATAAGGTCCTAAAACAATAACAACAGTAGAGACCGATAAATCAAAGTTAAAATGTATTAGAAAACTTGAACACTCTCATATGTAGATCAAAATAAATAGTTTGCAAAAATATTAAGTTAAAAATATTTCTGCACAAATATTAGAGATTGTTGATTTCATTCCAATGTAAGCTATTTTACTACCATGTCGTCTCAAGTTCCTATATCCATGGCATTGACCTTCTTTATAGACTATAGATATATGAGCCTTATGTTATAACCTGTTTGGATAGAGCTTATTTTGAGCTTATGAAAAATAATGTATTCAAATAAATAAGCTTTTATGTATTATTCTAAATGTTGTCAATGTAGTTTATGGAAAATTAATTATGGAGATATAATTTCATTTGTTGAGAACTTATGAATTAACACAAAAATTTATTTATCTCCATTGTTTTTCATAAACTCAAAAATGAGTTAATACAAACAGATCCAGATGACTCTATTTTTGCTTGATCACATAGACAACAGCTTTCACTCAACATGCTCCTCAAATTGAAAGGAAAAAGACAACTAACAGAGTAGAAGGTAATCAAATTCGTGAGTCCGACTTATGATACTAAACAATAGTTTAGTAATTGTCACTAAATGGGCATGGTAAACATGTACTAACCAGTGTTTTTACTTACCCGCTCACTAACCAGACAAAAACTAAATTGTGGCTAATATATATTAACCATTGAAGTGTTGTATAATGATCATAACAAAATTTAGTAACTATTACTAATGAATTCTTTAGTATAAGAAGTTGTTGCCCAAATTTAGGTACCTCAAACGAATACCAACTAAACTACTGAAGTAAAGAGTCTCTATTTGAAAGAGAAATAGATCAAAGGAAAGAGTATCAGGATTCTATCAAATCCTTCGTTTTGGACACACAAATTTTGCTCAAAAATAGAAATATTGAACTATACTTACTGAACTACAATTTTCAGGCATAAGGCTAGATTTGACATCAGACTTGGTATCATAAATAGATAAGAAATTACAAACTCTAATACATTTGAAGAACCGAAAAAAAGTATACTATATATATATATATATATATATATATATATATATATATATATATATATATATATATATATATATATATATATTATATTAAATAAGAGACGGGAGAAACAATACATAACCCATAGATAATAATGGGGGAAAATCGGAAGGTCATCAAGAAATAAATCTAAATCGGTTGTTAATAAATATATAATTTGAACGATAATTATATATTGAAAGAAATAATCAGAAAAATCTATATGAGAATTCATATTAAAAACTTACAGAGTTTTATTCAACTGAGGATAGAGGGAGGAAAGTATGCATGGAGATGAGGGAAGGGAAATATTACAAAGATAGTAAGGTTCGAGTTTTTCGAATGCTTAGACAAATAGAGGTCTCTTCCTTTTATAAGGGAAGGAGAGAGATCTTTACAAGAAACTGACACCTGTCAGTGAACAAACTACATTATTAAAGTAAGATAATACAGAGATAAGAGATAAGATTCATTTAAAAGCTGGTCCGTCCTTTAATAAAGATAAGATAATGTTGTCGGGCCAAAGATTCTGCCGACAAGGATAATGCCAAAACGTCACATCTATAATCCTCGAACTCCACTAATGCCAAAACAATCATCTTTGTTATCATTTGTAAAACTCGAGATGAAGAGTCTTCTTCATCATTAATCTCGACTCGGACATGGGATCGTTGAAACTTCTTCCAAAATTCTCGCTTAGTGGAAGTGAAGCTAATCCTCGCCATTATTTTTGCCTTTTCGTAAAGGAACTCACATTCTTTTCAGTTCCTTGGCTTTTAATGAGAAATTTAGGGTGTTCTTCAAACCAACGATGTAAGGCTGTTTCGTTGATGAAATCTGACCTAAATTTATTCCACCATTTAATTTTAATACGCCTTAAAATCCAACCGATAGTCTTTTGCTCGAATAGCTAAATCTTTGATGTAATTCCAAGAAGTAATCCAAGATATTCCAAAACTGGCATGGAACATTAGAATTTTTAAATGATCCGAGAAGTTGGTTTCTTTGGAAAAAAGCTGAAAAGCTTTATCTGCAAACTCTGGATAAATATTAGTCTCAGGGCCCCATTCATGGAACCACTTAATAAACCAGTGAGGGAAATTTAATGGGAAATCCTTTTTAAACCAGATGAACCAAGAATGGTCGAAAGGTTTAAGAAACATGATGTTATTCCATGCGTCAATATAGTCATAATAAGAATAATTCTGAGGAGAGAAATCTCTAGTGAATTCTCTGGATTGAGCTGGGTGAGCTTTCCAATCTGCTAGAGTTAAAATCTTTTGAATCTTAAATTTTGAATATAATATCTGATCTGGATTTTTCTTATCCATGGTATGAGTTAATTCAATGGAATCGGTGTCAATTAATATGAACTCATAAAACAAACGAGTTTTTTGTAAGTTGGAGGGAATGTAATGAAATCCAGGGGGAAAAAACTGCGAAGTAATTTCTAAAGGTTTAGGAGAGTCAATTTCTGGCTCAACTAAGAAGAGGATCTTCTTGTAATTCTTTTCAACAAAGGACAATCTAAACTACTAGGGGGAGTGTAGAAGGGTAATTTCTGGGTTTTAATAAGTGTGGAAGACGAAGGCTTTAAGGTATTTGGAAAGGGTGGTAATGCTAACTTAGAATGAAGAGGAGGCCTTACACCTGAGGAAGAAGGGTAGAAAGCTGGTAAAGCAAGGGGCACTAAAGGGGTAAACCTATTAGTGGTTTGTAATGCAGTCACTGGGCTTTGTAAGGCTTGTTTGGAAGTAATGGCTTTAGTCTCCTTCTTACGAGGAGGTCCATATTTATCTCGAAGATTACTCATGATTTTCCCTGTAGAAATTCTCTGGTTAGAAAATCTGGTAATGAATTGTTTTCTCCTTTAATATGTTCTATGTCAAAATCAAAACAAGAAAGTAATGATTGCCATCTGGCGAAGATATGTTTGGAAACTAAATTTTTAACATCCTTTTGTAAAACTTCTTTTGCTGCTTTACAATCAGTTCGTAATAAAAATCTTTTAGAAAACAAATCATCTTGAAACTTCATAATACATAATACGATTGCCAAAACTTCTTTTTTAACAGTACTGTAATTCTGTTGTGCCGGATTCCAAGTCCCTGAATAATATCTAACAATTTGTTCTGATGAGGACTCTGGTAATTTTTGTTTTATTATTCCACCATATCCTAAGTCTGAGGAATCTGTTTCAATAATGAGAAAAGCTTGAGGATCTGGTATTCCTAAGCAAGGTAATCTTTTAACTAATCGTTTAATCTTCCTAATACTCTGACTCATAGATTCATCCCAAGGAGGAGGGTTTTTCTTAAGTCGTTTAAAGAGAGGTAAACAAATAGTACGAATATTGGGAATAAAATCAGCCACATAATTCACACATCCTAAAAATCTTTGTAATTGGGTTTTATCTTTTAATTCATCAGGAAACTTATCACCAAATTCAATAGCTCTACTAATTGGAGTGATGGTTCCTTGATAAATATTGAATCCTAGAAAACGAACATTTACTTCAAATAATTTCATTTTCTTGGCAGATAAAACTAATCCATTATCTTTAATGATACTAAAGAATCTTTCTAAATGCTCGAAATGTTGATTGAGTGATTTGGAAAATACTAATATATCATCAAGATAAACAATAGCAAAATCTTGATAATCATTTAATATATCATTCATAATATGCTGGAATTCACTAGGAGCATTCTTTAGCCCTAATGGCAAAACATTCCATTCATAATGACCAAAAGGAACAACAAAAGCCGTTTTGTATTTATCCTTCTCTTCTAATTGGATTTGATAATATCCTGACTTTAGATCAAATTTAGAAAATATAATTGAACTATGTAATCGCCAATTAGATCCTTTTTATTAGGAATGGGATACCTAATCCATTGTAATACTTTGTTTAAAGGTTTGTAATTAATAACTAATCTAGGAGCTCCTCGCTCTAGTTCACCTGGATTATTTACATAAAATCCAGTACAGCTCCAAGGAGACTTGCTGGGTCTGAGTAATCCTTTATCCAGATAATCCTTAATCTCCTTTTTACAATACTCAGGTATTGTTGATTCATTTGGATTGGCCTAGCCTTGGTTGGAATGGTTCTTTCACAAACCCCGGTTCATAGGGTAAAGAAACCATATGTTTCTTCCTAGCCCAAAAGCATTTGGATGCTCAAACATGCATTTCTTCTTTAAACTGTGTTGAAGACTACTAATCTTCTTCTCGAATAACTTGGGTGCAGTAATTGTTCTTCTATCCTACGATATTGAACTTCTTTATTTAGACTAGTAATATGTTTCTTCTTCCGAGTTATCGATTTATTGAAGAGGTTGATTCTTCTCTAAGACTATTTAAGTCTTTAATCTTAGGCGACTCAATAAAGTCAAAATTAATCTCCTTTCCTGTGGCCCTCTGTAGTTATAGCCGTGTGGGAAACCTTGAACGGTATATAATAAGGATAGGAATGGGGTTCCTAGGATAACATGCTCATGCAGTTTTTGACTAATAAGAAATGTGTTCTCAGAGCAAACATGATTCTTACAGATCTTGGCATCTGTTAATTTGTATTGAACATTTAATCTATGGCCTCCTGCGCCACTTAAACCCTCTAAAGTTTTTTCATAATACTTGGTAGGGATTAATCCTTCTTGGATGCAATTCATATCTGCACCAGAATCTATTAAGGCTATAAAGTCAAATCTTTGTTCCTTAATAACTATGGTAATAGGGCAGTGCCATTTGTGCATGATCATCCTATTTAATATAGCGATGTAAGACTCATCACTACTGGATAGGCTAGCATTAGATGCTAATATGTTATTTCCTTTAATCTCTAAATATTTTATTTCTAATTCTAGATCCTTTTGTCTTAAGAATTCTATTTCTTGTTTAATGAGAGAAATCTCATTCTGTAAATCCTTAACTGTTAATTGAGGTGGTACTAAGGGTTTTGGTTTAAATCTATCCATAATTTCTTTAAACTCTATTTTGTGAATAGTGTCTTTTTGTTCTTCTTCTTTGTCTAAAATAGACTTAATTTGTATCATGAATTCTTCTTTCTCAGAAGATTCAGGCATTTTCTTTAATATCTATTAAAGTATTAGCCTGTATACTGGTAATGACATTTATGTTTCTTGTGCAAGTGTCACAAGTACATAACTCTGGACCTAAACCTAAACAGCAATCATCATTAGAAGTATCTTCTGATTCTGTGCTATCTAGAACTTGATTTACAAAATCTTCTTCATACGAAGACTCTTCTGATGTGCTAGACAGATCTTCATTTAAGATCATGACATCTTCCAGAATGTTAATAAGGCTTTGTTTCAATTCTTCTGAAACACCCAATTCATTAATCCTATTAATTTGTTGCTTAACTCTACAAGTCTTTGCATAATGTCCAAAACGACCACACTTGAAGCATTTGACATCTGATTTATTTGTTCTAAGGTTTTTCTTAGGCTTGTAAGGTTTCTTCTTATAAGGTTTTTCTATTGAGGTCTTCTCACTATTTTTTGAGTAGTTATTTTTAGAATAGTTCTTACGTTTTTTATATGGTTTGTAAGAACTTGTGGGCTTCTTATAACTTTTTCTAGCTTGCCTGCTAGGAGCTCTAATTTGTTCTACTCCAAATTGCTCACAGAAAGATCCTAGTTCTTTCTTGCTTTGAGATAATTCATTTCTCATTTTGTTCTGTATTTTATAGTCAGTACAAATGCTTTGAGATAATTTATAACCTGACTAGATAATTGACCAAAGGTCATCATATTATAATTTATAACACCTCCGCTTCTGACTCTAATGTCTGCTTTAACCTTTTCAGCTAATAACCTAGGTAATCCTGCTATAAATCTTTCTTTCCAATACTCACGCACTATCCGCACGAGTACATAATTTTGATAAAAACATGTCTTTATACCAACGATAATCAGACATGGTTGGACAATAAAGGTTTGCTAATTGTTCTGCAGCCCTATCCTGAAATTGGGAAGGGTCTCCTATGAAGCTCTTGGTAATACTGTATAACAAGGTGTTTACTGAATCTTCTTCTGTAGTAGCCATACCTGTCGTAGGATCTACTTTCTTAGCTTCTGTAATAATGGTTTTTTCTTCAGTGGTAAGGATGTTATCCCACCATCCTTTTAGTTGTCCCGTAAACCCAGTAACAATTAGCATTGCTGCTTTCTTATCAGTGTTTTTACCCACTGTTTTGTAAGCCGTTGCAGCCATGGTCATCTCCTGAATGGTGTTTAATATATTTTGTTCTGAATGGCCATCTATGTTCCATTCAGTAATAGCACTTCCATTAAAGGAGCTTGGTGTCATATCTCTAGCTTCTTCAAATTGTAAATCAGCAAAACTAGGTCTAGGGTAATAGTTTCTGGTTCTACCTTGATAATTCTTATTCCTATGCTGACCTATCTTATTAATACCTATTTCTTGTTTTCTAGTTAAGACATTAACTTTGGCCTTATCAGAAATGGTTAACCGAGCTAATTCTTCTATAAGATCGTTAGTATCGGGTCTTAATTTAGCTTCTTTTAATTCCTTTTCGGGAACATTAATAAGCTTATAAATAGGCCTTTGAGGATCTATATGAAAATCCTTATGGGAGCCTATTTTTGATGATGGTGAAGGAGCAAGAGAGGGAGCAGTAGAAACTTGTGACTCTACTCTATCTAATTGTTGAGCTATGGTGTGTAATATGGTATTTGAGTAATTTAACTGGGACTGGATTCTTGCAGTCTCTGTATCCCCAATAGCTAATTTGAAAGGGGACGCCATTAATTTAACCTTATGGCTTTCTATTTTTATGGCTTCTAAGGGAGGATGGACTGACTCAACTGTCTTGTTGGTTTCTGTGGTCCATTTGTTCATAATTTTTGTATGTACTTCTATGGTTTTCTTTCTAACAAAGGGATTATCCATCCCTGAGTTCTCACAAAGATCTTCAAACCAAGTGAAGAAATAGACATTTAGTCTGTTTGTCTTAATAGAACTATAAAACTGTTGTAGATACTCTGATGTCTGATTTTTAGAGAACTTGGTAAAGTACCAATTTCTCTTTTCTTTGTTATAATCAGCTTCAAAGTCTTGTTTGATCCAAGGCTTATCTATTTCAAATTCTCCTTCCAACGTAATTGTAGAAATCATTTGGGAAGCTGTTGGAGACATAGGTGGAGATTCCGACCTATCGTCTTGTTGATATATGGGGTGAGGAATATTAGGAGTGAAATCTACTCCTGCTAAGTTAATATTGATGGTTGAATCTGAATCAACAGACCTTCTAGCACTAATACTAGGTCTTCTACTTGATTCTCCTAAGGAAACAAAATTACTTCTGTTCATTCTAATCCTAATAGATCCATCATCTTCTGTAATAAATTGTCTAGGTCTTCTAGACTCTATCTTAGGTTGAGGCATTACCTCATCCAAAATCCATTCCTCTGGTAATTTGGCAATTATATCTAAAGCTCTTAATTTCTTAGGCGTAGTACTAGATCGCCGTAAATTAGCTTCAACAATAACTGTCTCGTTTTTAGGAGAACTTCTTAATGCTTTGAAGTTATAATTGATATTTGAGACTTTATATTTAATTCTATAACATACGTCAATGTTAGCGACACCTTCATAAAAAAGATCATCAATACATTGAATATTAATAACTAATGAGTTTTTAGTAAAACTATTCATTAAATTCATAAAAAAATTAGGATAGCAGTTAAAATAAATTGGTCCTTCATTTAAATTTGATTCAAGAATAGCAATAATTGATTCAGAGAAGTTCTTAATCCTATTATCACGCAGAACAAGTAATATGGGAGTATTTAATCCTAATTTATGCAAAGGTTTAACTGCAACTTGAATTAAACCAAGGTGGATATAGTGAAAACCTTTATTAACATGATCATTGATTAATTCTTCATTTAATAGATTAATAGACTCATGCTTTTGTACTACAGATCGCGAGGACTCTATAGTTTGCGTAACATCTTGTGATCTTAATATATCGAAAACACTAGCTCTATAAATTTCTTTGGTTTTAATTTTTGGTATCAGAGCCTGCTTCAGGTTCTGAGTAATTTTGATATTAAAATTATTTTCTGATTTCACGATCTCTATTATCTTTTATTCTAGCGTTGGTAAGCCCGGAAAGTTGTGTTGGTAAGCCTTTAAAAACCCGAGAGAGGTGAGTTGGTGTTCCCGCAACCATTTGAGTCCGTTGGTGTTCCCGATAGTATAACAGAAAAAGAGAGAGAGGTTAATCCGAAAATTATTTTAATGGCAAGATTTCTTAGAACCATGAGTGAGTTAGGATCCTCGTCAAGGAGATTGACCAATACAAACATACCTGCAGATATATATATATACTAGTATGTATCACTCGTGCCAGCACGGGTATACATCCTCTTTTTTTTTAATTTAAATTGTAATTATTATTTTGTTAAAATATTATGTATATATATCGTCGATGTTTATGATTAGTAAAAATATGAGTCTTATTTGATTATGGTGGAAATTTAATTAAATACAACTGTTAAATTTGTATAAAACGTATATGCATTGCATTCACATCCCCTGATATAAGTCAATCGATAGCAACGTAGATTTGGTGTTATTTTTCTAATAATCACACGGAGCACCAACTCAATTCAATATGCCAACGATATTTGCCAAGACACAACATAATTTAGAGATAATATGAAAAATTAAATATCGAACTGAACATAAAGATTACAGATATGCAATACAAATATCACATTACCTACTAAATAGTCGGAGTCAAATCATGGTTCGTAGTATTCTGATGGTGTAGTGAAACTGGATGGAGGATAAGGAACCACTTATGGTAATGCTGGCCAAATTTTTGCCGCTTATGCGAAGTTCAACCTGTACTTTTGTCGAGCTGGACATATAACATGAGAACAGACATGCTTAAATTTGTGAAGGTTATTTGGGACGATAATGACGTGGGCGGGGTCAGTGGAGTACTCCCCCGATCTCCTCCCCATAGACTTAATTTCTCCCTGTCCCCGTCCCCATAGTCCCCGTGGGACCTCGTAAAATCATCAGGGATTTACTACGAATGTAAATTAAAATCTAATAAATTGGAAAAAATGCAATTGCTAAACTAAAAAATAATAGGTTAATATTTTAATATAAAATTTAGTCCTTTTATTTTTTGATATTCAAAAAAATAAAATTAATAATAAAAGATAACAGTTAGCACATTTTTATTTTTTATTAATATTTTTAATTAAAAACACATATAATGTACTCGGACAACGAAATGGTCTCCGTTCCCATCCTCATCCCCAAGTTGACAGTGGGAGAATTATCTCTCTCGTCCTTGTCTCCACGTGGAAAAATTTCTCACTCACGGGTCACTGTGGGGCAGTCCCTGTCAAGATCCCACACAGGTAGGAACTGTCGCCTCAGAAGTGACTCACCTTATCCCGAACAACTTAACTAACACTAATTTTTTTATGTATGAGTTCCTAATTTTACTAACTCAGATGCATGTATAAGGATCTGTTTTTTTTTTTACCTTTTGTTGCACATCATATCTAAAACTCAAATGTATAATGAAGTGGAAAAAAGTAGGTCCAAACTAAGAAGAGAAGTAGAAAAAAGAACAACATCTAATGTAAAGAAAACATTAAAACCCAAATTAAAGACATGTACAAAATACAAACTGAGATCTGAGAAGTAAGAATACGATAGAAAAGGTAATTAAAATACGGTTTCAAATGCATCTGCAAAGAAGTAGGAATATGATAAAAGATTGAAGAGAAATAGAGAAAGGGGAAAAACAAATGGAAATGTGGTGAAGAAGATAGAGATTGATAGAAGATAGAGGTGAAGAATGGAGGGTTGTTTTTGAATTTGGAGAAGAAGATGAAAGTAGAAAGATAAGGGTTTTTGTTGAGAAGAAGAAGAACAGAAGAATTGGAAGGAGGGTTAATGGCTAATTGATTTCGGTTCAACAAAATTTGTGGGTTGTGATTTGTTGGTTGTATTTAGAATTCAAAAACGCAAATAAATTGTATTAATCATGGGATGGACACAATAAAGAATGACATAATGAGTGATAATTGGTCATTAAGATGAGATTCAAAAATTTAATCCCTCGCTGATAGACGGTTTAAAATCATTTGTATCCGTTGGATCGATTATATTAATACACTCTTCACATGAGGGCCTTACGGATCGACGGTTAAAAAACACTTGTAACTGTTAAATATTTTTTGGGCAGTTGACTCGGTTTTAAGGATTATTGTAAATAAAATTTAATGCAGATTTCCATTAACTAAAATACAACCAGCCGAAATTTTAAGCAATGTGGGCCGTTGATTATTGTCAATTTACCATACTTAAGTGAATCACCGTTGGATGTATTTTTGAGATATAGTACTGCTGATATTCTGGACAAATTTGGTCCGTTAGATGTGGTAATGTAGCGCAAGTGTGTAATCCTCTGGCGTCGGATTAAACTGATTGGTGAGGTGTATGCCACGTAATTTTGAAGAAGGTTGTGTGGCTTTTTCAGTTGCTTGTGTGGCTTTTTCTGCTGCTGACGTGGCTTTCTCCACCTCATTTGAGCTACTCTGTAACTATATCAGATAATGAAATCAATGTGGAATGGGAAATAAAAGACCCAATAATTTATTAACTGATTTCATGTGAACTGGATTCATCTGCAGAATCCGTTTGCTATTATAGAAAGTTCTGCTAGAGTATGTGGTATATATCACTATCAATTGAGACACATGTAAGACATTTCTTCATTTTATTTTATTCAATGACTGGCATCCAGCGTGCAACCGTGGGGGCCAATGTGGATGACGTGTCAAGCCACATATTTAGAAGAGATCTACGTGGAAAATCTTAGTTGGTCGCTTAGGTGGCAAGATTTGTGATTTATATTAGGCTAAAAGGTACTTTTAGTCCCTGCAAATGTCAAGAAAATCCAGTTTAGTCCCTGCAATTCCAAAATTTTTAAAATAGTCCCTGCAATTAGTAAACGTTACTACTTTAGTCCTTGCTGTTACTTTACTCTTAAAAAAGGAGGGACTAAACTGGATTTTCTTGACATTTGCAGGGACTAAAAAAGTACCTTTTAAATGGAATTGCAGGGACTAAAGTAGTAACAGCAGGTACTAAAGTAGTAACATTTACTAATTGCAGGGACTATTTTAAAAAATTTGGAATTGCAGGGACTAAACTGGATTTTCTTGACATTTGCAGGGACTAAAAGTACCTTTTAGCCTTTATATTACTTATGATTATGATATGATTATGATTGGGTACCTCGTGGGGCCGACCAAATGTATGAATTACACACTTATAAGCACTTTTAAAGTGTATACTCTTTTCAATGTAGGACTTTTTTTCACATTAAGTTCCAACTGAGTCTCCTAATCGAGATTATTCGAATCACTATTGTATCCATTTGTCTCACTTTTTTAGAATTTTGATACTTTATGAGGTCAGTTATCGATAGAAATTCCCTCAAGTGTTGAAAAGCCTTCATAGGCAAGCTGCTTCTACAGTTTGTTCTTTCCACCGTTGTGGAATTAAATTGAAGCTTGATAAATGAGGGTGGTGTATATAGTAAGGGTCGCTCACTAATCAGCAATAAATAAAAAAAGTAGTGGGCCGTTACAATCAATTTGGATCAACAAGAGTCAAGTTTTGAATAACCTCTTATGTCTGCAACAATGGAGTCCTAAAGTATCTTGTGAAGCTATTGTGTTCAACAAATCCCCTTTTTGGATCCAAATCCATAATCTGCCTCTAGAAAATATGAATATATCAAATGCTACTACTATCTTGAGTAAAGTTGGTAATGTTATTGAGATTGAGAGTCCTTTTGTAGAGGGTAGGATTCTCAGAAATTTTATTAGAGGAAGAGTGTCTTTACCTCTTGATAAACAATTGCCTACTGGGTGTTGGATACCTAGAGGTGTGTTACCTAGACTTTGGGTAAGTTACAAATATGAAAGGTTGCAAGGCCTCTGTTATAAGTGTGGTAAAGTGGGTCATGAAGTTAAGTCGTGTATTTATCCTCTGGCTACAATTCCTGGCAGGCCGGGGAAACCAAAATATGGCCCCTGGTTGAGTGTATCTGCTCCTAGATCAATGCTTTTCTTAGGAAGAGATCTTTTCAAGAAACCTGATAGTATTGCTACTTCTACTAGTAATCTACAGGGAAATGATAATTATCTGTCTGGTAGTAATGAAAGTGAGGAGGAAAAGGTGAGAAAGCATTATCATGATATTAATGTGAGAATGGGAAACCACTTTGTTGAAGAGAGACCTTATCCTACCCCTATTCCCACCCATGTTATTCATCATGATTCCACTAATCACCCTACTGGTGGTGAAATTAGCTTAGTTAGAACTTATGTGGCTGGTTGTATTGTTGACATTAACAATAATCATAAGACTAATAGTCAGCTACCCCATGTAGAAGTATACAGAACCATAAACAGAACTAGCCCAAACTCAATCCCAATCATACAACATAGCCTTGCTTCTAACCAAATAGACCTTAATATACCCATCACTATCCCCTCTATCAATCTTTCTAGTCAGGAAGAGAGTTCTAACCCCACCCACATATCTCTCTCTCAGAATATCTTGAAGAATAATGAGTGGAGGGATCCTCAAAAAGGCAAAAGGGTAGAGTATACAGTTGAGTTACCTTCTGATGATGAAGAGGAGGAATCTTCTAAGGAGTCTGCTCAGATTGGTGTTGAGGAGGAGAATGCTCTAGCTATGTGTATGGGAGTTGGAATGAGCCTGAAAAAGAGAACCAATGTTAGTTTATTAAGCAAACATAAGGAGAAAGTGGAGAAGGAGTTTAAGAAACATAAATTTATTACTGAAGGTATGGGAGGGTATGGTGGAGATTCCTGATAATCCTTTTGGGAGTTTCTGTATAGGATCCTATGTTACTAAGGCAGAGGAGGCGTGCCAAAGCAAGCCCCCTAAGTCATTATGACTATAATTAGCTGGAATTGTCGTGGTTTGGCGGCTACCACGACAAGTAGAGAGCTTCAGGACCTCATGAAGGGTCAAAAGCCTGCTATTCTGTTCCTTATGGAAACTAGAGCCCAAAAGGATCGTGTGGAAAGAGTGAGTAGGAAGCTTAAATTCAAAAATTTCTTATGTGTTCCTGCAGATGGCATTGCTGGTGGTCTTGCGTTATTTTGGAATAACTCCTATGAGATCCAAATCTTGGATTCATGTAGGAACTACATTCATACTGGTATCAAGGAAAAGAAGACAGGGCATGTGTTTGAGATGTCCTTTGTTTATGGTAATCCTTTATTTAGGCAGAGAAGACACTTATGGGGTAAGCTTTCTAACTTAAACCCTTTGAGTGGGGGTCCTTGGTGTTGTGTGGGGGACTTTAATGAAATGATTTTGCTAATGAGAAGGATGGTTCTCTTCCTGTTGCTCCTATTAGAATGGCCTTGTTTAGAGACTTCTTGAATTCTAATGGCCTTATGGATATGGATCTAAAGGGGAATAAGTTTACTTGGTCTAGCAACCCTAGGGATGGAATTGTTACGTTTCAAAAAATAGACAGAATTATTGTGAATTGGGGTTGGAGAGTGATTTTCCCTCATGCTGTAGGGATTGCTCTTCCTATAGTCTCTTCAGACCACTCTCCCTTGGTTCTTCACCCTTGTCCTCCTGAGAGGAGACCCATTTATTTTAGATATGAGAAATTTTGGGAAGAACATGCTGAGTGTGGTCAAGTTGTTGTTGATGGATGGAAATCTGCTAGTATCTCTGATTCTGGGTGGGAGATGTTTATAGCCAAAGCAAAGAATTGTAAGAGATCTCTCCTCACTTGGCATAAGAACACGTTTAAAAATGCTTCTCTTGAAATTACTAAGTTAAAAGGTCAACTTCAAAAGCTTCTTAATGGTGTCAACCCTTCTAGTAATTGGTCTGAGATTCAGGAAATTAGGAAATCAATTGAGGTTCTTTGGAAGTAAGAAGAAATGTATTGGGGTCAAAGGTCTAGAGTTCAGTGGCTGCATAATGGTGATAAAAATTCTAAATTCTTTCATGCCTCTACTGTGCAAAGGAGAGATAGAAATACTCTCTATAGGTTGAAGGATGCTAGTGGTGTTTGGGTTGAAGGCCATTCAGCTGTGTTGAAAGCAGTGGTAGAGTACTTTAAGGATATTTATTGTGCTTCTACCCCAGTTATTGATCCGGAATGTTTATCTGTTGTGCCTAATGTTGTTTCTGCTGATGCTAATCTGTCTCTAATGGCTCCTGTGTCATTATTAGAAGTTGAGAGAGCCGTGTTTTCTTTGGGTGCTCAGAAAGCTCCTGGTCCTGATGGTCTTAATGGGCACTTCTACCAGAAAAATTGGAGCACAATTAAGCTTGATGTTTTAGCTGCAGTGGTGGAATTTTTCCAAACTGGTGCTATAGGTTTCACTGTTAATGACACCCTTGTTGCTCTTGTTCCTAAAGTGCAACACCCTGAGGCTATTTCCCAGCTTAGGCCTATCAGTTGCTGTAACTTCATTTACAAAATTATTTCTAAGATTATGGTTAAAAGGTTGAAACCATTTCTTAACTCTCTCATCTCTCCCCAGTAGAGTGCTTTTGTGGGGGGGGAGACTTATCCAGGACAATCTTGTAGTTGCCCAAGAGGCTTTTCATTTTCTCAAAAAGAAATCTAGAGCTAAGAATCAAGGCTTTGCTATTAAGTTAGATATGAATAAAGCTTATGACAGGGTTGATTGGTCTTTCCTTAAAGCAGTTCTTCTTGCTTTTGGTTTCTGTGATGGGTGGGTGAGTCTTTTGTTGTCTCTTGTGTCTTCTGTTAGGTACCAGTTTCAGGTTAATGGTTCTAGAAGTGTCTCTGTTTATCCTGCTAAAGGTCTTAGACAAGGAGATCCTCTTTCTCCTTATCTTTTCATTCTGGTGTTTGATGTGCTCTCAAGATTGATATCTCACTACTCATCTATTGGTCTGATTGAGGGATTGAAACTAGCTCCTAGAGCTCCTTTACTAACCCATTTGTTTTTTGCAGATGATGCCATTATCTTTGGCAACGCTGTTCTTAAAGAAGTATATCAAGTTGTGAAAATTCTTAACTTGTTTACTGCTGCCTCTGGTCAAGTCATCAACTTGCAGAAATCTGGTTTGGTGTGTGGGGGTGGTGTTTCTACTGTTCTTAAACAATCTCTCTCTAATGTTCTCCATATTCCTATTTGGGATTCTCCAGATAAATATCTGGGAATCCCAGCAGAGTGGGGTAGGTCAAAGAGTATGGCTCTTCAATGGATTAAAGAGAGGGTGCTTAATAAGTTGGAGGGCTGGAAGGAGCACTTTTTGTCTCAATCTGGTAAGGAGGTGTTGATTAAGGCTGTGGTGCAAGCTATCCCTTCCTATGTCATGACTATGGTGAGATTGCCAAAAAAATTTTGTCAATCTTTATGTTCTGCAGTTGCTAATTTCTGGTGGAGCTCTAAAGTGAGAAAAAGAGGTATGCATTGGAAGAGTTGGGATACTATGTGTAGTCCCAAGAATAAAGGTGGGTTAGGTTTCAAAGACTTTGCTACTCAAAACTCAGCTCTCCTCTCTAAGCAAGCCTGGAGATATTCTCAAAATACTAATGCGTACTGGGCACTCATTCTTAGAGGTATTTATTGTGAGAGAGATGAGTTTTGGCAAGTGAAACCTAAGGCTGGGATATCTTGGATTTGGAGGAGTATGCTTCATGGGAGGGATCTTCTTCTGAAGAATGGTAGATGGAATATTGGTAGTGGGGAGAAGGTGAACATCTCAAATGATAGTTGGATTTCTTCGGGTGTTAAAGCTATGGTAGTGCAAGGTTGTCAAGCGTCTACTGTGAGTGAGTTGATTGATCAAGACTCTCACAAGTGGGATATTGATAAGTTGAAATTGTGTTTGGAGCCTTTATCAGCAATTGAAGCAGTTAAAACTCCAATTGGGAGGTCTAGTTCTGAGGATTGTCTATTTTGGCCTCTAACTATGGATGGGTGTTATAGTGTGAAGTCAGGGTATATTTGCTTCAATGAGGTGGAGAAAAAAGTGGTAGGGTCCCCCTCCTCTTCTTATTATCATTCTGAGCTTTCCTGGAAATCTATATGGAGTGCTATGGTGCCTGAAAGGGTCAAAGAGTTTGGGTGGAGGGTAAAACATAATGCTTTGTTTACTAAACTTAATCTTACTATAAGGAGACTTTCAAATGATTCATCTTGTCCGATTTGTAAGATGGAGGAGGAGTCTCTAGAGCATCTCTTCCTCTTGTGCCCGTGGACTTCCCCTATTTGGTTTGGGTTGCAGCTTTGTCAGGTTCCTACTGTTTCTAATGTCTCCTCTATGTGTATCTGGTTGGATAGTTTTATCAATAAAATTTCCACTAATGAGCTTGATGCTAAGGAGAATTTTGCAAAGGTTCTTATTACTCTTTGGAATATCTGGAAAGCTAGGAATAGTAAAGTTTTTGAGGATATTAACCCAAAACCTATTGATGTTCTATTTGCTATTAACAAGCTTTATAATGAGGTTTCTCTTGCTAAATCTACGTTGGTTCCCAGTAATATCCTCCCCTCCAATCCTTTGAGTTCTATAGCTAGGTGGAACCCCCCTTTGAAGGAGTTTGTGAAGTTTAATGTTGATGCTAATTTCGTAGTGAGTACTGGTAGAGCATGTTCAGGAATAATTGGGAGGGATGAGTATGGTACCTTTGTTTCTGGTGCGTTCTCCAAATTCTTTGCTGCTTCTGCTCTGATGGCTGAATCCCTTGCTCTTCGTGAGGCTGTGACAACCGCTTCAAGTCTCCTCATCAGTAACATCATCATTGAATCTGATTGTTTGATAGCAATTCAAGCTTGCAACAGAACGAGAGTGAGAAAGGAAATTGAACATATTGTGGCTGATATACATAGTTTAAGTCAAAATTTTACCTCTTTGAGCTTCAATTGGGTGAAACGAGATGCTAATTCGGCTGCAGACTTGATTGCAAAGCTTGGTGCTGATGATCGCCTTCCCTCAAATTGGATTTTCCAAATTCCTCAATCGGTTCCTAACATCATCTCCTTTGAAGCAAGAGGGGGGATCGACTAGAGGTGATCTGGGATGGTGTCTGTAGAGAGTTGGATTGGGTTGGTTCCTTTTGTAATCGTGAAATTGGGGTTGCGTAGGGTTTGTAGAGAGATTGTGTTTCTGTGTTATCTCTCTTTTCTTTGTATCGTTGTGTTATCTTTGTTTCGTTTCGTTGATTATTGGGCCGGGTTGCTTTTTCCGTGTGTTGGACTGTGACCCGGTTTTGTGTTGGTTCTTTTGTATTGGTTTCGGTAGGGCTTGACCCGTGTTATAAAAATCCGTTCCTGTTGTTCAAAAAAAAAAATCCAGCTTAAAATAAGGCCCATGCTTCGTACAACCCCTCTACTCACTAGACACCCCATACCACCCTTTATTCCCAAAATACCCCTGAATTTAAAACATTTTTTTAAACATTAAGTACGTTTCGGCCAAGTGTGTGCCGAACCTGTTAAGTGTGGTTCGACCATGCATGTGCCGAACCGGTTCGCACTTCGCAGGGCCGAACCTCCCTGATTGTTGCTGGATATTGAATTGTTTAATTTTAACCGGTGTTTTAAAAACCGGCTCGGCCCGGGTGAACCGGGAACCAGAGGGGGTCACCGGCGAGCCAAGCTATGGATCGGAAATGCAGAGACCCGGCCGGTTTTGGTGAAAACCGGTGACCCGGTGGGAACCGGCATGACTAGGTCGGTTTTGGTGAAAACCGGCGACCCGGTGGGTTTTGTAAAACCGGACCGGGTTTTGCGTATTTAAAAAAAACCAAAATCGCAAAAACAACGTCGTTTTAAGCTGTTAATTTATAAAAAAGTTAAAATGAAATTAGAAACCTCAGAGAAATGAGAAGAAATGTGTCTCTTTCTCAATCTCATTTCAAAAATTGTGTATAAACAATTTGTAATTTTGTTTTGATCCGGGCCGAATGTGTAATTTTAGGAACCTTAGAGAAATGAGAAGAAATGAAATTAGGCAGGATGTGTAATTTTAGGAAATTATTTACAGGTACCGGCCCGGGTTTTGGTCCTGCTGTCCGGTCCGAGTCATGTGGTCCGGGTTTTTGTCATGTGGTTCAACTCACTACAAGAATAAGCTTGCATTGCCACTAAAGTTTGCCACGGAGGATTGGCCGTCGCTAATTTGCCACGGATTTGCGACGGCATGCGTAAAAAATAAGGCGCGAAATTTCATTGGTGTTTGCCACGGGTTTGCCACGGACATGTGAAAGGATTGAGAAATTTGCCACGGAGATGCCGTGGCAAGTCCGTGGCAAACCATTGATCATAATAAAACAAGCCCGATCCATCTTCTAAAAGCCCGATCCTCTTCTAAACTCCTCACCCTCTCGCCTCTCTCTCCTCACCCTCACCTCTCTCTCTCTCTCCTCACCCACGCATAATCCGCCTCCCCTCCTCACTCTCAATCACCACCACCTCACCTCCACCCACACTCCCCCCCGCGTCGTGCTCCTCCTCCATCATTCTCCTCACCCGTCGTGCTCCCTTCCTCAACATATTCTTGATTCTCGAGCATGCTCCGGACATATCTTTTCTCCCTTTACGAGCATGCTCCTAACTTCACGTTTGATTCTCGAGCTACTACTCTGATGTGAAACCCTAGTTTTTTCCCCTCTTTTCTTTCTTCTTCAATTTCAGATTGAGAACCCTAATTTATCTCCTTCTTCTCTTTCTTCTTCAATTTGATTCAATTTGATTTGAAGGTCCAAATTTAAAGGTTAGTACATCGCTCTCGGTTGGTGGTTAGGTTAGATTTCTCTGTTTTACATTATGTTTATGAATTTGTATGAATGGTGATAAACCTCTATGCAAGCCTCATAAGGTGTTTGTCGAAATGCCTCAAGGTATTTATTTATTAATGTCAGTTGAGAGTTTTTGATATTATAGAAACATTGGTTAACCATGAAGCTAGGTCATTAATATATGGTATTTCAATTTTTGTGTGATTTTGATTTTGATGAAATTTTATGTACATTGTTTGTAAAACACGTTTGAATGAGGATTTAAGGAGAGATGCTTGGTCCGATGTTCACAATTTTATGGGATTAATGCCTCAACTCAAATTGTAACTCCAAATCTGGATGAGGTAGATATTCTTATTAGTAACTATTTATTTATTTAGTGTAATAGTAGTCTTCATCTGTTATTAGTTTTTATTATTTTTTTAAAGTTGGAAAATTATAATTTGATTATGATTTGTGTGTTTTTTTGGAGTGTCTTTGAGATTGTTGCAATTCATAGGAGAGGAACTCTCGGCTAGTACTAAAAGAGCTTTCATGGAATATGAGTTTTTCCCAAGAAAAGATGAGTGGAATTTCCTACTATAGGTTCGATTTGTAGCCTATGATGATAATGAAGGCTCTTCTTTTCTTCTTCTTCTTCTTCTTCTTCTTCTCATTCTACTATTGATTTGTCTCTCAAGCTTTGAGATAGGGCCCCTTTTTGCTTGTTCTCTCTCAACAAGTACAAATTTTTTCTGTTTATTTCCTTTTTGTTGTTAAAAACTAATACCTAGGTCAATACTCTTATGTATGTCCCCTTTGGAAACAAACCTCTTTATCGGACTTTAATATTGTTAATGTTTAAGTTTTTGTTTTCTCTTCTTAATTAATACTACTAATATTTTTGTATGTTTGATACGAGGGTCGAGAAACTTTTATCTAGGTTAGCTAACCCTAACAAAACAACTGTTACATTGCATATTGTTAAGCGTGTTAAAAGCTTAGCGAGTTTTCTCTTTCTATATAGTAGTAGTAGTATTAGTTTAATAGTTTAATGTATAATTGAAATTTGAAGGGTTTTATTTTTCTTTTCTTGTTTCTAGAGTTAGTTTAGATGTTCTATGTCTTTGAAACAAATGCCGCAATTCAATCTTGCCGTTTATGGGAGTCAAGTAAATAATGCCTTTAGAGAGTATTCCAAAAAGCGTGAAAAGGCTTCATTGGAATATATGCCTATGCTTCATAGTCATAGTAATTAATTAAAAGTTCATACAATTGGCATTTTGGAGCATCTTGTACCTCTATTTAAGGGTATAAAAGCAGAAAGTAAATTGAGTGGATTGACATTGTCCTTGTGATTTTTCCTTTTGTTACATTCTGTTCTTCTTGTTGCAACAAAGTTAGGGTTTGGCAATTTCAAAGAACACCAACAACCTTACATTCCTAGTTCTCTCAATAAAGTATTCATCATGTGTTGGAATGGAATAGTATGTATCAATATAACAATTCACTTCAAAATTTTCAATTGTTCTTATGGAGTTGCATTTTGGAGTTAGTTAATGAATTAATGTGTTTGTTTTAAAGGATTTTGACGGTTGTTGGAACTGTTGAATCTTTGATGCCTCTTCATAGTGCTATTGCTAATGCTAGGCTCACTTCCAATATCACCGTCGATTTTTCTCTGTTAATTTTTCATATGTTTGTTTGCAACAGTATTGTTATTCTGCAATCTGCATGATTATGAAACAATATTTTAAGTAATTTTAATGCGTGGGGGTGGGTGGGTTAGGAATATTATTAGAATTTCTTAAAGAGACTGAAAGTATTATTTGCATGAGTAAGTCTGGAAAATCACATTGCTTTAATCTCAATAATCATTGATCACGTCTTTTCCTTCTTTCTTGATGTTTTCTTCTTTCTTGAATTTTTCATTCTTTCTTGTTGTTGTCTTGATTGCTGCATTCACGGTTTCATTGATCTCATTTGCAAGCAACTGGCGACGACGGCGAGGAAGGTGTGGTTTTCGTCAAGGTCTATTTCTAACGCAGCGGTTTCATCGATTTCTCCAATTACAGTGTCATCTTTGAGGTTTGGCTCACAGTTCCAATTTTCTTCACTTTTAAAATCTGTAGGATCTTTATCTATATCGCCTTTTGTTCTTTCCCTTTATTTATAGTTGTTTTTGTTTCTTTGGATATGTAATGTACACAACTTAAAAGACTATATCAAGATGTGGATTTGATTTTAGAGTCAAGTTTATCTCGCTACCATTGTGCTCGTTGGATTGATTTTAGATTTTGTTATGTTATTTGAGGAATTTTGGTAATTGTTGTTTTGTTATTGGAATGACTACTTGATGTTATTAGAGTCAAGTTTATTCTTCAATTTTTTCCTAAAATTAGATCCGAGAATGTGTCTCATGTTATTTCGTGAGTGCCTATACCCTTATTGGTTCTAGCTATGACAAGTGATTTGATTGCTCTCTAATAAGACTCAACGAAGTCTTTTTGGTTCATTAGTTTTGATTTGCCTTTTGCATATGACAATACTATTTTCTCCATATACCTATGATGTTACTATTTTCTTGGCTTATGAATTTAGCTTCTTAGCCCAAGTGTAACTTTCCTCATGTCTTTCTAGCATACAATATCTCACCGAAATTTGAAATAAGCATTGAAATTTTGATTCATATTACATACTACGTGAAAAAGAACAATTCTTGCAAGATTCTTTAATAACTAATAGCATTGCTCTAGTTTTTAGTTTCTTGTTTTTTGAGATTGGGTCCGATGCGTCGTGGTAGCTACATGAGCAATGACCGGTGATGCTAATTTCATAATATCTAATCTGTAGAGCCTTTTTATGCGATTACATTTCTCTTTATCGTAACTTCTTATCTCGCCTTTATTGTTTTTATTTTTTCCGTGTTGGTTCATTATTGGAGTCGGTGTCAACGAAGTCGATGAGGATTATATTGCATTGGAATTACCGTCCGAGTAAATTACTCTTGATGTGAATTTCGGTCGCCGATCAAGCTTTTATTATGGCTTTGGTACTGATATTTTTATCAGAATGATTTGGCAGATATCCCCTTCTACATCATTATCATCATTTAAATTTTATGATGATGTAACCATTGTAATTTGGGTGACTGAATCTGTGCAGTTTGATTATACATCATTATCAGAATGATTTGGTACTGATATTTTTATCAGAATGATCTCATTGACTGAATCTGTGCAGTTTGATTATATTGCCAACTAAACTAACTAACATTTTAGTATGTATGCTCTCATCTCCACTGTGATTCATAACTGAATCATGATTTTGCATGCTATATTTGGTTTTTATATATGTTTGACAACTAGTATTAGGCACTTATTGTTCTGTTTTTTTTATTATTATTGCTTTAATGGAATGTTTTTGCTCTTTGGATTAGAAAAATAGTAGTAGCTCCGGGCCTTGAGTTATTGGTATGTGTGGACTAGGAGTGTCTTAAAAACTTAGATGGTCAGAAAAACATTGATCGATAGATGAGAAATGGTAATGGCTCTCACCGCCGTTTAACAAATACTACTATCCTGCTCACAACTTTAAAATTGAGTGAGGTTATATTCAATAAAGATCCGTTAGAAATAGCAGAACACGAAAGGAAGAGAAACGGAGTGATTTCTCTATTGGATGGCTAATTCGATAATTGCAACTAACGTTTCATATTGACATATATAGGTAGGTCAATGCAACTAGCTAGTTATTTTCGTTGGAGTTTAGTTAATGAATAATGATTGCATGTTCTAAATGATGTCCGTTTCCTGAATCATCTGTGTTAGTTTACTTTTATTAGTTTGCTTGTATACTTCAATTTAGAGATGGAGAGGGCTATATCTATGCATCAATATGCCATGCCTATAAATTAGAATGCTTTATGACATGCAATCGATTATTATTCTAATAAAGATAATTTGTTTAGAAGTTGGAACTTATTAATAAAGCTTAGATAATATGATCCTTTGGAGGTTTCACATAGGGCTTTGAATATTGTTTCAGAGTTAACTTTCTGGCAAATCCTTTTTGAAGTCCTTTCGCCCCTCTTCTTTTTTATTGCCTATGTTGTCAACCTTGCAAGTTGCATGTGATTGTGTTCATCTATGTTACAATCTGTATTTGATACTTGCTTGCTAGAAACATGATTCATATTTTGCAAAGAATGTTGTTTTCTATGTACTTTGTTATGTGTAACTAATTTTTATATTGATCCTGTGGACCTTAATGAGGTAATTCAAAGAGCAAATAACACACGTTATGGCCTTGCAAGCAGGATCTTCACAAAGAACATAGACAATCGCTAATACATTGATTAGAGCATTGAGAAATTTGGAACAATTTGGGTAAATTGCTTTGATACATTTGATGTCGCAATTCCTTTTGGTGGGTACAAGATGAGTGGACAAGGAAGAGAAAAGGAGTATCTGATCTCCGTAACTACTTGCAAGTTAAGGTTGTTGTTACTCTATTGAAGTATCTTTGACTTGTAATCTATATCTATATACTTGTTATAACACACGTTTTGGTGCTTTTGAAACATATCTTTGACTTGTAATCTATATTTATATACTTGTTATAATTTATAATTGTTAGCTTGATTTTATAATTAATGTTTTTAGGATGTAGATTATAACTTTGTATCTCTTCTGTTAGAATTGAAAGATAACCCAATTTGTGAAGAAGTTGGAGTAGTAGGGAAACTATCGCTCCATTTATTTTTTAATTTTTTTAAAAATTTGCGACGGATTGCCACGGACTTGCGGCGAAAATTAAAATTTGCTACGGACTTCATGATTTAAAATTTGCCACTGATTTGCGGCGGAAAAATTTGCCACTGATTTGCGACGGAACAATTTGCCACGGAAATTCCGTGGCAAACGATTTATGACAGCGTTTTGCCACCAATTTTTGTCAGTGGCAAATCCGTGGCAAATGTTGTTTTGCCACGGAAATTTGTGCATTTGCCACGGAAATGTCCGTGGCAAATCAGCGATTTTCTTGTAGTGACTGTGGACCCTTCGGTCCGACCCTTGACCCAGTGACCCAGAACCGAGTCGGCCACCGATCCGAGTTTAAAAACATTGATTTTAACTGATTTTAACGATTTGATTTATTCTTTGCTAACACTAGTATGACAAACACTAATTGTTTAATTTTAACGAATTTTTAACGATTCGATTTATTCATTGCACGAATTGTTTTTTTAGACTTTTTCGGTTTGTATGACTTGTTGCACTTATCTATAATAGGTGTGATCGAACATGAGCCGTTGATTTAAAACAATCAAAACCGTTAAAATTATAACCGTTGGGGAGAATTCAAAAATTTAGCAGTTGACTGGACGGTGGAGAGGGTTCGACGCATGACTGATCGATTTGGATCGGCCCACGCTTGGTCGAACCTGGTCAAAACATAATTTGGGGTGTCTGAGTAAACTTTGACTGGTTCGGTCGGTGTAGCGAGATCCGATCAGGTTCGATCAATCGTGCGCCGAACCGTGCATAATCTTTAAAAAAAATAAAAACCAAATTTCAAAAAGGGCTTTTGGTCTTTTCACACCAAAAAAGGGTGTCTAGTGAGTAGAGGGGGGTTGTACGAAGCATGAACCTAAAATAATTGTAAATGAATATATAAACAAACCATAATAAAGTCATGTACATCATCCATAGTTAGGTACAAAATATAAAAATAAACAACCCAATATATACATGTCCCAAAGCACTGCAAACTACTTGGTCTGTCGTGGGGGGTCGACTGCCTCTCTGCCGATACATCATCCCTCTAAGTCGAGTGAATGGTATAGCAATGGTGTATGCTCCTGAAACATGTCGTTCCAACTTCGCAACCATCTACATTACTCGGCCAAACCCTGTATGTGCTAGAAAAACCAATAAAACATAACATCATGGATCAAAAAGAACCATAAAAAATCATAAGAAGAATTCTTCACATACCAGTTCTATCACTACCTATGACTCGCGATCTAGTGATTGTGGTAGTGGGGGGTGTAGGCCATTTGTAAGGTAAGTGTATGAGTGTGAGGCCCTCCGGTACCAGTCCACATGCTCAGGAACCGTGTCTGACTGACCCTCTATGACTCGATCCCCAAGCTGAATGTTGTGTAGGTCGAACTCCATCCATATCTCGTCTGTCATCTCTAGGCTGACAGGTGACCACTTGATAGCTGCTAGATCGAACGAGATCTGCTAAATGAAGGAAAACTACTTAAGGACCCGATCAGGCAGACATGGCATCATGCCCACCTCATGACGTATGAAGCTCAGATAGTAGATTAGTCGATTTAAGGGCATGACATATTTGTGCTTTGTGTAAGGATCCCATGTGACCTACTCTAGTGTCAGTTGATCCAGCATCACCCGAGACGCCTTAACCAGCCTGACGCCTCTAATAGTTTTCCACCGACTAATACGTGGCTCCACCTTTGATACTCAAAGTTTGGGTCCTTAGACCCAAAAGAACTCCCTGGAAATGCTCGTAGATCCAGGCCTATAATCAACATGCAAATCGGAATAGTAAAAATAAACACCCTAAACTGAAAATTAAACTTATTATAATACAAACTTGAATCAATATAGTGTAACCTGCTTTCTACTTACAGGATGCTCTGATAGCATCTCTAAGCTGGTCATATGCATATGCAACGGTCATCCCGCATCAAGAGTAGATGTCGATCGTCTATAGGTAACTCAACATCATTAGATAAGCCACCTTCACCTTTTGACCCAGACTTGTCGGTGAAGATGGTACTGCCCAACAGGTGAAGCATAAACACCCTAGCTGTAGGCTCCCAATTTTCAGTGTGACAGCGCGGCTTGTACACCTCATCCTGCAGCCACTTTCATGGTACACTAGTACCTCTCTCTCTCCCATTTGCTCAATTGCCTCCTCATAAGAAACTTCTAGGAGTTGAACAAGAAAGTGAGCTGCTTCGATCTTCAAATAGGCTGGTAGGTTGAAAAACTGGCCAACTATAGGAATGTGGAGCAGTTGAGATACGTCAGCAAGAGTGATCGTCATCTCACCTACATGAAGGTAAACGTTGGACGTGTCCGGCTTCCGATGCTTCACAAGGGCATTAATCTATGCAACTAGCTTAATCATATCCCTAGTCTGAGTGTGGGATATGATGAGTAGTTCACCTCAGTCCAACAATGATGTGGTCTTCGTTAGTGGGATTCAACCATTAAAAAATTGAACAAAAAATAAATATAAAACTGACTGACTCACTAGACCTTCCCTTAAGTCCATGACTACATGGTCTCCGTAGGTGATAACCGACCCATTCTCCAGACCGCCAAAGTATGGGTATGTGCTTGATGATGAAGGCCCCACAATATCAACATCAGGATGAGCATGCTCAATATCAACACCAGAAACATGCTGTTGCTCCTTAAGCGATGTCTCCTCAATAGTCAATGCGGTCCGACCGGTCTGACCACGTGTCCTCCTTTAGATGACCGAAGCAGTAGACCACTCGTCACGTGGCTGGTAAGATCCACCATCCCAGTCTTTTCCATGCATACAGTAGTGAAAAACAATGTTAAAACGCAAAAAATTAACACAAAAGCAAATACAAAGACAAAACAAAATAGAGGATACGATACCAAGATGCTGTACAGGTTCGATACTATGGCACCACATCTATTTTTTTATTAAAAAATATTTAAAAATACAGAACGATACTATGATATCGAACATGTGCGACATCATAGTGCTGAGGCTAAGTTTAAAAAATAAATCATAAGTATAATATTATTATATTAAACAGGTTCGGTACTAAGGTATCGAACTCAACCTAAACGCATAATAAAATGCATAAAAAAAGGGAGAGAAGGAGGAGTCACTTGTAGAGGTTGGGAGGTTGAGAAACGAAGTAGGGAGGTGCGTGAGAGCTTGAGAGAGAGAGAGAGAGAGAGAGAGAGGGAGTGTGTGAGACAGAGTGAGTGAGAGAAAGAGAAGTGAAGGGAGTGGGAAGGTGAAGAGGAATGGGAGTGTGGAAGTGGGTGGGGACAAGGGTGTTTTTGGGATTTTTAAAAATTAGGGTGTGTGGTAGAGTAGTAAGGGGAGTAAGATAAAATCGGGTAAAAAAAACAAAGAGGTTTTATATAGAAACAACTTTCCTCCTCTTCATCATCTCCTCCTCAAACTCTTTATGTTTTATATATAACAAATGAATATAAAAAACAAACTCTATAATTTTTTTAAGCGAATTTTGTTTTATATAGTTTGTTATATTTGATAAAAGTTTAAAAGAAGGATATTTTTCTATTGTAAATTTAAACGTTTTCAATGTTTACGAGTTCTTACGAATTTTCTCACCTATTCATCTATTTTCAATTTCTCTTCGTAACCAATCATGCCCAAATAAGACTAAGACTCTACAGTAGTACCAGTATGTTTTTTTTTATTATTAAATTTGATGTTTTTTGTAAACCAATGTTTTGAAAACCAGATCGAACATCGAATCAGTGTGATTTTCAGGTCGAACTGCTCAAATAGCTAAATCGTAGATGATGTAGTGTCATAGTTTAAAACATATCATTTGGAAAAACAATAGTGATTGGTAATGTTTTGAAAACCAAACCCATGGGTCGTGAGACATAGGGTTCATGGTTCAACTACTTTAAACTACTTGAACCCGGATGAAACCGTGGCCGAAGTGTTGAAATAACCAATCCTTAGATGTTGCCAGCCAATTCATATTTTACCAATTGCACCGTTCAATTGGTTGGTTTCTAAAGCACAACTTGCACAAGTTTACGGAAATTTTTTAAGAAAAATATGATTTGAAAATACCAAGTATATAGTTAAATTTTTGAAACATTCTACTCTCTCCATTAAACATTGGAGTGTGATTAGTAATTATTATAGGGCTTTTCTTCTAAGCTTCCGGGTCAACCCGTTTCACATTGGCCCACAGAAACATCAAAGATTATCAAAGATTTAAACCCTAATCATAAACCCTAGCATTTTGCTATAAAGCTCTCTCTCTCTGCTACGTAGCATCGACACTCCACTTAGGTTAACTTCTTTTTCGCCGTCAAAACCCTCTCTTTGCAAGCGATCTCTCAAAAGATGGCTCCTCCTCCTAGAGGTAACAGAAGACACTTACCCTTTTCCCTGTCAATTTATGATGATACCTGCTTCTTAATTCTTAATTCATCATAAAGTTTTAGTTAACGAAACTATGTTTTTGATTTTGTTTTATCAATATTGGTTTGCTGAACTGATTTCTCAATTGAGTAGAAGTTTTTGAGTTTATTTGAGGTTTTTATTTTCTTTTATGTGTTAAAATCAATTGGTTTACAGTAATATGTTCAAAGGAATGATCTTTACCGGTTGTTGATGAACTACAGTGTTTGACTGTTTGTAGAGTTTTGATTTTATTGTTTGAGTTTGCAAGAAATTTCGGAGTTCATTGTTTATGTTTGTTATTATGTTTTTAATAATTAATAATAGGTTTGCATTATTATGAACAGAGGATTGATTTTCGGTGGTTGTTGATGAACTGTAGTGTTTGAAGATTTTTTATTTAATTGGTCGAGAATTTGTAATGCTCAAAGAAATTTTCTAGTTTATTGTTTATGCTATGAAATTAAAATGTTTATATTATTATGCTAGAAGGAATGATTTTTGGTAGTTATTGATGAACTGTAGTTTTTCAAGATTTTTTTTGGTTTTGTTTGTAGAAATGTGTTGATGGTTTTTGAATTTGTGTAGGTCGTGGTGGTTCTGGTGGAGGTTTTAGGGGAAGAAGTGATGGTGGAAGAGGAAGAGGTGGTGGAGGAAGAGGTTTTGGAGGAAGAGGAGGAGATAGAGGTACTCCTTTCAAGCCTAGAGGTGGTGGTAGAGGAGGACCTCGCGGTGGAGGCCGTGGTGGCAGGGGTGGCCGTGGTGGTGGAATGAAGGGAGGGAGCAGAGTTGTTGTTGAGCCTCACAGACATGAGGGTATTTTCATTGCTAAGGGTAAGGAAGATGCTCTTGTTACTAAGAATTTTGTTCCTGGTGAAGCTGTGTACAATGAGAAAAGAATTTCCGTTCCAAAAGAAGATGGAACAAAAGAAGAGTATAGAATTTGGAACCCTTTCCGTTCGAAGTTGGCTGCTGCTGTCCTTAATGGTGTTGACAACATATGGATTGTAAGCAGCTACATTCTTTCATAACATTTGCTTTTTTCATGAAATTGTGCTGCAAATAATGTATATTAACATCTATGTTCCTTTTGTTACTTTGTTTAATGAAGAAACCTGGTGCTCGAGTCCTTTACCTAGGTGCTGCTTCTGGAACAACTGTTTCTCATGTGTCTGACATTGTTGGTCCAGTAAGTACTAACTTCAATTTGCTTAATCTTTACTTTTGTGGTATCAAAGGCTGATTAAAATATGCTGTGTTTATATAGACAGGAGTTGTGTATGCAGTAGAGTTCTCTCACAGAAGTGGTCGTGACTTGGTTAATATGGCGAAGAAGCGTACTAACGTTATTCCCATTATTGAAGATGCTAGACATCCAGCCAAGTACAGAATGTTAGTTGGCATGGTAGATGTGATATTTTCTGATGTCGCTCAGCCTGATCAGGTGTGCTTTTAGTTTCTCACTATTCTATAGATATATAAACCTGATAAATCTGGAGGATGGTGCCAACCACTTGGGTCTTCAAAGCCCATATATACTGCTGTTACATAACAATTAAACTGAATTGCTTCACTATTGTAAAACCTCTAGCATCTTTTGTTTTATGTTTACGTTTTAAAGTTCATATTTTTTATTAATTTTGATGTTTTACTTTCGTTTTCAAATTTTCATGTTTGGTTAAGTTTCATGTTTTGCTTTTAGCTTCTCAAATTTTGTTTTTTCTATGCAGATCTGTTAATAATTTTCATTTCAAAGTTTATGTTTTGTTCAATGTGTGATATCAGTGCATATGATGAGTTATACTCGGATTCCCCTTCAAGACTTCTTGAATGATGCAGACTCGAGTTTCTGATGCACATCCATTTTTCTTTATGTTTTTTCCTTTTCCTTGTTTTAAAATGCTGGACCTTGTATTGTTCCAAAATGACTTCCTGATTATTCTGTATTGTTTTAATTTTCCTGATTTTGTATTGATAAAAACAGATTTTTTCTTTGTTTTTATAATAAATCCAATATTTTTTTATAGTAGTCCTTGTTCTTGTTAAATTTATGTTGTGGGTTGTAGTCCCCATTCTTGAATCAATTTATGTTGCTTTTTATTTTTGGAAATAAATTACATTGTCAAGCAAATAGTTGCTTGTGGATTGTAGTTTCATCTCTAAGGATCACTATTCTTATTCAATTTATGCAGTAGCTCTTAATCTCTTTTTTACAAGGATTAGTCCCTATTCTTGCTCCATTTATGTGTGTATAGGCATGTGATTTGATTTTGGTTTTCCTTGCATTTTTATCGTCCTCCGGAAAGAATTTGCTTGTGGGTTGTAGTTTCATCTCTAAGGATCAGTATTGTATTTAATGACCATTGCAGGCTAGAATTTTGGGGCTGAATGCTTCATATTATCTCAAAACAGGAGGACATTTTATTATATCAATCAAGGTTTGTTAAATTACTTTTATCTCCAAGAATTACAGTTCGACTAATTCACAAAACATTCTTTCCTTTTTATTTCCTCTACTCAAATTTGATTACTAAAGTAACATTATTTTGTCTCATCTCTTTTGAAACTTTTTGTCAGTCCAGACTTAGGAAACACAAGATTTCATCTGAGTTTTCTTTTCTATACAAACTTAAGAAGTATTCATTGTATTTATTGCTTGAAACATAAGGCTCACTCAATTTTCATCTGTATCATGATAGGCTAATTGCATAGACTCAACAGTCCCAGCTGAGGCAGTGTTCCAAAGTGAAGTGAACAAGCTGAAGGCAGATCAATTTAAGCCATTTGAGCAGGTGACTCTTGAACCATTTGAGAGAGATCATGCTTGTGTGGTTGGAGGATATAGAGTTCCTAAGAAGAAGAAAGATGCTGCTTAACTTGTTTTTGAACAATGTACTATTATGTCTCAGTTTTAGTTGTGTTCATTTTGTTTAAGTTGCCCTAAATTATCAAACTTAGTCTTTTTTTTGATTGTTTGCGATTTTGATTTTAATCATTAGAAGTTTTTAACAGAAAATGTTGGCTCTATTAGTGAATATCACTCCTTTTTTCCCTTGGATAAATGATATGATCTGTATTTGCAAAAAAAAGGGTAGTGTTGAGAATGATTACTATGATGAAATTGGCGATTTGGTTGAGCACTTCAATCATGGGATATCAAATGCGAAATCCCCCCTTTAGCACTCATGAAGCATGCTTCACAACTTACTGAATAAAGTTGAACTTCCAAACTTTGAAACTTGATTAGTTTCCAGAAATTGAAGGAGAAGAACACAATAGAATTCTTAGCTGCGCCCCTCAATGTTGTCGGTACAATAAGTCACAGGTATGACATTGACAAATGTAAGTTGATGGATGCCATTGCATAACAGACTCAGTAGGAGAGATTGGAAAAATGCAGCTTTGGTGAGAATGACAAAGGTAGGAAAATGTCCTGATTACCCCGTAAGGGGAAGGTACATGGGAAGGGGATTGAGATAAAAGTTGGCTCGTTGAGGGGTGCTATCAGCTATGGTTGTATTGAGCGGTTCCTTGTTGAGGGGGGCTGGGGGGCTAAAGTGACTAAACCATGAACATTGCTTCCTCTTCCGCTATTGCTATTGTGTAAAGTTGACCTCCCTTGTCGCTTAACGATCAATACCTGATGGACGTCTAGCAGAACATCCTTATGAACATTAGGGTCGCTATGGCTCGGTAGATTTTATCTACATCGAGCATTTTGATGACGATCACACTCAATGCGAATATCAAGGGCTCCCAAAGATGCTATTTTCTTTCCCTCAACGCCGACCAAGAGGGGAAGCTGGCTCAAGAACGCCCTACAAAGGGCAAATAAGTAGTTGAATTCAACATGGCCGGCTTCATTGCAAGGCATGAATCTCTACCCAGCTCCAATTACGAAGAATAAGAAGACATTCTTTCTAAAGAAATAAAGAAAAAGATCAACGAGTTTATACCCATTCAAGTCAATGACATGCTAGAAAAGAGAGTCAAGATGCCGACCTCCATGGATGTCCAAACTTAGCTCGTTGCTTGCCTACGCAGGCACATTTACCTCTTTCCTTCGAGCGCTTCCGACATGCTAAGAATCTCTCATTACGTCGCCTGCCACTAGCTAACCCTTGGATTCGAAGGTTCATTGGGTTGCACAACGTCGTCACACGAAATATCTCGAGAAGGCTGAAGCCGCTGCAAAGATATGGACAATTTCTTAGTGTAAAAGAGGTCAACTACACGACTCGACTCTCAAATTTTGTATTCCTAAAAAAAGCTAATAGAAAATGGAGTATTTGCGTTTATTACATTGATCTTAACAAGGCATGTCCTGAGGACGCCTTTGCCATTTCAGTATTGTCAAACCGGTAGATAACTCGCCGAGCTTTTAGTTATTATCTTTTATGGATGCGTACTTGAGATACAATAAACTACAACATGTCGATTAGGAGAAAATTGCATTTTTGAACGACAAGGGTAATTTTCTATAAAGTAATGCCTTTTAGTCTCAAGAATGTCGCTTCCGCGTATCATCGAATGATGATCAAAGTCTTTCAGAACCAGATTGACCACATACTCGAGGTACTTATGGATGATATGATCGTAAAAACAGTACGCGAAGCCAACCACACCATCAACCTTGTTGAACTTTTTAGGGAAGTGAGGAAATACAAGATTGAACTCAGAAAAGTGACGTTCAGTGTCAGCGCAAAAAAGTTCCTTAAGTTCTACATAATAGCGCAAAAAAGTGAACCGAGCCGCAAGGTAAAATATAAATGCGGTTTGGTTTGGGTCGTGCTCACCTTGGCATGGGTCGAACCAACCATCCTGTCACTCTATTCCAGTAAGCATGGGTCGTGTCCCCTAGTGCATGGGTTGTGTGCACTGTTCTGCCTCCGGATTTCGAATTTTCGTTTCGTCGCTCCTTTCGATTCCAAACTTCCTCTAATCCTTTTCCAACCCTTTTGTGATGATATTGGATTGTTATTGGCATGATTTTAATATTGTTTTCAGGTATTTTGATTGACTTGGTTGAATCTATAAATTTTTCAAAAACACCGTAAAATTTAGAATACGTGTGAGGAAGTAACTAAGTGTCAAGTAATGGACATATTAGTCCTAGCTAAAGATTAAAATACCACGGGGATGACGATCCCAAGTAAATAGCATACCAAGGGAGGGAAGGTAATTGGACCTAAAGAAATAACTCGGTAATAGCTATTATCGGGTGGGTTTATCGAGCGAACCGTGCAGTGGTTGTCCGATGTTATGCTAAGGCAAGTGAAAAGAAATGAAACAAACACACCGAGAGTTACATGGTGAGGGGTTCCAAAAGAACTCATTGAGATTTGTAATCTCACACTTTAAATTGTGGTGTTTTACAGATAAGCAGGGACATGTCAGGCAAATGAAGTAAGTGTAGCTGTTGGATGGGGTTGCAAGTGTTTGAGAGATCTTGGTGACATAAAGTTTTTGAGAGATCTTGGTGATATAAAGTTATGTTTGCTTAGTCTTTATCCTAGGGTTATACTATTTAGGACATTTGAACTTGTTTTTAGTTATTGAACATCAAAGATTGTACTAATGACCTATCGCTATGCTTTATGTCAATTAGACTTTATAGTTGGCTTTTCTGCCTTCAAGTTTAGTAGACGAATTTATTCATCTAAGTTATTGTGTTCAATGCTTTAAACAGGTTTAGTACTCTGATGTATGCTATATATGTATGTCTTAGTATTTCCATGAGGTTTGAAATACTAGGATGTTTTATTTTGGTATCAGAGCAGTTCGACCTAGTCGGGCTTAGAGTTTTCTTAGTTAAAAGATTAGGTAGATAGAGTCATTTAGGGACTATGAAGAGCAATTGTTAAAAGCTTCCAGTATATTATGTGAAGCTTTGAGCATGATCAACTCAATTTTTCATGCAAGGTACTGGGAATGATAACAATTAGTTGCCTTGGCCCCGCAAACTTCCGAAACCTGCACCATAGGATTACCGATTCTTTCCCTTCATCAGAGTGTGTAGCGAAAGAAGAGAGCTACGAAGAAGATAGTAGAATGAAGGGAAGAGTAATCTTCTAATTTTAGGAGCCAATTTGACCATCATGTCGCCATGTGAACAGTAAAATGATACCTAAGGTGTCATAAGTTGAGAATTTTTTTTTGGTAGGAGAAGTGTTAGTATCCTAGATTCTTGTAGGACTAGGGAGCACCGTAAAATCCAGATTGTTGTCCGATCATTCTTTCAGTTATTGAGATGATGTCTAGCGGTCAACGCTACCCCCATGACTCGAGTTAACCCCAACTTATGTTTCAGTATAGTCATGACTCTATACTCAGTTCCTTCTTCAGAAACACCTTACCAAGTACCATGAAACCGAACTAGTGAACTATAATGGTACCGACAATCATGACAAGTAGTACCACTCGATGTTTATTAGAGTGGTTTCCTTGTCAAACTTCCTAAGTAAGGTTCCTACCAAAAAGGGACTAGTGATACATGTCAATATAAATAACCATGTCACGATCCTCCGTTATAGCATCCAACGCTATAACGCTGAGAAATTACCAAATCAATAGTTAGTGCACTGGTCAAAGATCTGAAATGCATAATCAAGCCATTTGTTGTGCTTTGAAGCCCCTCAAGTCTTATGTGAAGTTGTTTGTCTACTCTCCTTTTTGAAAAATTATTTGACTAAACCAAAAGAAGACAACTCTTTCCAAGGCTAGGAGAAATTCTGAACCTAGCTAGGAACTAAACTGAACCTAAAGATCACACACTCACAATTGAGTAGTAATATTTCTAGATGTTGTGAAAAACAATGGTGTGTGTGTGTGGGTGTGAATCTGAAAGTTTGACCCACTAAGAACATTTTTGAAAATCTGTTTAAATTAGGGATGCAACTGACATTGTCTTTCTATGTTGTCATTATTCTATTTTCAGTTAGTTGTTTGTCTTTGTAAATAGTCATTACTTGAGGACAAACAATGGTTTAAGTTTGGGGGTGTGATAACTCTTATCAATAAGAGTTGTTCATGCTTTCTAGACTTAAATAAATGTGAGCTCTATAGTAATAATATTTTTTTTAAAGAAAAGAGTGATATTGTTGTTGTGTTGTTTGTGCAGCTAATCTATGTCCTTGTTTCTTTGATGTTGTGTTGTTTGTTCTTTGTCAAACGTCATTACTTGAGGACAAACAATGATTTAAGTTTGGGGGTGTGATAACTCATATTTATATGAGTTATTTATGCTCTTATTACTTAAATTAATGCAAGTTCTTAAGTAATATTGTTGTTTAATTAAGTAAATATATGTTGTTTAATGTAAAAGAGGGTTAGGAACTTATTTGTGATCATTTGGCACTTTGGTGCCCCATCTTGTGTTTTAATGTGTTTGTTCAATATATTATAGCATTAGACGTTATAGCGTTACGTTCTGCAGCTGATGAGAGAGAAAACGAAAAAAACAGTTTCTACAGCATGTCAAATCACTGCAGAGCAGTTCAGAACTTTTCCTGCTGCAGCTACCCTCCTTTTACTTTATTGGGACACTTGGCAATTTGTGAGTGGAGAAGCTACTTTATGGGGATAAAACAAATATCTTCTTCATCTTCTTCAACACACTTGACTCTCATTTGAAGTAGATAGAGTTTTTGGGAGAGAAACTTGACACCCTTCTCCTCCATTAACACACCTTTCAAGCTTTTTCTTTTTAGATATAGTTTACCATTTTTTAGCACTGTGAAGCTCACATTATAGCGTCATCAAGCTGTTGATGAAGTGGAGTTTATGGTTTGTATCTTTTGCAACTATCTTCCCACTTCTTGTTTACGGTAATATGAGTCATTTGTCTTGTATTTTGTTGTTGATGCTTGTCATGAGCTAAACACTTGTAATTGGATTGCTTTGAGCTTTGTAATGAACCTTTAGTATTGTATTTATAACATGTAATGTTTTGCGTTTCAATCTTTGCTTTTTAATACTTTGAAACTTATTTTAGAATTGATCAGCTAAAATGAGTATATTCATGGGTGCAGACATGGTCCATGACTCGAACTCAAAGACTGATATGAATGAAAAGTTGTTTAAAGACATTTAAGCAACATTTGCTCCGCCTAGACATAGGAAAGCAATAGTTCATAGGGCAAAGGTTGTGGGTTCTTTATTATACAGGGGTGGACTTATTTAGAACCTAGACATAGGAGTCTTGTAAAGAAACTCTGGCGTTAGTGACTGAAAGGCACACAATCATATGCTACAGCGCTTGACGTTATAGTGTCTGATGTTATAACGCTTTGCTTTTTGAGATTTACTTAGTAACAAGCAGTCCAACTTATCTCTCTCATATTTCAACTACTCTCATTCTGAGTTTCTACTCATCATCTATCTTTACTTGCTTATTTACATTTATGTTATTCACAATACTTGTTGACAACTTGTTATTGTTATTTGTTATACTCACTAGCTAAATTACTAATTTAAATATAGAAGTAAACTCAACAATCCTCGTGGGAACGATCTTTACTTATCATTATATTACTTGTTGCGATTGTGTATACTTGCACATAACCTTTTCGCACAACAAGTTTTTGGCACCGTTGCCGGGGATTGTGAAAGTTAATTTCTATTATTTAGTGTTCTCAAGTATTTCTTAAGACAGGAATAACCAAGAACAAATATGACTTGCTTCGCGTGAATAGCAAAATGATCAACCCTTGTATTAGCCTATTTGGGCGAGTTATATAGTAGTACAATCATTAATGCCTAATAATTGATAGTCGTTACATAATAATGGCATCCGTTACATAATAATATGACAGTTACGTTAAGTATCCTCGGTCACTGGGTGGACCGAGTGTTCTAGCAGAGCCGATCTCAAAGACCTGGCCGAGTGTTTGAGTGATCCCTAGGTAAGCTTGGGCTCAGTCCCTCAGGCTTTGTCTGGTGCCCGCGGTAGGAAAGCAATACTCGGCATGGTCGTGAACATTTAGTTAGTAAATTTAGTTAGTTTTTAGTGTGTTCTGTTTTTCAGCATTTTTTTTTTAAATTTGCATTGTGCTTTATGTTTGTAGTGTGTTTTCTTTGTTGTTATTACTATTATTGTTTGTGTTGAGTGTTTTTTAAAAAAAAACACTTTATGCCATGGACCGTTGGAGTTTTTACTTTATGTAAGAAATGAATGAATTGGATGCTCAACAACAATGTTTCAATTATGATTTCCATGAGAGTGAATATGAAAGGGGCTGTTATGAGACAAATTTCATGCCCATGACTGCCCAAAATATGTATTATGGCATGGGAAATGTTGTGTGTGAGCAAGATTCATATTCTCAAGTGCAAACCGAAGGATTACACGAGGACAACTCTGATTTAAAAGAACTCTTAGCTCAATTCATTGAGGATATCAAAGTGGATAGAGACAACTCTCAAGTGTCATGCAAGAACATGGAAGAGAGTTGTATTGAAGAGGTGGTTGAGAAAAATGAGGAAAATTTCAAAGAACTCTTAACTCATTCCATTGAATATATGAATGTGTATCTTGCCAACTTTGAAGCTTCATGTAAGAATATAGAGGCTCACATTAAGACAATTATGGAGCATCTAAACGAAGATATTTGTGCTGAAGAAGTGGTTGAGCTAGAAGAAAAGAGTTGTATTGAAGATATGGTTGACCAAAAGGAAGAGATGAGTGTAGAGTGTGAACTTGAATGTGGTTATTTGGAAATAGTGGAAGAAAAACAAAAATATTGTGTAGTTGTAGAACAAGAAAAATTCAAAAATAGTGACAAGGAAGAAAATCCAAGGTTAAGGTATGAAAAGAGTCATGTGACAATTGAGATTCAACCTTTTGTAATTGAAGAAAAGAATTCTCCGCAAAATGAACTTCAATTTTTTCAAGAGAGGGAGAATTCCTATCCCAAATGCTTATTGGTTGGTGCATGGGAACACTTGCTTCCATATGCCCAATACATAGGATTTCTGACCAAAAAGAGAAAGCGGAAGGATGATATTTTCTTCTTGTCTTATTATCTACCCTAACTTGGGTTTTGAATGCCAAGTCTAGCTAAAGACTCTTAAACTAAGCGCTACTGAGAGGCAACCCAGATTTTTTATTCTAATATTTGTTGTTTTTGTTTCTATTTTTGATGTTGTAGGACTGTTCAATTGCATTGATGAATTGAGCTTTAATTGTGAAGCGCTATTATGCTTTTTGATGTCAGTAACATCCATTGTTGCAATGATTGGCCCGAACTAAAAGAATTGGGTTGTGTTCACCAATCAGTAACTCTTCCCTCTTGTGTTGTGTTATGTTGTGTTGTGTTGTGGTGTTATCTGTTTTCAAATAAACCTGCTGGATGTTGTAGCATCTGTAATAGCATCCAACAGTTGTGTATGATTTCAAAATTGTGTTGTGTTAAATGTTTTTAATTTCAGTATTGTAGTGTCCAAAAGGCCTCTCCCATTATAATTGCACGAGAAGTAAAGACACTGCTAAGACTTTAGTTGGGGGGAGGACCTTAAATGTATTTAATGTTATATGTGAAATGTTAATGTTTTGATTTTTAAATAGAAAACATGATCAGTTGCAATTCCTAGTTTTCAGTAATAGAACATGTTTCTTTCTCACCTAAATTTAATGATGATTGTGTGTTATGTGTAGAGTAGCCTTGTTTGAACAATGACTGGTTTTATTGTTGCTTCTACACGCAAACTCTATGCTTAGCAATGAACCTAGTTAGCTAGGAACTATTTGATGCTGAAGTTAGTTGGTTAACCAAGGTTTAGTCAAGTTTTTATTAGAAGCTAAGTTTGGGGGTGCATTGGTTATATTATGGCTAGGTATGAAGATTATAGGATGGTCAGTGCAATAGGCTCACAAAGTATACAAATGTATTGTTAATTGGTCATGTATATTGTAATTAGCTGCAATTGCCCGAAACAAATGCTGAACTATTCCAAAAATGCATATAAAAAAAAGAAAAAAAAGAAAAGAAGAAAAAGAAAAAAATGCAAATAAAGGAGTTCAGTAATGAGGGCATTGTAGCTAAAATTTATTCTTCAAGTCACCAACATTATAGCATCCAACGCTATAACGCTGAGAAATCACCAAATCAATAGTTAGTGCACTGGTCAAAGATCTGAAATGCCTAATCAAGTCATTTGTTGTGCTTTGAAGCCCCTCAAGTCTTATGTGAAGTTGTTAGTCTACTCCCCTTTTTGAAAAATTCTTTGACTAAACCAAAAGAAGGCCACTATTTCCAAGGCTAGGAGAAATTCTGAACCAAGCTAGGAACTAAACTGAACCTAAAGATCACACACTCACAATTAAGTAGTAATATTTCTAGATGTTGTGAAAAACAATGGTGTGTGTGTGTGTGTGGGTGTGAATCTGAAAGTTTGGCCCACTAAGAACATTTTTGAAAATCTGTTTAAATTAGGGATGCAACTGACATTGTCTTTCTATGTTGTCATTATTCTGTTTTCAGTTAGTTGTTTGTCTTTGTAAATAGTCATTACTTGAGGACAAACAATGGTTTAAGTTTGGGGGTGTGATAACTCTTATCAATAAGAGTTATTCAAGCTTTCTAGACTTAAATAAATGTGAGTTCTATACTAATAATATTTTTTTAAAGAAAAGAGTGATATTGTTGTTGTCTTGTTTGTGCAGCTAATCTATGTCCTTGTTTCTTTGATGTTGTGTTGTTTGTTTTTTGTCAAGCGTCATTACTTGAGGACAAACAACGGTTTAAGTTTGGGGGTGTGATATCTCATATTTATATGAGTTATTTATGCTCTTATTACTTAAATTAATGCAAATTCTTAAGTAATATTGTTGTTTAATTAAGTAAATATATGTTGTTTAATGTAAAAGAGGGTTAAGAACTTATTTGTGATCATTTGGCACTTTGGTGCCCCATCTTGTGTTTTAATGTGTTTGCTCAGTATATTATGGCATTAGACGTTATAGTGTTACGTTATAGGATACTATAGAGTCTATAAATTAAGAATCCTAATGCAAATGTCTTTGTCCATAGTTAGAAAACTAGCAATAGCAACTAGAAAAGAATGAATCCATCAACAAAATTCACGTTGTTGTTTGCAATTTCCTTGATCTTTATATCCCATGCATCAAGCATCAGCTTGTATGAAGGTTTATGTAAAGAAACTAAGGGAAATAATCTGCGTTGCCTGAAACTTCTACAACCATACCCTAATGTCACTTCGGCAAAAGACTATGATAGCCTTTCCCAGTCCATCTTAAAGATGGCAATAGAGAGAGCGAAAAGCCCAAAGTCAAGTAGAAGAATTGTTTAAGAAATACCCTTCTTCTTCAGCCCTCAAACAATGTGCCGATGATTACAGGTGGTCTGCTGATTCATTTGGGAGGGCATCATGGTGGTTAGATCTGCATCCAGTCCATCTTAGGTAAAGAATTTGGTAGATTAGTGATGATACACTTTGAGTGAAAAATTCACTAAGAATGTCTCTTTTTGTATCATTTAATAATTAATAATAATATTATGTGACCTATCGGATTCCATGTGTAATGTGGTTTTTGTTGTTACTTATTACCATTCCATTCCTAAACCAATTCTTCGAAAATAATTAACTACTCCCTTCGTTCCAGAATAAAAGCATAAATTGGTCAACAAAGGTTAATCTATCTAGTCTAAAATTTGAAACAGATACATTAAGGTTTTGCTTATATTTTGTAACGGAGTAGTATGTAGTACAACAATTGCAATAAGTTTCAAAAAATCAGAAGTATGAATTCTGATTTTAAATTTACCATAGATATTGTAAAATGTTTTTTATGAGATATTATAAAATGGTTTAGTATAATGTAAAAAAATGAGTGTTAAAAAAATAAAAAACAAGAAGGGGTGTATAGTTTATTTTATTTTATTTTATTTATGTTTATAAAAATATAATTCTTTTTGTATTTTTGTCCATTAAATAAATATATTGCTTTTGCCTCCACCATTTAACCTTCCCTCATTGAATGTTAACATGTCAATGACTTGCCAATTGCCATGTGTCGTGACCGGGGTCTCCACGCGGACGGCTCAAATATAGATATTCGAGGAGTCGCCACCCAATTTATTTTTAAATAGGGAAATTGAGAAAAACCTAAACCTAAGGTTATCAGTCTGCGTAACTAGGTTGGATTCGAGAGTCGGTTATGTGAAGGGAATGGGTGAAAACTAGTTTCACTGCACCCCTAACACATTTGTCCTAAGACAGTTACCCTAAATTTGATTTGTGCAATAATTACTAAGTCGTTTAATTATTTGTTTACCCTAAATAAGACTTAATAAAATTTAGTAGAAATATAATTATTTACAAAGGACTAATTTAAGAAAATTTTAGTTTGACTTGACAGGGAAGCCTGCTCCTACTCTCTCTCTCTCTCTCTCTCTCTCTCTCTCTCTCTCTCTCTCTCTCTCTCTCTCTCTCTCTCTCTCTCTCTCTCTCTCTCTCTCTCTCTCTCTCTCTCTCTCTCTCTCTCTCTCTCTCTCTCTCTCTCTCTCTCTCTCTCTCTCTCTCTCTCTCTCTCTCTCTCTCTCTCTCTCTCTCTCTCTCATCTCTTTCCCTCATTCTCACATCAAACCTTATTTCCATGGATCCCCATCCTCTCCCTGAACCTCTCTCTCTTTCTACACAAACACAACTCATCTTATGACTCCAAATTAAAAGTGAAAATTTAATTAAAACTAGATCATCAATTGGGTTTGCTGTCAAGCCAACGCTGCTGCTGATTCCAGCATACTCATGCAAGTATTGAAGTTCCAACTTCACAGACCTTTGGTAAGAGATTAGAATTTGTATCGACTTTAATATCAGTAGTGATATTTATGTTCTTCAAATGGGTATTTATATCATCCACAAACAGTTCACCTTTTTTGATCACTGGCTTTCTTGCCAATATCAGTGTAGAGACTGGGATCCTTAGCCATGGTGTGTTTCGGAGGATCGGAAATGAGCTGAAGCTCAGAGAGAGATGACGCCACGTAGGTTAAGTAAGTGACAACTCAGCAACAAGTTTGACAAAATTAATGGGGTCTTTGATTTTAGAAATTGACAAAATAGGGGATTAAAATCGTGGGGAAAAAAGTTGGGGGATTAAAATCGTGAATTGGTTATAATAGGGGGACCAAAACTGTAATTAAGCCTAATTCAAATAAAACATTGTATATTACATATTAATTATCCTTTCATATATTACTATATAAAAAATACTGCCCTTTAGTTAATGTACGTATATTATTTTTTTGATCAAGTTGGTCATTTTAATTAACATTTTAAAAAAATTCAGCTAATTTTTTTATTCACTGTAATATTTCATGTTAATAATAAATATTAGTTAGGATAGTATAGAAATTTAACTAATATTTCATGTTAATAATTAATATTAGTTAGCCTGGTATGACATTTAACTAAAATTTATAGATTTGTGTTTTTTTAACTTTTTTTAATATTTAAATGTAATCTGAAAACATCTCCACCAATTACAACTCATTTATTTCGATTCTTACTGAATTTCATATCTCAATTATAATTTTCAAACCGGTAAGTAAAATTTGAAATGGAATACCAATATTGAAAATTTTAAAACCACTCCATTGAAATTTCCTACCTCAATATTTGGCGCAATTTTGAAAACTTATTTAAAATTTGAATCATTTTGGCGAGCTTTTAAAATTTGGATTTGAATCCATTTTCATAAAACTAACATCTAGATTAAAAAATTTGCGGTCCACGTGTTCTAGAGAGAGTGGCTCCCACTTCTCTCTAAGCTAGTGTCGTTATCCTCAACACAAACCCTAGGTTTCGTGATTGTTCCTGTTGCGATTTTATTTTATTAATTAATAATATTTCAAAAGTGGGTAACTATTTATATTAAAGTAAATATAATATTTAGTTTTGGTTTATATTTATTATAATATATATATATATATATATATATATATATATATATATATATATATATATATATACCAAATCTGCTAATGACTTATAGTTTTATGTAGAGTTTCAATTTGCAAGTAGTATTTTCATTTTATTAATGTGATATATTATTTTGAAATGCTATGTTGTGTGAGGCATTGTGGGAGTTGTTATTGGATTCATGCTTTCTATAAAAATTGAGTCTTCAAATGTGTAGCAGCTATGTTGATAACTAAATTATCAATTTTTATGGAAATTGCATTAGAATGTGCAAGTGATTTAGTTGGTATAGTTATTGTAGATATTTTTGTTAAGACCTATACAACTGATAGATGTGATTATTGGAATTCTTTGTGTATTTGTTTTCCACCTTTTGTTGGATTAATAAAGATCATAAAAGTGTCTTCTTTTAGAGCAAGAAAATATTGATTCCCTAAAAGATAGAAAATGACTTCACTTGTTGACTTGTTCAAAGTGATTGAATCTAATATTCTTTAGATTTAAAGGTGACGTTGATAATTATCACATATGAGAATTTTGTTGAAGTATATGTGATGATATCCATGTCTTAGATTACTTAGTAACATGTGAGTGTAGGAGTCTAATCTTTTGAAAGATTAGTTTTGCGAAGAAATCTCACTAACATACTTGGGAAAATCCATAAATACTTTTGGAAATGTTGTCGCTTAGAAATCATCTAAGCAGACCTGCATGTATAAGTATGTTGTGAAAGTGATGTGGCTTGGAATTATCCAAGCATTTATATATATTTATCTATAGAGGCATCATATATAGGCTATGTTACTATATATAGTAAATATAAATGTCCATTGTATTTTAATGATACTATGATGATAGCCAAGTTTGATTCACAAGAGAATAAATCTAAAAGTGGATTTATTTATGAATCATTGTCACTTAGAAATTGTCTAAGTAGACTTGTATAACTACCTTATAGAGATTAAGGTTATTACTCAAAGTTTGATGATATATGAGATTGGGTTTATTATTCAATACATTGTGATAGACAGTCGGCAATAGCCGTTGCAAAAGATAAGACCTATAATGGCAAAAATAGACATGTGCAAATGAGACATAATGTTGCCAAACAATTGCAAAAATATGGAATGATATTGATCGATTATGTGAAGTCAGAAGTGAATTTGGCCGATCCTCTGACAAAACCCTTAATGAAGAAATTAATCTGTGAGACATCGAGGGGAATAATGGGACTTAAGCCAATTGAAATTAAGAAGTGATGGTAACCCAACCTTTGTGATTGGAGATCCCATGAATAAAGTTCAATGTGGTAAAAACAAGTCACTTCTTGATATTGCTAGCACTGAAAAATTAATTCAAGGAATTAATTTTATAATGATTTTCATAGCCCTTATGGGTGGTGTATGACTTGCAGCATACACTTGATGAAGTCACCTATATAAGTGTCAAGTGTGGCCGCTTGCATGAGATCCTGGCGAGGTGTCTAGAGCACTCATGAGTACCGAGTAGCGCACCACCGCGGAAACAACAAGAATTGTGGGGGTGTAATGTGATAGTAAAACCTCTAACATATAACATGTGTCTTGAGTTCCATAGCTTGCTAAACCAATTCACTGTATGTTATGTTTTATCTGTCTAGGACCGATTCCATAGCTTGCTATACAACTCCGATGTTAACCCAGAAAATTTCTTTTATTTATTTTTTCCAACTTTTGAAATATGTTAGGGATTGTTGTGATTTTATTTTATTAAATTAATAATATTTCAAAAAGTGGATAGCTATTTATATTAAAGTAAATATAATATTTAGTTTGGTTTATAGTTATTTTAATATATATACATTGAAATTTATGTCCTTCACATCTTTATTATTTCTCCCATCTTATGTACAGCAATATTTATATTTATATATATATATATATATATAAATTAAAATAAATATAAATATCATAAAATTTTGTTTATTAATAAAATTATTTAACAAATTAAAAATGTATTTTTAAAATAAAATGATGATGTGGCACTCCAACATGGTTTGCCACATCATTTAAATGAGCTCCACATCACCCTCATAGTTGACCAATTTTAAAGGGACCAACATTTTAGAAATTGTGAAAATAGGGGGACCAAAATCGGCAAAAAGAAAGTTGGGGGACTAAAATCGTGAATGAGTAATAATAGGGGGACCAAAATCGGCAAAAAGAAAGTTGGGGGACCAAAACTGTAATTAAGCCTAAAAAATATTAAAAGATGGAAGTGGATTATTTTCATTAACTATTAAACCTTCAGCTTACGTTTTTAGTTTGGGAAGGTTGGCAGTATGTCAGAAGCAAGAAGGAACGGAGGGAAGGAGGTGCACGAAATTCTTTTCGTTCCACGGACATAGCAACAGGAACAAGGTGGTCTGGCAACGGGCAGGTAACTTCGTTCTTCTTCACCTCTTTCCCTGAGAAGTGGAGAGCACGATATTTGCTCCAACTCTTTGATAGACAAGGTAGAGTCCAGGAAGTGGTTATCCCGGCAAGAAGGAATGCGAACGGTAGGAGATTTGGTTTCGTCCGTTTCTTTGACGTTAAAGAACAAGAAAGATTGGCAGTCATTTTGGATAACATTTTCATAGAAGGGGAAAAGATTTATGTCAACCTCCCCAAATTCCAGAGGGAGGTGAAGCAGGAGCGCCCAATGCAGAAGCTAGTGGCTCCTCCCCCAAAGGCTCCCAAACAAGCCTGGGTGCCGAGGAAAGTTTGGCAGCGACGACGGCTAGCGCTGATAGAGGAAAGGGGGCTCATGGTATTTCAGAGAGGACACAAGATGCTTCATGGGTGTGCACTATTGACGTTGAGGCTCATTTAGCTCAAGCCATGGTTGGAGAGGTCATTACACCTGGCAAGTCCCATTACATCCAAGATGAGCTAGCTTAGTAGGGCATTTTCTGGATTAAGGCCACCCCGATGGGCTCTAATTTGGTCTTATTGGAAGGGGATAAGGAAGATGGGGCCTTCACTGAACTCATTGAAGAGGCTCGCGATTGGCTTTACCAATGGTTCAAATGGATTCGTCCTTGGAGACCTTCGGACGTTGACCCTAAGCGGGTATCTTGGTTGAGGTGTTATGGCATTCCGGTTCACGCGTGGACTTCAGAGTTTTTTTCTAAGTTGGCAACCAAGGTTGGAGATTTTGTTTGTGCTGATGAAAACACAATGAAGAAGCACTCGTTTGATGTCGCGCGGATTTTAGTTCGCACTCAATCGACGGAGTCAATAAACCGGGAGGTCAAAGCGACCATCAACAATGTGCCTTTCTCCATTAAAATTGTGGAGGAGTGGGGTGGTCCGTCCATTGGAGCAATAATGGTAACAATAACATTATTGAGTTTGAGGGTGATTCGGATTCCGGTGACGAGTTTTCTGACCACATGATTTCTGGCAATGATGGCGCTCAAGAGGAGGATGAGTTTGATGAAATAGAATTGAATGCGCTATTGAATGCAATGGTGACTCTTACTAATTCACGGCCATTTGATTTTATTTGCATTGAAGAGACAAAGCGGGAGGTGATGGTTGAGCGGGAGGTGGGCTTGCTTTGGGGAAATCGTACATTTCAGTGGATTCATCAACCTTCTCGGGGTTTGTCGGGTGGTATTTTATGCTCTTGGCTAGATGGTGCGTGTACGGTGACGTCGCACTTCTCCGGGGTTGGATTTCTTGGCAATAGTACGGTTACTCGAGATAAAGTTGTTCATGAGATCAACGTATATGCTCCTTGCTCTATAGTAGTGAAAAGAAGAGTTTGGGCTCAATTGTTAGCTGCTAAACAGAGCTTAGGTGATGGAGAGTGGTGTATAGTAGGTGACTTTAATGTTGTATCTTGCGCTTCTGAGAGAAAGGGCAGAAGCGGAAGTACTTCTGATGCAGAGATGGATGACTTCAGTAGCTTCATTGTGGACATGGATTTAGTTGATGTGTCGGTGTCAAGGAAAAAGTTCTCATGGTTTTGTTCAGATGGTGTGTCCATGAGTAGATTGGACAGGTTTTTGATCTCAGAGGTGCTTATATCTGATTGGGGGATCACAGGTCAGTGGATTGGTAATTGGGACATTTCTGATCATTTGCCTATTTGGTTTCTTAGAGCATCGAAAGATTGGGGTCCAAAGTCGTTTCGTTTATTTAATGCATGGTTGGAACATGATGACTTCTTTCCCTTTGTTCAAAGGTGTTGGAATGATTTTAGCGTCTCGGGACACTAGGCTTTTGTCATAAAGGAAAAACTGAAACTTCTCAAGGGAAGTCTAAGAGGGTGGAATAAAGAGGTGTTCGGAAAGGTAGATTTTAATATTGATAACTTGGTTCGAGATTTGAACTCCTTAGATGATATTCTTTGTGAAGGGGGGATAGTGCCGTTGTGGTGAATAGGAAAGAAATCTCTTCCGCTCTTTGGAAAGAAATCCATGTGAAGGAGTGTTTGTTGGCTCAAAAATCAAGAGCACGGTGGATCAAGGAAGGAGATATGAATTCGAAATACTTCCACTTTCTTTTGCGTTATAGAAGAAGAAGATGCAACGTGGTAATTCTAAGGGAGAACGGGGATTTAGTGGAAGATGTAGATGAAGTGAAGTTGTATGTTAAATAACATTTTGAGAAGTGTTTTGTTGAGCCAAACTATAATCGCCAAACTCTAGGCGGTCTTCACTTCAACCAACTATCAGCGTCTGAGTCGGATTCTTTAATTCAACCTTTCTCCGAGGAAGAAGTAAGGATGGGTGTGTGGGATTGTGATGGTGACAAGAGCCCGGTTCCGGATGGGTTTAACTTCAATTTCATAAAGCTTTGTTGGAGTTTGTTGAAGGATGATGTGGTAGGCTTTTTTAATGAATTTTTCGTGAATGCTTTTCTTCCTAAGGCAATTTCGGCCTCTTTTATTGCATTGGTTCCTAAGAATGACAATCCCCAAGGTTTGGGTGAAGTTAGGCCTATTTGTTTGATTGGGTGTTTATACAAAATTTTGGCAAAAGTGTTGGCAAATCGTCTCAAGAAAGTGATGCCTAGTATAATCTCCAGCCACCAATCAGCTTTCATTGGGGGGAGACAAATCCTAGATGGGGTGGTGATTGTCAATGAAGTGGTGGATTATGCTAAGTGGGGCAAGCAAGACTGTTTGATGTTTAAGGTTGATTTTGAGAAAGCCTACGACTCTATTTCTTGGAGTTTTTTAATTTATATGCTACAAAGAATGGGATTCCCACGTAGATGGATATCTTGGATAAAATCTTGTGTGTGTACTAGCTCTATGTCGGTTCTAGTGAATGGTAGCCCAACGCAAGACTTCAAAGCTCATCGGGGGTTGAGGCAAGGGGATCCGTTGTCGCCGTTCCTCTTTCTCATTATTGTTGAAGGTTTGTCGGGTTTATGCGCAAGGCGGTAGACATTGGCTCCTTTCAAGACTTTTATATTAGCGATGACGTCCAGTTCTCAATTTTGCAATTCGTGGATGATACCATGTTGTTGGGTAAAGCCACGTGGGACAACCTATGGAGCTTAAAGACCTCGTTGAGAGCCTTTGAGCTTGTGTCTGGTTTGAAGGTAAATTTCCACAAGAGCAAGTTGATCGGCATTAACACTCCAGATGATTTTTTGGAAAGAGCTAGCACCTTCCTATTTTGTAGAACGAAATTAATACCGTTCAAGTTCTTAGGCTTTCCGATTGGCGCTAATCTGAGGCGGGAAGCTACTTGGAGTACCGTTCTAGGGGGACTTAGAAAGAGATTAGCGATGTGGAAGGGTCGTCTTTTATCCATTGGTGGTCGGGTAACTCTCATCAACTCCGTTTTGAATTGCATTCCACTATACATGTTCTCCTTTTATAAAGCACCGAAAGTGGTTATTAAGAAGATGGTTAAAATTCAACGAGACTTTCTTTAGGGAATCAAGGAGGGAGATAATGGAATGTATTGGGTGGCTTGGGATAGAGTTTGCAAGTCAAAAAAAGATGGCGGTCTTGGAATCAAAAATCTTGAGTTATTTAATATTGCTCTTTTATCTAAATGGAAGTGGAGGGCATTGACGGATAGTATTACGAGTTGGAGACAGTTGTTGAGACATAGATATGGGGAATTCGCTTCTTGCTTTATTCATGACTCTGTTGATGGCAATTCTCGCCGGAATTTTGGCTCTATTTAGTGGAGAGACTTAGTGACTTTGGATGATAATTTAGAGGAACCGAGACGGTTCGCTTGGTGCATTAAAAGAGTGTTGGGTGATGGCTCTTCTATAAATTTTTGGAAAGAACAATGGTTAGGTACCAAGCCTTTGTTCAAAGTCTTTCTCTTGTTGTATGATGGAGGTGGGTAGCAACTTGTTATAGTGGCAGATTTCGGGTCTTGGCATGGAAATACTTGGAGTTGGACCAAACTGTGGCAGGTTTTTACGAATTCCGTCCGCACATTGAAGGTGAGATATTGGACAATATTTTGCAATCGGTAACGCCAACGAGAGGGAAGAAGACACGTGGTTTTGGCCGCAGGATCAAACTAAGAGTTTCACGGTGAATTTAGCATATCAGTTGCTGGTTCGCAGCGACATTCCTCCAACAACTTCGGTTCAGCAGAATTTGTTGGGGGCGTTGTGGAGATCGCTTGTCCCTTCGAAGGTTGTGGTTTTGGATGGCGTCTGTTGCTTGATTCTCTGCCTGTCCGTGACAATTATTTCACAGAAGGCTAGTTGCTCTATGTGCAGTAACTTTCGCGAGACAACCATCCACTTGTTCCTCAACTGCAGTTTTGCTCGTTCCGTATGGTAGCTTGTTGGCAATTGGCTCGGAGTTGAATTCGACATGTCCCTGGATATTGTTGTCTTCTTTCTTAGATGTGGTCAGTTATGCAAAGGAAAGAAGGCGAAGCGAACGAAACACATGTTCTGGTTAACTACTTGTTGGAGTGTTTGGCTTGCAAGGAATGAAACTATTTTTAACGAGGAACCAAATGCCGAATCCGTGGTGAACCGCATCAAAAGCTTAACTTGGATTTGGTGTGTTTATAGATTGAAGTTATGTTCATCTCTCTCAATTTCAATGTGGTGGTCTAATCCACTTCAATGCTTAGAAGAGGGAGAAACGGTGGGTTGACAATCACATTGTTAGCAACCCAATTCTGTTTTGAAGTACTCTTTTTCCCTGTCTGAGTCTTTTTCCCACTGGATTTTGGCTCAGGGAGGTTTTGAGGAAGCCCTTCCCCTTTCATTATTGTATATGGGATTGGTGCACCCCTAGTGCCCCCCATCAATACAACTATTGCTTATCTAAAATAAATAAAAAATCCGCTTGTTCTTTATTTTTATTGAAAAAATATCAATCACATTAAGTGATTTCTTTTTGACCAAACATTAAGTGAATTTTGACTAGCTATGCTACTATATCTTTGGTAACAGACGATTTTCTTTACATAATTAGTACCATTTATTGATATTGATTGCATGATAATAAATGCATTAAAATGAACGCCTCTCGATACTGTTCTTTATTAGTACCATATTTTCCATAGGAAGAATATACTCCCAACGATCTCTATTATAAAAATATTTTACAAAAATCACGAAGAACAATGATGTTATTAAATGTGATGCAATTATGTATTATCCCAAATATGTCCCCTGTATTAAATTTTTATACCCAAAAGGTGACTTTCAAGTAAAACTATATCTCAATTAAATAGGTGTATAAAAGAAATTTTAGCAATTAATGTGTTTTCAAAAAGGTATGTTTTCCTTAAAATTAAGATAAAAAAAAAAGTATCATTTTTTTTTTATAATAGAGACCTGAAGTAGTATATTTATGATCTGAAACGTAAAATTATAAAACAAAAACAAAACAAAATAAATTTATATCATTCAAATCAATAATATTCACCTTGGAAAATCTTAAATGCATGGTAACCTTTTTTGGGTCAATAATGGTAACCTTTTGAAATAAATGTGAGAGCATTAATTGACATAGGAATATAGGATACTAAAGAGTCTATAAATTATGAATCCTAAAGCAAATGTCTTTGTCCATCGCTAGCAAATTAGCAATAGAAATTAGCAAAAGAATGAATCCATCCACAAAATTCACGTTGTTATTTGCAATTTCATTGATCTTTATATCTGATGCATCAAGCATCCCCTTGTATGAAAGTTTATGTAAAGAAGCTAAGGGAAATAATCTGCGCTGCCTGAAACTTCTACAACCATACCCTAAAGTCACTTCTGCAAACGACTATTTAAGTCTTTCTAAGGCTGTCTTAGAGATGGCAATAGAGAAAGCAAAAAAAGCCCAAAGTCAAGTAAAAGAATTGTTTAACAAATACCCTTCTTCTCCAGCCCTCAAACAATGTGCGACCATTGATTACAGAGGGTGTGTTGCTTCATTTACTAGTTCAGATTATTTTTTAGAAAACAACAATCTGAAATTTGCAAGCTATGATTCTGCAGTTGCTCGTGATGGCCCTCTGTTGTGCCTAGATTATGTAGCTACTGAAAAGGAACTAGTTAAGATTCAGCCTTTTATTTCTACGCTGAGTGATGACATGGATTTTGTTAGTGAAGTTGCATGCTCTGCCATAGACCATATTGTGCCATCTTAGGTGAAATTTTTGGTAGATTAGTGATGGTACAATTTGAGCGAAAAATTCACTAAGAATGTCTCTTTTTGTATCGTTTAATAATTAATAATAATATGTGATCTTTCGGATTCCATGTGTAATGTGGTTTTTGTTGTTACTTATTACCTTCACACGAATTATACTTTTCGGATTCCATGAAAAAGTATAATTTCGTGATAAAATATGATAAGTGCATTGCTAAGCAATGTGTTTATGTTCCAAATATGCATCCAACTATCCCGCTACGTCACTAATTACATCATCAATTGCTTAATTCAACATCATCTTCTCCTTTACACTTGGATCTCAACCTAAGAGTTGGCTTGGTCAACCTGCGTTTTTACCACAATTAATTTCGAAATATATCACCAAAAAAACGAAAGCTCAGAATCGAACCCATTCCCTCATGCTGAAGCCTCCTGACACTGACCATTTAAGCAACCACATTTTGATGGTACTGAAGCGTATTACATTTTATTTATTAGTGAAGTTGCATGCTCTGCCATAGACCATATTGTGCCATCTTAGGTGAAAATTTTGGTAGATTAGTGATGGTACAATTTGAGCGAAAAATTCACTAAGAATGTCTCTTTTTGTATCATTTAATAATTAATATTAATAATAATAATAATATGTGATCTTTCGGATTCCATGTGTAATGTGGTTTTTGTTGTTACTTATTACCTTCACACGAATTATACTTTTCGGATTCCATGAAAAAGTATAATTTCGTGACAAAATATGATAAGTGCATTGCTAAGCAGTGTGTTTATGTTCCAAATATGCATCTAACTATCTCGCCACGCCACTAATTACATCATCAATTGCTTAATTCCACATCATCTTCTCATTTACACTTGGATCTCAACCTAAGAGTTGGCTTGGTCAACCCGCGTTTTTACCACAATTAATTTCGAAATATATCACCAAAAAAACGAAAGCTCAGAATCAAACCCATTCCCTCATGCTGAAGCCTCCTGACGCTGACCATTTGAGCAACCACATTTTGATGGTACTGAAGCGTATTACATTTTATTTACTTTATTCCTTCTTTGATTACAAAACCCTTTAACTATTATTTATATCTATTTATTATGTGTTTTTTTACCAAAATTTATTATGTGTTTTAATACTTATATATTTGTTATTAAATATTATATTTATTTGACATCTAATATTTTGTAGCACATTCCATAGATTTTAGATTCTATATATTTATTAACTAGAATGTTATTAAATATGGGTAATTTTATTCATTTTAAATTTTGTTTCTAATTTTCAATTATATTAAAAATATTAACTTATAATATCTTACGTTTGTCTAATTCTCATATGAATTTAATCAAATTGATTAACCGGGTCACGCGGGTCAATCAGTGACCCCTCGGTTCGACCATTGACTCAGTGACCCAGTGTCCTGCTCGGGTCAATCACCGGTTCGGTTTTAATAACATTGATGCTAATCAAATCCCTAAAAAGCATAAACGAATATATTGAATTCAAATTTAATTGCATTTATTTGTGTTTTCAACTTTGCATTTATCAATACAAAACACTCACTCTCTCTCACCAAAATTAATGAGCCATAAATACTAATTCTTTAATTATATTGCCCCCTTGAAAGCCCAGCTAGCAGACCACTTATTAAAATGTCAGATTTAGTTTCACACTCCCTTCTTTTAATTATATTGCCCCCTTGAAAGCCCAGCTAGCACCACTTATTAAAATTCAGAAAATGTAAATTGGGATTCTGTTATTCGCAAACCCTGTTAATAACACAACCCTCTGCTCTAATTGCACCCCTGTTCTACTAATGCAACTCCTTTTCGTTTTTCTTATTTATATTCTTTCAAAAAAACCAACTTCTTTTACAAAAAAAACCATAAAATTAAATAAATAAATATGGCAAAAACATTGATCATGTGAGCCTCTAATAATATACTTTGGTACTCTTGCTATTTGAAATTTTGAACTTAGTGGTACAACGTTAAAGACTTTCTTCTCCACTAGCTACTCTTGCTATTTACATGTTAAAATAGTGATATCACAAAAACTATAGATTTTGTATTCTTTAGAGTCGCTATTCTCTTTCCATTCATTCCTTCCGAATTTTTACTTTTGAATATCTTCAAGCTACTAACATAATCATGCTTTTTTTGAATTTGTTTTTGTCCTCCAAGGTAATTTTCCATCTTTAGTCATAAATCTTATTCCTTTGGGATATGGTCATGTGTCAAAGTCAAGGACACCTATGTTATTTGTCTCATGCATGATGAGAATGAACCCAATTACACAATCTTAACAATATTTAGTTGAATCATATGCAGCAAACAATTGTATTTTTTTTGTAGCAGCAAACAATTGTATTGGATAGCAGAGATCACTATATATAAACACTATTTTATGTTGTTGGGTTCTCTCTATAATTGAGAAATGGGACTACATGAATGTATATCGTCCTACCATTTTTAATCTAAAGTATGCAACTTGAGTCATTGTGGCAAAGAAATATACGATACCCGGTTTAAATTGCAACACACGTATTTTTTGATAGATTTTTTGGTGGATTCTTTTTTGATATATTGTAAGCCATGTATACAATGTAGTATAACCCTTTAAGGTATTGTTTTGTGGCTGAGTCTATTATTTATTTATTTTTTTGACAAACCTAGTTGAGTCTATTATTGATTATTTCAAGTCACTTGGAATGCATAGAACATTGCTTTAAGGTACACCGTTTAATTTTTTGATAATCAACTTTGTGTTTATTACAACTTAATTTTTGAACACAATATTATTTGTGTTTTTAATTTATATATTATAGTTTATTGTAGCAGCCCACCTAAGTTTTTTACTCAAACTCTGCCACTATCTACCTGTGTCCCCTCTCACAAGAGACCCATTTTTTTTTACAAGACAAGAGACCCATTTTTTCTCATCTGTGTTATACTTATTATTTACCCAAGGATGACTTTTTTTGGACCCCCACAACCACCACCTATACCCCCCACCAAACATTTTCCTTACAATTTTACCCCTCAAATTTGTCCATAACGAATTTACCTAACAAATAGATAAATTTGTGTTGTGTTAGGTTTAGACAACAGATTTATCTATTGATTAGATAAATCCATAGTTAAATATCCAAAACGGATTTACCTAATAAATAAATAAATAAATCTGTTGTTAAACTTAACACAACGGATTTAATTATTTATTTGTTAGGTAAATCCGTTTTGAGAAAAAACAAAATGAATTTACGTAAGATATAGGAAAATCCATTAATAGAACATTGCGAAGATGAAAGTAACATCCCATCAGAGGTAATTCCATTGTTTTAAGTTTTAAAGAACGTATTTATGTTTCGTTTCAGTATTTCCGCTGGCCTATTTTTCTACAAACAAATTTACCTAAAGCAACATACTTCCGTTTTGTTATTTCTCCATAAATGGATTTAACTTTTGGTTAGGTGATTCCGTTAGTACATTTTTATTAAGGGTGTTCTAGGAATAAAAACATATGTAGGAGTATAGTGTGTATAAGTGGGGGTACAAAAACAAAACCCTTTACCCAATCCTACAATACCCACCCGACCAAAGCCAACATTATCTGAAGTAGCTACTTGACGAAAATGGGTTTGTCTTGGGCCCATGCTTCGTACAACCCCCTACTCAGTAGAACCCCCCACCGTCCACTTATTCCCAAAATGCCCCTACTGTCCTTTTTTTTTGTTTAAAAACCCCCCAAACACACACACCCCCTCACACTCCTCCACTATCCTCACACTAGAACCCCCTTCACACACTCTCCTCCTCCTCCTCCGTTTGTCCTCCTCCTCCTTCGCAAAAGGTATGTCCCTCTCCCCTCTTCTCTCTTCCATTTTTCTCTGTTTTACAACGGTTCGGCTGTGCAGAGGTCGATCCAAGTCGATCAGTCTATTTTTCTCTTTTTTGTCATTGTTTCAGCACGGTTCGGTTGAGCGAAAGTCGATCTGCGTCGATCAGGCGTGCGCCGAACCGTGCTGAGTTTTGGTCGGATCTCGCAGGGTCGAACCATACTGATTCAGCTATTTTTTCCTCTTTGGCAGATATGCCGAACTTCTTCGTGACCATTTCTCGCTACTCTGGGTTTATCAGCATCCCAGACCATTTGGATCTTCTACCTGCAAACGTGTCTTTTTCTCTAGATGTTGGGGGCATGATTTACAGTGTCAACTATGGCGCTGGAAACATCGCTGTTGAGATCGAGGCGCTCTGTGATGCTTACGACGCTTCTGACAGTGCTAATGTCAACATTATCTTCATTAGTGAGGGGCGCTTCTCAGTCTTCAGCGCCCCCGATGATTCTGATATGTCCACTAAGTCTAAGAGCTCTCACAATGATCCTGACTCAGACTCAACGGACGATGATTACCGCGTTTATTTGGGCGGCTACGTGAGGAGTGCCAGTGACTCTGACACTTAGTATGGTGACTCCAGTCCCGGCTCTGACGACTCTGACATTGAGTCCGGTTCCGGCTTTGATATGTCCACTGAGTCTGCTATCATTGATGACTAAGATTTTAGTTATTTGTCCATTGTAATCTACGTAATTATTAATCAATGAAATTTTAGTTTTTTGTCCATTGTGAATTTTATTTGTTTTTTGTCCATTGTGAATTTTATTATTTAAAGAGCGTAATACATCAAAATAAACTACATAAAAAAAACGAAACTACTAATTTTATTATTTAAAGAGCGTAGCCATACATTAAAATAAACGACATAAAAAAATAAACGAGAGAGTTCGCTAATTTTTGGGGAGCGTGCTCTCCATAATATAAATCACCTCTTCCGGAGTGCACATTGTTTCGACAAACAGCTCAATGAGCTGACATCCCAATGGGGTGTTACAATGTTGTTCCATCATTGCGTGAACATCGTTGTCGCTCCGGATATCCATAGCTTCATAGCGGTGAGTGTCGTCTTCTAGACATAGGCACTTGCGGTAACGTATACGAGAGATGTCTTTGTGCTACTCTCTCTCTTTGCGAATCTTTCCTTCAACTGACATAATGTAATATTTTTTCCAACCTATAGAAGTTGTCGCGAGACTTAAAAGAAACACAAACGGCCATGTTCTCGACTGTTCCAGGGCGATGCATTGCAGTTAGAAATTTGTCTGACGATCTCTAGGTTGGACAAAACTGACATTCCATTAGATCTTCCATTTTAGCAAATGGGTGAGAATCAGTGAAGAGTGAAAAATCAGAGAAAATGAGTAGTGTGAAAATCAGTGAAGAGGGAGAGACTATTTATAATAGGTGTGATCGAATGTGAGACGTTGATTTAAAACGATCAGAACCGTTAAAATTATAACTGTTGGACACAATTTAAAATTATAAGCACGCTTGGACACAATTTCCAAAAGTTTGAATTTTAGGTGCTAAACTAGACTAATGAGTAGTGGATCCATGGGCCTTATCTTGAGACTATTTGGTATGACGATTGATCGACCTCCACGTTGTGTATAATAGGTGTGATCGAATGTGAGACGTTGATTAAAACCTAGTCGGAACATAATTTGGGGTGTCAAAAGTATTTTTGCTAAAATAGACGGTGGATCCAATTTGGCGCGCTTCGACTGAGTTCGAACCTACCGTCGAACATAATTTTTGTCCGAGTACTTTTTTCACACCATTTTTGGTTTTTGTAAAAGGGTGTCTAATGAGTAGAGGAGAGTTGGAAGAAGCATGGGCCTTATCTTGAGACTATTTGGTATGATCTGGATTGAACATTTTAACTAGAACCTCCACGTTGTCCAATCCTTCTCTGAAAACAACCATCCAGATCACAATTGATGATGAATTGCCTGTGTCTGTTTTGAGTCTGTTTCAAACCAATAGTGGATGATATCTCTAAACAAATGAATTTAGAGTATTTAGTAATCACAATTAGATGTCTTTTATCTTCCCATCTTGGCAATTCCAGTCCTTGTATTAACCTAGCCCCCATCATTAAGTAAATCTCAACAAAACGATATGAGCAATGTATTATAATGCAAGCATCATAGAGAAATTCTACTATTATGACAATTGGTTTAAAACTTTAGGAAATAATCAAGAAGATAACAAATAATCTGTTTTAGAACCTTACTGTGAAATCGGAAAGAATAAAAATTAGATCAGCCACCAACTTAGGTTGCATGATGAGAGCAGCACTACTACTTTAAAATTAAAATCAGTTTTTTTTTTGACAAAAAAAATTAAAATCAGTTTTATATTTGTGCAAATACTTTCAAATTAATTTACTCGCAACACAACCAGCACCCCTTTTTTTGTAGATACAAACCAGATCATATAACCAAAGGGAAAAGGAATGGTATTCACTATTCAGAGCCAACAAATTCTGCCAAAAACTTCTAATGATTAAAATCAAAATCGCAAACAATCAAAAAAAGAGTATGTTCGATAATTTAGGGTAACTTAAACAAAATGAACACAACTAAAACCGAGACATAATAGACATTGTTCAAAAACAAGTTAGGCAGCATCTTTCTTCTTCTTAGGAACTCTATATCCACCAACCACACAAGCATGATCTCTCTCAAATGGTTCAAGAGTCACCTGCTCAAATGGCTTAAATTGATCTGCCTTCAGCTTGTTCACTTCACTTTGGAACACTGCCTCAGCTGGGACTGTTGAGTCTATGCAATTAGCCTATCATCATACAGATGAAAATTGAGTGAGCCTTATGTTTCAAGCATTAAATACAATGAATACTTCTTAAGTTTGTATAGAAAAGAAAACTCAGATGAAAACTTGTGTTTCCTAAGTCTGGACTGACAAAAAGTTTCAAAAGAGATGAGACAAAATAATGTTACTTTAGTAATCAAATTTGAGTAGAGGAAATAAAAAGGAAAAGAATGTTTTGTGAATTAGTCGAACTGTAATTCTTGGAGATAAAAGTAATTTAACAAACCTTGATTGATATAATAAAATGTCCTCCTGTTTTGAGATAATATGAAGCATTCAGCCCCAAAATTCTAGCCTGCAATGGTCATTAAATACAATACTGATCCTTAGAGATGAAACTACAACCCACAATCAAATCACATGCCTATACACACATAAATGGAGCAAGAATAGGGACTAATCCTTGTAAAAAAGAGATTAAGAGCTACTGCATAAATTGAATAAGAATAGTGATCCTTAGAGATGAAACTACAATCCACAAGCAACTATTTGCTTGACAATGAAATTTATTTCCAAAAATAAAAAGCAACATAAATTGATTCAAGAATGGGAACTACAACCCACAACATAAATTTAACAAGAACAAGGACTACTATAAAAAAATATTGGATTTATTATAAAAACAAAGAAAAAATCTGTTTTTATCGATACAAAATCAGGAAAATTAAAACAATACAGAATAATCAGGAAGTCATTTTGGAACAATACAAGGTCCAGCATTTTAAAACAAGGAAAAGGAAAAAACATAAAGAAAAATGGATGTGCATCAGAAACTCGAGTCTGCATCATTCAAGAAGTCTTGAAGGGGAATCCGAGTATAACTCATCATATGCACTGATATCACACATTGAACAAAACATAAACTTTGAAATGAAAATTATTAACAGATCTGGATAGAAAAAACAAAATTTGAGAAGCTAAAAGCAAAACATGAAACTTAACCAAACATGAAAATTTGAAAACGAAAGTAAAACATCAAAATTAATAAAAAATATGAACTTTAAAACGTAAACATAAAACAAAAGATGCTAGAGGTTTTACAATAGTGAAGCAATTCAGTTTAATTGTTATGTAACAGCAGTATATATGGGCTTTGAAGACCCAAGTGGGTTGGCACCATCCTCCAGATTTATCAGGTTTATATATCTATAGAATAGTGAGAAACTAAAAGCACACCTGATCAGGCTGAGCAACATCAGAAAATATCACATCTACCATGCCAACTAACATTCTGTACTTGGCTGGATGTCTAGCATCTTCAATAATGGGAATAACGTTAGTACGCTTCTTCGCCATATTAACCAAGTCACGACCACTTCTGTGAGAGAACTCTACTGCATACACAACTCCTGTCTATATAAACACAGCATATTTTAATCAGCCTTTGATACCACAAAAGTAAAGATTAAGCAAATTGAAGTTAGTACTTACTGGACCAACAATGTCAGACACATGAGAGACAGTTGTTCCAGAAGCAGCACCTAGGTAAAGGACTCGAGCACCAGGTTTCTTCATTAAACAAAGTAACAAAAGGAACATAGATGTTAATATACATTATTTGCAGCACAATTTCATGAAAAAAGCAAATGTTATGAAAGAATGTAGCTGCTTACAATCCATATGTTGTCAACACCATTAAGGACAGCAGCAGCCAACTTCGAACGGAAAGGGTTCCAAATTCTATACTCTTCTTTTGTTCCATCTTCTTTTGGAACGGAAATTCTTTTCTCATTGTACACAGCTTCACCAGGAACAAGATTCTTAGTAACAAGAGCATCTTCCTTACCCTTAGCAATGAAAATACCCTCATGTCTGTGAGGCTCAACAACAACTCTACTCCCTCCCTTCATTCCACCACCACGGCCACCCCTGCCACCACGGCCTCCACCGCGAGGTCCTCCTCTACCACCACCTCTAGGCTTGAAAGGAGTACCTCTATCTCCTCCTCTTCCTCCAAAACCTCTTCCTCCACCACCTCTTCCTCTTCCACCATCACCTCTTCCCCTAAACCCTCCACCAGAACCACCACGACCTGCAGAAATTCAAACATAGCAAAAAACTTAATCAACTTTGAGCATAATAATGCAAAACCGTTTAGTTTAATTACATTTTCGCCAACAAAAACATAAACAATAAACTCCAAAATTTCTTTAAGCACTACAAATCTATGGATAAAATCAGAACTCTTCAAACACTGTATTCGTAACTGTAAACACATTTGATTTTAACGCAACAAAACATTCACTTTAGAAATTTCTATTCAATTGAACAATCACTTCAGAAATCAATCAATATAACAAACCAAAATCAATAACACCGTTTCGTTAACTAAAATTTTATCAGGAATTAAGAACTAGGTATCATAGATTGAAAGAGAAAAAGGTAAGCGTCTTATGTTACCTCTAGGAGGAGCCATATTCGAGAAGTCGCTTGAGAGAGGATTTTAACGGCGAAGAAGAAAGCTAACTATGTGAAATGTTAAATCTATGTAGAAAAAAGGATTTTATAGCAGAATGTTAGGGTTTAAGATTAGGGTTTTAACCTTTGACACGGTAGCGCAGAAGAAAAGCCCAATACTTATATGAGAATTGTTATATACACTCGCCATACTTATTACTCACACCCCCAGGTTTTTGGAAAGACAAAAATACCCTTAATTATCTAGGACTATACATCCTGATGAGTCTCCACATCAGCGATGCCACGTAGGATCCCGCCAAAACACCCCCTTCCCTCCAATTCTCCAGCCACTCACTCGCTACCATGTGTACCACGTAAGCTCCATGTTGGATTTGGCTTCTTCCTTCCCATGTGATATCCTACCACTCCCATGTGAACTTGTCAGCTGAAAAGACAGGTACATAGAGAAACAACAAAACCATTTTCCTTTCTTTCTTCCTCTCACGCTATCTCTCTCTCCGTTCTCTCTGCACTCTCATCTCTCTTTCACTCTCATCTCCCTCTATCAGTTCTCTCTTCTCTTCATTTCCTTTCTTTCTTCCTCTCTCGCCATCTCTCTTCCTTCTCTCTCAACCCACACCATCAACTCATCTTCTCCCATTTTCATCTTCAGTCTTTTACAATTTCTTCACCTCAAATAAAAACGAAATCCCTAACTCATTCACAACTTTTCTTCTCTATCTTCTTCTTGATTTTCTTTCAACTCTCTTTGTGTCTCTAACCTAGCTCTGCTAGGGTTTGTGAATTCACTATGATTTCACTATGATTAAATCTGGAAAACGCTTCAATCTTGCTGTTGTGATGCTTAGCATTGGTAAGAACTCAAAACCCCTTAGTTTTGCTTCTGAAAATGTCGATTTCCAAAAACCCTAATTCTTCAGTTGTGTACGTGTAGGGATTTTGGTTGCTGTTCTAATTGGAGGCTCACACGAAGGTAATGAACACTTGCACTGCTCTTATTTCCTTCGTTTGGGTATTTAAACCAAACCCTAACCTTGAACTTGGTTTTTTTTCTGTGTATGTGATTCAACGAACCAAGGAGACTGGAGCAAAGCAACAGGGAACTTTTTAAGGTAATAATCACTTCTCTTTGTGATCCAGTTTTTGATTTTTCACCTTAATAAAAAACCCTAACTATTGTTTTATTGATTGCATGAACTGGTACCGTGTTTTTGGTGAACACTCGAAGCTACAACACTCGTGGGTCTTCTTCACAAGACCACAAAGGTAAAAAAAAAAACCTTCTCCTTCATCGTTTTTTCTTCTTTATTGTTTGATCCACGTAAAAACATGAAAAAGGTTGTATTTTTGTGTTTGGTGCGTTAATTGGCTCTCAAAATATGTTGAACTCATTTTGTCATGATTTTATTTTCTGCATAATTTCTGATTTTGCAGTTTTGGATAAGAACTTTATGTTAAATTTTGCTTTGAAATTTTTATATAAATTGTATAAACTTGATTATAAAGGTTTGCAAGATTTGATGATGAATTGATTCTCGAAAAACCTAGGCAATGGTATCAGATATATATAATTGAACAAAAGAAGGTATATGTTTTGCATGTTTAGATTGCTATTTGGGGTTCCTAAGACAGCTGATATATAATGTCCCTTTCAGCTAATAAGCAGCACAAACTTGCATTGAGCTAAATTATTACAATCTAGTGTTAGGTGAAAGTTATCAAATTTCAGACGTTCACAATTGTCTGTAACTCTGCTGACTTTAATTGTTCAACCTGTTAATTCATGTTCAAAATAGGTGCTGGGCTACACAATCCCTTTGAAATAAAAACTGGTTTGCTAATTCAACAGCTTCTTCGAATTGATCACCAATTTAGTTTTTCTGGCAAGCAATTCTTTAAATGTATTCATGGATGCACCAGTAGGATGACTTGATGTCTTTTAAGTTTGAATTTATAGTTTATTTATCTAGATAACATTCTGTATAGCAGAGTTCTTATCAGTAGTAGAGTTTGATTAGGCTCAAGATTCTCTTCATTATTTCTAAGCTTTATAATGCAGTCTGCAATTGGAATAATCTGGAAGAAAGCTGATAGTAGTCCAGCTATTAAGAAAGTTTATGTTAGGAGGTAGTTAGAAGGTAACTAATGGTGGTTAGGCTATATATATTGTTAGTTATAACTACCTGTACCTAATTTCTATTAGCTATTAAGAAAGTCTATGTTCCAAGGCTATTATTGTTAGTTACAAGAATCACTTGGTGGTAATGCCAAACTCTTAGTAATATGTTCCATGTATCCCGCTAATGTGTATTTACTAAGATCAAAGAGCTTAATTTGTTTGCTGTAGCATAACAGGAAAGTATTGAGTTCTAGAGATAAATATTCAACTTGGTGGATCATTACCTTTTTGTGCTTTTAGGATCATACACAGTTCTCTAAGTCACTTTCTGTAGTTTACATTTTATAATTCTTAATCTTGCATAGTTATCTTCGTTTTTTGGGAACATGCTTCATTAGTTCAACATTTAACATTGTCGGTCAAGAACTGAAGGAAAAATCTTGCTCTTTTATTTGCTATGATTTATGTTGATCCACTTCCCCATATATCTATAACACTAATTTAATATTTCAGTTCTTTGTGAAAAAACATAGAATAGGAAGCTGATGATATTTATTCCTGTTTAATAACTTCAGATTTTTAGGTTCTAAAAAATGTTGATGCATGCAAGTAATTTGGGGTTTGATCTGGATCATGAATAGTTGTTGCTGTTAAAAGGCTTTAACCTGGAGGTTTTCAAGGTCATAAAGAGTCGTTGGTAAGTGTTCTCTTTCTTCTAACTGAAAAAAAATCATGTTTTGTTTCTTATGTACACATGATGATGAAAGTTTAATCCATTTTTTTCAAACTGGGGTTATGCTTGGAGGGAGAGAATAGGTTGTTGGTAAATGAGTTTATGCCTAAAGGGAGCTTAGAGAACCATCTCTTTAGAAGTGAGTTTTTATAATCATTACACTTTTCATCTCACTATCTTATGAACTATTTGTTTGGCTGATTAATGAATGAATTACTTTCGTGATAGTAGAGCAGAGGTGAATTTATGCTTGATTCTTGATTATGTATTTTCATATTCTACGAAATTATTGGTTTGTTCAATCAAGGAAATGGAATAAGCTTATGAATTTATAGACTTAGTTTGAAAATTAAGCATATCATGTGTTTCTGACTAAATTAAGCATATCATGTGTTTTTGATTAAATGTCTAAATGGTTTGTGATCCCTTATAGGTGTAGTCAAGTGCTTGGTTTTCCTAAACTACAATTTATAGATTGAGTACCTCTAATGAATTGGTTTATAATCTCTACTATAATTGGTTGATTATTAACTTTTGTATTTACATCAGCAGTTTTGTTAGCTGAAATTGTGTTTGGGGAGCATTGAGGTAGATATCTCTCTAATCATTGATAGTATTTTCGTTTTAATTTAACATGATGCCTTCTTTGTCAAGGAAGAGTTGATGAATTTTTTATTTGATTTTAGGTAGTTTTTTTTATTGTATTTTATTTTCCAGACAAGTAATGGCAGAGGCAGAATAGAAGTTTTGGCCAAAATAGAACAACTTGGGAGTATGATCCATTCCACTGATTGTGTCACCTCATTAGGTATGTTTTTAGGCTTACAAAACTTTTATATTATGAATCATGTTCTCCCTTTGTTCATTTCTTTGTTATGATAGTTTGTTATATCTGTCCCCGGTGCCACTGAGGGTGAAACTTTTGGAGTGAAATTAAATTAACTACAATTGGTCTGTTGGTAATCGTTAACCCAATTACTCTTGGCCTAAACTATTTAATGGAACATCTAAATTAGTTATAATTGTACGCTGAGATTGTTAACTCGGAAAACATTTTTACCTCCACACCACATGAATATGAATACACTTTTGTTAGAAGTATTACCAAAATCATTACTTTTGATGCATAAAAATAAGAACTCAGGAGCTTGATTCATTTTACTACCCCCACCAATAGATTAGATGAGAGTAAGAAGAATAAATCCATGATTATGATTATCTAAAAATTATAGTCTATTGGAGGTTGTATGCTACCGAACTTCCTATGCTTCCTAATTGTATTGACAAACTAAGTGTTTTCTATTAAATTGATTTCTCTATTCATATTGCTAAATTGCTAAGTGATTTACATGATTGGTTGCAGTTCATACTTGCTGATTTCTGCGAACATCTCATGCCACATAGTAATTTTGAAGTCACTTTCGTGGATAGCTTTGGCCACTGGTGGATTTGTAGTATGAACAATGACCAGCAAAATCAATCTCTTTGTGGTTTGGAGGATGGCTGGTCTGCCTTTTGCCGTGTCAAGCTTCTCTCTGAAGCGCGTTCTATTGAGCTTCAAGTCTCTGCTCCAGATTACACCATAATCCTGTTTGAAAGAGCTAGAAGATGTTTTCTTTTTCATTTGGATCGAATGTTTGAGTCATTCCTTTTTGCTCCTTTATTTTCTTTAGTATTAGTCATTTCCCTTTCTCCCTTTTTTTATCACCTAGAGTTTGTTTTTTGGGTAATGTACTCTTTGACTATTGTATGTTTAGACTTGATGTATTGGAAATTGGTATGGAAGTTCAAGGGTGTTAAAGTTTCGTTTTGGGTAATGTACTTTGTGTTTATCAAAGTGGAAATATAACCTAAACTATTGTCCCCTCTCTCCATAGTATTTTGTACCTCTAATATGTGTTATTTATGTTGCTTAAGCTTTGTCGTTAATATATCTTAAAGAATTATCCTTACCTTCCATAGAACCTCTTTAATATAACTTAAAACATTGTCCCCACCTTCCATAGAAACTAAAACATTGGCCCCGTCCATCGGACGGGTCACCTTAGTAGTACCATAGAATGTCTCAAAATTCTAAACCATTGGTATTTACAAATTATATTTTTCTTAAAAAAATCTATAAATTGTGTTTTAGAAAGTGAACAAACCCAACGATTCAACCGAGTAAACCATAAACTAACATCATCTATGACTTGGTTATTTCAAGTTTCAACTAGGGGTGTTCACGGGTACGGGTCAACTCACAAACTTGTTCATCCAAACCAACCCAACCCTCATTTTAACCCAAGCCAACCAAGTTGAGGTCCAACCCGAACCAACCCATCATATCCGGTTCGGATAGCAAATTTGACATTTTGAACTCGCAAACCCATGAACCCAACTCGTTGATGTGGCATATATATATATATATATATATATATATATATATATATATATATATATCTTAATCTTAATAATATATAACCATGAATAGCTGACGTGTGCATGACACATCAGCAGACAAAAAAATGACGTAATGCATTACGTCATTTCCACGCCAGCTTCTGAAATAACATCTAGGACGGTCATGATGTGGTGCGCTGGAATGGACGAAAAATTCAAGGGATGCAACTCAATCGGAATTTTGATGCACACGTGATCATTCCCACACTAAACCATCCCCTGTGCTCCAAACCGTTAGATGTTGCATCCTCAAATTCAATCAACGGAAGACACACATCAAAGTTAATCAACGGCTCTTAATTAAATAGATTTCGGCCAATATATTCTCACTCTCATTTAAACTACCACTTTTTATCTAAAATAAAATATAGTGGATGGTATCACTTATATATTTTTTTCTCTTTCAAAATTTGGCCAACGCATTTCCCATTAAAATTTGGGTCAATAAAACACCTTTAATGCATACTCCTATCACCGTAAGCGTTTTCATTATAGCAGTATTTTAATATATTAGAGCTGAATTGGAATAATGATGAAACCAAAATTATCATTATCATTAATATTATATGTCAATTGTTAACCATCTGAAAATTTTATATCCAATTAAATTTCTCTCTCTCACTCTCTTTGGCTCTATTATTTAAATTTCAAATTCGAATTTAAATTGTAATTTTTCCACCAATCTTTAGTTTCAATACCACTATATAAGGGTGTGAGGGTGGATGTGTTAAGCATTCGTTCTTTCTTTCTTTTTTAGCCGAATCAAGTTTTTGGTTTTTTTTTCATTTGTTTTTGCGTCATAGTGTATGATGGAATTCAGTGCTAATTTGGTTGAGGAATTCCTGTTGATAAACAGGAATTCTAACATTGCTCAACTTAATTGTCCAAACACACATGTACGATTTTGACCAAAGTTTTTCTCTTTATTATTGTTTATATTTCCACAATGCTTTTCCTATTTTTTCTGAATCTCTTTTCCTTATTTTAGTCTTGATGTTGTTCCTTACTCATATACTCTACCTTTTTCTGAATTTTTTCCAAAATGTTTAAACAGGATACTGATCGTATTGTTTGGCTCACGTGTACGAAATAATTTATGCTGATTGGTGAATCAGAACTTTTTTATCTCTTTGTCGTTAAAATCGTTGTTTGGTTTTTAACATCCTATTTTTTGTTCTCCCTAGGTTTGATCATTAAAATTGGAGAAATAAAATTGAATGTTTTCCAACCATATGTGGATTTCGATTTTGAATTTAATATGAATAATTTGTATTTCAATACCAGTTAGGAGAGAATCCGAATAATTAGGCATTCCTAAGAGGAACAATACCGGTCCAATTAAATAACAACGAGATACGATTATTTAAAAAAATTAGAAATTCAAGTGCATCTAAATCGATAAATTCAAGCGTATCGTAAATCAGAAATTCAATAATGTCGATATTAGAAAATAAATAATATCATTATGGTGTTTGATCACCATTAAAATGATAGTTTTGAATTTGATTATCGCTATATGGAAAATCAAAAATATAGGCCATGTACTTCTAATTTTACTTCCAATTTTCCAAGTTGAATTTTCCAAGTATTGGAATATTTCTTTGTATGTTCAAGTACCACAAATGTGTTGATTGAATTAAAAAAATTTCCTTGATTTTAAAAGTTATTTTTTTACGCGACCAGCAAACCCAATCCAACTCATTGTTTATCGGGTTGGTTTGGTTCAGTTTTAGTGTTAAAAATACGGGTTGGACACTTAACCCAAACCAAACACAATTGATCGGTTCGAATATTAGATTTGGTCAAATTCAACCCAACCCAAGTTTCAGCATTTCGACACTGGTTTCAGCATGTCAAAAGAATGTAGTATGATTTTGCAAAACAAAATTCCAAGGAAGCTAAAAGATCCAGGTAGCTTTACAATTCCTTTCTCAATAGGAAGGTTCTATACAGGAAGAGCATTGATTTAGGTGCAAGCACAGAGCTAGGAATTGGAAATGCTAAACCTACCACTTTGACACCGTCTCTTGCAGATAGATCAATAGCATATCCAGAAGGAATTATTGAGGATATATTAGTACATGTTGACAAATTTGTGTTTCCTGCAGATTTTGTTATCCTTGATTTCATTGCAGATGAAGAAGTGTCTGTCATACTTGGAAGACCATTCTTGGCAACAGGAAAAACACTAATAGATGTGCAGAAAGGAGAGCTAACCATGAGAGTAAATGATCAAGAGGTGAAATTCAATGTCTTGAATGCTTTGAAGTATCCTACTGAGGAAACTGAAGAGTGTTCAGCAACTTTTCTTGACCATTTGGTGGAGAAGCAATTCCAAAAGCAGTATGATCACCTTGCCAGTGCACTAGCACCTGATGCAGCTGCACTGCCTGCAGAGGAATTTATTGAAGAAAGCATACTGCCAAAGGAAGAAGTTACACCTAAGGTATGGGCTAGAACTTATGAATCTCTTAATTTAGAAGATCCCAATCTTAAAAGAATCTACCTTTTGTAGAACAACCTCCTAAGCTAGAATTAAAAGAATTGCCTAAGCATTTGAAATATGTCTTTCTAGGTGAAGATAGTACACTTCCTGTAATCATAGCTTCTGATCTATCATTAGAGCAAGAGCAAGAGCTAGATTTAATTAACACCTTGAAAAAACATAAAAAGGCTATAGGTTGGCAAATGGCAGATATTAAAGGGATTAGCCCCTCCATATGAATGCATAGAATAATTTTAGAAGAAAATTATAAAAATAGCATAGAAGGGCAAAGAAGACTAAATCCCATCATGAAAGAGGTTGTTAAGAAAGAAATAATAAAATGGCTAGATGCTGGTATTATCTACCCTATTTTAGATAGTTCATGGGTTAGTCATGTGTAATGTGTTCCTAAGAAGGGAGGAGTAACAATAATAGCTAATGAAAATAATGAATTAATCCCTACAAGAACTGTAACAGGGTGGAGAATTTGTATGGATTATAGAAAACTCAATAAGGCCACCAAGAAAGATCATTTCCCTTTACCATTTATAGATCAAATGTTAGATAGATTAGCAGGAAAAGAGTTCTATTGTTTCTTAGATGGTTATTCAGGATACAATCAAATAGCAATTGAACCCGAGGATCAACAGAAAACTACCTTTACTTGTCCCTATGGTACCTTTGCATTTAGAAGGATACCTTTTGGACTTTGTAATGCACCTGCTACCTTTCAAAGATGCATGATGTCAATTTTTTCTGACTTCATTGAGCAATCAATGGAAGTCTTCATGGATGATTTTTCTGTTTTTGGAGAAACATTTTCATTGTGTCTATCAAACTTAGAAAGAATTCTTCAAAGATGTGAAGACACTAATTTAGTGCTCAATTGGGAAAAATGTCATTTCATGGTTAAAGAAGGCATTGTGCTTGGTCACAAAATATCAGAAAAAGGTCTTGAAGTGGATAGGGCCAAAATTGAGGTAATTGAGAAACTACCAACTCCATCAACAATCAAATGGATTAGAAGTTTTTTAGGTCATGCAGGTTTCTATAGGAGATTTATCAAGGACTTTTCAAAAATTTCAAAACCATTATGTATGCTTTTGCAACATGATGTGCCTTTTAACTTTGATGGATCTTGTATGGAAGCTTTTCAAAAACTAAAAAAAGCATTAGTAACAGCACCAGTAGTTGTCACTCCATATTGGAGTAAGCCTTTTGAACTTATGTGTGATGCTAGTAACTTTGCAGTAGGAGCAGTCCTAGGGCAAAGATATAACAAAGTGTTTCATTCCATATACTATGCTAGCAAAACACTCATTGAGGCTCAAATGAACTACACTGTAACAAAGAAAGAATTATTAGCAGTGGTTTTTGCTTTTGAAAAATTTATATCATACTTGGTTGGCACCAAAGTGACTGTATATACAGATCATTCTGCTATCAAGTACTTGATTTCCAAAAAAGATGCAAAACCAAGGCTAATAAGATGGGTTCTCCTCCTTCAAGAATTTGATCTTGAGATTAGAGATAAGAAGGGGGTGGAGAACCAAGTGGCTGATCATCTCTCTAGACTTGAAAGTGAAAATGCAGGTACAAATGAAGAAATCAAGGAAAGTTTCCCTGATGAGAAATTGTTAGCAATTACCATGAGTGCAGCTAGTGTTTCTGCACTCAGTGTAGCTACACCTCATGCATCAACACATTGGTATGCAGACATAGTAAACTTCCTTGTAAGCAAAATTGTACCAAGTGACATGAACTACCAACAGAAAAGGAGATTCTTCCATATAGTCAAACAATACTATTGGGATGATCCTTATCTCTATAAAATGTGTCCAGATCAAATCATGAGAAAGTGCATTCCTGAAGAAGAACAACAAGCAGTGCTCATGCATTGTCATGCTGCACCATATGGAGGTCACTTTGGAAGTCAAAGAACAACAGCAAAGGTACTTCAATCAGGTTATTTCTAGCCTACTCTATTTAAAGATGCATATTATATAGTCAAAACCTGTAATAAATGTCAAAGAAGTGGTAATATATCAGATAGACATGAAATGCCTAGGACTAATATTCTAGAAATAGAACTCTTTGATGTTTGGGGCATGGATTTCATGGGTCCTTTTCCACCTTCTTTTGGCAATGAATACATCTTAGTAGTTGTAGACTATGTGTCCAAGTGGGTTGAGGCTGTGGCACTCCCAAATAATGATGCCAAATCAGTTAGTAAATTTCTTCAAAGAAACATTTTTTCAAGGTTTGGTACTCCAAGAGCAATCATCAATGATGATGGCTCACATTTTTGCAATAAAGTCATTGAAAATCTTCTTGTAAAATATGGGATAAAACACAAGATTGCTACTGCTTATCACCCACAAACAAATGGACAAGCTGAACTTTCAAATAGGGAAATAAAAAGAATGCTTGAGAAAATGGTTGGACCAAATAGGAAAGATTGGTCATTACACTTAGATGAAGCATTATGGGCATATAGAACTGCATTTAAAACTCCATTAGGTATGTCCCCCTATAGGTTGGTCTATGGAAAAGCATGTCATCTCCCTGTTGAATTAGAGAACAAGTCATATTGGGCTATCAAAAAGCTAAATTTTGATCTCAAAAAGGCAGGTAAGCAAAGGTTTTTAGAGCTTAATGAATTAGAGGAATTTAGGCAATTCTCTTATGAGAATGCATAAATTTATAAAGCAAAAACCAAAGAATGACATGACAGAAAAATCCAAAGAAGAGAGCTTAAAGAAGGAGGAATGGTTCTATTATATAATTCTAGATTGAAGTTATTCCTTGGAAAATTAAGATCAAGATGGTCAGGACCATTCCAACTAGTCAAAATTTACCCCCATGGTGCAGTTGATTTGTATGATGCAGTCACTGATACCACTTTTAAAGTCAATGGCCAAAGAGTGAAAATGTACTATGGAGAGCAAGTGGTGAGAGATAAGGTCACCACTCATTTTGAGAATCTCTAATGCAAAGAGATAGTCAGGCTGAAAGACTCTTAAAACAAGCGCTTGAGGGAGGCAACTCATCATTTTATATAATTAATATTATTATTTTGTGCAATTTTATGTTTTGAGTGTTTTTGTAGGAAAACAAGACAACAGAGTAGCCAGTGTCGCCACACCTGATGCAGCCACACTGCCTACACCAAAGATCCTACTTCAAAATTGTGAAAGACTTGGGTGAAATATTTTCACTTGCCAGCTCATCAAATTAGTGGAGAATTCTGATTAAGGACTAAGATCATGAGGTGTTAAGGCTAATATCAACACGTGTTGGCTTGCATGTTAGTCCACATAGCCTAACGACTATATTTCTCAACTACTACTTTCACTAACTTACCCATTATCTCACTCAAACCGCTCATATTCTCATTCCCTCTCGCGAAATCGATCATCTTTATTCTCTCAAACACTGAACTCATCTTCAACCTTATAACAAAAATCATTTCAAAATCCTCAAAACTCTATTCAATCAAAAAGATAAGAAGGGTAAGAAACCAAGAGTAGAAGAAGAAATTGAGATAGAGAGTGAGGAAGACACTGAGGAAGATGAGGAAGCAAGGCAGGCAGTGAGAAACATTGAAAAAGAAGTAGATGAAGATGAAGATGATTCAATGGAGGCAAGTGAAAGTGAAGATGATGGAAGTGATAATATGGAGGCAAGTGCAAGGAAGAAATATGAGATCAAGAAGAAATCAACCAATCAACCACAGACACAATCACCCCCATCCCAACAACAATCCAACATTCCTTCACCACCACCACAACAATCCCCCACCACTCACCATTCACCTAATCCAACATCACCACAAATCCAAAAATCACCAACACCTCAACCACAAAAACAACCCACCCCTCCACCAGAAATTACACCACAAACAGAAAATCCCACCCAATTCACCAGAGAAGCTACACCATTCCCATTCCAAGCCCAAAAAGAAAAATCTCCCACACCTACCACAGAACCAATAATTGAGCCAACTAACCTTGATATTGAAAAAGATAATTTGCAGGTAATCAATGAAGAGCCTGAGAAGGAAGGAGGCCAAGAAAGTTCTATCCAGGTGGATCAAGGAGAATCTGTCAAAGAAGCAGTTGGTGTGGCTACACCTAGTGCAAAAACGACAAAGAAGCAATCCAAGGTGATGGAGACAAGCCCTGCAGCAACAATCCATGAAGTGCTGAAAGCTTTGAATGCAAAGAAGGAGATGCTAGGCTACAAAAGGAAAACAATGAAACCAACTCCAACAAAGAAAATGTGGACAATGAGTTCACTCTATGGTGTACAGGGTCAAGGAACAACATTTGGTGAGAAGGAAGCAACTGAGAAAGAAACTAACACAGGAGGTGACAAAGAAGCTGACAAAGAAGCTGAGAACGTAGCAGAGCAACAATCAAAAGATATTGTGCAACAAACTGAACAAACTCCAGTGCAGAGTAGTGTACCTACACCTGGAGCACGTGCACATGCTACACCAGAAATACCTACACAGGCTACACATGAGGTAACAACACAGGTAACACCTACTGCAAAAATGCCTGAAGCCAGTCCCAAAGAAGATGAGGGCCAAACATGTCCCTGTGAGAGCCAGTCCCAGAATCAAGAAGAAAGAGTAAAAGGAACTTCTTAATGTTGTTTCAGTTTTATATATGCTTATTATATGTTTCAAATACTATGTGTTATGTTTTAAATACTTTTGAATATATGTCCAAACTTTTGATTCCCTTGTTTACTCAACTTAGAGCAGTGGGGATACTGCTCACATTTAAGTTGGGGGGGGGGAGAGTGAAGAATAGCATGTGTTTTGAACTAAGTATGCACTATGTTTGTAGTATGTTTTGAAGTTAGTACTGATATATATATATATATATATATATATATATGCTATGTGTGTTTTAATTAGTGTTTAAATAGTGTTAGTAAATGTGAATATACAGTGTTAGTATGATTTAAGTTTTAGATGAACTTAACAAAGCATGTGATAGCATGATAAGTTGTGTTAACATGGTAAATTAATTACATCATGTGTGTTAGACTTAAATGATTATGAAGCATGATCAATTCATATTGCTTTTCTCAAAATTTATTTTCAAAGTGTATCAAATGAGCTAAGTCTTAATGATGAAAAGGAAAAGAAAAAGCCTTGTTTTCTAGAAATAATCAGTTTTATAAATTCTTTGACACAACAAAATTGAGTTTTTGAAAAGAACCATGCTAAAGGGAAAGCTATCTAAGGTCAAGGAATTTTTGGAAAACTAAGGTCAAAATTAGATTTTTACTAAAAATATAGAAGAGCATAGAGAATTAAGTTTGGGGGAAATTCCATGAATACAAAGGCAAAAGTGTGAGAACTTGGAGAGTTAATACCATTGGGTGTCAAAATTACTCAAAAGTGTCAAAAAGTTCAAAAAGCTATACTTGCCTAAGTCATATAAACTGAACCTGTCCCTTAAGTGCAATTGGTTTGAAAAATAAACAAAGTTCAAAAAGAAAAGAAAAGAAAAGAAAAACAAACCAAAGAAAAAGAAAAAAATGCATGTGGAGGTCAGTGAGGAGGGCAGTGTACGCTACAAATACTCAAAGAGTTACAAGTGTAGGTACACTTTAGTTACAAGTGTAGCTACACAAAGTGTACCTACACTACTTACATCAAAAAGCACCTTCACCAAAATAAAGTGTACCCACATTTCAAAAAAAATGATGTATTTGCACTTACTGCATTGCATCAACAAAAAGCAAACACCAAAAGTCTAAATAAGGCAATTGGCTCAACAAGTTTGAAACACTGATAGGCCGCAAGTGCACGGTTCTAACGAGTAGTAAAAATGTATCGATCCACAGGAAGTTAACGATTACCAATCTAGTTTTTAGTTTTAATTAGCTGAAAGAGAATGATTTGACAAGAGTTGCTTGTTTGATTTAAAAGTTATAAATAAAAGTATCTTAGGATTGTGGTTTCATCACAATGATAGAATGAACTCACAATCCCTCATCCATTCCCTATTTTATATAAAAGTGTATTTTTAAGGATGAGACATTCATTGGTAACTCAAGTTTCCTTTCAGAATATAAGAGTGTGTCTTGAACCAATAATCCAAACCTATTCTCATGGTTGACTATTGCCAAGACCCCTTAAGTACAAGCCTCTTTTTATCCCAAGGGTCTCAAAACTATTCTCATGTTTTGTTTCCCTTGTTTAATCCCATAGTTCTAATAACAAAACTTCTCCTTTCGGTACTTCGTTTGATATTTGGAATAAAACTTTAAAAGCAATGGGATTAAATTAGAATACAATTTTAACAAAATAGAGTTTAGACTTGGAATTGTTTATGGGCCTATCATTGGATTAGTCCCACAATCCCAAGACTAAAAGGAGTCTACTCACTCATGATCATAGTAGACAAAAACTTAGAAAAAGAAGAAGAAGACATAAAAGATAAATAACAAGAAGATAAATGACAGAAATGTAAATTGCGGAATTGTAAATGACAAAATGTAAAGTGCAGAAAATAAAGGTGCTGGAAAATAAGGACAGAAAGTAAAGTTGCAAGAATGTAAAGTGCAAGAATTATAAAGAACAAGAACTTAAAATAAAGAAAGTAAAGTGCATAAAATCTTAGAAATAAACTTTGAGTAGTGTTTGCAATAGCCTAAGATGAGATTACAAGTGAAGAGAGAGCTTTTATATAGCATAGGATCAGTAGACAAACACATAAATTTGAAATCATGGCCATAAAAACCCACTAAGAAGAAGAAGGAATCAGCTTTGTAACTGAATTTTGAGTAGCAGGAAGGGTGCACGGGTCGTGCTATCTGGCGCACGGGTCGTGCTTGGTTTCTGACTTTTTTTTTTCATTTTTTTTTCTTATTCCTCCTTTCATGCTCTTTTGATCCTTGCTATTCTTTCATCCAAAATTTCTCTTTTTCTCCACTTTTAGTCCTGAAAACACAAAAGTAACATTTTGTAGTAAAATAGCTCCAAAATAGAACTAAAATTCCACAAATTTTATTTAATTCAAATACTAAAAACACTCTAAATTATGACTTATCAAAACCAGCAGCACAAATTAATAAAAGCATTGAATTAGAGTTTATCAACAAAATATAGTCAAATGAGGGACCAAAAACTGAAACATATGACAGACATAAGATAGTATCACGAGTAAGGTGTCAGCTGGTTGCCCAATTAGAGGCTTATTACCTGAAATGTAAAACTCTGTGAACATGGGCACTCGCTCACAATCTCTCTGAGTGTTTAGGGACTTGGGAATTTATGCACACACGTTTCAACAAAATGCCATTGCCATAAGTTTGTAAATTGACCAATTCTCTCTACTAAAAGATTCACAATCATGCAAAAGTTGGGTTTTCATGGGTTCTAATGGGGCCTTGGGTTTATTAACATTAGGTAGGATATAAGAAAGAAGGGAAAAACAAAGGGCTAAAATTAAAATCAATGAAAGCAACCTTTGAATTCAAAAATGGAGATTCTATTTCTATTACAATTTTTGTCCAAAAACTCCACATTTGCTTCCACATCTTCTTGAGCCCACTCTTTTGAATTGATTTAATTCTTTGAGTTTGAGTGAACTTTTTCCCTTTGATTTGTTTTGATCTTGCCTTTTTCTCCTCTTTGCTTTTTCAATTTTCTACTTTTGAACTTTTTTTTAGGAGGAAAAAGGACAATAATACCCACAACAACTAGTTTCATCTCCATGAGATAGACAATTGAGGCAGGACAAAAACTGCAAATTCAATAGTTGCTCCAATCCAATTCCAAGGTTACCACAAAAACAAAAAAATATATATTTCTGGGTTTTAAAGAAATAAACAACAAAGGCTCAAAGGGGCAACTAGTGGGAAGATATATATCAATGAACAAATTCTGGGGCCACAAAAGAATACCTAATCACCCAATTCTTTAGCATGATGTAAAACATTTTTCGCTTTGGACGGTCAATAAACAAATTCTAGAATGATGCACTTTTGTGAAACACACTCATCAAAGAAAAAGGGGAAACAAATATATGATTTTAGAATCATCCCTTTGTGAAGGCTCTAGATCTCACAATTTTAGAAGCTGGCTCACAGAATTTACAAATAAAGTATATTGCTAATTTTTATCTTCCAACATAACAACCTCACAATCAATATTCAAGCACAAGTCTATCATACAAAACAGTTTAATGGTCCCAAAAAGACTAAACTCTATTTGTTTATTTTATTTTATTTTTCTCTTTTTTTTTCTTTCAATTCAAATATTAATAGGTGTTGCAGAATCTTAAATTTAACTTACAAGAAAACAATGACTCAAAACATGGGAGAATTATCTAGACTCTATTAAAAGAGCAAATTTCTAAACTAAAAACTAAAATCAAGAAAAGAAAGTAAATACCCTCCCATGATTGGACCAAACATTGTCCTCAATGATTTGCAATAAAATAACATGAAAGGGTAGAAAAACTCACAGGGCTCACTGCTGCCCAAGCGGAGGTGCCTAGTGAATGTTGAAATGTTGCATCATTTGCTGAAGCATGTCTGAAATGTGCTCCATCTACTGGCTATGATGCAACTGATCCTCCCTTATCAACCTGTGGTCCTCTCTGATCAACTGCAGCTCAGCTCCCTGCCTTTGGACCTCTCCCTCCAGTCTAACACACCACTCTTGCATATTAAAATGTGGACCATTCTACTCTTCTGCATCACCCATCGGCTCATCTCCTTTCTGGACCGGCTCTTGTTGTTGGACTGGGGCTCTGGTTGCACTGCCCCAGCAACATGCATGTACAGCCAATTGTTGGCATCTCTTGTGTCCGTCCTAGCCGGGTTTGGCAATAGGATAGACTTCACTCCACCAATCAGCAGGTGATATTGCCTCGAATGTTTAGCCACCGGATTCACCAAACACATGCCGGCGCACAATTCCAAATCAATACGATTATGTCCTTGTATTGGCTCAAAGGCACCCAACATAGCATCCAATCCGAACTTCACAGCAATAAAAGATATCATTCCACCAACCACAATTGGACCCTTACTACGTTCAGCCACATGAGCTAAATGAGAAATGATATAATAACAAGTGTTCACCAGACGCTCATTCACCATGGCCCATAGTAGGAAAAGGTCATCATGCCTTACCCCACCTGTTTCAGCTCTTCCCAAAATACTGCAGGCCATCACTCTACGGAGATACCAGAAGACCTGATTTTTGAATTGAGCTGGCCTTTTGCGGCTCTGGCCTCAAAGTGACCTTCGCCAGTGTTTTGTGCCCAAAAAACCGAAGGGTTATAATCTGCTGGCCTAGTTTCTGTGCGCTTTGCATCATAATACAACCCAGCATTGGCAAAACCCAACTTAGTACAAAATTCATCAAAGTGAATTCATAGTTCTCATTGAATAATCTAAAAGACAGCTTATGATCAGGGTTAGGGGCACCACTCTTGTCTTCAGTAAAGCTTAAAGAACTTAAAAACTCAAGAGTGAGACCGACATAAGTGGGTTGTGCCAGATTTAAGAAAGGTAGCCAACCAACAACATTCAACAACATGTTTACATTTTCTTCTATTCCTAGATTACTAAGAGTAAGGTAGTAATCCGGATACCTGGTAATGACAACGTCTCGGCGCTCAAGGGATGCATATCGCTCACGTTGAGCCCTATCTTTGAAAACAATCCCATACTCATTGGTTGTAATTGCACCACCCTTCTTTTGCCCTTTATCAGTACCAGAAGCATCATTAGTTTTGGCTTTCTTTGGGGGCATTTTCGTTTTGACCAAAGTGGGGTTTTTTGAGGTTTGAAAAATTTGGGTCGTTTGGTAGTTTGATGGTTGGATAGGGTGTGTTTAGGGGTGGGTTTGGAAGTTTGGGTAGGAATATAGTGTTTGGGTGAAGATTTGAGGGTGGTTTTGAAGGTTTTGGGTGTAGGTTAATGGTGGGTTCGAAATTGGGTGTTTTGTGGAGAGTGGGTGTTGAGTGATTTTGTTGGTTGGGTTTTGTAGAGGAAGTGAAAGGGAGTAATTTGGTTCAAGTTTGGTGAAGTTTGGTGAAGATTTGAGAGAGTTATGGTGGTTTGAAGAAATGGGTATGGAGTTTTGGGTGTTTGGAGAAGAATGAGTGAGGGAGTGGTTTGGTTCGAAATTGAGGGAGGGATCGAGTGAAACACTGTAGCGACCGAAAAATCCGGGAGAGGATTCTTCGAAATGGTTCTTTAGGAAGCCGCCACCAAATTTTAGTTTAAGGGCAAATTTGGAAAATCCCTTTAAGTTTTAGATAAGGCGTTGTTAGGGTTGGAGTGAGTCGTTATGTGTGGGGAAGGTATTAGCACCCCACGACATCCTATTGTCTAATTAATTCAGATTTATTTAATTGTTACCCTTTTATTTGTAAAGAAAATGACTTATTTAGATTTTTGTTTTTATGCTTGACGAGGGTTGAGTGTCGCTCCTACGCACTCCGGATGCAATGGAGGAATCAAAGCTACGTAGTTCTTCCCGAAAATGGTTGTGGGTTGGTGTTTTTTTAAGGTAGGGATCCTAGGATTCCTTGAACTGCTGACTCATCGATTGATTCTAGGACGCCAGCTAACTTGGATTGTACAACCGACTTAGCCTCCTACTTTTGAAAATAATTTTAGGGTTTTCAAAGAAAGTAGTTTGGTATGAGGTGGGTTCGTTTTAGAATAGGTATTCTAGAACTCCCGAACTGCATAAAACCCATTAGTTCTAGAACGCCGACTAACCCGATCAGACAAATTAGACTTAATCCCTATTTTTAGGAAAATGGTTGATTCGTATTTTGTTAGGTTTGTAGGGTTCCGAATCTGCATCTGACTCATTGGCCCTAAAATAATGACCAACCCGGTTGTACAACCGACTTAGCCATTTATTTTTAGAAAAAGTGTATTTGTTAGGTTTGCAGGGTTACCGAATGCATACTCATTGGCCTAAAATCATGACTAACCTTGGTTGTACAACCGACTTAGCCGCTTTTTTTTTATTTTAGAGAAAACTTATTTATATTTTGTTGGAAAAGAAAAAAACGAAATAGGGGGTGAACCTATTAAAGTGGGGGTTTTATTGTTCGCAGGGGGCTGTATGAATAATAAGTGGTGTGAAAAGGGAAACCCAGTTCGCACCTGGAAGCCCAGAATGCGAAACTGGGCTTAAGTTGGTGGGGGCATGCGCGTGAATAACAGGGGTGTGGATAGAAATCTGAATACAAAAAAATAAATTAAAATAAAACTGAAAACGGATACAGTATATAAGGCCCATTTAACAAAACCCTAAACCTAAAAAAACAATCCACCTCTCTCCCACAATTCTCGGCGCCGCGCAGCACCCATAGAGAGAGAAGCGAGATTTTCGGCCAAAACCCAGGGGAGAGAGAGAGGTTTCAGGCGAAGGGTTCGCCGGTTTTAGGGGAGGGAGAGACGATCGGTTTCGGGTTGAGAGGGAAGCGACGAGGAAGATAACGAATCCATCGGAGGTGGGTGGTGATGGTGATGAGGAGGTCGGCGACGGCGAAGACGAAGGTAAGCTTCGTTATTCCTTCTCTGTTCTCCATTCCTTTTCGTTTTTAATTTGTTCTCAGATCTAACACACGTTTCTACTTGTTCTGGGTTCGGTTATGGGGGAAAGAAGAACGATAGACTTCGGTTTGGCTATTGATTCGTTTGGAGGACAGTTCAGCGCTAATGGAAGGGTGGTTTTGGATCGGTTTCTGGCTCGTTTTGATGAACCTCGCCGGAGTTCATGGTGGAACTCGCGGAGAAGACGCACCGAACTCCGCGAGTTGTGAGGTCAGTTTTTTATTTCTCCTTTTTTGTATCTGTTTCCTACTCCTCCTACTCTTCTCTCTGTTTGTTTTTACTCTATGTGATTTCTTGCTGTTTATACTTTTATGTTCCCTGATTTTCGTTCATAAAAAAAACTATTTTGATTCAAAACAACATTAACAGAGACAAAGTTTTTTTTTTGAGTGCAACCTAATCTGTTTATGTGAAAGTACAATGACCTCAATCGATTGTTAAGCAAGAAAATCTGGTGTCTACCTTTTTTGTGAAACATACGTGCGTGCAATAAGAAAAAAAAAAAAAAAAAACTTTCGAGTTTAGATGCCAACTGTTTTGATTGCTCCAAAAATAAAATGATCTCTCTCTTGCGTCGCTTCTCCTCCACCGTGTTCGGGTCTTTCCTCTCTTTCCCCTTTTTTGACCGCTCGGATCTAGAAGAAGTTCTGTCTAGGTGATTAGGGTTTCAATGTAAAACCCTAATCCTTTTTTCTTGATTTTACGTCAGACTCAAAATCGTGCTTTTGATCAAGTCTAACCCTGTTTTTATACTAAAAATTCTAGGTTTAGCATTTAATTTGTTTTCCTTGGGCTTTGACTAATTTTGACCTTCTTTGGTTTTTTTTCAGATATGACCCAACTAGCGGTTGGAGAGTAGTAGAGAAAATTCTATTTGCACCTTTTGTATTTTTTTGTATTTTTCCTATTATTTTCGGATTCCCCTTTTTTTGTATTTTTAGTATTATGATTTTTTTGTATTTTTGGACTCTTTGGACTTTTAAGTGCTTTTAATTTCTAAATTAAACTAAATACTATTTTTTGACATTTTTTGGACTGTTATAGTATTTTAAATTGTAAATTAAATTAAATTGAATTTTTGACATTTTTAGACATATTAAGTGCTTAAACAAATTAAGTGAACAAAATGCGGATAAAAATAGTAATAGGAAATGGGCGCGTTAAAAACAAACGACTAGAAATAGGCGACTAGAACAAGAAAAAGAATAAGGCCCTTACTAGAAATAAACAACTAGAACAAGAAACAGAATACGGACAAAATTGGGGTATAACAGCTGCCCCTCTTTATTAATATTTTACTAGAAAGTGCTTAGCTCTAGAACTTTCGTAGTAGAAATAGAAATAAAGATAAGATAGACGCTAATTTTGTCCGTTTAAGGGGGAAGCGATGGTTTGAGAGGAGCAAGGAAGGGTTAACACTCGGTGTATTAACCAGAATTTAAATGAAGGGTCATCAAGGACCTGAAGGAGCGTTAAGGCTCTGAAGGACCACTTAAGGTCTGAAGGAGCGATAAGGCTCTGAAGGACCACTTAAGGTCTGAAGGAGCGATAAGGCCCTGAAGGACCACTTTAAGGTCGGAAGGGTCGCTAGGCCTTAATTGAAGGACCGTCGTGGTGCAAGGAGAGCAATTAGCTACGGTACTAATTAAACGATGCGAGGGGCCTTTATACTCGGCGGCCATGGTGGGTCAAGATCGGATCCGAAGGCGATATGTTGACCATGAAGGGCGTACACCGTGTCTTAGGCCGACACAACTAGTCGAAGGACCACTCGGGTCGCGAAGGTCCGTCGGGCTCGACTCCGACGTTGCGACCTGGGCCCCTTAGGGCACTGAAGGAGCGTAGTGCTCTGAAGGACCACTCGGGGTCTGAAGGATCTTGGTGATCTGTTATGTAGTATAGCATTATATTTGGACGCCCCTGGTGAGGGTGTGTGCTTGAGTGAAACCTTTAATAATGCGGTGCATGGTATATGAGTGTATTTGATGAGTGGTGTTTGGCGGGATGATGCATGAGATGTGGAATGATGCTTTTCTCGTTTTTTTTTTTTTTTTTTTTTTTTTTTTTTGGCAGTCCATTTTTTGACTGGTTCTATCAACTCGCGGGATTCCTGGCGTGGGACACGAAATCATCTGGTATATTTGTATCGCGAGATTGACATGCTGGGGCGTGCTGTGATTCATTTGGAGTGATTGTGGGTGCATTTGTTCATTTTTTTGTGACTGCTTTTATGAGAGATCATATCTTTTCTGTGTTTTTCAAGAATTTCGTAATGATCGTAATGCTTATGATTATAGCATATGTTTCACAATTCAGTATCATCTACCAAAAAATATCATTTCAGAATGAGAGAGAATAAAAGAGAATGGAAAGTGTTTGATATTAATATTGGAAGCCAAGTATGCAGAAGGCACACTGACTGAAAGATTACATCAGTAACCGAATTGAAAGAAAAACTAGAATACTAAGCAGATTTGTTGGTAGCTAATGTCTTTTGAGATAACATTGTCGGATACCCATATTCAAGCCTTTGACCAATCGTCATTCAACTTTCAGAAATGTTGTCTGCCTCAGTATTTTGGTCCAACTTCTTGACCCTAATTTTTGCCTGGATTGCCCTTTTGGGTTTTCAATCCACCGGGTCGCTCTAACTTTTGCCTAAGCCGCCCTTTCGGGTTTTCGACCTAGCGAGCTTATTCTTGCTTGGCTCATTTTTCTCTTTTTCATATAACTTCTTTAGGCATAGTATTTCTTGACTGCATCAGAATTGATTGGGAGATGGAGGTCTTCGCCGTCCATGTTTGTGAGAATTAGGGATCCTCCAGAGAATGACTTCTTTACCACGTAAGGCCCTTCGTAGTTCGGGGTCCATTTCCCACGTGAATCCTTTTGGATAGGTAAGATCTTCTTGAGCACCGAGTCCCCTCTTGAAATTGTCTAGGACGAACCTTTTTATCATAGGCCCTCTTCATCCTTTGTTGGTACAGCTGCCCATGACATAATGCAACTAGCCTCTTCTCATCGATGAGGTTCAACTGATCTAGGCGAGCCTGAACCCATTTCGCCTCTTCTAGTTCTCGTCTCCATCGATACCGTAGTGAGGGTATTTCAACCGATGGTAGTATCTCGCTTCCATCCCATACACTAGTGAGCGGTGTTGCCCCCTGTGGAAGTGCGGACCGAGGTTGGTACCCATGTAAAGCAAAAGGGAGCATTTCATGCCAGTCTTTGAAAGTCACTACCATCTTCTGCACGATCTTCTTGATATTCTTATTTGCCGCTTCGACTGCCCCATTCATCTTTGGCCGGTACGGGGAGGAGTTATGGTGCTGGATCTTGAAGTTGTCGCACAATTCTTTCATCATTTTGTTGTTCAAGTTGGTCCCATTATCTGTGATGATTCTATTTGGGAGACCGTAGCGACAGACCAGATCTCTTTTTATGAACTTGACAACCACAGGCCTTGTCACACTTGTATAAGAAGCGGCTTCAACCCATTTGGTGAAATAATCGATAGCAACCAGTATGAAGCGGTGCCCGTTTGATGCTTTAGGCTCAATGGGGCCGATGACATCCATTCCCCACATTGAGAGCGGCCGGAGCCGATGGAACATTCGAGAGATCTTTGGTGGTACATGGATGTTGTCGGCGTAAACTTGACACTTGTGGCATTTCCTCACGAATCAAACAGTCCGTTTCCATTGTCGACCAATAATAGCCAGCCCTCAAGATCTTTCTTGCCATAGTATGCCCATTAGAATGAGTTCCGAAGGATCCCTCATGGATATCTTTCATAATTCTTTTCTCGCTTCTTCTTTTGCTACACATCCGAGGAGGACCATGTCATGATTCCTTTTGTAGAGCACTTCACCATTCAAAAAGAAGCCCATTGATAATCTTCTCGGTGTTCTTTTATCATTTTCCGAGGCACCGGGAGGATATTCTCTGTTTGTGATATATTGTTTGATGTCATAATACCAAGGCTTTATCGTCGGGTTCTTCTTCGATTGCGTGGCAATGATGTCTTTGGTAGCTCACGATTTTGTATCTTCAAGAATGTGAGACTTTTGTTATCCATGATATTGAACATCGATTTACAGAGTTGCTAAGGCATCGCCCAATTGATTTTCTTCAGGAAATAGTGAAAGGAGATTTCCTCAAATTTTCGGCCAATTCTAGGATGTGATCGCGATAAAGGGATTAATTTGGAATCTCTTGTTTCCCAATCGCCTCTTAGTTGATGGATGACCAAAGCTGAGTCTCCGTATACATCGAGTCTTTTAACTTTCCACTCAAGGGCCGCCTGAATGCCTAAAGTACACGCTTCATACTCAGCGATGTTGTTGGTGCAATAGAAACTCAGTCTAGCTGTGAATGGTATGAAGCGATTGTCTGGGGAAATTAATACAGCACCTACCCCGTGCCCCCACATATTTGAAGCACCATCAAATGACATGGTCCACCTTTCATCGTCTGGAGACTTTCCTTCTTCCAACAGGGCCATTATATCCTCGTCTGGGAAATCACACTGCATTGATTGGTAGTCTTCAATGGGCTGATGTGCCAAGTATTCGGCCAATGTACTACCCTTGATCGCTTTCTGAGTGACATACAAAAGATCGTATTCGGACAGTAGCATTTGCCAGCGAGCGATTCTTCCTGTGAGTGCGGGCTTTTCGAAGATATACTTGATCGGGTCCATTTTAGACACCAACCAAGTCGTGTGGCTTAGCATGTACTGCCTTAGTCGACGTGCAGCCCAGGCTAAAGCACAACACGTTTTCTCCAACAATGAGTATCTAGTCTCGCACTCTGTGAACTTTTTACTCAGATAGTAGATAGCATATTCCTTCTTCCCGGACTCATCCTGTTGCCCCAGCACACAACCCATCGAATTGTCTAGAACTGTTAAATACATGATGAGAGGTCTGCCGGGCACAGGTGGCATTAAGATTGGCGGGTTCTGGAGATATCTCTTGATTTTCTCAAAGGCTTCTTGACAGTTGTCATTCCACTTTGCCTCTTGCACAACAGCTTGAAGATTGGCTCACAGGTGAATGTTAGCTGGGATATGAACCTGGAAATGTAATTCAATCTCCTGAGGAAACCACGAACCTCTTTCTCAGTTTTAGGTGTCGGCATTTCAAGAATTGCTCGTACTTTGGCCGGATCCACCTCTATTCCTCTTTGACTGACTATGAATCCTAACAACTTCCCTGATCTTACTCGAAAGTGCACTGCATTTGGATTTAGTCCGAGCTTGAACTTCCTTAGACGTTCAAAGAGTTTGTCTTGATTAACGATATGCTCTTCATCGGTTTTGGATTTTGCGATCATATCATCCACATAAACTTCTATTTCTTTATGCATCATATCGTGGAATAGGGCTACCATTGCTCTCTGGTATGTGGCACCAGCGTTCTTCAACCCAAATGGCATGACTTTGTAACAGAAGGTCCCCATAGAGTGATGAAGGTGGTTTTCTCCATATCTTGAGGGGCCATCTTGATCCGATTATACCCGAGTATCCATCCATAAAGGAGAAAGAGAGAGTGTTGCATTTGTGCTATCTACCGAAGACATCAATGTGAGCGAGAGGAAGTCATCTTTAGGGCTGGCTCTGTTCAAATCCCGGTAGTTGATAACTCTATTTTATATAGAGTATTTCATATGTTTAAACTTAGTATTTGCTCTCTTTTAAGTAATAATAAAGAGTTTATATAGTATTTAGTGTGATATATGATATCTTGAGTGATTTGAATGGATATAGTTAGTTATAGGCCATTTTGGATATATTGTGGTATGTTTGATGTTTTTGTTGATCTGAGTCTCAATCTGCCATGCGCATCAATGCTCCCTGACCGATCTGCATCAGTCTGCGCAACTTGGTGAATAAGCACTGTTTCATATGCATCCACATGCAATGTGATGACCTCCTACTTGCTTCCCTGATGCCATCCAACAATGTATAGTAGGCGCCTACCATTCACACATAGCTATAGGCATAGCTTTGAAGAGTCATCAACATAGGGACACTTGTTCTAACACCATGGAACCACCCTATATGATTAAGTCAAAGATTGCAACATGGATAAACCTCGGAAAGCAACTACAGCTATCATCCACTCAAGATGACTTCAACATGAAGGAAGGAAGCACCTCACTTGAAGGCTATAAAAGGACCTCACATCTTCATTTGGAAATATATCACAATCCATAAGTTAGATCAAAATTTCAATATACATAGTTAGTTTTTATATTTTTAGAGGAAGAGGAAGGAATTGACAAATCCTCCTTTACTCATTTTCATAGTGTTTGTATAGTGCTAAGGAGTAATGCTAGTGCATTGCTAGAAGACTTCATATAAAGATTTTCAACATTTGTAACCTTACTCTTGTTGTTTCTCTTTAGTGAGTTCTATATATATAAACATGGTCTATTCGGTTTATATATATCTTGCAATGTCTCTTGTTAGCTAAACCTTTCTTAGTTGGAATGTTCTAATCATTTAATGAGCTTTTAAGTAAGTATGTTGCATGTATGTATGTTTGTACTTTAGTTCTTGCTTGATAATATTTTTATTACTTATTTTAAACTTGATCACTTAGAATAAGTATGAATTGTAAATGACCGGACATGGCTTACAATTAAGAACTCAAGAACTAATATGGGTGAGTGTTTTACATAAAGAAAACTTTGTGAAAACCATGCTAAGTCCTAGACATAGGATAGTATAGTCCATAGGATAATTGTGGGTACTTAAAATACAAGAGTGAATTCACTTAAGCAAAGTGATACTTGTTAGGAGGCAAGATTGGCGACGACACCTTTCTTTCTTGCATAGAACAAGGATCATAAGAGTTGGTAATGAAACTCTGAAGAAAGTGACCGAAAGGCACATAGCTAATGCAACAAAGATTCAAGGCAATTTGCATCACATCTTGCATCATACACTTTTAAGTAAATTACTTGATGAAGACATTCCAACTAGCTTTTCTCTTTACACTATCAACACTCTTTCTTAGTTTTCTAACTTAGTTGTGATCATCAAACAAAATCCAAAATTATTTTATTACTTTGTGACTTTACACTTTATTACTTTATATCATTTAAAAGTGAGTTTTTCAATCTCTGTGGGTTCGATCTTTTTACTACTTGTTTTTGACAAAGTGTATACTTGCACTCAAGTGTATGTGGCATATTCCACACACCAAGTTTTTGGCGCCGTTCTTTGGGATTGAAGTAAATTTTTTTAAAATTTCGATATTGAGTAATTTAGTGTTGTATATAAATTGGTTTTAGAGTTTTCATCAACCACGAAGACATGGTACTTAGTATATGTACAGAACTGAAAAGCAGAACTCGAATATAGTTTAGATTTAGAAATAGAAAGAAAATTCGGAGATTGCTAAGACTCCAAAAGCAGAATCAACAAGCCAAAGAACATGTCTTTCGGTGAAGAACAAAGCTCAAGGCCACACTCGGTGAGAGGAGGCCACGGATCCTGAGATGCTCAAGAAGAAGTTCATAGAGAAAATCTCATCCACATGGATCACATAGGTATGATTAATGATAGAGATAGACCTATGAGGATTATGCTCGGTTTGATCATCAAAACATGCAAACTAGTATAAAGCAGACCTCATATTGATGCCATGCATTTTGAATTTAAACCTATGATGTTTCAAATGCTTCAAACTATTGGTCAATTTGGAGGATCTCCTCATGAAGATCCTCATTTGCATTTAAGGCAATTTCTAGAAGTATGTAGTAATTTTATTTTACACGGTGTTAGTGAAAATGCATTTAGATTAAGGTTATTTCCATATTCTTTGAGAGAGATAGAGCTAAGGCTTGGCTAAATTCTTTAGAGCCTAACTCTATTCATTCATGGAATGAAATGGTGAAAAGTTTTTAGGAAAATATTTCCCACCTATCAAAAATGCCAAAGTTAAGAAATGATATTACATCTTTTAGACAAAAAGAGTTTGAATCTTTATTTGAAGCATGGGAAAGATGGAAGGAACTTTTAAGAAAATGTCCTCATCATGGTTTACCGTTATTATTCAAATGGAAACATTTTATAATGGTTTAGAACCTCAAACTAGAATAATGCTTGATGCATCATCCGGTGGAGTGTTATTAAATCGTCATACAATGAAGCATGTGAATTAATTGATAGAATAGCACTAATAGCTCTAGTTGGCCTCTTTGAGAGGGTAAGTGCCCAAAAGAAACCATCGGGTGCATGAAATCAATGATATATCCGCCTCTATCCGCTCAAGTAGCCACTCTAGCTAATTTGATGAAAAACTTCACTTCGGCAATGCTATTTGCATCTAATGCAACATCATCACGCAGACAAAGATCATTCTGTGAAGAAGAGAACAAGTACCTCCAGGCACACCTAGTTGTGTGTCTTGTGGAGGAGGTCACTTGTATGAGGAGTGTTCTAGCAACCCTATCTCTGTAAATTATGTAGGTTATAATAGGAATAACAACCCTTATTCCAACACTTATAATCCCGGTTGGAAAGATCACCCAAATTTTAGATGGAACAACAACGATTGCACCGCACCTAGAATCGCTCCAATTACACAAACCAACCCACCGAGATTCCCGGCTCAGAATAACCAAAGAAACTCTCAACCTACCACCGATAATTCTCTAGAAACCATGCTTAAAGCATTCATAGGTGAATCTAGAATCGCTAGACAAACCCAAGATGCTTCCATCAAGAACTTAGAGAATCAAGTTGGTCAATTAGCCACGACTCTGTATCAAAGGCCACAAGGTGCCTTACCTTCAAATACTGAAGCTACACCTTCTCAAACCAAAGGAAAAGAGCAGGTTAAGGCTATTTCATTGAGAAGTGGTAAGGATTTGGTAGAGTTAAGCGAGAAGGAAAGTGTAGATAAGGAGAGAAAAACCAAAAATCAAAAGAAACCAAATGAGAAGCATCTAGTGCTCTGCATCACAAGAAGTTCAAAGTCCACTACCTAAGTTAGTACTGAATACCCTCCTCCTCCTTACCCTCAAAGTGAAAAAAGCACATGAGGAGAAGCGGTTTGGTAAATTCTAGAGGTACTAAAACAATTACACATCAATGTTCCCTTAGTAGAAGCCCTCCAACAAATGCCAAATTATGCAAAATTTATGAAGGATGTGCTTACTAAGAGAAGAAGATTAGGTGAGTTTGAAACAATTGCCATGATGAAGATTGTAGTTTGCTTATGCAAAATAAGATCCCTAGGAAATTGAAGGATCCAGGTAGTTTTACAATTCCATTTTCTATAGGAAAATCTTATTTAGTAAAGCTTTATGTGATTTAGGTGCAAGCATCAACTTGATGCCTAAATCTATTTTTGACCCGATTAGAAATAGGAAATGCAAAACCAACCACCGTGACACTTCAATTAGTCGATGAATCAATAGCCTATCTCGAAGGTATCATAGAAGACATCCTAGTTAAGGTAGACAAATTTGTATTCCTGTAGATTTTGTTATCCTTGACTTTGATGCGAGATAAGGAAGTGCCTATTATCCTAGGAAGACCATTTTTAGCAACCTGGTAAAACCATAATTGATGTGCGAAAGGTGAACTCACTATGAGAGTGAATGATCAAGAGATCAAATTCAATGTAATGAATGCTATGAAGTATCCTTCGGAAGAAAGCAGAAGAGTGTTCATCCTTATTCTCTCTAGATCAATTGGTAGAAAAACAATTTTACAAGCGGTATGATCACTTAGCCAATGCAGATGCATTAGATGCAATTTGCATTGCTAGATGTTGAAATACTAGAAAAGAGAAAGCGCCAATAGAAAACTCTTGTAAGGAAGTATGGGCTAGGACTTATGAACCACTCAATCTTGAGGATCCAAGTCTCAAGAAGAACTTACCTCAATAGAACAACCTCCTAAGTTAGAATTGAAGATATCTTGCTGAACACCTTAAATATGCATTCTTAGGAACAAATAAGACTTTACTGTTATCATTGCTTCGATTTAACATCAAAACAGAGAGTGATCTCATTAGTACTCTCAAGAAGCATACCAAAGCTATAGGTTGGCAAATGGCAGATATCAAAGGAATTAGTCCTTCTATATGCATGCCTGAGTCATTTTGGAAGAAAATTCCAAAAGCGACATAGAGAGTCAAAGAAGACTAAATCCTATCATGAAAGAGGTTGTGAAAAGGAAATAATTAAGTGGCTAGATCTTTGGAATCATATACCCATATCGGCGGTGCTTGGGTAAGCCTGTCCAATGTGTACCAAAGAAAGGGGGTGACGGTGATAGCCAATGAAAAGAATGAGTTGATACCAACAAGAATCATCACAGGTGGAGAATCAGTATGGATTACGAGAAAACTCAACAAAGCTACCAAAAAGGATCACTTTCCTTTACCATTCATAGACCAAATGCTAGATAGATTAGCAGGGAAAGAATTTTATTGTTTCCTAGATGGCTACTCGGGCTATAATCAAATAGCCATTGAGCTAAGGATCAACACAAAACCACCTTTACATGCCCTTATGGTACTTTTGCTTTTAGGAGAATGCCATTTGGCTTATGTAATGCACTGCTACATTCCAAAGATGCATGATGTCTATATTCTCAGATTTCATTGAGCAATCAATGGAAGTATTCATGGATGATTTCTCTATCTTTGGAGAAACATTTCAAGTTTGCTTAACAAACTTGGAACAAATTCTCAAGAGATGTGAAGAAACAAATTTAGTTTTAAATCGGGAAAAGTGCCATTTCATGGTACAAGAAGGCATAGTGCTAGGACATAGGATTTCAAAGAAAGGTGCAGAGGTAGACAAAGCTAAAGTTGATGTCATTGAGAATCTACCACCACCCAATACAGATTAAAGGTATCGGGAGCTTCTTAGGCCATCTTTGGTTTCTATAGAAGGTTTATCAAAGACTTTTCAAAAATCTCAAAACCATTATGTATGCTTCGCAACATGATGTAGAATTTATCTTTGATAACTTTTGTATAGAAGCTTTTGACAAGCTTAAAAGGCATTGGTGATAAAGCACCAATTATAGTAACTCAGTTGGAGCGAGCCATTTGAATTAATGTGTGATGCTAGTGACTTTGCAGTAGGAGCAGATCCTAGGGCAAAGGTATGATAAGGTCTTTCATTCCATATATTATGCTAGCAAGACATTAATTGAAGCTCAAGTGAACTACACAAACGAGAAAAGGAATTATTAGTCGTGGTCTTTGCATTTGAAAAATTCGAGATCATACTTAGTTGGCACTAAAATTATTGTCTACACCGATCACTCTCGCCATTAAGTATCTAATTTCAAAGAAGGATGCAAAGCCAAGGTGCTAAGGTGGATTTTACTCCTACAAGAATTTGATCTAGAAATTAGAGACAAGAAAGGAGTAGAAAATCAAGTAGCAGACCATTTATCAAGGATTGAAGGAGAATCACTTGGTACACAAGGAGAAGAAATCAAGGAGAGTTTTCCGGATGAGAAACTATTAGCAATCACGATCAATGCAAAACATGAAGCGCATTTGCTATAAGCAATGCGGGAGCATCAAATGCATCTCGCACCATGGTTTGTTGATATTGTCAATTTCCTTGCAAGCAAAGTAGTACCCGGTGAGTATGACATATCAACAAAGGAGAAAGTTCTTCCACATGGTTAAACAATACTATTGGGATGATCCATTCCTTTACAAGATGTGTCCCGATCAATTAATAAGGAAATGCATACGAAGAGGAGCAACAAGCGATTATTCCGCATTGCCATTCTCGCACCTTATGGAGGACACTTTGGAAGCACTAGGACAGCAGACTAAGGTATTATGATCTGGTTATTTTTGGCCTACTTTATTTAAAGATTCATATTTATTGGTCAAATCATCGTGATAAATGTCAAAGAGCAGAAATATTTACGATAAACATGAAATGCCTAGAACAAATATTTTAGAAATAGAATTATTTGATGTTTGGGGCATGGATTTCATGGGACCTTTTCCACCCTCTTTTGGCAATTTATATATCTTAGTAGCTGTTGATTATGTGTCCAAATGGGTAGAGGCAGTAGCATTACCTAATAATGATGCTAAATCAGTGAGTAAGTTTCTTCAAAGAAATATATTCACTAGATTTGGAACTCCTAGAGCTATCATTAATGATGAAGGTTCACACTTTTGCAATAAGATCATAGAAAACCTTCTAGCTAAGTATGGAGTTAAGCATAAGATAGCTACAGCCTACCATCCTCAAACTAGTGGACAAGCAGAATTATCCAATAGGGAAATTAAGAGAATGCTAGAAAAAATGGTAAGTCCAAATAGGAAAGATTGGTCTTTACATTTGGATGATGCTTTATGGGCATATAGAACAAAGCATTCAAAACACCCTTAGGAATGTCCCCTTACAAATTAGTCTATGGAAAAGCATGCCATTTACTGTAGAATTGGAAAACAAATCCTATTGGGCTATCAAAAAGCTCAATTTCAATTTGAACAAGGCAGGTAAAAAGAGAATGTTAGAGCTTGATGAGTTAGAAGAAATTAGGCAAACCTCTTATGAGAATGCTGAAATCTACAAAGCTAAGACTAAGAAATGGCATGACAAGAAAATTCTCGTAAGAGAATTGAAAGAAGGAGGACTAATTCGCTATACAACTCTAGGTTGAAGCTATTTCTGGAAAACTAAGGTCAAGGTGGTCGGGACCATTTAAGTTGATAAAGGTTTATCCACATGGAGCGATAGACTTATTTGATAAAACCTCAAATCTGTCTTCAAGGTGAATGGTCGAGAGAGTTAAAATGTACTATGGTGAACATGTGGTGAGAGACAAAATCACCACCCATTTGTAAAATCTCTAAGTGAAAAGAGTAGTCGGTGACAAGACTCTTAAAACAAGCGCTTAATGGGAGGCAACCCATTGTTTTTAATTATTTTTGTGCAATTTTATGTTTTTAGTTGTTTTGCGTAAATGCGAGAAACTAATGCAGCTGCATCAAATGCACCTGCATTGAGGAAAAACGTGCCTGCATCCAGAAAATTATAAACTTGAAGAAAATTGGTTAAGTGTGAATCATAAGGCTTCAGGAAGATCAAAGGAGGTTAAGTAAGATTAATGACACATTGGTAGCCAAAGCAAGACACTTGGCAAGATGCATGCGCAGCACGCAATGCTAACGGCTACCTAATAACTCCACTAACTTCCCTCTTCCTGAAACATAAAGCCTTCATTGTTACCGTTACCCCTTCATTCGCAAACTCTCACAAATTCTCTCATCTGAAACACAAATCAATCTTCTCATTCTCAATCCAATCTTTTCCAAAACACACAAGCAATCAAAAACCTAGAAATTCATTACAATGGTGAAGAAGCAATCAGCACAGAAATCATCAGGCAGGCAGCAGCCAAAACTCCCCAAAAAGAGAAGAAAGCCATGCATGCAGGATCATCATCATCAAGGAAAGGGAAAGCCAAAGAATCATCAATCGAACCGATGACAATGTTCATCTATGGAACATGCATCTATTGCCCGAGAGAGGGGTATGATTTGAAGAAGGCAAGCCCATCATTCATGTCAACAGTGGCCAATCTCAATTGGGACCACTTCGTGCTACCAAGAGGAGGCTATATTGAAGACATAGTGAGAGAATTCTATGCTGGCATCACACCACAAGAAGGAGCAGAACATTCCTACACTTCCATGGTGAGAGGTAAACTTGTACACTTCCATGCCAAGAAATTGAATGAACATTATATGCTGAAATATAATGGGAATGAATTTGAAAATAGAGTGGCAAATGCCTTTAAGAAAGAAATGGAAGAAATAAGGAGTAGGATTGCTATACCAGGGTCTGTTTGGGAAAAATTCACACCTAATGAGATTAAGCTTAGAAGTAACTATTTGGTAAATGCATTAGGTAATTGGCATCTGTTCATAGCTAATTCAATTTTGCCTACATCACATACATATGCTATGACCAAAGAGAGATTGATCTTGTTAGATACAATTCTCTCTGAAGGACATGTAGACATAGGTAGATTGATTGCTAGGGAAATTCTTGCATGTTCAAATAAGTCAAAGGGATTTCTGTTTTCCCTTGTCTTATTCTTGAGCTATGCATGAAAGAAGGAGTCCCTATTCTCACGCTAATGAACAAAGAAAGTTTCCCCCTGGTAATTTAAGTGCTGAAGTGAAGGAAAAGTTGAGAAATGTAAGAGGCCCTGCACCTGCAATGCAAGAGCATTACATGCAGAAGCAGAGGGCAGTCTGGAAATTTCAGAATGATCAACATGACTGGCTTCAATTGGTCTTTGACAAGATCTTTGATCTTGTGGGCCAAGTGAATGCCCCTGAATTTCCTAGTTGGGTGCTAAGATCTCGAAGGTGAAGAAGAAGAAGAGAAAGAAGTTGAAGAAGAAGGGAAAGGAAAGGAGAAGGTAGGAGAACCTAGCACTAAGAAGAAAGTGGCTAGGAAACAATACAAAGTACAGAAGAAGGTTGTGGTAGAACCTGTAGTTGAAGAATTGTATGATTCTGAATCTGAAGCTGAGGATGAGGAATTAAAAGAAATGGATAAAGAATTAGAAGAAGAAGAGGAGGAAGAGAGTGATGAGGAAATTGATGAAGAAGAAGAGGAACAAGCTAGAGGTGTGATCTTAGAGGAGATTGCTAGCGTAAATATGCCAAACAAACTTACGTGATCAACCCAACCAGAAACACCTATCACTTCACCAAGAACCAAATCACCCATCATCTCACCAAACCAAGAATCCTCCTCCATTCCAAAATCACCATTACCCTCCCTCAATGATCCACGGTCCAATCACCACCACAAACAACCCTCCACCACCTCTCCAAGAAAAGAAACACAAGAAACAACTCACAATGTAAGAACCAATCTCGTAACAAACCCCCGTTATGCCAACAGGACCAAGCAAGGTACCTTCTAACCCAAGCAACATTATTTCAAATGTTGTTTCGCTCTTGAAAAAGAGATTTTTGCAGAAAGAGAAGAAGAAGGACTCGACAAACAAGACAAAGAAGAAGAATCATCGCGCACAGAGCCTCTAGCTCAATCTGTTGTAATGCAGAGTGATGCTCTCTGCATCACTTGTCACATCACAAATGCACAACAACTGTGCATGATGAGGCAACAATCAAAATGGTTCTGGAAGAAATGGCAAAATGTAAGAGGAAGCTCTGCACAATACTCAAAAGTTCTTCAAGCAACCTGCAGGAAGGCAGGCAAAATTAACACCAAAAAGGAAGAAGTCTCGATGTAAGCCAAGATCGATGCACTGCATCGCCATGAACAAGTTCCTGCAGCTACACCAGAAGTAGGAGGTGCATCTGCACCTACAGAAGCAACACCAAGCAAGCCCAAGGAGAAGAAGCAGAAGGTGAAGCACACTCCTCCATCCAGGCAAAGCACCAGAATTAGGAGTGGAGCCAAGAAATGAGTATCAATTTACAAGTCTTCACATAAACTGCTATAACTTGTGTTAATTCTGTTTTAAACTATTTCCCTGGTTGTACTAATCCCTTTCCCCTATTTTTGAACAAATGATTTGTCTGTTTTGAACAAATTGCAGTGAGGGCACTGCAACCCCTTAAGTTTGGGGGGGGATTTGCATGTTATGTTTAATTATGTTTGTTTCTATCTAATATGTTGTGTGTTTAAATTAAATGTTTTATTTAGTAAATATATATGTTTTAAAGTAGTTTTTAGTTTGTTTAAATATTAGATGTACTTAACAAAGTAGTATCTAAATATTTTTAGAAAAGATCGCTTTTTCAAAAATATGGTGAAAACCCTATGGATGAAATTTCAATGATGAAAAGAGAAAAAAAGCCTTATTTCTCGAGAAAAACCAAAATTATTTTTTCTTCAACACTTCAAAACTGAGTTTGTGAAAAGAACCTTGCTATTTAAAAGATCAATCTGATGCAAGGAATTTTTGTAAGCTTAGGTCAAAACAAAGCTTTACTAAAAAGAAAGAAGAGCTTAAAGAATTAAGTTTGGGGGTGTTTTATGAAAAACAAAGGTGAATTTCAAAAGTATAAGAGTAAACAATGTAGAAAAAGAAAACAAAAATGTGGACAAGCCATATCCCGAATCTTTTGAAACTATACCGTGTTTAAGTACATGAATGCATCCGGAGGTCAAAGACTGTGCCATGCAGAATAAATGTATCCGGAGGATAGTTCAATAAATCGAACTCGTGCCAAAGTGCAAAGAAAAAATATATGCATCTGGAGGTCAAAGACTGTACAAAGTGCATTTGCATCGGAGGTCGGTGAGGAAGGTAATATGAGCTAGAAAAGAAAAGCATTATCGGTCACATTTGCATCAATGTAAATCGTGATCAAGAAAAGCAAAATCTGCGAAAAAAAAATCAATGCACAAAACACTTCAAAGAAGTATTGCATTTGCACAAAAAGATCCACACAAAAAAATAGAAAATTGCATTGGCTCAAAAGCTTTGAAAAATTCAATCAAGCCCTTTGATTTTAAAAACTCCCCAACACTTGAGAAAATTTTGTGAGTCTAAACTCTCTTTTGAAAAATATTTTGGTGTGACCAAAGATGAACCAATCCTTTCAAAAGCTAGGAGGAAATTTTTCACTTAGTCTTGGAACCAATCTCAACTCAGTGGGTTCACACACACACAAAAGAGTTTGAATAACTTTGGTGGTTCTGAAGAAATAAAGGCATAAGAAAAGTTGTTGATAAATGAAGTTCATAGGGAACTCCTCATAAAAATCCAAATCAAACTGATCTATCTTCTAGAATTTTAGTTTATTAATAGTTTGTCTTTGTCATTACTTGCGGACAAGCAATGGTTTAAGTTTGGGGTGTGATAACTCTATTTTATATAGAGTATTTCATATGTTTAAACTTAGTATTTGCTCTCTTTTAAGTAATAATAAAGAGTTTATATAGTATTTAGTGTGATATATGATATCTTGAGTGATTTGAATGGATATAGTTAGTTATAGGCCATTTTGGATATATTGTGGTATGTTTGATGTTTTTGTTCAAGCTGCGGTCTCAATCTGCGTCGCATCAATGCTCCCGTGACCGATCCTCGCATCAATTTTGCGCAACTTGGTGAATAAGCACTGTTTCATATGCATCCACATGCAATGTGATGACCTCCTACTTGCTTCCCCGATGCCATCCAACAATGTATAGTAGGCGCTACCATTCACACATAGCTATAGGCATAGCTTTGAAGAGTCATCAACATAGGGACACTTGTTCTAACACCATGGAACCACCCTATATGATTAAGTCAAAGATTGCAACATGGATAAACCTCGGAAAGCAACTACAGCTATCATCCACTCAAGATGACTTCAACATGAAGGAAGGAAGCACCTCACTTGAAGGCTATAAAAGGACCTCACATCTTCATTTGGAAATATATCACAATCCATAAGTTAGATCAAAATTTCAATATACATAGTTAGTTTTTATATTTTTAGAGGAAGAGGAAGGAATTGACAAATCCTCCTTTACTCATTTTCATAGTGTTTGTATAGTGCTAAGGAGTAATGCTAGTGCATTGCTAGAAGACTTCATATAAAGATTTTCAACATTTGTAACCTTACTCTTGTTGTTTCTCTTTAGTGAGTTCTATATATATAAACATGGTCTATTCAGTTTATATATATCTTGCAATGTCTCTTGTTAGCTAAACCTTTCTTAGTTGGAATGTTCTAATCATTTAATGAGCTTTTAAGTAAGTATGTTGCATGTATGTATGTTTGTACTTTAGTTCTTGCTTGATAATATTTTTATTACTTATTTTAAACTTGATCACTTAGAATAAGTATGAATTGTAAATGACCTGGACATGGCTTACAATTAAGAACTCAAGAACTAATATGGGTGAGTGTTTTACATAAAGAAAACTTTGTGAAAACCATGCTAAGTCCTAGACATAGGATAGTATAGTCCATAGGATAATTGTGGGTACTTAAAATACAAGAGTGAATTCACTTAAGCAAAGTGATACTTGTTAGGAGGCAAGATTGGCAATCGACACCCCTTTCTTTATTGCATAGAACAAGGATCATAAGAGCTGTAATGAAACTCAAGAAAGTGACCGAAAGGCACATAGCTAATGCAACAAAGATTCAAGCAAATTGCATCACATCTTGCATCATACACTTTTAAGTAAATTACTTGATGAAGACATTCCAACTAGCTTTTCTCTTTTACACTATCAACACTCTTTCTTAGTTTTCTAACTTAGTTGTGATCATCAAACAAAATCCAAAATTATTTTATTACTTTGTGACTTTACACTTTATTACTTTATATCATTTAAAAGTGAGTTTTTCAATCTCTGTGGGTTCGATCTTTTTACTACTTGTTTTTGGACAGTGTATACTTGCACTCAAGTGTATGTGGCATATTCCACACACCAGTAGTCGACACACATTCGGACCTTCCCATCCTTCTTCGGGACTGGGACAATATTGGCTACCCATTGAGGATATTTGGACACTGCTAGAAATCCGGCATCAAATTGCTTTTTAACCTCATCCCTGATTTTCAATGACATTTCCGGCTTCATCCTTCTCAGTTTCTGTTTCACTGGTGGGCATTCAGGCTTTACTGGCAGTTTATGTTCGACTATGTTGGTGTCTAGTCCAGGCATGTCTTTGTATGTCCATGCAAAAATATCGGCATAGTCAAATAAGAGCTAAACAGATTTCTCGCGCCAAAGATCTGGCATTGTAGTTCCGATCTTAATCTCCTTCCTGTCCTCATTTGTACCCAGATTGATTGTTTCAATTGATTCCTCGTGGGGCTGAATCACTTTGTCCTCTTGTTCCATCATTCTCATTAACTCTGGAGGGGTTTCCCAGTCATTTTCAACATCTTCTTCGGTTTGATTAATGGGATGATCAAAGTTATGATATGGATTACCGACATTGTTATTTTCAAAGACAAAATTTTTAGATCTGCATTAGCGAAAATTGACGGAATGAAAACAGGTGGAAGAAAGAGCGAAGCGAATAAATAAGAAACGAAGAAAATTATTGAAGAATTCAAAACGTTATTTTATTGATACTTGATACTGAATAAAACATGTGTGCCCTTATTGAGTTATCCTAAGGCCTTGGGCAGAGCCAGAGGATTTGCATTACAGAAAAATTACTTTGAATTGAAAACTACAGGAAAATCGACAATCTCCCGTTCTTGACCTTTCATCTCATGGGTGCAGCGCATAAGGTTGACGACACCGTCCTCCGTACTTGGATCATCTTCAATGGCAGCAATCTGGTTAGGATTTAGAATTCCTGCGCTTCGAAAGCTTTGGTTGATATCACAAATGAGCAACTTCTTCACCCTCGGCTCTCTGCCTTCGAGCCTCGCCATTCTCTTCTCTTTCTTTTCTTTGTAGACCCTATCTTTATCCTTGCGACTGTGCCAAGATCCTATCCCATATCCGTTCTTGTTGTCGACAATTGAATCGTCTCAATCCCCTCGCTCGATCTTTCCTAGGGCGCTTCCAACCTTGAACCCATTGGTCGACATGACCTTGGCAACCATCATGGCGGCCTTGGACAATCTTGGTTTAGGCATCGGGGTTCCTTCTCCAACAAAGGTGGTGTTGGCGATTTCCGTGGCTTGAAAGCGGTTTCAAATGACTCTCACCGCCTCGATGTAGCGGGTGGAGGATGACTTATTGATCAGCAGCTCCTCTTCGCCAAAAACCACTACTAACTTGCCATTCACAACAAACTTGAGCTTCTGATGTAAAGATGAGGGAACAGCTCCAGCAGAATGGATCCATGGCCTCCCCAGGAGACAGCTATAGGAGGGGAGGATGTCCATGACTTGGAAGACCACTATGAAGAGTTCTGGACCTACCTGTACAGGCAACTCCATCTCTCCAATGACTTCTCTCTTTGACCCGTCGAAGGCTCTAACTAGTGTAGAGCTAGGCTTCATATAGGAACAATCCACATCTAGCCTATCCATAGTGGACTTAGCAGAACATCTGAGGAAGAACCATTGTCGATAAGCACTCGGGCGAGAGCATACTCCCCACATTTCACGGAAATATGTAAGGCCTTGTTGTGCCCTCTTCCTTCTACTGGGATCTCGTAGTCTGTGAAAGTGAGGTAGTTGCTTGCAACGATATTCCCTACTATCCCGTCTAGCTGGCAGACAGTGATGTCTTGAGCGACGTGTGCTTCGTTGAGTACTTTCATTAGTGCAAAGACGGTGAGCTTGAGGTGAGTAGCAGGGATAGCAAAGATATCTTGGCAGGAGTGTGGTTCAGTTGGTCCACCACTTGGTACTCGCTCTGCCTCATGAGTTTCAAGAATTCACTGGCTTCTTGCTCGGACAACACCTTCTTGCTTGTGCTTCCTTCAGTAAACCCAGGTTCTTTGCTTTTGCCTTTGCGGGCTCTTTCTTCTTCTTCCCTTGACTTTTCCCTACCGAGCTCCTCAGGAGTATAGATGCGCCCACTTCGGGTCATACCGCTAGTCCCTGAGATATTAGTGACATCAGGGTTGCTTGGGGGCCCTTTCACTTGAACTTGAACGTCGTAATTCCAGGGGACCGCCTTGGTACTTTTGAAAGGAAAAGGAGCTGGCACTTGAATAGTGATGGGCCTTGGCATAGCCAGTGCCGATTTTGTGTCAGTTTTGTAGCGGATCTCTAGTGGCTGCCGGACATTGCTTGACTGGAGAGTATACACACCTTCTCCTTCTTCGGAACCCATCTGCACTATGTTCTGGTCTAGTAGGTCTTGAAGAACCTGTTTGAATGATTCACAAGATCCAGTACAGTGAGGGTCAGTACACACACTTTTGTTGGTGCATCCCTCCATGATGACTCCGAAATGACACAATTGAGCATGTATGGTATCCAAAGGTGTCCTGATGTCTTCCACCTTTTTGATCAAGAATTCCCCTTCAACAGCATTGACAGATGGATTTGCATGCCCTGGTAGAGGATTTGTGGCCACATTCGGACCGTCTTCTTTGAAGTTCAACATCTTGGAGTCGATTAGCTCTTGTACTACATATTTAAATGCTTTGCAGTTTTCAGTTGAATGACCTATTGCCCCAGCGTGGAATCCACAGGCAGCGTTAGAATCATAACCTCTTGGGAAAGGAGGCTGGAGTGGTCTCATTGGTCGGGGAGTGATTAGGTTATTGTTAATGAGGTGGTTGAAGAGGTCTGTGTGAGACATGGGTATGGGGTCAAAGTTGATGTGTTTTCTTTCTGGGTAATTTTGGGTTCTGTAATTTTGGTAGGGAGGTGGAGCTTGTTGTGTTTGGGCAGGAAGTTGAAAGGTTGGTGAAGGGGTATTATAGGGGGCTTTTGTGATGGCATTTGTTTCTCCTTCTTTCTTTTTGGGATATCCGGGAGAAAGGCTTTTTCTGGGTTGTAGGTTCCTGTGGAGCTATGGGCAATCTTTCCATTTTTCATTGCACTTTCTATCCTCTCCCCTATGGTAACCATGTCTGAGAAATTAGAAGACACTCCTCCGATCAACTTGTCAAAGTAAGGTGATGGAAGAGTCTCCATGAACATGGCAACCATTTCTTTTTCTAACAGGGGTGGTGCCACCTGTGCAGCTAACCCTCTCCAGCGCTGGGCATATTCCTTGAACGACTCATTGTCTCTTTTGGTCATGTTCTGAAGTTGCGTCCGATCAGGAGCCATATCAATGTTATACTTATACTGCTTTAAAAAAGCGTCAGCTAAGTCTTTCCAGCACCGAATGTGAGTGCGCTCCGTTGCATATACCAACTTGATGGTGCTCCCAGCTAAGCTGTCCTGGAAGTAGTGGATCAGAAGTTTGTCGTTGCGTGCAAACTGAGCCATCTTTCTGCAGTACATGATCAGGTGACTACGAGGACAAAGGTTGCCTCGATATTTGTCGAAGTCCCAAGACTTTGAATTTATGAGGATGATCACATTGGGAACGAGGCATAAGTCATATGCATCCCCTACTCCCACATTGGATCCTTCCACAACTCTTGGCGCTCTTCTAGTATTTGCACTTATCTTTTGCTTGAGGATCTTGGTTTGGTAGCCATGAGAAAGGCCACCGCATTGTGGTAGGGATGAGGAAGCTGGAACCACGGCAGGCGAGTATGATTCTTGAAGTCGTTCGGGATTTGAGAAAATCCATGGCGCGCCACCCGGCTTGTGTTGAACTTGTTCCGCCTCATCGATCACATTGTTTCCTCGCTATTTCATCTTGAGCATCAGGCAAAGAAGCTCGAAGTATCTTCTCCATGGACAAAGATCTGCCGTTGGAGGCGTGTAAACCGTGGTAAACCCATTGAGGCCATTGCACGCCCGAGCGTTGGGGTTAGGAGGACGGGATACGTTTGTGGTTCTGGTTCCGGCGTTTCCAGTGAAAACCCTTCTTCGTCGTTCTTCTTGGCGAGAAGCTCCATCATTTTGGCCATCCGGTCTTTCGTGCCCGAGATTTTGGTCATCCGCTCCTTGCCTTCTCAATCTCGTCCTTTAGTGTGCCTGGTTGTCTTGAATCTCACCATCTTTTTTGCTGAGAGCGGGTCCGATAACGATGTTGAAGAACCGGCTTTGTTTTTTTCGCTTTTTTTTTCAAAATGTATGACGTGAGTATGAGTATGCATGAATTGCGAATGTATGATGGAATGTATCGCGTCGGGGAATTGTAAGCCATTGTTTCGACAAATAAAACGCAAACTTAGATCAAAAATAAAAGGAGTTCATTCATTAATAAAACATAATGTTTGACAATCAGACAACTACATTCAAGCTCTTTTCCTTTTCTTTTCATCGGGCACACGCGCCTTAATTTGGAGCACTTCAATAAGATTCCTACAGAACTTAACAAATCTAACAAATTTAGTGGGAGTGTTTTCATTAGTCATACCGAGTTCAGCTGCTTTCAGACGCTCTGGAACTTCTCTGATAGCTTCATTACCCAGTCCGGCCAAGCATGAGAACCTTTCTTTCCAGTATGTGCAATGATTGTCCAACTTCAGGTATTCAGACTTAAGGTGAGCAAGGGCATCTTCAGTCTGTTTGCAAAGCAACTCACAGTATTCGGCGAAACTCTTTGCCTCGGTGGTATCTCTGAACTGTTGTTGTAGGGCTGCTTGACATTCTTCAAGCCTTCCTAGCACTACTCCTTTAGCCTTCCTTTCAACCCCAAGTTTACTTTCGTACTCCGCAACTAACTCCTCCAAGTGAGCTTTCATTCGTTCTAGTTGACCTCGCAAGTCTTTCTCAGCCGCTCTGGATCTATTTAGTTGTGTTTCAAATGCACAGGCTTTGTCAATAGCTCTATCTCTATCTTGGTTACGTGCTTTGAGTTCATCATTAGCGCCTTTGAGACATTTTTGCACATCAAAGAGTATTTTACTGCCCGCGCTCAACTCCTTAACATAGTCAGCGATGCGTTTATCTTTGAGAGCATTCTCTTGCCGCAAGTTCCTCTTTTCTTGAAGAGCTCTTTCTAACTGAGCTTGTAATTCAGCTTTCTCTTGTTCAGATTTTGCCAAGGAGCTCTTGAGTTTCTCAACTTCCTCATTAAGGATAGGTGTAGGTTCGGGAACTTCTGGCTCAGCTGGAAGTGCAGGACGGAAGGGTAGTTTGACTTCTTGGACTCTGAGTTGAATCCACTGAAGGTAACTTTCCCCTACATTAGTTCCCTTGCGACCCAATTCAAGGCGGCCTTTCTTGAGTACTCTGTCCCATGCCCGACTAATTCTTCTCAAAGATACTAAGATCTTGTAACCTCTTCGCGTCTAGTACAAAGGCGGTCAAAGATTCTCGTTGGAGGCGGATGCGAAGATCGGATAACCAAGTTGTCTTAAGGCAAGTGCGGGATTGTAATTGATGCAACCCTTAGTTCCTATGAGAGGGACATTCGGGAAACCCTCACATTGGTAAATAAACTCATTTGTGTCTCGAGCAAGGGAGCACCATGTTATGTCGTTTCCCCTGAGGTTGGTGATGTATTGCTTCCAGTCAGATTTGCTTTTAGCTTCAATGTGATAGTTACTCTTGAAGATGTGGGAGACAAACCAACGATACAGCACATGTAAGCAACATATGAGCACACCTGCTTTCTTGTCATGGCGATCATGGAGAGCGTAATATATGTCAGCAAGGATGACTGAAGTAGGATTCTGTCCTCTAGTTTTGAACGCTAGAAAGACGTCAATGGCTGTGTAGTCAATAAAGTCAGGAACATAAGGGAACAAAACTATCCCATAGATAAGGAGTGCTAGGACATCCCCGAAGGCAACCCAATCATTTTTACCAGCTAAAACCGAAGCCACTTCTTCCAAGTATTCTCTAGGCAGACCTTCCATTTTCTCCTTTACCACCACTTCTTTAGCTAAACTTGATGCATTGACTTTGAGGATACCGGCCAAACCTTTAACCCAAGAGTTATTTTCAGCGTATCGGTAGGGCTTATTGTTCTCAGCAGGGAATTGCAGAATCTGTTCGAACTCTTCCAAGGTTGGAGCCAACTGATAGTCTTGGAAAGTGAAGCACCGAAGTTGTAGATCATAGAACCGGGCTAGAGCGATGAAGGGCCTCGCTTGCACATTGATTTTTAGGAGACTCGTAATATTCCCATATTTGTTGGAGAAGGAATCACGCCGTCCGATGGCATCTTGTCGCTTAGGTCAAGCAAGCTTTTTATGTCCGGGTTGTATCGATTTTCAATTTCACGATTTTCTTGATGCTTTGATCCATTTTTTCAAAAAGGCTTACAATTCCTCGACAAAGAAATTAAAAACAATGCATGTAAGGAAAAAATGCATGTAATGTGGTATATTTTTTTGTATGCATGTGATATATATTTTTTGTATTTTTCATATGATGTAAAAGAAAAAAATGCATGTGTTTTGTGGAAAAAATAACAAATTTGATTTTTCTTGTTTTTTTGATTTTTTTTTGTTTTCTTGTTTGTGAAAAGACGACATGCACTAAGGTTTGTTTTGAATGCAAGGGTGTTAAGCTCCTTTGTGAACCTAGGAGGTATCTTATGGAAATGGGTCTAAGGCTTTCTTTACAGTGAACCTCACAAGGATGGTTCTAAAGGATCCTACACATGGTTCCTAGAGCCAAGGACCCCGACCAAGAACACGACCCCAGCAATAGGCAAGCTATTAGAAGGGATAGCATCCTCAAAAGGAATCAAACTCTAGGTGAGATTTTCGTGACCACCCAACGAGACGTACGTCCCGCAGGCCATCACTACGCAATCTCGTTCTAACTTAGGTTTATGCTCGAGTCCGGGTACAGGACTTTTCTCACGTGTGTGAAGTGTAGAAGTGCAGTGTGTGTAGGAGCAAAATAAACCCAAAGCTGCAAAACAAAACAAACATACATACAAAATATCGTCGTCTACCCTAGGGTTTACACAAACAAATAACATAATTATTGCAACAAGTAAATAAATAAATGAATAAATAAAAGGGTAAAATTAAATTTAATCCTAAATTAATTAAACTAGGTTTTGACTCTCTTAAAAGAAAAATCCCAAAGTGGAGTCGCCAACAGAGCGACCAGAAAAATCGGGAGAGGATTCTTGAAATGGTTCTTTAGGAAGCCGCCACCAAATTTTAGTTTAAGGGCAAATTTGGAAAATCCCTTTTAAGTTTTAGATAAGGCGTTGTTAGGGTTCGGGAGTCGTTATGTGTGGGGAAGGTATTAGCACCCCACGACATCCTATTGTCTAATTAATTCAGGATTTATTTAATTGTTACCCTTTTATTTGTAAAGAAAATGACTTATTTAGATTTTTGTTTTTTATGCTTGACGAGGGTTGAGTCTCGCTCCTACGTACCTCCAGATGCAATGGAGGAATCAAAGCTACGTAGTTCTTCCTGAAAATGGTTGTGGGTTGGTGTTTTTTAAGGTAGGGATCCTAGGATTCCTTGAACTGCATGACTCATCGATTCCTAGAATATTTCAAGCTAACCCGATTGTACAACCGACTTAGCCTCCTACTTTTGAAAATAATTTTAGGGTTTTCGAAAGAAAGTAGTTTGGTATGAGGTGGGTTCGTTTTAGAATAGGTATTCTAGAACTCCTGAACTGTACAGCCCATTAGTTCTAGAACGCTGACTAACCCGACTGTACAGCCGACTTAATCCCCTATTTTTTAGGAAAATGGTTGATTCGTATTTTGTTAGGTTTGTAGGGTTACTGAACTGTACAGCTCATTGGCCCTAAAATAATGACCAACCCGGTTGTACAACCGACTTAGCCATTTATTTTTAGAAAAAGTGTATTTGTTAGGTTTGCAGGGTTACTGAACTGTACAGCTCATTGGCCCTAAAATCATGACTAACCCGGTTGTACAACCGACTTAGCCGTTTATTTTATTTTGCGAGAAAACTTATTTATATTTTGTTGGAAAAGAAAAAAACGAAATAGGGGGTGAACCTATTAAAGTGGGGGTTTTATTGTTCGCAGGGGGCTGTATGAATAATAAGTGGTGTGAAAAGGGAAACCCGATTCAGACTGAAGCCAGAATGCGGCCCAGGCTTAAGTTAAAGTGGGGGCATGCGCGTGAATAACAGGGGTGTGGATAGAAATCTGAATACAAAAAAATAAATTAAAATAAAACTGAAAACGGATACAGTATATAAGGCCCATTTAACAAAACCCTAAACCTAAAAAAACAATCCACCTCTCTCCCACAATTCTCGGCGCCGCGCAGCACCCATAGAGAGAGAAGCGAGATTTTCGGCCAAAACCCAGGGGAGAGAGAGAGGTTTCAGGCGAAGGGTTCGCCGGTTTTAGGGGAGGGAGAGACGATCGGTTTCGGGTTGAGAGGGAAGCGACGAGGAAGATAACGAATCCATCGGAGGTGGGTGGTGATGGTGATGAGGAGGTCGGCGACGGCGAAGACGAAGGTAAGCTTCGTTATTCCTTCTCTGTTCTCCATTCCTTTTCGCTTTTAATTTGTTCTCGAGATCTAACACACGCTTCTACTTGTTGCGGGTTCGGTTATGGGGAAAGAAGAACGATAGACTTGGTTTGGCTATTGATTCGTTTGGAGGGACGATTCAGCGCTAATGGAAGCGGTGGTTTTGGATCGGCCGCTCGTTTTGATGAACCTCGCCGGAGTTCATGGTGGAACTCATGGAGAAGACGCACCGAGCTCCGCGAGTTGTGAGGTCAGTTTTTTATTTCTCCTTTTTTGTATCTGTTTCCTACTCCTCCTACTCTTCTCTCTGTTTGTTTTTACTCTATGTGATTTCTTGCTGTTTATACTTTTATGTTCCCTGATTTTCGTTCATAAAAAAAACTATTTTGATTCAAAACAACATTAACAGAGACAAAGTTTTTTTTTTGAGTGCAACCTAATCTGTTTATGTGAAAGTACAGCAGCCTCAATCTGATTGTTAAGCAAGAAAATCTGGTGTCTACCTTTTTGACGAAACATACGTGCGTAACAAGAAAAAAAAAAAAAAAAACTTTCAGGTTTAGATGCCAACCTGTTTTCAGATTGCTCCAAAAAATAAAATGATCTCTCTACTGCTTTCTGCTTCTCCTCCACTGTGTTCTGGGTCTTTCCTCTCTTTCCCCTTTTTTTGACTGCTCAGATCTAGAAGAAGTCTGTCTAGGTGATTAGGGTTTCAATGTAAAACCCTAATCCTTTTTTTACTGATTTTCTGTACTCGAAATCTGTGCTTTTGACTGAAGTCTAACCCTGTTTTTATACTAAAAATTCTAGGTTTAGCATTTAATTTGTTTTCCTTGGGCTTTGACTAATTTTGACCTTCTTTGGTTTTTTCAGATCTGCAGCCCAACTAGCAGTTGGAGAGTAGCTGAGAAAATTCTATTTGCACCTTTTGTATTTTTTTGTATTTTTCCTATTATTTTCGGATTCCCCTTTTTTGTATTTTTAGTATTATGATTTTTTTGTATTTTTGGACTCTTTGGACTTTTAAGTGCTTTTAATTTCTAAATTAAACTAAATACTATTTTTTGACATTTTTTGGACTGTTATAGTATTTTAAATTGTAAATTAAATTAAATTGAATTTTTGACATTTTTAGACATATTAAGTGCTTAAACAAATTAAGTGAACAAAATGCGGATAAAAATAGTAATAGGAAATGGGCGCGTTAAAAACAAACGACTAGAAATAGGCGACTAGAACAAGAAAAAGAATAAGGCCCTTACTAGAAATAAACAACTAGAACAAGAAACAGAATACGGACAAAATTGGGGTATAACAAACACGTTGCTGTCTAACAGACCACGCACGGACCGTGCTTCGTCACGCACGGGTCGCGCTCAACTTACACAGCTGCTGCCCCTTTTTTTCAAGACATGCATGGGTCGTGCTGGATTGTGCACGGGTCGTGCTTCCTTCCTTTTTTTATTTTTATTTTTTTTAAAGAGAAAATAACATGTACCTGCAAAACAAAAGAAATGAGAAATGTTAAAAGAAATTGCGGAATTGTAAATGACAAAATGTAAAGTGCAGAAAATAAAGGTGCTGGAAAATAAGGACAGAAAGTAAAGTTGCAAGAATGTAAAGTGCAAGAATTATAAAGAACAAGAACTTAAAATGAAGAAAGTAAAGTGAAAAAATCTTAGAAATAAACTTTGAGTAGTGTTTGCAATAGCCTAAGATGAGATTACAAGTGAAGAGAGAGCCTTTATATAGCCTAGGATCAGTAGACAAACACATAAATTCGAAATCATGTCCATAAAAACCCACTAAGAAGAAGAAGGAATCAGCTTTGTAACTGAATTTTGAGTAGCAGGAAGGTCGCACGGGTCGTGTCTGGCTTAAGTAAAAGTTATTTTCCTGATTACAAGTGAAGAGAGAGCCTTCAAAGCCCTTTGTTGTGCTTAAGAGTCCCTCAAATTTTGAAGAAATTGTGAGTCTCGACTATGTTTTGAAAGACCTCTAAGGATGACCAAAAGTGTTCCACAATTTTTCAAAAGCTAAAGAAAAACTTTTTATTTAGTTATGGAACCAATTGAGACTCAATGGGACACACACTCACACAAATGAGTTTTTATAACTCCGAGTGTTTTAAGAAAGCAAAGGCATAGAAAAATTCCTGAAAAGTGAGGCTCATAAAAGTATACACTTCAAACACTCTTTTTGAAAAGCATGAGTTGAGATGTCTTCATTATTATAGAAGTCTTGTGTTTGTTTCTTATGTCGTTGCTTGAGGACAAACAACAATTTAAGTTTGGGGGTGTGATAACTCTATTTTATATAGAGTTATTCATCCATTTTAACTTAGATTATTGTTTATTTTCAAGTACATTAATATATAAATATAGATTATTTAGTAAGAAACAACATTTTAGGGATTCAAATAGATTAGGACAATGAATTAGGCAAAATGCACATATCTTGTTAGGTTTGATGTTTTGTTCAGTGCAGCTACTTCAGGAGTGCCCACACTGCCTACACTTGCTAAACCAACACTTTTGCACGAAAACATCCAAGGACCAATTTGATGCTTCTACACTTGATATGTGACGTCATGCCTAGTCATATGGAGCAGAGACACTTGCAAAATTCGGCGACCACGATCAAAAACAAGTTGAGAAGCTCACTCACTCAAGGACATGTGGCACTTCTTTATTGGACCACCCCATGTGAGTTTCATGCAAAGCGACCAACTTGAGCAACTTGCTTGATGGGAAGTCTGCAACTAACCATGGTTACTGATCTCTGTTTATCTTTCGCGCCAAAGGAAACCCTCCAAGGGAGGAAAGCTCACTTGCCTATAAATAGAAGTCATATCTTCACTTGCAAATCATCCTTCATCCAATCTTAAAGGATCACTTATTTTATTTGTCTTCATAGCTTAGGTTTAGTTTTTATTTAAGTTTCTGAAGAGAATGAAGGTAAGGTGGTGCTTGACAACCACTCCCTTCACTTCTACTTGGAGGAATCTTGTGTAAGGAAATCATCTTGTACTTCAACTTGGGAAACTCATGCAAAAGATCTCATATTTGTGTAATCTCTATCCTTTTGAGTTCTTTTGGTATATTACTCATTTGATTATGCTCTTTGCAGATTCTTTCTATTATATTATGAGTAATATGAGCTAAACTCTCTTAGTTGAGATGTTGTAGCCTTGTAATGAACTTCTAAGTAAGTAAATGTGGTTTATGTAGTGTATGCATTTTAACTCTTGTGTAATAATTCTTTCAAAACATATTCTGGAATTGATCACTTTAGAATAGGTAAACTTGTAGCAGCAGACATGGGTTACATTTATGAACTCAAGAGTTGATAAGAATGAGTGTTTGTAACAACATCTTTGTTAAACTAGCTTTAATAAGGAATTGCTTGTTAAAACCGAGTTAAGTCCTAGACATAGGATAACATAGTTCTTAGGGTGATACAGTGGGAGCTTAAGAGACAAGAGTGAACCTATTTAGCATGCCTAGACATAGGAAGCTTGTAATGAAACTCTGAAGAAAGTGACTGAAAGACACACACTATTGCAGCTGCATCCAGTGTACCCACACTGTATACTCCACTAAAACACTTAGAAGTGATTTACTTGGTGAAAACATCTCAACTACTTATCTCACTGATTTCTTACACACATTTATCTTTTATATTGTTATTGTTCACTTTATACACTCCAACCAACTGTGAATACACTAAGTGTACACTCTAAATCTTACAAAGCTTTACATAATCTCTGTGGGTTCGACCTTTTCTTATCATTATATTACTTGTGTGACTATGTATACTTGCATACTATTTTCCACACCAACCACCACCGATCACCACCCCAACCACCACCGACCTCTACTCCAACCACCACTCCATCCACCTCTGATCACCAAACCTACCACCACCTACTACCATTCTGACCACCACTCAGACCACCAAAAATTACTAACTTTAAACAATATCAGTCACCACCAAGGACTATCTCTCTAACTACAAATCCAACCATTGGAAATCACCACTTTGACAACCACTAGTCACAACCACGACCACCAATATGACTACCACTCGTCACCACCATTGACTACCACTACGACCACCACCACCACTCTGACCACCACTGATTACCACTCCGACAGACGTCTATCGACAATTACTAATTTCAACCACTATTATTAAAATTACTACTAAATAAATACATGATATATTTGTAATACTATAATCTTTTTTGGAACCTAATATTATATGATGTTTTGATTAAGATAATTTTGTGACGAAAATCTATTTTTATGTTTATGTTTAAAATTGATGTTGATTTTTTAAACTTTCTTAACTCAAAATTGAATTTGGTTTTGGTTTTTGATATTTTTTAAACTCAAAATAGAAACCAATTTTGGTTTTTTATAATTTCAAAAAAGAAAACTACCCCGAGTGAGGCCTTAGAAGATCGACAATTGATTCTAAATCATTGGAAATTGTTCTAGAAAACATTATATGCTGTGGTTATAATTATTTTTACCTTTTTCTCTTTATAGTTGATTTTGTTTTTTTACAAATGAATATTTTTTATTGAGTCACATTGAGAAAACATTATGGTTAGGTTTGGTAAAATGTTGTCGATAAGCTAGCGGATAGTGGATAAGCTAGCTTATATCAAATGATGTGTTTGGTAAAATTAGCGGTTAAAATAGCTGATAAATGTAAAACAACATAAATATTTAGTTTTTTTTGACAGAAAAGGATATTTAATTATTGATTAAACTATTTAATGATGACAAAATGTTTAATGAGAAAAAGAAGTAATTTAAGAAAAATAAAAAGGGTAAAATGTAAAAAAAAAGTCGCTAGCATTTGAAAAAAGACTGCTTGAAGTAGCGTCTGAAAAACGCTAAACGTTATCCTAAAAATGCTAAACGCTAGTGCTTACCAAACACACGTACTCTTCAACCGCTAGTTTTATCCGTTATACACTAGCGGATGAGACGCGCCAAACAGAGATATGTTGTCGTTGTAATTAATTTTTATTTATAGTTACTGCATATTCTTTGTACAAGTTCATTATTTTTTATTTTCGACCTGAAAACATTACGTGTAGGTTGTAACCCGAATTTTTTAAATATAACTTTTATAATATGAAAAAACTAATTGTGTTTGTCAAAATGTTAAATATTTATTTTAAAAATTTATTATAATTAAAATACATAAAAAAGCGGAGTGACTTGTGCGAATACACCAGTATCTTGCTAACCTTAATTATAAAAGTATTTTTGAAGCAATTAATTATAAAAGTATTTTTAATAAGTTCATTAGATTCATATATTTTTTTAAAACAATTCACAAGACTTCTTTAAATAAAAATATTTTTAAAATCTCAATCCAGCAAACTTAAAAAAAGGAGTTTTCAAATCACATGAATATTTTAATTATATTTATTAAATATTAGGTACACAATTGATTCAAGGGATTCATGGCGACGAGAACGGGGACGTGAACACGACGGGGAACGGGGAGTACTCCATGCCACCGCACTGCCACGTTACCATTCATTAATGATATAGACCAAAACATAATTTAAATGTTTATCATTGATATTTTGCAAATTGAATTTGTATTCTCAAAATTTTAATTCACTGCCAAAATATTCGAATTACGCACAAATAATTCAATTTGATTTTGGAATTGTAGAATTCCCACTAATATTTGCACATTCAATTCCCACCGAAAACGATTTAGTCATATTTCTATATAAGGCATACGAAATATGAGTGTTTTCATATCTTTGTTTTTCTTTGTGCACATCATAAGCCCAATGGAAATTTTAGCACTGACTGTTATTTACCTAAATACATATAAATGACATCTTTGTGCACAAAATATCATTTAAATTCCAAAATTCAAAAACATTCCAAAAATATGCATATTAATTGTACGCGTTTTGTATCATTCATTCATTTGACAATAACAATTACACTTTGGTCTGACCTAGAAGATTATAACCAACAATAGTATCCATACCATTCACATATTACTACTACATGACATAAAAATTACGCTTCAAATTCAAAACAAAAATATTCTATTCTCAGTATCGACAAAATGAATTTGCTGCAATATTTATCCATAAAAAAACTATATTTAATCTTTAAATAAACTTAAATAAACCAAATTGAGAGTCAAATTTAATTAATTAGTATACACCGACAATGTTTACATATTTTACAACGTCGATGTTTACTAATTATGTTTTTTTTGCCAAATTATTAACACCGAAACGTATAAATATTTAAATAAACTTTATTGGATTTTAATTTATACTTTTGATTAATTTTAATGATTTCTTAGTGGACTACGAGGATTCGTGGTGACGTGAACGGGGACGTGAACACGACGGGGAACGGGAAGTACTCCAAGCCACCGCACTGCCACGTTACCATTCATTAATGGTGTTGATCAAAACGGAATTTAAATGTCTATCATTTATATTTTGCAAATTGAATTTGTATTTTCAAAATTTTAATTCACTTCAGAAATATACGAATTTCACACAAATAATTCAATTTGATTTTGGAATTGTAGAATTCCCACCAATATTTGCACATCCAATTCCCACTGAAAACGATTTAGTCAATTCCTATATAAGGCATACGAAATATGGGTGTTTTAATATCTTTGTTTTTCTTTGTGCACATCGTTAGCCCATTGGAAATTTTGGCACTGTAGTTATTTACCTAAATACATATAAATGACATGTCTGTGCACAAATCAGTATTCAAATACCAAAATTCAAAAACATTCCAAAAATATGCATATTAATGGTACGTGTTTTGTATCATTCATTCATTTGAGAATAACAATTACACTTTGGTCTGACCTGGAAGATTATAACAAACAATAGTATCCATATCGTTCGCGTATTACTACTACATGACATAAAAAATATGCTTCAACTTCAAAACAAAAATATTCTATTCTCAGTGTCGACAAAATGAATTATGCAATATTTATCCATAAAAAACTATATTTATTCTTTAAATAAACTTAAATAAACCAAATTAAGGATAAAATTTAATTAATTAGTATACACCGACAATGTATAAATATTTTACACTGTCGATGTTTACCAATTATGTTTTTTTAGCCAAAGTATTAAGGGTGTTAATATTTTAATATTAACACCGACAAATGTATACAAATTTAAATAAATTTTATTGGATTTTAATTTATACTTTTGATTAATTTTAATGATTTCTTAGTGGACTACAGGAATTCGTGGCGATGAGAATGGGGTCGCCATGAATCCCCGTTCAGTTAGACCCCATACGTGGTTCCTTAGACCCCATTCCATTTCACTACACCATTGGAATGCTTCGAACCTTGATTTAACTCCGACTATTTAGTAGGTAATGTGATATTTGTATTGAATATATGTAGTCTTTATGTTCAGTTCGATATTTAATTGTTCATATCATCTCTAAATTATGTTGTGTCTTGGCATATATCGTTGGCATCTTGAATGGAGTTGGTGCTCCGTGTGATTATTAAAAAATAACACCAAATCTACGTTGTTATCGATCGACTTATAAATCAAGGGGTGTGAATGCAATGCATATACGTTTTATACAAATTTAACAATTGTATTTAATTAAATTTCCACCATAATCAAATAAGACTCGTCTTTTTACTAACCATAAAACATCGACGATACATATACATAATATTTTAACAAAATTATAATTACAATTTAAAAAAAGAGGATGTATACTCCGTGCTGACACGAGTGATACATACTAGTTATATTTAAAATACATAAAAAAGCGGAGAGACTTGTGCGAATACACTAGTATCTTGCTAGCCTTAATTATAAAAGTCTTTTTGAAGCAATTAATTATAAAAGTCTTTTTAATAAGTTCATTAGATTCATATATATTTTTTTTAAAAAAATTCACAAGACTTCTTTAAATAAAAATAATTTTAAAATCCAGCAAACTTCAAAAAGGAGTTTTCAAATCACATGAATATTTTAATTATATTTATTAAATATTTGGTACAAAATTGTTATATTTGTTTTTTTTATATAAGCTTGTTATATTTGTTTTGATAAAAATGTTTTATTTGTCTTTTATCATTAAATGTTTTTTCTCTTTTATCATCAATACTTTTTCTTAATCCTTTTTTTTGACCAAAGATTTTTTCTTAATCCTTAAGATTGTTCTTTTTTGTTATTTTTACTTTATTAATGTATATAGTATTAAATAGCAAGCAGATACGCATTCAATATTTCCTACTTTTACATAGAATATGCGTTTAATATTTTCTAATTTTTCAAAAATTTACTTAGTTGCTTAAAAAAAATTACTTTGTTAATCAATTATTTTTTTGGGTGTTTTTAATCAATTACTTTAATTAGAATATAAAAAGTTAGTCAATAAGCAAAAATATTTATTTTCACACTTACTAAGGACATAGTTAAATGCACTTAAATTGCTTAATTTAATTTAAATATACACTAAAACTGCAAAATTTTCTTATATTATAGGACAGATACATTAGTTATTCAATGAACCTAAAACTGCAAAAAAAAATTACAGTAGGGACCAAAGGGAGTATTTAGTAACATTAATAGAGAAGTGTACATTATTACATATGCCAAAAATCAACAACTCTTAACCAATATCAAATGTCTTTCACAAAATAGGGAAAAGCGATTTACTTATATATGTTCACACTACTTTTATATTAAAATATATAATTTTTAACAATAATACTCGCTCCGTCCCAATTTTGTAAAACTCCGTTACAGAATATAAGCAAAAATTGGTCAATAAAAGTTGATGTATCTGGTCCAAATTTTAAACCAAATGCACCAATTTTTGCTTATATTTTGTAATAGATGAAGTATGTTCTTTTAGCAAAACCAATTTGTCTCAAATTGATTGTTGTTTTACTTTTTCAATGAAGCATTTAATATTGTTTTCATCTATGCCCTTATTTATTATCAAATTTTTTTACATCACTAAATGATTCACATAGTACTTTTTATCAAAGTTAGACAATTAATCATTTTTTTTAAAGTCGTGTCAAAACCGTAAACTACATACAAAATGAGACGATAGAAGTATAAAAATGTTAGTACATCCTTTCTTCAAGAAGTAAAGTTCACGAATCAATTAAGAACATCTTTTCCCATCCATACGTATCTATGAGCTTATTCGCTATCCGCTAATTTTTACCAACTGAAAAAGTATCATTAATAGAGAAGTGTACATTATTACATATGCCAAAAACAATAACTCTTTACCAATATCAAATAACTTTACAAAATCGGGAAGTGTGATTTATTTACTTATATATCTATGTTCACACTACTTTTATATTAAAATATATATTTTTATTTTTTTGACCGGAATATATATATTTTTCTTAAAAGTAATATAAAAAAGTTAGTGTACAATAAATAGTATTTATTGTATTCATTAAATACATCCCTTCTTCAAGAAGTAAAGTACATGAATCAAAAGCATATCTTCCCATCCATACCTATTATAAAACCCAACTATTATACACACCATTCTTCACCCTTTCATAATCTCATCAATTGTTCCTCTCATTCGGTTCACTTCCATGGCGTCTCCCTATGAGGTTGAAGTAAAGCTTTCCTCAGCCAACAACCTCAAGAACGTGAACTGGCGCAATGGTCCTAATCGCCCATATGTTGTTGTTTGGGTAGATCCCACTCAAAAACGCTCTACCGCTGTAGACAAGGCTGGAGACACCAAAGCCAATTGGGACGAAAAACTCATTATCCCATTGCCTCCGACGACCAGTGTCGATGACTCTATCCTTTTCATCGACATTCTCCACTCTCCCTTGGAGCAAGATGGAAAACCACTTCTCATCGGCTCAGCTCAACTCGCACTCGTTGATGCTCGAAATGACGACGCCCATCGTACCTTGAAGCTGAAGCGCCCTTCCGGACGCCCACAAGGTACGATTGACGTTAAAGTTGTCATCAGAAACATAAATTATCGTGCGCCAAGTGCGTACGATACTCCTCCTTATGGTGTTCCACCACCTACTACTCAATCATATCCCTATGGGAGTTCATACAATGTTGCACCACCTACTACAGGGTACGCTGCAGCCGCACCGTATGGTGCACCCGCACCTTATAGTGCACCCGCACCACCTACACCTTATGGGCAATCAGGTTATGGTTATAGTAATGTCGGACAACAAAGTTATGGGTACGGACAAACTGGGCAACAAGGATATGGTTACGGGCAGACATTGAGTGTAGGAGGGGCAGTTGAAAGTAACGTCGGGCAGCAAAGCTATGGGTACGGGCAAAGTGGACAACAGGGATATGGTTACGGGCAGACGTCCAGTGTAGGAGGGGCTGTTGAAAATAAGAAGAGTAAGTTTGGGATGGGAGCTGGGTTGGTTATGGGTGCAGTGGTGGGTGGGATTGGTGCACTTGCGCTAGAGAAAGGTGTTGATAAGATAGAAGACAAGATTGCTGATCGTGCGGCTGAGAAGGTGGAAGAGGACCTGTACGATGAAGACAACGATGAAGACGACTATTAGGGGATCACTTTCATAATAGTGTGATATCATTGGAATTATTGAAATAAATTAAGCAGAATGGAATAAAATCAAAAAGTTTATTAAAATACAGATTGTCTTATTCAAATTCTCCTTTTTATTATATATATATATATATATATATATATATATATATATATATATATATATATATAAGGAACGATATATATAAGGAACGTATCAGGTGAGAATTAGTGTTCATGTTGGGAAAATGAGAACTCTTAATTATCACCGTTTGATTGAAACTAACGATCTAGATTATCTTCTTAATTATAAGATGTTGTGTTGTTGTTTTGTTTTTAGTTATAAATCAAATGCGACCCTAAAATTAATGAAACTATACACACGACATGCAATAATTATACAAGAAAAGTATCAAAATAAAAATATAAACTATTTGTATGTTGAGACCTGAAAACAAAATATTCATTTATAAAATATAAAGGCATTTATAAAGACAAAGTAATGACATAATTACTTTGGATATTACATTACTTGTTGTTTTTATGCTTGATAATTTACTTGAATTATGTTCCTAATTTTATTAAATTGTATGTTTTTAATTGTTACTCATGTGAATGCATAATTGTGAGTTTCAGCGTTCAATTGAGTGAAGTAGAAAAGGAGTGTCAATAGACAATTTGATCTTCACTTGTTACACCAAGCCCAAACCCATTTCAGCCGTTTTTTTTTTTAAAAAAAACAGATGAATGTTATAGAGAGGGAAGGGTTTATGTTTCCTGATTGTTTTTTTTCCAACAACATAGAAAAGGAGAGAAGGGAGAGAGGGATCAAAGGGAAAGAAGAGAAGGGAGAGAGAGACTTGGGGGGTGGGGGAGAAGAGAAGGGTTTTATGTTTACTTCTTCAACCTCACAACACCTTCAAGTACATCACATTATAACTTTCCAATCCTTTTCAAATCCGAACCAAATCCCACTCCATTTCTATCCCAAAATCAATTTTCATGAACAAAAGCAAGAAACCCATTTCTTCTACTTCAGAAATTTCTGGTTGGCATGCCTATGAAAGAAAGTTTTAGGAGTTTAGATGAGCTAGTTTTGAACATTGAAGGTAATGTGATCCACACAGGCATCACTAGTTTTAGAATCTAGAAAATTACAAATTTATATGAATCTCTAAGAAAAGATGAAAAACATATATGCACACAATTTCAAGGTTAGATCATGAAACTTACTTCTAGAACACAAAAGTGATGAAAGAATCAAATATGGATGAGACTAGAGATGAATGTGGAAATGAATGATTGCCACACCTTCTTAGAAGGTGATAAGGTCGAACACACCTAGGGCTCTCCTAGTCCCAAGAATGTGAGCGAATGTCCTCTTCTTCAAGAACCATTGGAGAAACTTCATGATGAACCTCACCTCTCATATGCATGTACTCGTCACTCTCACCTCTCACTAGGTATCTCTCTAGGCTTTCAACTTTGCAAAATTGAGGAAATGATTACATTCATCCAAGAAGTTCTCCCTAATTATACTAGGCCCATGCTTCGTACAACCCCCTCCTACTCAATAGAACCTCCTACCGTCCAAATATCCCAAAATGCCCCCAAGATATTTTTGTCTTTTTCCTTTGTCTTTCACCGTTGATAGGTACACTGGGGAGATTTGCTTCCCAGATGTGTTGGACCTGCTGCCAGACACAATGATTTTTATGATGAATATTGGGTGCAGAGTCTATGGCTACAACCAGGGCTTCGGCAGGATATCTTGTGACACTGGGGAGTTTGTCCGCACATACGGCTGGGGGCGCAACGATAGGTTTGACAATGTTACTCTGCAGATTACCTACATGGGTGCGGACCGCTTCAGTGTCAGCGAAGTCCCCGAGTCTGACGTCAGCTCTGGCGGTGACTCTTCTGGCACTGAGTCTTCTGACACTGAGTCTTCTGACTCCGATGATGACTCATCCAGCTCCGATGATGAGTTATGAGCGTTCTTTATTTGTAGTTTATTTAACTTTAATATTAATGAATGAAATTTTAATTTGTTATCAATTGTTAATGTTTTTATTTTTTTTTTCATTATGAATACCGGTGCATACATGAAAATAATTTAGATCTTCCATTTTAGTGAAAAACAACGAAGAGGGAGAGTGAGAATCAGTGAAGTGTGAAAATCACTAAAGAGGAGACTCTATTTATAACTGTTGGACAAAATTTCCAAAAAAATTGAATTTTGGGCGCCAAACCGGGACGGTGTGGGACTGTTTCGGCCAAGACGCTTAGTCGACCATCATGGTCGACCTCACCGGATCGAACTCGTCAAATTTGAATTTGAGTCAATGCAGGGTGTCGACAAATGATTGATGAGTTTCGGTATTTGTGAGATTCGACCATGGTCGATCAACCGTGCGCCGAACCGTGCAAAATTTACAAAAAAAATAAAACCAAATTTCAGTAAGGGCTTTTAGTCTTTTCACACCAAAAAGGGGGTTCTACTGAGTAGCTAGGGGTTGTACGAAGCATGGGCCTTATACTAAGGGATAAGATATTTATATCATGGACTTATTGGATCCTAAATCCACAATATAAAGCCCAAATCCACAATTACAAGTAAGGCCTTTAGCCATAAAAACTAGTCAAGGCATGAGCTCATCTACTCAAAGCCACATAGCCTAAAATGAAAGTGTCTTACAAATATTAAAAGGAAAACAAAGTATAGAAAACACTAGGGTTTGATTATCCTAGAAATTCCCTATTATTTACATGGTCATCTTTAATGTGTTTTTGTCTTAATAAATATATATTGAGCACATTAAAGTATTTTCCCTTAACTTTGACTTTTGGTATTTCTGATCATTTATCCTTGTAGCCTTCATCCAAAGCTCCATGTGGGCTCACATCATAAGGTTCCAATCAAAGATATTCGAGCAAGGGTTCTAAGTGGAGTTTGATTTAGTGGGTTCAATGGTTAAAGATTAAGGAGAAGTTGTCTATTTTCAAAGATGTTTTGAGTTGTTCAATGTCAAGCTGAGTTCCCCACTCTCCCCCTTTAGTTAGATTGGGGTCTAATTGCATGTTCATCTGGTCCTCTAATTTATGAATTTTGACATGAAATTGTGAAGCATGAATAATGGTCAAATTAATTGCATGATATTGTTTAGGAGTTGAAAGAAAACGTGCATAAATTTCACCGTGTTGAATTTCATAATTCTAGCATTATCACTACAGTCACATTAATTTGCTCAAGACAGCTGCTATGTCTGGATTGTAATGTAAAAGTATTCACAAATTGGCATTAAATTGATAGTTGAAATGAATTAGTGTTGAATATTGAACTAGTATGTGGAATTCTGTACTAAAACTCCCTTGGATTGTTACTTGTTATGCTTGAGAATTTTTTTGTTGACAAAAAATGCTTGAGAATTGATTATGATGAATATTGATATTTGTTGTGCCTCTGTCTGGGCACCTCCGTTTCTTTGATTAATTCATTTATTCCATTGATATAATCATGTTCTATTTTAATTCTTAATTCAAGGATATCTTGAATATGATAAATTTATTTAGGCTTAATTACAGTTTTGGCTCCCTATTTTCACCAACTCACGATTTTGATTACCCAAGAAATTTTTTCATGAATTTAGTCCCCCTAATTTCACTAGCTCACGATTTTAGCCCCCTATTTTCGCCAACTCACGATTTTAGTTCCCCTATTTTTCCAATTTTTAAAATCAAAACCCCCCCTCTAGGAAAAATAGGGGGACTAAAGTCGTGAGTTGACGAAAATAGGGGGACTAAATTTGTGAAAATAATTCTTGGGAGACTAAAATCGTAAGTTGGTGAAAACAGGGAGACTAAATTCACGAAATTTTTTTTGGGACTAAAATCGTGAGAAAAATAAAGGGATCAAAACTGTAGTTAAGCCATTTATTTATATTTATTGTTGAAATCCTAATCTCTTCAAACCCTAAATATTACCCTTAGTATACGGTTAATTACAAAATAACCGTTGCAAACAAAACAACCATGTGTTAAATACTCTAGTAACTAACTTAACAAACTCTCAACTACCTAGTCTACTTTGTATATATAGTTCCTATGTACATACATCATTAACACACAGAGAAATAAAATTCTAGTTTTTGTCTTTACATTCAAGTGCAATTCTATCTTTCAAAAGTCTAAAACTTCATGTATTCACGTAAGCTCATAGGCATCTTTAAGCTTTGAAGGTTGGTGTATCAATCAAGGAGGATTGGTACCTTGCAGATCAAAGAGGAAGAAAGGTTAGACTTGGTTCAAGGTGTGAATCAATTCTAATCATAGCAAGAAAGAGTTTAAGAGTGAGAGAGAGGGAGAAGTACCTCTGTGTTACAGTTCTTGGTGTGATTCAAAGGTGTGAACACATCAAGATCCATCTCCAGCAACATAGTCAGATTCCAAAACAGAAACAAGGTAATTAGGGACAAAGTTGTAAGGAGCAACTTTCAAGAACAGAAACAAAGTGAAGGAAGTGACTACCTTTACTTAGGGTTTCTGTTGAGGGTGATTTCACACGGGTGAAATCACTAGGTTAACTCAAGTCCAGCAGATCAAGTACATGCAAAGGCAAGAACCAAGATCAGTAAGTGATTAAGAGTTAGAATCAGGTAAACCAACAATTTACAGAGCAAGTTCATTAGTTTTACCTTCATTTGTGTTGTGAGGGAAACCCTAGCAACACAACCTGCAAAACAGAGAGATCCTAGTTAGGGTTTCTGTGTTAAGCCTGAATCGAGATAAATCTAGTGAAGAGTGAGTAAATTGAGTTTACCAAAGGAAACATTGAGTGAGTTTGAGTGATTCAAACTCACGAAATCCAGAATCGAAGCCGACGAGAGTTGGTGTGAAGGGTTGATCTTAGAAGGTGTGGTTCAGTACACAATCAAAGGTTATTTTCGTGTATCATCATCACTAGAGTTCATCATTGATCAAGAAACTAAGATCTGAAGCTTCAATCACGCCATTGAAGGTGTGAGAGTTCCAAACCCTAGTTCCAGAGAGAGAGAGAAGAGAGAAGACGAAGAAGCTAGGTTTCTGCAGCAAGAAAGACTCAAGAACGCAGCTAGGGTTTCTTGAAAACCCTTTTATATACCAGGTCAGACTAGATCCGCGCATTGCAAAACGAATCGGGTCTTGGGTGCCACAGACCCATCAATATTTTTGTTTGAAGCACTGAGAGAGAGTGAACTGGATTGGGCCGTAGCAAGTGGGCTGCATTACTATCAACACCTCATGCACTTGCTAACAACACCTACAGTGAAATTGAAACAAAAAATTAACATTTATAACCTTTCGAGAGAAGTATTAAGTATACTATACATATTAAGCAATGAATGACAATAAATGTATGTATGATTGAGAGGAAAGTCTCAATAGGCGCACGTATGATTGAGAGGGGAAGTCTTAATAAATATCTTTAGATCGATAGGAGCGTCTCAACAAGTGTCTTTAGGGTTTTTGGATGTAATAGACTTTGTACTAGTAAAGGACATTGTTTTAGGACGTGATAGGGATTTGTTTGGAGTATTTAGTCTATGAAGCCCGATACTCCAAAATAGGTCACGTATCCATATCCGATACGTATCTGATACCGATACGTGTCGGATACTTTCGGATACATATCATAGGAGTATCCTGGAATTTATGTTTATTTTTTAATAAAAAAGACTAGATATTTGCCGGATACTTTTTCGGATATATCCGGATACGTATCCTGGGAAGTATCCTAGAATTTATATTTATTTTAAATCAAAAACAACCAGATACTTACTATTTTTTATCCATTATTTGAAGAGAAATAAAATAGATCCAAAAAGGGCACAAGTTATGTGCATACTAATCTTCGTCTTTTGTCTAGCAAAGATGAAGAATATGGTAAAGGAGAGACAAAGATGTGGGACATTAGTGGAGATGCACATGATCCACTTGATGTGTTGGAATTGAATTAGCAGATATATCTCTTAATGAACCAGAGTTGGTAGCTATATTATTTTTTGATGATGGAAATGGATGAGAGGAGAATGGCAAAGTTAGTGTTAAGTAGTTAATAGTAGACAATTCTATAGAGCCTAAATTTCTTTTGGATATGATTTATGATGTGGTTGTTTGCTATATTCTAACTTGGGTAGTAAACTGTATATCTTTTGTGGCATGTTCATAGGAGGAAGAGTATATTTTAAATGGGTGAGGAAAAGACATTTAACTATGCTTGCTTTTTTTTTGGGGTTACCATGTCATTGGTGCACTGTTTCCACGGGCTTTGCCGATGACTAATCTTCGCCGAGGAACCTGGCTGGCCACGAGTACTCGACTTTGCTTCCCTGTGTGGTTTCTCCTCCCAATAGAGTTTTTGTCACACCGAAGATTTGAACCCGAGACCTTGGAGTGGGACTCGAGTCCAGTTACCACCCGGACCAATCCTTGTTGGTACTATGCTTACTTATTTTGATCACAAGTATCTTTATGTTTTATATTTTTAAATTTTAATTTAATTTTTTTCAAGTATAGGTCGTGAAATCGATTCTGTCTGTGGTAATTTTTAAACTGCTCTTATTTGAGAAATTAGATTGGAATTATTCTTGTTTTATTTTAAACTAGACTTAGTTCTTTTCATTTTAGACCTTGAGTTCATCAAATTTGGTTATGAATAGAATTAGAAAAGTGAGCTTTCTTTACATGTACAAATTATGCCTTTAAACGGATGCTCCTGCAGTATTTTGTTGATGTGAACCAATGGCTCTTACTTTTAGATTTATCTCAGTTTCATTTTAAAATATAGATGTTTATCTACAACTTAGGCTTTTGAATAACCTAATTACATTAAAAATTGAGCAAGTTGTGGCTATCCCAATTAGGGGTTATAGTTGCTGAAAAATACTGCACAGAGTATTTGTTAGAATGCTTGAGTGATTTCTCTTTTGTTGATTCTTTTGTGTTATTATAAGTCCCTTTTGAAGTCCTCAAGTTGAATTCATACGCATGGAATTTTGATTGTTTTTGGTGCTGGTTAGTTTTTTTTAAAAAAAATTGGAGAAGGGGAAATTTTATTAATCAAAATGACACTAATGGTCATTTTACAACTGTCACCCGAAGAGATTTGAACTTAGCAAATTGAGGATATAAGGCTAAGAATTATATCATTCACCCCGGGCCGACCGTGTTTTATCTGATAGTATTCGTTATAGTTTTAATAAATGTTTTTGGGCCATGTTGTTGATTATAGGCCCATTTTCTTTGTGTACTTTGATAGGGCCCAGTCCAATAGATTGTTAAGTCTTTGACTTTGTTAATTGTACAGTTGTTTTTTGTTATTGACTTTGTGAAATAGAAACAACAAACTCTCTTGTATATAGTTGATGAATGAATGAAGAATAGATGATTTTCTCCCAAATCATTTTCACTGAGTTCCCAACATCTGGTACCAGAGCTCCATTTTTGGGGCCTATTACGTGATTTGCAAGAACGTGAAGTTGTGTCAAGCATTTCGTCGAGCAAGAAGTGCGTGTGAAGACGACGATCATGACGGAGAACGGAAACAACAACAATAGCAATTACACTCAACCCGCAATTCCGAAATTCGACGGACATTACGAGCATTGGTCGATGCTCATGGAGAATCTACTCAAATCAAAGGAGTATTGGATCGTTGTAGAAAAGGGAATTCTTGAATTACCTCAAGATCCAACATCGGAGCAAAAGAAACTCACCGAAGATGGAAAGCTGAGAGATCTGAAGGCCAAGAACTATCTTTTCCAGTCAATTGATCGAAGTATCATAGAAACAATCCTTGACAAGGACACCTCGAAGGCAATTTGGGAATCTATGAAGCGAAAATTCCAAGGAAATACGAAGGTGAAACATGCCCAACTCCAGGCACTTAGGAAGGAATTTGAAGCCCTAAAGATGAAAGAAGGGGAAAAGGTGAACGAGTTCCTGGCAAGACCCCTTGCAATTGTGATGCGAATGAAGATGCATGATGAGAAGGTGGAAGAATTGGTTGTTGTGGAGAAAATTTTGAGGTCCATGACCAAGAAGTTTGCTTATGTGGTATGTGCTATTGCAGAAGGCAATGATGTTGAAACCTTGACAATTGACGAATTGCAAGGAAGCTTATTGGTGCACAAAGAAAACATGGAAGAGGAAAAGGAAGATGAGCAAGCCTTGAAGGTTACCAGCAGTGCTAAAACTCGTGGAAGAGGGCGATGAAACTATAGAGGAGGTCGTGGTAGAGGAATAGGCGTTTCAAATAAATAGAATGTTGAATGCTACAATTGTGGCAAGAAGGGTCACTACCAATCAGAATGTCCTGATTGGGATGAAAAGGCGAATTTTGCAGAAGATGGCATTGAGGAACCCCTGTTGCTGATGGCTGTGATAGAAGAGATTGAAGAATCAATGCTGACAAAGAAGGAAACTCACATAGTGAAGGTATGGTTTCTTGATTCTGGATGTAGTAATCATATGTGTGGAATTAGGGACTAGTTCTATGAATTTGATGATACATTTAGACTAGTAGTTAAATTAGGAGATGATTCTAAACTGTTAGTAAAGGGAAAAGGCAATATTAAACTAGAAATTGAAGGAGTTGTCTTGATCATCACTGGTGTCTATTACATACCAAATCTAAAGAACAATTTGATTAGTTTGGGTCAATTGCAAGAAAAGGGGTTGTCTGTGGTTCTAGAAAACAATTCTTGTGTGGTTAATCATCCTAAGAAGGGCACAATTATGCAATAAAAAATGTCTGCAAATAGGATGTTTATGATTAAACCTACTGTGTTAGTTCAAAATTGTCTGAAAGCTACAGATAGTGAAGAGACTGCATTATGGCACTCAAGATATGGTCACCTTGGTCTTAAAGGACTAAGGCTCCTTGTTCAAAAGAATATGGTGAATGGCCTTCCTGAGATTGATGATATGAATGAGATATGCACCAGTTGCCAAATTGGTAAACAACACAGAGAAAATTTTCCCAAGAACAGTACCTGGAGAGCAGAGAGACCTCTCCAGCTCATACATGTTGATGTATGTGGTCCTATTCAACCAGAATCACATGGTGGAAGAAGGTATTTCTTGACATTTATTGATGATCACAGTAGATACACATGGGTGTACATCTTATCTGAAAAGTCTGAAGTGTTTGAAACATTCAAGAGATTTAAAGCAAAGGTTGAGAATGAAAGTGGGAACACCATCAAATGACTATGTACTTGGGGAAGAATTGGATGAAATCAATTTGACTTTCTTCACTCAAACAGAGGATCAAACAACTTTTGAAGAGGCTGTGAAAGAAACTAAGTGGAATGAGGCTATGAAGGCTGAAATCATCTCAATTGAGAAGACGACACATGGGAATTGACTACTCTACCTAATGGAGCTAAGCCTATTGGTGTGAAGTGGGTCTATAAGATCAAATATAATGAGAAAGGAGAAATTGATAAACACAAGGCTAGACTAGTGGCCAAGGGATACTCACAAAAACATAGAGTTGATTATGGTGAAGTGTTCGCACCTGTAGCTAGGTGGGACACTATAAGAACCATCATAGCTTTAGTTGCCATTAAAGTATCGACTTTACATCAACTTGATGTAAAGAGTGCATTCTTGAATGGTGAACTGCTTGAAACTGTATACATTGAACAACCACTAGGATACATAAAGAAAGGATATGAGAACATGGTTTACAAGCTGAAGAGAGCCTTGTATGGGCTCAAACAAGCACCCCGTGCTTGGTATAGTAGAGTGGAAGCTTACTTTGTAAAGGAGGGTTTGAGAAGTGCCACTATGAGCATACTCTATTTGTAAAAAACTGAAATGATGGATGTATTCTTATCATCAACTTATATGTTGATGATCTAATCCTTACAGGAAACAATGATGATTTAATCAAAGCTTTTAAAGCTTCAATGGCAAAGGAGTTTGATATGACTGATTTAGGGAAGATGTCTTACTTCCTAGGTGTGGAGGTTTGTCAATTAGATGCAGGAATCTTTATAAATCAAACAAAGTATGCTAGACATATTTTGGAGAGGTTTGACATGAAAGGAGCTAATTCAGTAAAAAACTCCTATAGTTCCTGGTTGTAGGTTAACTAAAGAAGGTGATGGAGTGGAAGTAGACTCTACTGCATACAAATAGATCATAGGCAGTCTCATGTATCTAACTGCCACTCGGCCAGAAGCGTAAAATGTAATAAAGAAAGCCATGAATGAAACTTAGAAGGAATGGAAAGAGAAAACACGTTTTATTTCATTTCTGAATAATGAAAAGATGCTGAAAAAGGTACACAGTACAACCATATATAATAGTAAAGTACTATGGACCACCATACACTAGAGGTAAACCTACATTACAATATAAAAAGTACTACAAAACAATCTAAAAGGAGAATAAAATCACAACGGTATGAAGCCAGCTCATCCACCAATTCTTTCTCCCATGTGCACAATGTATGTAGCATCCAATGTTGCATTTCCACCACAAATTGTACCATTTGTTCCAAGTTTACCCTTACACCATGTTGTAGCTGAGTTTCCACCACTACTTGTACTATTTGAGCTGATGACAGTAGCCTTTGACTTGTTTATGCATAACACGTCCTTCTAGCTAGCCTGGGTGCCATTTGTACTAGTAACTTCTCCCGTGGCATGGGAGCCAATTGTGCTTGATTCTGCGCCAGTGACATGGGCGCCAGTTGTGCTTGATTCTGCGCCTATGGCATGGGCGCCAATTGTTTGCGCCTGTGTCTTTGCATTCACTTTCCTTGTTTTCAGTTGATCCTTGATCACTTGTGGTAACCTTCTCTAGTGATTTTAATAGCCCTCCACAAGCTATACCATGATAGATGTTGATCATGCCAAGCTTGGAAATAAAAGTAGAGAAAGGTGTAGGTGCAAGTGCCTTTGTAAAAAAATTTGCCAATTGAGCCGTAGATGAAACATGCAGGAAGCAATTTCATCATTCCATTTTGTAATTTTTCCCTTACAAAATGATAATCAATCTCCAAATGCTTGGTTCTCTCATGGAAAATAAGATTTGCTGCTATATGGATAGCACTTTGATTATCACAGTATAAAACAGACAACCTTTCGCTCTTGATCTTCAATTCTTCAAGCAAAAACAACAACCATTGCAACTCACAAGTAGTTGTTGATAGTGCTCGGTATTCAGCTTCAGATGAGGACCTCGAGATAGTTTGTTGCTTCTTTGTTCTCCAAGACACAAGAGAAGATCCCAAGAAGAAACAGTAACTAGTTATAGACTTTCTGGTGTCAACACAATTTGCCCAATCTGCATCTGAGAATCCAAACAATTGCATAATAGAATCTCTAGGAAAAAACAGTCCACGACCTGGTGAGCCCTTCAAATACTTTAGAATCCTACAAACAGCATTGAAATGAGTAAATGTAGGTGAATTTACATGTTGACTAAGTTGTTGCAAAGCAAAAGTTATATCAGGTCGAGTGTTTACAAGATAAATCAACTTCACAATCAACTTCCTATAGAGAATATTGTCACTGAAGGGCTCTGCAGTATCATGATACACTTTCACTTTAGGATCAAGAGGTGTTGACATATAGCAATACCAGTCTTGGATTGAGAAACTTCCAACCCAAGAAAATATTTCAATGATCCTAAATCCTTTATTCTGAATGCACTGTCCAACACAGTTTTAATTCTCTTGAATTCTGCTAATGTGTTTCCTGCCAGTATAATATCATCAACATACACAAGTAAAGCAGTAAATGCACTATTGTTTTCATGAAAAAATAGAGAATGATCTGAATTGGACTGTTTGTACCCCTGCATCAATAGCAAACTAGTTAATTTTTCATACCACTTCCTACTTGCTTGCTTTAAACCATAGAGAGACTTCTTTAATTTAAAAACTTGGCTTTGCTTTCCACACGTGACTCCCGTTGGTATTTCCATATAGACATCCTCATTCAAATCACCATGTAAGAATGCATTATCAACATCTAATTGGTGTAAGAACCAATCATTCATAGATGAAACAACAAGTAGCAATCTTACAGTTGTCAATTTTGCTACAGGACTAAAAGTATCAAAGAAGTCCAAACCCTCAACTTGATTGTATCCCTTTGCAACCAATTTGGCCTTGTATCTTTCAATAGAACCATCAGCCTTATGTTTAATCTTATACACCCATTTGCTTCCAATTGGTTTAACATTGGGGGGTAAGTCAACAATATCCCAAGTATCATTCTTCTTTAGTGCCTCTAGCTCTTTTTCCATGGCTTCATTCCAACAAGAATGCTTGTTGGCTTCTTCAAATTATTGTGGTTCAACAACGGAACTTATATTGACAGAGAAAGCTTTTTGTGAACCAGATAAATTGGAAAAAGAATGAAAATCAGAAATAGGATAATCAATACCTGAGGATGATTGATTGGTATAAGTCTTTGAGACATTGCCACAGAGATATTCAGATAGATGTGCAGGTGTTTTGGTTGGTCTGGTGGATTTTCTGAGTTGTGGTGTTATGGCAGGTGATGCTGGTGTAGTGATAGGTTTTGTTATAGGTGAATCGGGTGTTGTTTCAGGAAATTCAAGTGTTGCAGTGGTCATAAGGGGTTCTGTATGGCTAGGAATTGTGTGATCAGTTTCTGTACTTTGTGAATTTGGTGAATCTTGTGAATGAGGACTGGTTGGGTGGTTTGTTTCTGGCTCAATTGATGTATTTGGTGGTGAGAAGTAGTTCCATTTGGACAAAGGTTGCGAGTTTGTGTAAGGTAAAATATTTTCATGGTAAGTGACATTTCTAGACATAAACACCTCTCTATTATGCAAGTCAAATAAAACAACACTCTTCACACCAGTTTTGTAACCCAAGAACACACACTTTCTAGCCCTAGGTTCAAGCTTTGTCCTATGAGCTAGTAGAGTGGATGCATAGCAAAGGAATCCAAAGACTAAGAATCTAGATCAGGAATAGTCCCCTTTTGTAGAAAGAAAGGAGACTTATTATTTAGAATAGGACTAGGCACTCTATTGATTATGAACACAGCATGAAGAATAGCATATGACCAAAACTTTTTTGGTAATTTTGATTGAAAAAGGAGTGCCCTACCTACATTGAGAATGTGTTGATGTTTTCTCTCTACCCTCCCATTTTGTTGGGGTGTTTCAACACAGCTTGTTTGGTGAATGATCCCTTTTGAAGCATAAAATTTTGGAATTAAAAATTCAGGTCCATTATCGGTTCTAATAGTTTTAACTTTGGTTTCATTTTGATTTTCAAGCATAGTGATAAATTTCATGACATGATTACTCACTTCTCCCTTTGACTTAAGTAAAATAACCCAAGTGTATCTACTAAAATCATCAAGGATAGTTAAGAAATATTTGTGACCATGGATGGAAGATATAGAAATAGGTCCCCATATATCAAAATGAAGTAATTCATAACATTTGGCAGCTCTATTGGAACTTAGACTATAAGGTAACTTCTTTTGCCTAGCATAATGACAAATATCACACACACCTCCTTCATCTATGACAATAGAAGGAAAGTCACTATGCATAAGCTTCATCCTAACATTAGAGAGGTGTCCTAGTCTAAAATGCCAAAGAGCTTTATCTGGTAGGGCTTCGGTTTGTGTTTGAATGGTGCTGACAGATTGCACATCTTCTCTTGGTATCTCCAAGTAGACAAGTCCTTCAAACATCATACCCGAACCAATCATCTCCTTGGTCTTGACATCCTGTATTTGACATTTTGGAACATAAAAAATGACTTTGCATTGAGATCAATCATGATTTTTGGCACAGAAATCAAATTCAGATTGAATTCACGTACATATAACACATCTTTAATGTACAACTTAAAGGTAAACTAAATTGTACCCTTAACTCTAGCATATACTTTGTGACCATTTGGAAACCTCACACTAACAAGCTATATAGGCATATATAGTGTTTGAAATGTTTTAAGGATGAACAAACATGAATACTAGCTCCAGAATAAATGATCCACAGACCAAAACTGTTTGATCAAAATTAGAATAAGAGGGATGAGCAAACTTAACCATGTTGACAGGTTTTGAGGAAGATCCACCTTGTGCAACAGATGTAGCTTGAATTAAGTTAATCAGTTTCTCATACTGATCTTGACTGATTCCCAGAGTTTTACCTTCTTCATTTTCTGATTTTTGGCTCCTCCACATCTTCTCCAACCACATTGGAGGCTGATTTCTACCAATGAATTCATGATCCAAGAATGAGCTAGCATTGTTACATCTAGTCCATGCTTTATAGCTAGGATCCCATGAATCAGGTACTGCAATAGTTCCATCAACAAAATCAAGTTTGTTTTTACCTCCTAGTGCCCTCCTCATGGAACGAGCCCAACTATGATAGTTGGTACCATTCACATTCAGAACTGGAGAAACAGAAACAGATGAAGGTCCATCACTAGGATGAACATAATAGGGAGCTGGTAGTGTCTGCATTGGGGTCTTTTGATGGTTGATTTATCACCACACCAGAACCACCAACAGCACCAAGCTTAGGAGGCATGATAAAGGAATGAAAAAACGAAAAAGAAATGAAAAGAACTAAGGTAATCAGAGCAAAACCTGCTCTGTTACCATTATAAAATAGTTGTAGAAGCGTAAAATGTAATAAAGAAAGCCATGAATGAAACTTAGAAGGAATGGAAAGAGAAAACACGTTTTATTTCATTTCAGTATAATGAAAAGATGATGAAAAACCGACAATCATTGCGTGATGTAGACTTTGTAAATAGACGAATAAGCTATTAGATCAATGAGATTGAGATCTAAAAAAATCTTTTAGAGACTTATCTTTATAGGACATTTATTTAAATTTTATTTTATAATAATACCTTTAAATATGTCAAAAAAGTAATATAGGTCAACATTTTAAGTAAATAAAAACTGTAAGCAAATTTATAATTTAACAGAAAGTAAAATATTAAATATAATGTAGTAATAAAAAATAATATTTATATTTACTTAAGTAGACCGGCCTGATAGGCCTAGAAGGCTTTTTTGATGGTCTATAGCCTGGATATTTTACCTAAATAGGCTTTTAAAAAAGCTTTAGCCTTATCAAGCACGTTAGGTTTCGGAATCGAACGAAATGTCAAAACTCGCAAAATTACAAAGTTTTGAGGTGCTGGTAGAAGAACCCGATCCGGGCCTCTCCACCTGTTACAAATGATGAAATTTTTTTAACAAGCTCGGTCTGTGCGTATAGGAGGTGGTCCATGCATGGCCTCCTGTCGCCAAATTTTAAAACCTTTAAACTCCAATTGATCCCAAACCCATCCTAATTCCTTCCTCAACCTTCCCCAATGCTATATGAATAATTATACTTCACTTATGCTTATGTTTGAGACGTAAATGGCTGAAATTCGAGTTATAATCATTGGCATAGACCGCATAGCTTATATCCTGAGAAAATATGATATAGTGATGACTACAAGAGGACTCGATGTCCCTGAATAAAAGAATTTGGATATCTATTGCGTTGTGAATGTTGTTACAAAGCGTATAGTTACTAACGAGAGAGAACACATAATATAATATCATGTGATGGACTTGGTGTTCCATTAGATGTTTTGGTAACCAAATTAATAATGAAAATTTGGGGTGACGACCTCGAGATGTTAGCATACTAGGGGAGCAGTGGCGGATCCAGAAATTTCTGGTAGTGGGGCAAAAAATAATCTGATATCTCCTTAGAAGAAACATATTATAAATATTTAAAAAAATGTGTATTCTCACAATAAAAAGGAGTGGATACCCAAACTGATACAAAAAATTATTTATTTAGCTGCACGAATTGAAAAGTATCTTTTTTTTATCAATACGAAATGAAAATTATCTATTTGGTCATGAAATAAAGGTCAAATTAGTCATTTTTTTAAAGCAATTTTAGTCCTCTTTTGAGACTAGTTTGACTAATACTTAATTTTTTAAAGATTAAACTAATACTTTCTATTTTTTAGAGTAAGCAAATAGTTTAAAATTAGTACGAACCGTATTTTTTTATGGGGAAAAATTAGGCTCACTTATATTTCTTGTAATTTTGTGCAAATAGTTTAAAAATCCAATAGCTTATGGAGGCAAATAGTTTAAAAAGTTGATTTTGTCAAAAAAGGGTTTTAAAACTAGCCATAAAAATAAAAATATCTCGTATGCAACAAGCGCCATCTTCTCTTCCTCCATCTTCCTCATCAACCCTCCTCCATTTTTTTCTTCCCGCAAACTAAAATGAAACGGAATATTAACACAGGAGGAATGCACCACCACCACATCCTCTTCGACAAATACCATCCGGTTACTTGGCAAGGTGGGTATGCGTTACTTCCACAAGCTCCGCAACAAATTCCATTGCCCCATCGTCAACATTGACAAGCTTTGGTCTTTGAAGTGAAGATCAATCTTACGGTGATAAACACTTTGGGTACTTTAAGGTTTTTGGGAAAAGGAGTTCTTCCCTACCGCTTGATTTTTATGGGTAATCTTTGTTATATTTTTATTTAAAGAAATTAGGGTTTTGAGATTTACGATATTGTTACTTGAGATATTAATATGAACTGGTTTTAGTTGCAATGTGATCTCATACTTTATTCTCGGTTTTATGTATCGTGTTATGGATTGTCGTTTTTGATTAATTTTACTTGACTAGATTAAATGGATGTTGTGTTTTTGCTTTAGCATTTGTCTTTGTGAAGAGAGTTACATACGTATTCACTACAAAAAGCGGATCAAAACATATTTAAAAAGGAAGCCTGTTTCAATTTTTGTTAAAAACATCACTAGTAAATTATGGTGCTCAATGGGGTTTCTTGGTGGAGGTTTTTATGATCCGGCTCGAGGCGGGGCTCGTATCTCGTTCGAGTTAGGTGGCTTGCACTCAATCTCTCTTATAAGAAATGTATTTGCTCAATCTCTTTTCTAGGGTTTTCATCACACCGCAAATCAATTTATTAGCGGTATTGCATAATTAAAGAAGCTTGGATTAGCTTCCACCTTATGGGTGTTTCTCAATTAAAAGTTTAAAAATCTTTACTTAGGTTTTGCTTGGGAATTGGGAGGTGAAAAGAGGGGAGAGGGAGAAGGAATGAAAACGGGAAGGAAGGATGGTGGCTCTGTAGCTTATCTTGTACTTGCTGAACATGGTGTTTCTCTTGTTATTATAGGAATGGATATTCTTGAATTTCTGACGCTGATTCATTTGGAATTGGGAAAAGGAGAGATCGGACTAGAAGCTATCTTTGATTAACATTCAAGCTCTTGCAGCTCTGTTGCTTCTTTGTCAGACCAGTAAACCTTTTGGGCTAATTTCACTGGCTTCAATTGAAAGCGTATATCTTTGTTTAGGTGCAATAGTTTAAATACGTGTTTCCTTTTTATCCTATATGTTATCACCTTATCACTATCATATCGAAGTTCCTGGCTGGGCAATTTGTTCATCTAAAAGCTTGTATGCAATAGCATAATTCAAGAATTGGCTATACTGGGGAATTTCTACGTAGAGGGTCTCATTAGATATGGATAATTAAGATTGGATATTATTTATACTTAATTTATTTATTCTGCCAACAAAGATTGGATATTATCTTTACTTATATTTGTCATTGAAATTTGATGGTGAGTTCCTTATTCAGTTCAATCTCCCTTGTTCTGAAAGACTTCCCATTAGCAATTTTCAAGTTGAGTTTATACTTCAGTGTGTGTGGCAAGTCAAAATTAGCACCCATCATGACCATGACATGCACATAATGTTTTGAACTACATTTTTGAGATTTAACTTAACTATTGTTAGTATAATCATAAGATCAACGATAAGATGGAACATAACATAGTGGATACATGCTATGTTTGCCTATTTCTGAGTATTGATGGTTTCTCCTTTTTTGGGGATTTTGGCACTAGAAGTCTATAATGTATTGACCTTTTACATTTAGAAAAAAACTTCCAGGCATTGTTTTGAGTGACTAGATTAAACAAGAGGAGATTAGAAGAATCCATGAAAATTGCTAGCGAATATAATTAGATATTAGCGATCTTTTAGTATAAGATTGTTTTAAGCTATTATAGTTTGAGTTGTATTACTTTGAATATGATCTACAAATCATTTGAATGTGTGCATATGTTTGAAATACATTTATGTATTGTTGAGTACTTTGATTAAATTTATTGAATTTTGTTATGATTGCTAGTAATAGAAGCTAATAATTAGCGAAGGAAGACCTTCTCAATTGTAAATAATAATAATAATAATAATAATAATAATAATAATAATAATAATAATAAGAGATTGATATTAGAACATTTAGCTATCCGAACCCCGCTATTTGATCCGTTTTTGTAGTGATTCAATTAAGGTGGTGTATTTGCTCACGAAAAACAATTTAAGCATCATATATTTATTTACTTGGCGATTCGATTTGCTCGAATAACAATTGGACAAATCGTTGAACGATTCGATTCGGTTCTCTTTGTGAACCGAACCATGAACAACTACTCGAGATGTGTAGTTTTAAGTCTTTGGGGATGGTGCATTGTTGTAATGGCCACGTTAGACATTACCGCTTCACCTTGTTGCGGTACTCTTTTGTCCTCAAACTATGTTTATTCTGTGTTTGTGGTGGGCAGTAATCCTTTGGATAGTTAATATCATGAAGTTGTTATTCTATCAAGTACTTTGTGACAAGTATAATTGATCCATCCTAGACTTAGGTTTACCCTTTTGTTTTTGTTTTTTCAATAACATTAACTCTGGTCTCTCCATGACATGAAATAGATTTATAGATTTTGAAGTAAAAATCTGTGGGGGGTTTCATTTTCCGTTGCAGGTTGAATTCATTAATGATCTGTGGGGGGGTCAGTAATCCCATTTCCAAAATGCAATCCCACTCCATATTAACACCACCACAATCTTCCCCAAACCCAAACCCTAACCCAATCCAAAATGCAATCCCAAGACCACCGATTCCCACTCCTCGCCCTCTCACCTCGTTCATCCGAAACCCACTAGAACAAGTGTGGTTGACCTGTTCAAGACATACCCCATAAATTGCTTAATGATATGACTCAATATGGTATTCTATGATGCTCTTTCAGAGAACATTTGTTGGGGTTGATTTTTTAGTGTATTTCAAGAGGTTTATCTTCGAACGAATGATCCACGCGTATGCAATATTGTGTCATTTTCTGATGCCATTGGTGAGCTAAAAGTGGAGGTAATACTAAATGACTTCATTTGAAGTTATGATAAATAAATACACATTTCTGCCTTGAATTCAACTTTATCATATTCTTTTGTAACACTAGGTGAGACTGGCACTTGTTGAAGCTTTTAAGGGGCTTTGCCAATAGTCAGTATTTTGAAATAAGTTATGCTTTTTAGATTCTAAAGGTTGGCTTTCTCCTTAGTTTTGTTATATGCATGGTTCACAATTACAGCTAATTTAGTTGCCGCATGCCACTAAAGAATCAAGAGTTATTTCTTAATAAGGATAACTCTCAGGCTTTCTTTTCTTTGTTTACATCTACCATGATAGTTCAAGAGTTCCCATTTTTGTTTGCGCTTGTTATACAAAAATATGATATCATATCACTGTTCATATATTTTATAACTTTGTTTTGTTCTATTGAATGTTTTTTGAAAGAGTTGGGTGAAGTTAAACATTTATATATTTGAGGCTTGGTTGTTCTTGTATTCATGTCTTCCAATTTTCGCAGGCGGCAGCATCCATTGAAGATGGAAAAAGAATCCTTTTTAGGTTTGACAGAGCTGCCTTTCAGTGTTTTATCCAATACCGAGATTATTGTTATGAACTCCCTGCCCTCCTTCCTAACTTCATTATGTGTCGACCGATCAAGAGCTGCAAGCAACATCCATGTCAGTAATGATCCATAATTTTATCTTTCATTATTATTGTGTGATACCTTAGACAATCTTTATGGATTTGAAGTTCAAGTTGTAACTGTAGCTTGTTTGCATAATTATTATTGTGTGATACCTTAGACAATCTTTATGCCACTTCTTTTGATTTCATTTCAAATTTCACATGAGTTTGTGAATTTTGAAAGAGGAGTTAATGAGTTATTACTTTACTTTTCAGGTCCTTACATCAGTAGTGCTTAAGGCGAGATAAGTCATTTGGGACGTGATATTTCTGATGCTCATTACAAGGCTAGGTTTAAATTTGGCAAATTCATGTTTTGTTATTTTGGATGTATGATTTAATTTTGGATGTATGATTTAATTTTTGGATGTATGATTTAATTTTGGATGTATGATTTAATTTTTTGGATGTATGATTTAATTTTTTTATGATGTATGATTTAATTCAGGTTTAAATACAACAAATTCATAGATATCACTATTAAAAAATATTTTGGATGTATGATTTAATTTTTTTTGTTGCAAATATAAAAAGGAAAATACATAAAAACTGAAAAAAAATTTAAAAAAAAAAATTAAACAATGGGCGCGCTTTTAAGGAAGTCTTTGCCTATAGGGGACAAGTTTGGGCAATGGGCAATGCTTTTTAGGAAGCGCGCCTATCCGAGGACGTGTTTGGGCAATGGGTGGCGCTTTTTAGGAAGCGCGCCTATTTGAGGACGTGTTTGGGTAATGGGTGGCGCTTTTAGGAAGCTGCGCCATTGTTGGAGTGAATACCCAGCGCACACGTTCAAAGAATCGCTAAAAAGCTGCCCATGGATGAAAAAAAAAGCGCGCCTATATACTAATTCTGTTGTAGTGAAAAAAAGCGCTGCCTATGGATTGTTCTTCATCTCAAAATCAAGATTTTATGGGTTTAATAAATGTGTGTGGTTTAATTAAATTGTGTGCTCGTTCTGTGAGAAAGAGAAGATGAGTTCTATTTTGAGATTTGGAATGAGAAGAAATAATGGTGGTGAAGAACGAGAGAGAGAGAGAGAGAGAGAGAGAGAGATGAAGTTTGAGGTTTGAACCATTTTGTTCTGTTGAATATTAAGGATTTGATTGTGGAAATAAGAGTTGAATGGAGAAGAATATAGTGATAAGAAGTGAGAGATAGAGATGAGATGAGGTGGGGAGAGAGGATAATGGAAAAATTTTGTAGGGGTAAAGCAAAACACCCCTATTTGCGAAGAGGTAAAAACGTATTTAAAAATGCCACATAGACATTTTTTGTAACGTCCATCTAACAGAAGGACTAAAACCAAAAAAGTTGATTTTGCAAGGGGTTTTTTAAAAAAAAAAATTGCAGGAGGTAAAAGCAAAACACCCCATATTTACAGGGGGTAAAAACATATTTAAGCCTATTTTTGTTAAACATCACTAGTAAATTATTTTTATGATGTGGCGCAATTGCCCCCACACCTCTCAAGGTGGATCCGCCATTGAGTTGAGGGGAGGGAAGTCATGAGCCCAAAACCTAGGCTCGTTCCTATTTGCTCGTTAATTAGATATTAGCGAGGGGGTTCATCGAGAGAATCGTGTAGTGGTTGTCCGGTGTTATGCTAAGCATTGATATTGTAGCTATCCAGACTTTGGCTACGAGTAAAAGATGAATAAAACATCGTGAGTCTAGTTGTGTGTGCTCACGAAATAACTTTATGAGATTTTGTAATCTCATCCTTGGGCAAAGCGAATCAAAGAAACAAAAGTAGCTGATGGAATAGTTACTTAGTTTATTGATAAATCTTATAGATCAAAGTATTAGGTTGCTTAGCTTTTACCCTATATTGACTTCCCAAATAAATATTTCCCCAGAAAAACACATCCTACGAGAACCGCGTTTTCTGCGTGTGGCAACGGGGACCATATCAATAATAGGCAAAGGACTAATCCAAACTTTATTTGTTATCACTATTTTTTTTTCTTTATATGACAATGCAACGCACTTGGGTCATGCCCCATGCAGTCAGAGCGTGGAAAAATAATATCCATTATAATACTTTTTTTTGGTATTTTCTTTGTGTAATTGTATAGATATTAATCTTTCGAGCTTAACAAAATCACAATAGGCAACAAAACTCTCACTAGATTTAATATCGTTGCATGTCTAATGCTGGATTCAAACTCAATACATTGTTTAAACTGGAAGAGACTTCAACTAACTCATCTAAATGTTCTTAGGTATCTCCATTATAATATAAAGTTCGAAGTAGAATCAAATTATTTTTTAGGATTTATAGAAATATTGCAAAAAATATTATCAACATTATCATTTTTAAATAAAAGTATTTCTTTTTGTAAAAAATTAAAGTAGTGGTGTGCATTTTCATCAAACATAAGTGAAAGAAGTAGTAATATTGTTATAAAAATATAATTTAATCTGCTGAATAGTGAACGTTATTTGTCAAAAAAAAAAAGTGAGGTTCCAATAGTAAAGGACAATTATATTCTTAACTCACTCCCACCAACCTACCACTTTCCTTCCTTGTTTATTCCCCACCCAGTTATTCCTTCCCCTGTTACAATTTCCCCCTACCATGCGTCCATGCCGCGGATCAACTTTCTTGTTGACAAAACCACCCCTCACCAAACTTATTTTTTCTAAAACCATTTGCAACACTTTCTGTTTTTTTATTGATAATAATATAATTTTGAAGTTGTTTCTAACCGGACCGATCACTATTTTTAGAGACTTGACTGAATAATACTCACTTGAGGAGGAAGGAACACTGCCTATACCTACTCCATCGGTTGGCTCTCGCCCTCCAAAAGAGTATCTTCATTTATTGGCTGAGAGATTCATCTGTAACAGGAGACAATATTTATTAGGCTCCCTATATCTTCTCTCTTTTGTTTTGTAACGACCGCAACAACCATATTTTATAGTAACTTCCATTAATTATGATGTATGTACTATATATATATACCGCCCTTTGAGGCTAATGAAGGGATTCACGCCTTTTTACTCTATGCATTTCGCTAATATTGCTAAATTTTAGAATTTTGGCGCCCATCGTGGGGCCGACAAAATTTGATCCTACACCACACCGCAACAAATCTCATTTTCGATTTTCAATCACTGTGCGATGGTGACCACATGTAATGGAACCAATGATTCGACCAGCAATGGCGATCCAAGGGTTAAAGAACTACTAACAATAGTTTAAACTCTGCAAGCACAAAATGCAGAACAAGAATGCAAAAATGAAAAACAGTGTCATCCTTCTTAGGCCCTAGAGGCGAGGGAAAGGCAGTTGCACGAACATATATCTAACCGACATGCAAAGATCTACTTAGGTACTCAAAGCCACTAGGACAACGTTGAGGGCTCTCCATTCATTCTCAGCAGAGATCCAAGCGGTAGAAATACCCCTTATATTTTGAGAAACTGTCATTGACAATCCTCAGAGCCCTGTCGACGTGTTTCAAACCCATATGTCCATTTGTGGTGGCAGTGATGCCACCGACTGCAAAATGTTTGCAAGAACTCTAACAGAGGTAGTCCTCAAATGGTTTAGGGGACTACCCGTTGGCTTGATATTTTCTTTCAAGGATTTGGCTAGCAGTTCTCGGGTAACAAGAAAAAGAAGGTCGGGTTTGGTTAATTTATTTTATTTGTGTCAAGGAGAAAATGAACCTCTTAAAAGTTTTTTTTGGATCAGTTCAATAAACAACCATGCTGGTTGAATCAGATAAAAAGATTTTTATGGAGGCCTTCTTGAAAGAGTTAAGAAGCGGAGGATTCAGCAACACACTTACTGTTTGGAAACCCTGAACAATGGATGAAGTCAAAATACGAGCGGACAAAATCATAGAAGTTAAGAAATGAATCTCTAAAAAAAAAAGGAGAAAGAGACTAGAAAACATGATGATTATAAAAAGCTTGCTATTTTTTCTCAAGTGGAAAATGCTTACTATTCTTGTCCTTCTATTATGCAGGTGAATTACAATAAGACTGAGCATGCTGCCTCTATAATTAAGCCTAGTGCCAAACCTTGGTCTGAAAAATCCCACCAAGGAAACAAGATAGTGAACAAAGTGTCAAAGTGGCTAGTTCCATTGATAGCCAGGGACATGTGCCCATGGAAGCGTATGGGGTTATCAAACATCATAATACTACTCTGTTACCATGAATATTATTTGTTGGAATTGTAGAGGCATTGCCTCAAACGACTTTTCTAGGCTCATGATGGATATCTTTCAAGACTACTCTTGCTCTTTTGTTATTTTAGTTGAAACCCACACTAGTGGGATTGTAGCTAAGCGTATTTGTAAATGTATTGGTCTTAATGGCTCCTTTCTTCGTGATGTTGTAGGTCAATCTGACAGCTTATGGTGTTTATGGGATACGAACCAATGGACCATTGATATAATTTCCTATTCCTCCTAGTTTATTCACATGAAAGTTCAATGGAGAGACAATGTTCCTTGGTTGTTGACTGCGATGTAAGGGATCAACCCAATATGCTAAGAAGCAAGAGCTTTAGAGATAGGTGGGCCTTGGTCAGTGATAAGAGACTTTAACGCTAATATTTCTAAGGAGGAGATATGTTCCCCCTTCCATACCCCCAACGCATAAAACATGGTATAATTAATCCTATTAACCAATGTGATCTTATTGATGCAAGTTTCTCTGGTGATCCCTTCATGTGGGAACGTGTCCCCACTCATAAGCGGCTAGATAGATTACTAGTTGATCTGCCTTGGAGACTTTGGTTCAATGATGTGAAAACCTCTACCTTCCTTTCTTCAAGTCCGATCATAGGCCTGTTGCCATCCAGTTTGAAAGTTCTATAAGGAAAAATAGGTATTGGTGCCCTTTTCGCTTTGAAGCGGCTCGGTTCTCGCCATGATTTTGATATGTTGATGCAGGAGACTTGGAACCAGAGTACTTCAAACCTTAGGAGAAAACTTGTAACGTATGCAGTTAGCTCTAAAAAATTGGAATAAAAAACTTTTGGTAACATTAGGGAAATAAAGCGGAAGTTGTTTAGGGGCCTTAAAAAATTTGACAAGAAGCTTCTAAATGGGAGAAATCAATACTTGGTCGAAGCCCATCACGAAGCTTGGAAAGCCTATGAATAAGTTTTGATGCATGAGGAAATTTTATGGTTCCAAAAATCTAGAACCAAATGGCTTGACCTTGGTGATAGAAACACGAAATATTTCCATAGAGCACTACTATTCGTAGGAGAAGAAACCATATTTCTTCTCTTCTTATTAACGAGCAAGGCGTGAGGATTGATAATCCTGCTTAGCTTGAATTCATGGCCACCAGTTTTTTCAAAGACCTATTTACCTCAAATGATACTTTGGGTTTTTTCCTTTGTAGGGCACTTTCTCGAAGCTGGGAACTCTTGAGATGGAGATGTTGGGTAGCGACTTCACTAGTGCTGAAATTGCCTACACGGTCAATAGCATTAGTTCCTTCAAGGCCCTGGGCCCAGATGGTTTCCAAGCTATTTTTTACCACAGTCAGTGGGCCACTATTGCTGACGAATTTTGTCATATGATTAAGGATATGATAACTAACCCTACCATGGTGGGGGCTATTAATGACACTTTTATCACTATCATCCCTAAAATTGAGCTGGCAACTTCTATGAAGCAGCTTAGGGCTATTCGGCTTTGTAACGTATCCTATAAGACGTTTGTTAATATTCTATCCCTTCAAGCCGATAGCATCCTTCGTAAGCTTATTGGGCCGAAACAAAGCTCTTTTATCCCTAAATGGCAGAGTCGTGATAATATTATCATGTTGCCCAAGAAATCTTCCATTCAATGAGATAAAGGAAAGGTTGGTTGGATGGCTATCAAGAAAGATCTTGAGAAGGCCTATGATAGACTTTAATGAGAGTTTATTAAGGATACGTACCTTGTATGACATAAGTTTTCCTAATAATATTTTCTATCTAATTTGGCATTGCATTACGTCTTCTAATATGAAACTCCTTTGGAATGAGGAATCCCTTGGTGAGTTCAAACCTTCTCGAGGGATTTAGTAGGGTGATCCCATTTCCCCTACCCTTTTGTGATGTGTATTGAGCGGCTTTTCCATCTAGTTGAGCTGGCAATAAAAAATAAAACTTGGCTTCCCATCCAACTAACTAAAAGATGTATTATTATTTCTCACCTTACGTTTGCTGACAATATTTTATTATTTGCAGAGGCCTCAGTTGACCAAGCCCAAATTATAAAGCACATCCTTAAGACATTCTGTGATTGCTCCGGGAAGAAAGTGAGTTAAGAGAAAACCAGTATCTTCTTCTCTAACAATGTTATTAGATGTACACTTTGGCATATCCGTTATGAGCTTGGCTTCCAATTAACGAATGTTTGGGAAAATATTTGGAGGTCTCGATTTTGCACCAGAGAGTTTCTAAAGATACATCCTATTTCATCACAGTCAGAGTTAATGAACGACTTAGTTCATGGAAGGCCTGAACCTTATCCTTGGATGGTAGGGTCACTCTTACTAAATTAGTCATCTGATCCCTTCCTACTTATGTTGTGCAATCGCGCCTTATACCCAAAGGTATGTGTGATGACTTAGACAAAATTTGCTGCTCTATTATTTGGGGTAATGCCGAAGGTCAGCGTAAGCTTCATCGTGTTAGTTAGGACAACTTATGCCAACATAAGAAGAATAGGAGTTTGGGGTTTCATGACATGAGTTATTAGAAGTAAATATCATTGTAGCACCACAAGCTTTCCTCGTGTCAGTTCCAATAGACAAGGATCCAACTTTTGGTCTGGTCTCACACAATCCTGGGATCCCTTCAAGCACAACCTAAGATGGACTCTTGGAAATGGGGAAAGTGCTTAGTTTTGAAGAGATAATTGACTTGATAATTATGTCTCTCTTCAAAACCACCTAATTCTCCCCTTAGGAAGATGAATTGGGCAGGAGGGTCTGTAGTTACGTCTCTTTGGACGGTAACTATGACAACAACAAACTTCCCGGTTTGCTCCCACATTCGTTGTTGCAATACATTTTAAATTCGCCAATTCCTTCCGTGCAACATGGTTGGGATTGTTTTTTGGGAATCAAAATCCAGTTGGGAATTTTCAACCAAATCTACTTACCTATCGCTTTGTGGCTCCTCCCAGCATCCTGGTAAACGCTTGTTCAAGTGTGTGCAAATGGCATGGATCAGAGAGAGAGTTCAATTATTTCTATGGAAAGCATTGCACCAGGTGTTAATGACTAATTCCGAGAGATTTCAGAAGGCATACCACTTCATGTGAGCTTTGTCCCATCTGCGACGGCACTCCTGAATCCCTTTTTCATCTCTTCCGTGATTGCCACAAAATCAAAATGTTTTGGGGATGGTTAAAGGCATTGTCTCAATCTATTTTTTTTCAAGTGAAAGCTCCTGGAACGTTTGGCTTTTAAATAACCTAAATCCCAGCCTTAGGGTTTCTGGGGACGCCAATTGGAGCCTTTATTTTGGTATCTCTATGGATTACGATCTAGTTTGCTAGGAATTTCATGGTTTTCAATAAGAATTCTACTTCTTTTTATGCTTTTTTAACACAAATTATGAACTAGGTAAACAATGTGCTCATCGCTTCAGAGAATTTGGGGAAAGTTTTCGGGGTCGGTCATGACAGCCTCCTAGCTTTCCCTTTGTTTGTATTCCTCCGTTGATTAATTCCCTTACCCTGAATTGCGATGCTTCAGTAATTGAAAAACATGTCACATCCTTGAAGCTGAGCTCTGGCGTATCTTCCACGACCTCAGATTAGCGTGGAATAGAGGCTTTCAAAAGTTGACTGTTGAATTCGATTGGCCATGGCCATCAAGCTACTCAAGGCATCGTGTTCTAACCTCCACAACCCATCTCCTTTACTTGCGAGGATTAAGACCATCTCGGGTACGCAATTGTGTAGCTAACCATCTTGCCAAGGATTGCTTTGCTTCACACTCTGACCGTGTTATTCATAACTCTACTCCTTCTGACATCTCTCATAGGTTGAGAATTGATAGTGATGGCGTCATGTTTGCTAGTGTTATCTAGTTTGTTGTGTTTTGGGGCTTTTACCCCTTTTGTATCCACAAAAATAAGTTACCTAACAGTTTAATAAAAGTAATTATTTTTAGCAATATAAAGGAAATTTAATATGTCCAACCTCTTGTTTTTTTTTTGACAAAAAAACAATGTGAACCAACCTCTTGTTTAGGGTGAGAAAGTTAATAGTGATTTTATTGTTGATCATGTCAAATGTTTATTTTGGAGTTGGTTTATTTATAGGGTGGGTAGTCGCTCTAATTATTCTACTACCTTGTGGTGGAATAATGCCCTCTATGTATGAACAATGTCTGATTTCGATTTGTAGTTTGGATTCGAGCATCCATAATGCTCCATCAATAAATAATTGCTTATCCAAAAAAAAATTCCAAACCAACTTTTAATAACAATTATAACAATAGAAAGAAAAATAGATAATTCTAGGAAGTCTCCTCAATGGCAATCTTGTTATAACTCCTAAATAAGAGGGCTAAAAGAAACCAATCTCAATTCTTATTTCACCTATAAAACCCATATCATCCATCCATCCACCACTCAAACGTATCTTCCTCACATTCGAAAACACGAAACACTCATTTTCTCCACTCCTTCTCAGTCCACAAAACAAAAAAATGGCTTCACGCTACGAACTCGAAGTAAAACTAACATCAGCACGAGGACTCAAAAACGTGAACTGGCGCAACGGCATAACCAAACCATACGGCGTCGTTTGGGTAGATTCAAAAAACAAATTCTCAACAAGCGTAGACGAAAACGGCGACACAGAAGCCAATTGGGATCAAACTCTCGTTATCCCATTACCACCAGAACCAATTGAAGATCTCACTCTTCACATCGACATCGTCCACGCCGGCTCAGAAGATAACACTAAGCCACTCATCGGCTCAGCTCGGCTCAAATTAGTCGATGTTCTCGACGATGTTGGAGTCAACGAACCTGTTAGCCGATCGTTGACTCTTAAACGACCTTCTGGTAGACCACACGGAAAGGTTGATATTAAAGTTGTTATTAGAGAATCTGGTTATCGTGCACCGGGTGCGTATTACGCTCCTCCTTATGGTGTTCCACCTCAAGTAAATTCATCACGGGATTATTCCCCTGCGGGTTACGGTTACGGTGCACCACCGCCACAACCACCACAGGATTATGGTTATCCTACTGCACAACCAGCGGGGTATCCTTATAATGCAGGGCAGCAAACGGCGTCGTATGGTGGGGGATATAGTCAGGGATATGGACAAGGGCAAGGAGGTAATTATGGTTATTCGACGCAAACGGCGTCGTATGGAGAAGGACAGGGGCAAGGGGGTAATTATGGTTATGTGGAGGAGAAGAAGAAGAGTAAGTTTGGGGGAATGGGGACAGGATTGGCTGTGGGTGCGGTAGCTGGGGTTCTAGGTGGAATAGCGTTAGTGGAAGGTGCGGAGTATGTTGAAGATAAGATTGCTGATGATGCGGCTGAGAAAGTTGAAGATGATATTGGTTTTGATGGTGATGATGATGGTTATGATGGTGATGATTTCTAGAGAATTAAAACTTTGGTGATTTGTGTTTTTGTGGTGAAGTTAATAAAATAATGTTGCAGATTGGAAGATGAGTTGTGTGTGTAAACTATGCATATGTTGTTTTGTTTTACTATTGTTCAATTATATATTTTATTTTCTGTTATTGATTGATGGAGTTTTATTTTGGGAAATGCCGGATTATATGTGCTAGAAATTTATAAGATGGAAAGAAAAATCTATGTAATTTTAGAATGAATTTTTATTCATTTTCCCATTTTATTATAAGAAGGAAACAGCAAACATCTATCTAATCAACATTTTATAAGACTTTTTTTTTGTAAAAAGAAAAAAACAAAAAACATTTTATATGGGTATACATTGTTGGACTGTAAAGTTTATTTTACCATAAATCAATCAAAAATCAGTGTATGTATATTTTTTTTTCCAAGTAATTGGTGCGCATTTTTCATCGACTTTGCCCACGATTAAATTACGTTGGGGAATTTGGTTGTCCATGAGTACCTGACTTTGTCGGCCTGTATGTTATCTCCTCCAATAGAGTTTTTAGCATATCCAATATTCGAAACTGAAACTTTGAGGTGAGATTCAAGTCCAGTTACCACTCACTAGAAATCTTTGTATGTATGAATGGTTCAAAAAAAATTAAATATTTTTTTGACGTGTCAATTATAATTAAATGACAGTGTAAAATATCTCTAAACTTTGTAACTTGTTTTGTATGAAATTCGTAATAATTATTGGTAAAATTATTTTGTTTTTTTGGTGGGAAAGGGGTATTAATGAAAAATAGGGAAAGACCAACAAGTGGTATTGGGCATGAAATTGATTGTAAGATTTGTTGCTACTTGCCAGTTACAACTTGACCAAAGAATATTCGATACAAGTTGGGGAACAAAGGACTACCTTTGGAAAGATCGCAATTTGTTGTCATAAAAAATAGAGAAAGTTAGCTACAAAGTTACATGAAAGCATTTGAAAGGTAGTTAGTTTTTTTTATTGGTCAGAGAAAGGTGGTTAGTTGATAAGTGATTTATAATTTAGTAATGTCATTCAGCCAGATACCTTTAGCTAAAAATAGTCAAAAATCAACCTACAACACCAATTAATTAATCAAGTTTGTTAGTTCATTAACCAACCTGCATTTTCACAGTTTTCTAAGCTATTGACTAAAAACTTGATTAATTGATTAATATCTTAAAAAACTTGGTTAATTAGTGTTGTAGGTTGGTTATTTGGTTAAAAACTTTTGTCCAAGTATCATTATTATTTATTTGTTTTATATATTCGTTTCTCTTTTAGTTCCAAAAGTTATTCATATTCGGACCCTACTAGATGAAGATGAAGTTAGAAATTTCTTCACAACTTGCTTTTGGTTGTGGAATGGAATGGTATAATAAACAAAGTTCACACTATTAGGTGGAAAGGGAACATGAACCCAGGCCCAACCTTATGGATACTAAATGAAACCAAGGCCAAATCTTTGGGCTTTTACATTGTGTTTGGATTAGTTGAAGGGTTTTTTTTTGTACCCCCACCCCATCCCCTCCCACCCCCACCCACACTGAAAATCCCAAAATGCCCTTGTGAAAACGTATTTTTTTTTAAATTTTTTTGACCAATCGTATATACACATGGGGGGGTGTATATACGGCCCTTACATTTGGGCATCGTATATACACCCCCCAAGGCGTATATACGATTGGAAAACCCCCACCTTAATCGTATATACGCCTTGGGAGGTGTATATACGATGGGCAAAAAATAGGGGCGTATATATACCCCCCTCAGGTGTATATACGACCCCCATTGTATTTTTTAAATTTTTTTTAAGTCAAATAAAAATTATATAAGTCCTGAAAATAGGTTTTGTGTGTAGTTCGTTAAAATGTGACGATGTTATACGTCGAACGTATAATTTAGGCTAAAAAATCGGTTGTCGGGCAACATACTCCGATCGTAATTTAGGCCAAATTCCATCGTTTACTATTTTTTACGATTTTTTTTAATTTTTCATAGTCTCCAAAAAATCTGAAAAAAATTGTATAGACTTATTTTGGTTTTGTTAGATTTTTAGTGGTATTTTTATAATTGTTTGGAGTAGTTTTGACTATTTAACGAATTTTTAGTAGTCTTTTAGTAATAAAAATTAAAACAAATTATTAAAAAAAATAAAAAGTGCATCGTATATACCCCTTTGAGTACGTATATACGATTGGACAAAAAATAGCCATCGTATATACATACTCAAGGGGTATATACGATTTATTTTTTTATTTTTTTAAAAATTAAGTTTCAAAGGGCATTTTGGGGTTTTTGTTATTGGGTGGGGGTGGGAGGGGATGGGGTGGGGGTCCAAAAAAAAAACCGTTAGTTGAAAGTGGGAGAAGAGGAAAAAGAGATGGAAAACATTATTCCCACATTAAGAATGTGTTTGGTAGAAGAGAAAGAGAAAAAATAAAGTGACTTCCTATTGTTTGATATACGAAAAAAATAGAAAGAGAGAGGAGAGACATTAGTTTGGTACTTTTTTTTTATTTCTCTCCAAAAGTCAGAAGAAAAAGAGAGGATAATAACTAAGAAGAGCTTGACCGTAAAAGAGAGGATAATAGGCCTTAAGTTGTCACAATTTCAATTTTACAGTTATTTTGTTCACTTTAACTTTTATCTAATAAAGTATTTAAATTAAATATTTAAGTAATTAAAATAAACATTTAAATAATTTAAATTACTATTTAGATAATTAAATTTAAAAATAAAATAAATAATTAGATAATTAAATTAATGAATAGATATATTGTTTTTTAGTTCAAGGTGATGTTTTGAAAAACTAAACCAACTAAGTGGTTCAACTAGTTATTTGAGTAGTTCGGCCGCAATATCAAACCAAGTGACACATATCTCTCCCGTATTTCTCTTCTCTCTCGTAAACCAAACAACACTCACCCCAATCTACTCTACTTCTCAACTCTTTCTCTCTTCCCTTACTCTCTCTCTCTCACCTATTTCTCTCTTCCCAACTTCTTTTCTAAACCAAACATGTACATTTTCTCACGTTAAAGCTGAAAGGGAAAGGAACTTTGACGTAATATTTCTAGAATATGCTGTAAGTTAAGTAGATGCTGAAGAATCCAAGACAATGTTTGCGCACGACATGATAGGGTTGATTTCGTTTTGGCTACTTTGAAAAAAACCTTTAATCATATTTTAGAGAAGTAAGCTTCATAAGCTAATATATATATATATATATATATATATATATATATATATATATATATATATATATATATATATATATATATATATATATATATATATATATTGATATTTTGGAACTTTTTTGGGTGTTTATTTTCAGCTGAGAGCACACGTTACCAACGACCTAAAAGTAAATGTCCACTACATATGGTTTTCCAATGGAATTTGGAATATATACCAAAAAACATGATTGATTTATTTTTCTTAAAAGGGAATAATGCTTTTGTAAATTATATACAATTACCATTAGAATAAAATTAAGTTAATATTAAATAATAAAAATATGTGTAATATATATGAGTTGGTTCAGTAATAAAAAAATAATATGTTAGTTGGTTACAATAATTATCATTATACTAAATACTATTTAATTTGGTTATAAATTGTTGGGTTAAATATGTTTGTGGTCCTTATAAAATTTCGGTTTTTTTTTTGTTTATACTCTCTCTAAAAGTTTCCACCTATTTTTGGTCTCTACATTTTATTTATTCATCAATTTTAGTCCCTCATATTTTTTAATAACGCTTCATGATTTTTAATATATAGTGGTTTTTTGACCTTTTATAAGCGCTATTAAAAGTCATGAGAGAATAAAACAAAAAAACTCAAACTTTATAGAGACCAAAAGTAGGTGAGCATTTTTTGAGGGACTAAAAATAAAAAACCTAAATTTTTATAGAAACCACGGATATCATTAACCCTAAATTGTTTTTTTTTTGTCGAATGCTGCATTGATTAAACAAAGGGCACGACCCAAACCAATACAAGCCATAGGGCCCAACAAGTAGAACCCAGTTCTAACTATGGTCTTTGCTTTTCTCACGCCCCTCCTACTCAAAACACACCCCATAAGGGTGTGAAATGACCAAAAGGCCAGCCAAAACATCTTTTTTTTTCAAGAATTTTCACGTGTTAAATTCTTGACGTCTTTTCGCTGTGAAATGACCAACAGGTTCGAACGACATCGTTCGAGTGTGTTAAATCTTGATTTCACACCCTCTTGTGTGTAATTCCCCCTGTTCGAATGGGGTCATGTGTAACACCCTCATATTTCTATCTAGTAGAAATACTAAAGTGTACCTTTTTAGCATACATCAGAGATACATTTCCTGCTTAGATTTACATCTTTACAAGAATAGCGGAAACGATACATAACTTAGAACAAATTCAAATTATAAATCGAATACAAAGATACAAGGGAAAACCATAAATAACAATAGAAGAACTACACTTCAATTTCCTTCTCGTGCACGCCATCTACTCGTGCCATAAATGAACTTCTTTCCCTGTTTCTCTGTAAAACAACAACATATGATAGGGTGAGATAACATATCTCAATGAGTCTTACCGTGACCCCTTACCTATCACTCGGTCCAATTATAAAATCTTGTTAACTTCGTGATTTATTAAATAAACCATGCACGTTACTAATTACACAATACCGATCGCAAACACCGCTAATCCGACAAACAAGCGGTGCATTCATAACGTCAAAACAATTGTACAATACCGACTGCAAACCTGCTAATCCCGACACGGTACAATCCCAGTGAACCCTATCATCGAGAGCCTAGGTTTAGGGGCTCATGACTTCCCCCTCCTAGTATGCTAACTTGGGTGGGTCGGACTAGACATAATATATATATATATATATATATATATATATATATATATATATATATATATATATATATATATATATATATATATCAGTTCAAACACAATTTTGTTCTTAGACATTGATTCCCACACGTGATCTAAGTTTTCTGTTTTTCTAGAGTTTTATAGATTCAACCAAGTCAAACCAAACCACATTCAAAACATAGCAATATCATCCATATATAATATAAGTGGTTAGGAAAAGGATTTGAAACAAGTTTGAAGTCGAACGGAGCGTCGAAACGAAACATCGGATATTGGGGACATAAAGACTTCATAACTTTGCCCATTTTCATTCCGTTTCGTTCTCCGATCGATCCCAAACTACGTTTCGATCCAAATTCAACCACAACAGCTACAACATACACATATTCCAGTACAACAACATCAATCGCAAGCACTTTACATCAAGGAGTTCACTTCGAGATTTGTAATGACACAAACCGACATTTTTGCACACAACATAAATGCAGAATTTTCCTACAGCAGTGCACCTGTTTTGACCAATGATTTAAAATAGCAAACGACATCGGATTTCTACAAAAGACCACTCATTGGAAAGCTCTCTGAGTGTAGTTTCTACGTACGATTTTCATTTTCCGAAATAAGCATCCAGTTGGTACAGTTTTACAAAATACTACACTGAGGTACCAAAGATTGATAGATTTGTTGCCCAACTTACAATCCAATTTTCTTTCTCATTTCGAAATGAAATTTGGTGAAACCAGTGCCTACTTTGTAGGGAATTATTCCACCACGAGGTTTTTTGAGCTTCACAAACCTTAAGCTAGCTTCAATATCCACATACAAGCGACCAAATACCCAAAACTCCTCTAATCTTCATCTTTGAGCTTGAATGGGTCACCCATGGCAAAATGAGATTGAGGAGGAATCAGTCAATGAAACTTGTACCAATGGAAAGAGAATTGAAAATGGAGTGGAATGTTGGAAAAATTACTTACTAACCTTGAGGATCCATGGAGATCCTTTCTTCTTCTTCCTCTTTTCTTCTCTCTCTTTTCTCTTCTTCTCTCGCTTTCTCCCCTCTCTCTCTCGATTCCGGTTTCTTTCTTTTTCTCTTTCTTTCTTTCTTTCTTTCTCCTTTTATTTCCTTTTCTTTTCCCCTTTCTCCCTTTCTTTTATGTGTACTCTCTCTCTCTCTCTATTCTTCTCTCTTACTTTCCCTTTCTTTATTCACACAAGTGTGAAATGAGAGAGTACTTGGATAATTTTGTGTCTTGTAGCTCATTTAGTGTGAGTGGTATAAAGACTAAAATACCCTTAGTGTTCTAATTTCCACTCAATAATGCATTTAAATTATATACTCAAGCAATTATAAATTACTTTCATGACAACCTCATATCCGTGACTTGATTTACTACCTACTTGAGTAATAAATCACTCGTTAATTTCTTAATTCGAAATTAACGAAATTAGGGATGTTACATCATGCGAACCTATTCGAACAACCTTGTGCGAACACCCAATTTTTTTACAAAAAATGGACCCTCACACCACATTCACCAATTTAATTGCGTTCACATGAGGTTGTTCGAACCATCATTAAACATGTCCTCCCAGCGTTTCACGCGAGGTTATTGTTGGAATAAATTTTGTTAAAGGGTGTGGAAGAGTAGGAGGGGGAGTGGGAAAAAGCAAACCCCCTAACCGTACTGTCCACAACCCGGGCCCAGTAAAATAAGCCCAACAAAGGCCCAAAACGAAACAACAAACCAAATAAAACACACAAGTACACTAGTCAGCAAGTACAGACACATTCTCAACTAGTTTCACTTCGCAAACTTCAACCCTAAATGTTTCAGTCGAATCAAACCGCCATTCTAACGAACATTAACCACGAAGGACACCTTAGGAATGCAAATTGTTGGTGGAATCAGCCATTAAAGCTTGCTTGAGGATTGGTGTGAGCAACCATACCCCTTTGAGATACCCAGGTAAATATACATCTTCGAAACCTCTCCTTCATAGATTCAATGTCTGCACCGATGCCCCTAATCTCTCTGTGAGGTGTAGATTGAGGACGGTCTGAACTGTTTGGCTCATGAGTGATTGACAAAATTTCAGCATTCAGAGCATTGGATTGAATGATTGTCTCCACCGGGTTAGGCTACTTATTTTGAAATAACACTTCATTTCACATCTTCCAAATGCTCCACAGAATAATGAAAATGAAGTTTCTAACATCTTGATTGTTTGTAGCAGCATGTATCTGTTGTTGCACCCATTGTTGAATTGTTGAGAGACCGATTGGGGTTGGAGGAGGGCAAACTTGGACCCAAAAAAAAATCTCGTTCTCTACAATTTTGCTTTGATAAATGTATTCTCCACAATTAATACAACCATAATATTAGGGGTAAAGTTGGAAGGATGTAGATAAAATATAATTGGGTTTGTAAAACATCATAAGTTTTGAAACAAAATTAAATATTAAAACATCAAAAGATTTGGGACGGAGGGGGTACTTTTTTAAAAATATATACTACAAATCATTTTTCTTATAAGGATGTGTCAAAACCTTAAAATGCATACAAAATGGGACGGATGGAGTATATTCTTTTGCCACTCTTGCATTAAATATACTCCCTCCGTCTCAATTTAGGTGTCATGTTAGTCAATTTTCTTTGTCTCAAATTATTTATCACTTTAGAGTACCAATGCAACATTTAAAATTTGTTTCCAACAATACCCTCATTTATTATTTATATTTTCAACTTTTCCATTTCTTTGTCCTCATAATAATATAGGGATATTTTAGTCCTATCATACTTTTTGACCATAAATAATAACAAATCCAATCATTTTCTTAAGATCCGCACATAACCTTGAACGACAGTTAAATTGAGACGGAAGGAGTACTAAATATGTACTAAATCATATGTGATAACTTCAATTCACAAAAAGTAATTTAAACAACTCATTTAGTTGCCCTTATAAACTAATATTGGACATTAGTTCTGTATGGTAACAAACCAAAGCCAAATATATATTTTGATTGGTTCTAACTTTTTTTTAAATCAATGTATAATGAAACAAAAACAAAAAATTAATGTATCTAAAACGATTGTAGAGATTAATTCTTCAAGGTATTGAAGATCCATTTAAGAGATTGACTTCTCCAATAAATGTTTTTTCATACTCACCAATCAGGCAGAGATCAAGCCCAAGACTAAATAATTAAAGGATTCAAATATCTATCACTTTGGTTCGAACTTTGAACCATATTTTACGGGATATGATCCACTCCAGTTATAAAATTATCTGCATTTACCTACAACCCCTAAAAAAGAAGTAAATGTTGGGTGGAAAGAGGACATGAACCCAGACCCTTTCTTTGGGCTTTTACACTCTGTTTGGATTAGTTGAAAGTGGGAGAACAGAAAAAGGAGAGAGAAAACATTAGACTAAACAGTTATTTTGGCCCCTGAATGTATGAAACACTGTCTTATATTTCCAAAATGTATCGAAATTGCAAACACATCCTCAAGTGTCTCTTTGATGAGTCATTTTTGTCCTCAAATGGGTTTTTTGTTAGTCATTTTGATCCTCAAATATGTGTTTTTTTTTGTCAATTTAGGTCTTAAAACTACTAAAAAGGACTTATTTATAATTTTGATACATTCAGTGACTATAATGACAACACCTCACACATTAAGGGACCAAAATGACTACTTACCCAAAACACAATTCCCACATTAAGGGTGTGTTTGTAGAAGAAAAGAATGGATGAAAGAGAGAAAGAAAGAAGAGAAAGTGATTCTATTGTTTGGTGTACAAGAGAAATATGATAGACAAAGTGGAGGAATTAGTTTAGTACTTTTTTTTGATTTCTCTCCAAAGGTGAGAAGGGAGAAAGAGGAAATGAGTTCTAAGTTGTCAAAATTCCAATTTTACTCTTAATTTGTTCACCTTAACTGTTAAGAATCATGCTCGACGTTAGATGTCCTCTTCTTCGCACCAAGAGGATACAAAAAGAAAGAAGAGCGCTAGTGGTGGTTTCTTTTAAATACGAGAACTAGGATCTTTTTGTTACTTGTGTGGACTGCTTGGCCACAACGATGATCTGTGTCCTCAACTGCTGACCATGAGGATTGACTCCGGTGAGAGGGGTTAAGGTCTTGATAACCGTGCCGATACCCGGCCTAATATGAGTGGGGGCGGTGCACGGTGGCTCCAGGATGATGCTGCAATGGGTGGTTCAAACCCAGGGTGTGATGTTAGGTGTAATCATTGGGATGGACCGATTACAAAAAGCATAATTAATAGAGAAGGATCAGTTTTGGAATTAGAGGAAGTAAAGCAAAGTATGGTGAATGCTTTCAAGAATCCGCAGTCACTATTTTCTCTCTCTCCAAACAATACTATTAATGCCACTATTGAATCCAGTGGGACCACTACTAATACAGATCGACACATGGCAGAAAAGAAGGAGGAAGGGTGTGATGTTATTGAAAGGGAGAAGAAGCGTCGTAGGAATGATGGGGAGGCTCACATGAGTGTGCATGAGACTTCCCATGTAGGAACATACAGTGCCTCATTGGTTAGTTCTTATGCTATTACTCCGTCATCTGAGCCTTTTATACCGGCAAGTCCTGGTAAGTAGGCCTGCTAGGAGCCATGAGTATTTTAAGTTGGAACTGCTGGGGCCTGGACAACTCGAGTGCAACTCCGTCACTCCGTGACCTCGTTCGGACGTATCAACCAGACGTTATTTTCCTTTGTGAAACAATGGTACAAGCTAGTAAGATTGAAGCTTTGTGTGCTCATCTTGGTTATGATTTCTCTTTTGCGGTTAGTAGTATGGGTCGAGGTGGAGGGTTAGTAGTTTTGTGGAACCTGCCTTTTGACTGTCACATTATTAATTACTCTTAGAATTTTATTAATATCTGGGCTTCTCAACATGGTATCCCAACTTCGCGTTTGACTTGTTTCTATGGCTTTTATGAGACTGAGAGAAGAAGAGACTCCTGGAATTTGTTGTGAACTCTTGCTATGGATAATTCACTGACTTGGTGTATTATTGGCGACTTTAATGATCTCCTTTCCAATGAGGAAAAGAGGGGTCGATGTGAGCATCCAAAATGGAAATTGCGTGGATTCCGTGAAGCTGTTCAGGATTGTGAGCTAGTAGATTTATATCTTGAAGGGTATCAATTTACTTGGACTAAGGGGAGAGGCATTGATGATTTCAAGGAAATTAGATAGGGCAAACACAAATCAATCTTGGTTGGACTCCTTTCCTAACTACTGTCTATGTAACTCAGTGATTGATAGATAGGATCATACTCCTATACTTCTCCATTTGGCTAAGCTTGGGCGAAGAAGAAGACAGAGGCAATTTAAATTCGAAAATGTGTGGCTAGAAGAGGACACTCTTGACCCTACAATGACGAAAGGCTCAGAACTTGGGGACGGTATGGATGTTTTAAATCGATTGAAAACTTGCACGGAGGAGATGAATGTGTGGGGTAGAGTTATTCACAAGAGGTATAGAGGAGACATTGAAAAATGTAAAAAAGAGCTTGAAATGCTGCGTGAACTTGATAGCGAGATGGCTTCCAATCGTTATATTGAGGTCCAACAAAAACTCACTGTATTGCTTGTAGAGGAGGAAGCTTTCTGGAAACAAAGATCAAAAGTTCTATGGCTAAAAAGTGGTGACTGCAACTCACAATTTTTCCATGCTTTTGCATTATCCAGGAAACGTCAAAATGAGATCAAAACCTTAACAAGAGATGACGGCAGCTAGGCTCTTAATCATGAGGATATATCATCTACAGCAAAACAATATTTTGTGGACCTCTTTCAAGCTTTGAATGTTGATTTCCAACCAGTTATTGAGGCTATCCCAAATCTGATCTCTAGTGAAGATAATGGCATTCTCTTGCAAGCCTCCATAAAGGACGAGTTTAGCCAAGCTCTCCAACAAATGCACTCCGACAAAGCTCCTGGTCCTGATGGTTTGAATCCGGCTTTCTACAAACGCTCCTGGCATCTTTGTGGTGATGAAGTTTTTCATGCAAGCCAGTATTGGCTTGAAAAAGGGTACTTTCCTCCTCTGCTAAATGATAATAATGTTGTGCTTAAAGATCTCCACCCTATTTCTTTGTGTAATATTGTTTATAAAATTTTATCCAAAGTCTTAGCAAACCGGCTGAAGCCTCTTTGTCTAAATGCATATCTCTTGAACAATCTGCTTTTATTGAAAATCGCTCTATCCTTGATATTGCCATGGTTGCTATAGAAACTATACATCACATGAATTGTAAAGTTGGGGGGCAAAGTGGAGAGGTAGCTCTCAAGATAGACATTAGAAAAGCTTATGATGGAGTCAGTTGGCAGTATTTGAGAGTTGTACCTATTAAGATGGGTTTTCATGAGAAATTGGTGCCTTGGATGATGTTATGTTTGGAAATTGTTGATTATCAGATTATGGTGAATGATGATAGTATTGGGCCTGTGAAACCTTACAGAGGTCTTAGACAAGGATACCCCATATCCCCCTACTTATTTCTATTGTGTGTTGAGGGTCTTACTAGACTTATTCGCAAAGCTAAAGGGAGAGGGGACTTACATGTTATTAAGGTGTGTAGGGGTGCGCCAGTCCTTACACATTTGTTGTTTGTTGATGATTATTTTTTGTTCTTTAGGGCCACAGAAAAAGAATGCAGGGTGATGCTTGATATCCTTAAAACCTATGAGAAGGCATTCAGTCAATCTATCAACTATCAAAAGTCCGAAGTGTTTTTTAGCAAGAATATTTCAACCGCTATGCGTCACTTGGTTTCCACCCTCCTGGATGTCTCAGTAAGTCTTGGCACGGGCAAATATCTTGGTTTACCATCTATGGTGGGTCGAAAGAAGAAAACACTCTTTAGCTATCTCTGGGATTGTGTTTGGTGGAAGATACATAGTTGGTCCGGTAAAATGGAGGAATTCATTGGTTGAATTGGGACAAACTTGCCATGAGGAAAGAATATGGAGGAAAATTGGTTTTCGTCACTTTCACACATTCAATTTGGCTATGCTAGGGAAGCAAGGTTGGAAAGTCATTTCCAACCCCCAATGCTATTATTTCTCGTGTTTTCAAAGCTAAATACATCCCAAGAGGGGATTTTTTTGGGGGCCCTATAGTAGGCATGGCAATGTAACTCGAACCCGCGGGTACCCACCGACCCGCCCCGAGTTTAATGGGGAAAACCCGCATTGACCGGGGACGGGGCAGGTTTCGGGGATGTCGATACCCACCTCGTCCCCACCCTGAACCTGCTCAACAAAACATAAATTAATTATTTTATTTTATTTTATGCATATTTACTCATTCATTTTGTTTCATAAAATTTGTTTATTTTTAATTTTGATCTATTTCCTATAGAAAAGTCTATTTTAATACTTTTAACTTTATTTTATCATTGTATAATTATTATGATTTTATTTTATTAATTATTATAAATATGTTTTTGTATTTTCCTATAAATTTGTAGCGGAAACGGGTACCCGCAGGGAACCCGTCCTCGTTTGGGACGGGGATGGGGGATGCAAAACCCGACCACGATAAAGATAGGGGCGGGGACAGGGGATAGAAAACCCTCCCCCGCCCCGCCCGTTGCCATGCCTACCCTATAGCCCATAACCCAAGTTATGTTTGGCGTAGCATCTGCGCTTCACACGGGTAATTGTCCAAAGTGGACTCAGGTGGAAAGTCGGTGATGGTTCAAATATTTGTATTTGGGAGGACCCTTGGTTACGTGACTCTAGTACCTCGTATGTTACTTCGGGCCAACATTTGAGTGCTAGTTTGTGTTTTGTCTCTAGGCTAGTGGATCCGGCCACAAACGAATGAAATTGTAATCTCATTAATGCCTCCTTCTACGAAGCCGATGCAAGGGCAATTTTTAAAATGTCGACATGTACTGCTATTGGTGAGGATCAGTGATAACTCTATTTTATATAGAGTTATTCATGCATCTAAACCTAAGAAATTGCTCTCTTTCAAGTAAATATAAGGAGTAAATATAGTATTATATTGTGATATGGCAATACTTGAGTGTTTAGATGGTTAAGCTTATGGTTAGCCCATTTTGGATATATTGTGGTATTTTGATGTGTTTGTTAGTGCAGCTTCATAGGATGTTCCTGCATTGAATTATCACAGTGCACCTGCACTACAACACACCTGTACCATATTACAACTATGCACTTGCACTAGAACTTCACAATGCATGAAGGTTTCATGGACCATCAAATTGCACCACCACTTAACATCAGGCTTAGTCATAAAGGCATATGCAACTTGCATATTTCGGCGCCTACCATAGAAGCATAGTCTTGAAGAGTCACTCATATAGGGACACATGTTCATCTCTTATTGGACCTCCCTTTACATATGAGCATGGGCTTCAACTTGCCATATGACAAATTCTGATCTTAACCATGGTTATACCTCAAGTTAACTTCATCTCCAAGGAAGGATTCACCTTTTTGAAGGCTATATAAGGACCTCCATTTTTCACTTGGAAATATATCTCAAGCCATAAGTTAGATACAAATTTTAATAAATATAGATAGTTTCTATTTTGTAAGAAGGCAAGGAAGGAATTGACAAATCCTCCTTTACTTCAACCGTAGTATTTATTAAGTGCACTGTAGCTGATGCACCTGCATTGCTAGGAGATTTCATGCAAAGAGCTTCAACTTGTGTAACTTTTATCTTGTTGTTTCTCTTTTGTGATTTCAATTATATAAGTATGATCTATTCAGTTTATATATATGCATTCTAATGTCTAACATGAGCTAAACTTATCTTAGTTAATGTGCTTATAAGTTAGTTCTTGCTTGATACTTCTTTCAACACTTATTTTGAGATTGATCACTTAGAATAAGTAGAGTTATAAAAGCAGACATGGTTTATAACTAGAACTCAAGAACTAATATGGGTGAGTGTTTTTAATAAAGAAAACTTTGTTATAACCATGCTAAGTCCTATAGCATAGCCCATAGGGGGACACTGTGAGTACTTAAAATACAGGACTAAACTTATTTAGCATCTTAGACATAAGAGCTTGTAATGAAACTCTGAAGACGGTGACTGAAAGACACATTACAAATGCAATAGCATTCTGTGCACCTGCATTACATACTGCACTTAAATCTTGAAAGTGAATTATTTGGTGAAGACATTCCAACTATCATCTCTCCATTGCATCACTACTTGCTTAATACTTTATTTACAAGTTGTTACACACACCTCAACCACCTATTGTTGTTATATGGTTACCTTGCACTAATTACTTTGTATTGAAACTTTAAGAATCAATCCAATCCTTGTGGGTTCGATCTTATTATACTACTTGTTTGTGACTGTGTATACTTGCAAATATATTTACCACACCAATCAGCCAGTATGGGATTTGAGTAGAAATGGTGCTTATTCCGTCAAATCTGCTTACTTTCATGCGATGGAACATTTAATGGATACTTCTCATCTTCATGTGCCAGGTAACTAAAAAGCAATTTGGTCACTCAAGATCCCAAACAAGATAAAGATATTGATTTGGCGCATTGTTCGAGGTTGACTTCCCACTCGTAGTAGATTACAACGAATGGGAGTGTGTTGCTTCAAAGCTCAACAAGTATGGGAAGCTATTGGTTTATGGGATCATATACAACTAGACTTTGAAGAAGCAGAAGGGCGAACGAATTATTCTTTAAGTTGCTGGAACACCTCGATACTAACACACGCATGCATTGTGGCAATGTATTTGGTGCTTATGGCGTCGTCGTAATGACAAGGTCTGGAATTCTAGTGAGAAACTGGTTGTTGTGGTTGTTCATGACGCAAAGTCGTTCCTCCAAGCATGGCTAGTTCATAACCGCGAGCAGAAGCCAGCCCCTACGGGTCTGCATATTGCAACAGCATAAAATCAGCAGCACTGGCACCCTCCAGCTAGGGGATGTATAAAATGTAACATCGACAGTGCTTGGTTCGAAAAACAGTCTCGCTGTGGCATAGGTATGTGCATTCGGGACCACAATGAATCGTTTCACCGAGAAAAAACAATCTGGTTTGCTGGTTTTTTTGAAGCCATCTGAAATAGAGGCAACAGGTTTATCGGAGGCTCTTCGCTGGACATCGCAATTGGGTGTTCATAATGTTGATTTCAAGCTCGACTACAAGCAAGTAGTGGATGCCGTCAACGGTGGAACTTGTTTGTTCAATGAGTTTGGAGCTATTATTTCTAGTTGCAAGAACCTTTTTAAACATTTAACTGTACCATTCATTTTATTCGGCGACAAACCAATTGTGTAGCTCATAGCTTGGTTAGGACGACTAAATGTTTTGCTAGTCACAAGATACACGACTGTTCCTGGGTGTATTAGCAAATACGAGGACTGCCAACAGCAATTGGACCTGCGGCCCAGCCCATCTCGATCGGCCCAAACACGCTGCTTGGAGCGCAATTCTCGCCGGCCGAAATCTTCGCATAACGGTCGGACCTCGCAAAGATATATACGCCATTCGCACATGGCATCGTGCACGCGTTCTCTAACCTTGTGCTATCCGCGCGCGAGCGACCTCTCACTAGATCGTCGGAGTGTCTTTGCAGTACCACCCGAGGTGCTCAACGCGTGAAGCCGGGACCGGTCCTTTCAACCTCTCAACGCCGGCCCATTCAAGCGAAGCAACAACTACATCACTTCATTGGTCAAGGTACGATCAATTGGCGACCACGGTGGGAGGCCCCGCGCGCTATCCTACCTCTTTCATGGCTCCACGCGGCCGCCCCGCGCGGGCCACTTCTCGACTCAATCCCTCGGCGCGAATCCGCAGCAGGACCGGGCGTGGCCGTCCACGATCCCACGAATCTCAAGGACTTCCACGACAAGAACGCCCGGTGCACAACGGCCGTGGGACCGGTCCTCAGCCGAGATCCATCCGCCCGTTCTCGGAGGCTTGCGCCGAAGCCGGGTTGAAGCGGGCATCCAGAACCTCTCGCAGGACCATGTTACTCAAGCGTTTTGCGAGATCTTGCAAAACAAGAATCAGTGATCGCAAACCGAGATGCACTCATCTCGGTAAGATGAAAGAGGTTCGATTCGCCGCGCGCGTGCGAAGACGGAGAACCTTCGCCGCCGGCCGGCGCGAAGACACCGCTCCCCTCCTCGAAGGAGCATTTCACGCCGAGAAACTACTCTCATCGTTTCGGCCGCCGAAGAAGCAGGGGCACACAGTCGCCCCTTCACGAGTCGCCGGCGAGCAGAACGCGTAGACGCCGTTCGATGTCCGATGACTATGAAGATTCTAGCTACCGCCCCGACACCGGTCGCTGCCCACCGATACTCCTCTAATGAGTCGTCCGGTCACGTCGGTCGAGAAGCGGATCTTGGGATTTCGTGAAAGAGTGGAAGATTACGAAATGGAAGAATTAGGGGCGCCGCGATCGGCCTAGGAGAGGCCAAAGCGAAGCGACCGAAGGCCTCCTCGGCTCCCACCAACCGCCCGTCCGGAGGATTACGTGGAATGCCGGGCAACGAGGCATGCCTCGCAATGCAACCCCTTTGGGTCGAGCGGCATTCGAGAATGAACATGGCCCGTTCTCCGGGGAGATCAGCGTTATAAGATTCCGAGAGATCTCCGCAAGCCGCCCAATCTCAACAAGTTTGGCCGAGGAGATCCGCACAAGCATCTCCGTTACTTCAATAATTATCGCCGCTATAGAGAATTGGGACCGACCATGAAATGCGGGCTTTTTCCCGTCTACGGGACGTAGCCGGGCATTGGAATGGTGGGAGTCTGCGACCCAATTCCATCTCCTCATGGGACGACTGATCGAGAATCTTCTTGTGTCTCACTACACCGCCAACCGGTGCAATACCGATACGAGGAATACTTGGACTCGCTCGTTCAAGGTGAGAATGAGGCGTTGAGGCGAAGATATCGACCGGTTTATCATCAAGCCGAAGTTCATTTCGTGACTTGTCGAGATAAGGACAAGTTGAAATATCTCGAGCGTGGCATTCGGCCAGGACCACCGGTTCGTAGAAGAATTCACCACGAACCATTACCAAGATCTCGGCTTACTTGACGAGCAAACGTCCATATGGCATATGAAGAGACTTTGGCTGCGAGAAAGGCCGTCACGCGCGCCCGGCCTAAAGAGGAAAGCGAGAAGCGGCTAAAGTGGTATGAAAGTCGCCGCGACAATCGGCCCGACTTTCGTGATAAGAAGTTCGATCATCGCACTCGACTCAACACCTCTATGCGCGCAGATCTATAGCAAGTGTCGAACAATGAGTTTGTGGGAGTTAAGCGACCGAACCACTCGTGCTCAAGAAGGGGCACGACCGACTAAAAGATACCGCCGCTACCACAAGAGTAAGGGCACGATACTAACGATCGTATGGCCCTCAAAGATGATATTGAAGAGCTTATTCAGAAAGGCAAGTTGGGAAAGTATGTGAGGTCAGAGGAAAGCGACCGACCTCAAGAGAAGCAGAAAGAAGCTGATCCAGACAGGGGAAAGGGGCCTCTGGCCATAGAGGGCACCCAAAACAAGGATCGATCTGAAGATCGTGACACTCGGCAGCCCAAAGGCCGCAATGTTGCGATGGTTATTCATGGTGGAAACCCCCTGGATCGTAGGGAATCCAACAAAGCCACCAAGAGAAAGTGGGACGAGTTGTTAATGGTCGCATCCACTTCAGCACCACCACCGGTCTCGAGCAGACCTCCCATCTCGTTCGGTGACAGCGACCTATACGACGGCAAGCCTAATAGCTATGTTCCATTGGTAATCGAGTTTGTTATGGCAAAACAGTCTGCAGAGAATCCTGGTCGATCAAGGTAGCTCGGCTGATATCATGTTTGAAGACTTGATCGACAAAATAAAGGTTGATCGAAGCGAGATAATTCCCCAGGCCGAGCCTACTCCTCTAACAGGCTTCAATGGGGCGACGACCTACCCGTTGGGAACAATCGAGCTGCTAGTCACGTTTGGTGACGACACTGGAGATAGTACTCTGTACAGGACGGTCAGGACGACGTTCCTTGTACTCCCCCTCAAATCCCGCTATCAATGTATTATTGGTAGGCCGACTTTTGGGTAAGCTAGAAGTAGTTACATCAAGCGGTGCATCCGAAAATGAAATTCTACAAAGAAAGACGACCAAGTGGTTACCTTGGCGGCCGACCTTGAATCAAAAGAAGAAGAAGCCACGCTCTATACCAAGAAATATGTGACGAGGTAGATCGTGGCGAACGCTCGAGCACTAGTGAAGGCCATCAAGTCAATGTCGATTTGGACGCCGATATGATCCGCATAAACGACCCGGAAGACAATGATGATGATTTGGCTCGAGAACCAAAAAAGCGGAGAAGACCGAGCCCCATGGAGAGTTGGTAGATGTTCAATTGGGTGACGACCCATCCAAAGCGAAGATAAAGCTCGGTAGCGACCTACCGCGAGCAAGTGAAGCAAGACCTTGTACAATGTTTGAGAGACTATCGCCGACTGCTCGCATGGCGAGCATCGCACATGCGGCATCCCTATCGAAGTAGCACGCCATCAACTTTCGATCGATGAAGAGAATTGGCGGTCGCTCAAAGAAGACGACTCGAACGAGGAAAAATCTCAAGCCGTTTGCAAAGCCGTTGAGGACCTCATAAAGGCCAATTTTATAGAAGAGATCAAATACACGACACTGGCCGCCCAACGTCGTCTTTGGTTAAAAAGAAGAATGGAAAATGGAGGATGTGTGTGGACTATACCGACTTAAATAAGGCATGCCCGAAGGATGCCTTCCCCGTACCCAACATCGACAAGCTGGTCGATGGGGCCTCGCTACAAACTCTTGTCTTTTTCGGATGCTTACTCGGATACAATCGAGATCACGATGTATCCGCCCGATCGGCACAAGACGACCTTCATGACCGATCGGGAAATTTTCGGTACAAGGTGATGCCCTTTGTGTTCAAGAACGTTTGGAGCGACCTACCCGGCGGATGATGAACAAGATTTTTAAAAGACGGTCGGTCGCGATCTCGAGAGGTGTATTTGGACGACATGATCATCAAAAGCGTAACCGACCCAGATCACGTGAGCGACCTCAGAGAAATATTCGAAGAGGCTAGGAAGAACTCACTTAGACTAAATCCTGAGAAATGTACCTTTGGGGTGAGGGCCGGCAGATTCTTGGGTTTCCACCGAGTGAAAGAGGATGAAGCAAACCCGAAAAGTGTAGAGGCGGTCGCCGATATGAGGCCGCCCACATCGAAAAAAGAAATACAACAGCTAAATGGCATGGTGGCCGCTCTATCCAGTTCATCCCCAAAGCGGCCGCAAGTCGTTTCCAACATTTAGGCTTCTTTGAAGAAAGAGGTGGACTTTGAGTGGGACCGAGCAATGCCGGGTGAGCATTGGATGAGTTAAAGCAAGCTTTGGTTAGCCCGCCGATCATGACCAAGCCGCATCGGGCGAGACATTATATATCGTACTTGGCCATAATGAAGAAGTTCTCGATCTTTGTGCTAGTTAGAGAGAACGAGCTAAAGCGAGAATCCGGTCTACTTCATTAGTAAAAAAAGTGCTACTGCGGCCCGAGTGAGATACCGAAGATAGAGAAGTTTGCCCTTGCACTCCTAATAGCCGCTAGAAGGTTGAGACCCTACTTTGTGGCCCACCGTGTCGTGGTAAGGACCGACCCGACTATCGAGCAAGTCCTTCATCGGCGGACTGGCGGGACGAATGATAAAATGGGCGGTAGAACTCGGTGAGTTTGGCATCAAATTTGAATCGGATCGGCCGCAAAAAGCGCGGTGTTGGCGAGGCTTTATAGCGAGAAATGACTCCTACTCGGAAGATCGTCGGAACGACACGGATCTTTGCGTAGATGGGTCGTCTAATAGTAAAGGAAGTGGAGTAGGCCTAATACTAGAAAATTACGAAGGCTGTTTGTGGAGGTGTCTTTGACTTTCGCTTTCCATACGTCGAATAATCGGGCCGAATATGAGGCGTGTATAGCCGCGACACCGCGGACTCTTGAGAGACTTCAATGTTGGCCGGGTTGAACTCGGATCGATTCCCTACTCGTAGTCTCGCGAGATCAAAGAATTATATGATGCTAAAGACGACGTCTTTGAAAAGTTATCTAGCAAGAGTGAGAGAACCGCGCTCAGCGATTCGGCCAAAGTGAAAGTGGTACATGTGCCTCGAACCGAAAATGTTCGAGCGGATATTCTATCAAAGCCGGCAAGTACCAAAACTCCGAGGAATCATAGAAGTGTGATTCAAGAAACATTAAATCGACCGAAGCGTCTCAACCAAGCCAAGTCGGTAGTTGGCGTTACGTGTGTCACCACGATTGATTGGATCGCCCCATCCGAGGTACATTGTTGAAGGAGGAGCCGAACGATCCAAAGCAAGCTAAGTTGGTCGGACCAGGCGACCAAGTACTCGGTTATAGAAGGAAGATTGTATAGAAGAGGATTCTCCTCTCCATTGTTAAGGTGTCTTACGTCGGTCGAGGCCGACCATGTGCTGAGGGACATTCATGAAGGTGTTTGTGGGAGTCACCAGGGCGCTCGTTCCATAGCTAAGAAGGCTCTCAGGGCCGGCTACTATTGGCCGACCATGGACGAGGATGCCAAGAAACTCGTTCAGAAGTGCAAGAAATGCCAAGTACATGCTGATGTTCACATTGCACCTTCCTCAGAATTACAAAGTCTTGTCTCACCTTGGCCGTTCGCCTGGTGGGGCATGGATCTTCTAGGCCCGTTTCCACCGCTCCGAGGCGGTTCAAGTTCTTGATCGTGGCAAGAGATTACTTTACTAAGTGGATCGAGGCCGAGCCGCTTGCAACAATCACATCGGCCAAAGTCGCAAGTTCTTGGACGGTGTGTGCTAGCCCGTTTTGGGATCCCCAAAGAATTGATAATGCATAACGGCACCGGTTCACGGACAAGAGATTCGAGAGAATGTTGGTCGACTTAGGGTCAAACAACGCTTCACCTCGGCCGAGCACCTCGGACTAACGCCAAGTAGGCGCCAGCGAGTTATCTTACGTGGTTTAAAGCGAAGACCGGATGAAGCGAAAGGAATCGGGTCAAGAGTCGCGATGCGTTTCGTGGGCCTACTGGGGCGACCCTCATTCATCGGCCAGGAGTCGCCATTCAGATTGGTGTACTGAATCGATGCGGTGATACCCATAGAAATGGGCGAGTGAATTGGAGGACTTCAAACCCCTACGGTGGTTGACAACGGCCGGGCTATCCGAGAAGAAGCTGGACCTAATTGAAGAAGCTGCGCACCCAAGCTTCACTAAGAGAGCAATTGATCAAAGCGTAAGGTCGCGGCCCGGTACAACGCTCGAGTTCAAAAGAGAGAATTCTCGGTCGCCACATTTCGTTCTAAGACGCGGACGGCGGGAAACAAGAATGCACGCCAAGGAAGCGGCACCAAATTGGGAAGGTCCGTGACGAGTCATCAAGAAGGCGGCAAGGGGGCATACGAGTGGAAACCATGAATGGGGCGACTATCCCCGAACATGGAATGCGAGAAAAACTTAGGAAATATTACGTTTGAATGTAACAAGTGATTTGAATGTAATGACGACCGACCTATTAATGAAAAAGAGCAGCGCTCTTTTCCCATCGGGTTTTTACAGAGGCCCGACCTTTAAAAACATGATGTGTTCTTTACTTTCTCGCAAGAATGTACGCCGTCGCTCAAGATTGCCCGTGGCAAAGGAGCGATCGAAGATTTATCAAAGTTGATTAGATCGTCGAAACGATCTACCTCGGAAGCCATCGAATGGCCCGCGGTTAACACCATGAAACCTTAGATCGTCGAAACGATCTAAATCGAAGCGACCGTCGAAACGGTCCCAACCGAGCGCCATCGAAAATGGCCCAACAACGCTAGGTCGTCGAAACGATCTACACCGAGTGCCATCGAAAATGGCCCAAAGGTTAAGTAATAACCCATCGCGGTAGGCCGTCGAAACGATCTACCTTAAATGCCATCGAAAGGGCCTGATTGAAGGTCGCCGAGCGATCCAAGGCCCCGTTGGGATATTAACTTATCAAAGAATGGATGCTTTCGAAATAAGCGCGAATGACGACCGAACGGTCTTAAAGCTCAAAGACTTAGAGAAAAATAAACATACAAGGCGCGCAAAGAAAAGCGACCAAAACGCAGCGCTATATCAGTAAAGACGAAACGGCCGCCGAGCGGCCCACAAGTTCAAAATGAATAAGGCGAATAAATGCAAGAAGTACGTAGACATAGCGATATAAATTTGAACGGGCGTAATTGAAAGCAAGTAAAGATTGTCATTACAAATATGGGACGCCCGGCCGAAGCCGAGCGCCCACGACCAAGAACCGCACGGCGCGAAAAATTATCGGGCCGAAGGCAAGTTAAAGTTACAAAATTACACCGCTCGCAGGCGGGCTTCAAAAGAGAATGGTGGTCGGGCGAATGACGTTGCCTTGCTCGTCATATTCTGCAGGCAACATGATCTTATTGTTGTCGACATAGTGCGTGGGCTTGATCATCTTGTCATCAAAATTGATCTGCAGATCGGTATTCAATACCCGCGCCTGGCCAAGAGCGTTGTAAAATTGCTCGATTGCGGCCTCCTGACCGGCCTGGGCCACCTTTCGGATCTTATCCTCCAACTCGGCCTTCTCCGCCGCCCAGGCAGCCTCTCTCGCAGCCTCTTTCTTGCTCGCAGCATCAAGATCGCCCTTCAAAGTAGCGACCTGAGCAGCAAGCTCCTTGTTCCTCTTTGCGAGCCTGGCCCGGTCTTCCTCCTCCCGTTTAAGGGCCTCCTTCTTCGACTGCTCCAGATTCGGCCACCAGCTCCGCCATGACTTTCTCGACCCCCATGCAGAGAGAAGCGCAGAGCGCCATGGGTTTTCTTGCATCTTGCTCCAGATCGGCCGTCCCCAAGCTTTCGAGCGAGATGATGGGAATCTCCTCCGTTGCAGGGGCCGAGACCCGACAATCACGCTTGGCACGCTTGGGTGAGCGATCGGAACTGGGAGGAGGCGACCGGGGCTCGCCGACCGCTTCTTCCTCGCTCTTGGGGTGTGGGGCACTTTTGAGGAAGATTCAGGGTTATCCCCCGACCGAGAAACGTCAAGTCTTTTAGCCCCTCCTTCAGGCTTCAGGACGGAAGCGAGCAGGTCCCAGTTTTTGCCGGCCATTCTTTCTGCGAAATAACGAGCTATGAGTTAGAATAAAAGATTGACAAGACTGACAGCAAAAATATGAAGACAAGATTTAAAGGCAAACCAATCTCGGCCTCCAGTTCTTGGCCTTCGTACAAGACAAAGGGTCGGCAAGGTATGTCGCCCTTAGGATCTGGACGCATCATGCCCGCCAGCGACTTTATCATCTCCAGAGTCTCCAGGTCGGCCTCACCCAAATCTTTGGTTGAATAAATGTAATCCCCAGGCCGCCTGCAGAAATGAGCCTCATTCCACATAATTGGGAAGTAAGGGGGACCCAGCATCCCGTCCGGTTGAACCTCACAAACGACCTTCCCAGCCTCCTCGGTGGGAACGTTCCAAAAATATTGACTCTTCCAGGCCGCTCCCAACGACTCCTGGAACGCTTTGAAAAAACGGTGGTGAGTCTTCTGCATCTTGAAGGAGACTTGCTCCCTCTTCTCCTTGTTGGCCTTCTCTGCGAGCCACTCACTCGAAGATAGCAAAGAAAAGCATCATCGACACGGCCGACCCCAACGGTCAACAAAGACTTGAAAGTCTTTAAAAACGCCCATGCGTTTGGATGGAGCGAGAAGGCGACCCAATATGGGCGCAGAACATCGCGTTGGAATTCGATAAAAGGAGGGTAATCTTCATCTTCTCGAACACGAGCCGATACATTGTGAACTTGAAGTTGGAAGAGTAAGTCGCGATATCTTCGCCTCCTTCATGCCTCTTATCCTCCGGCCGGTGAGTCTTCAAGACGGCTCCGTAGATCGGGCAAGGCGCCGCGTGGCCGGCGCGTGATAATGCTCTGTTGGAGCGAAGAGTCTCCGACACCCAAGACATGTCGGACACATCTCGAGCCACGTCGGCGGACTTGGCCTCGGCTTGAACCTCACCACCTTCGTTCGACCTCCGATGTTGGCTTCCAAACCGAAATATGGACTTGGTGAATCACTTCCTCTCCTTGGACTTCTTACGGACCCGCGCGCCGGCCTCCACCATCTCCTCGTCCACGATTGGGGCGGCGCTCTGCGCCTCGTCATCATCAATGATAATCACGTCGACGCGTCTTCTTCTTCTCCTCCACTCGGGATACAACGCCTCGGGCGGTGAAGAGTTACTCGGCCGCTTCGGCGAGAATGGACGGACACGGAACCCGATAGATTTAGAAATGCGCCGATCCCCGCCCGAAGAAGAACGAGAACTCGAGCCCGTCGCCGCCGAGGAACCGCCAAGAGCTAGAACTTTGTCGCCCAAGACGACTTGGGCTCGCCGGCCTCGACATGTATGTGGCGAAAAGATCGGGCGGTTTTTCAGAATACTGAGCGATTAACTTTGTCCGTGGCATACACAAACACTGTGATAAAGGGATCGAGTCGGTCGATCGAGCAAAGCACTCATGAGGGGCGCGGCCGCCATCCTCGACCGACACCCCTATCACGAGGCGTGGAAAAGCACGAAGTACTTTAAAGAAAAACTCAAGTTTAAAAGAGTGAAGCGGAACGGTCGATTCATACCTTAAGCGGGTGTTGAAGATCGGTCGCAAATAGGCGTAAACGACTTCGAATGCAAGCCTGGCGAGCGAGTCGATCGCCGCAGAGCAAATCTTGGAAGTGTGAGAAATGAACTCAGCAGAAGGGCTATTTATAGCGCAGATCTCCGCGCGCGAAGGGACCGGATACGAAGAGTCGCAACGCTTCGCGTCTTCTCACCAATGGTTGTCTCGCATGACCTCGGAAACACCAAACGCCACGTCTTAAATGTCGGAAAAACCAACCGCCGCGACAAAGACGGCCGATGGTTGACGGCGGTTGACACCGCCTACAGAGAAAGCGAACGGCCGCGCGCGTTTCTTCAAGAGAACACACGGGGCATCAATTCAAGCCTCACCGCTCTAAGCGACCTAGGCTGGGGGGCAATCGTTCACGGGTGTATTAGCAAATACGAGGATCGCCAGCAAGCAATTGGACTCGCGGCCCGGCCCATCTCGACGGCCCAAACACGCCGCTTGGAGCGCATTCTCGCCGCCGAAATCTTCGCATAACGGTCGGACCCGCGCGATATATATCGCCATTCGCACATGGCATCGTGCACGTTCTCTAACTGTCTTTATCCGCCCGAGCGACCTCTCACTAGATCGTCGGAGTGTCTTTGCAGGTACCACCCGAGGTGCTCAACGCGTGAAGCCAGGACCGGTCCTTTCAACCCTCTCAACGACCGGCCCATTCAACGAAGCAACAACTACATCACTTCATTGGTCAAGGTACGATCAACGACACTATTCCACGTTGTATTTCTTCTATTTTAATGAATGAAATGACTTGAATTTGCTTGCTTCAAAAAATCTAAATTATGTTTATTAATTAAAAGTTTCATTTATTTATTAATTTTTTTACAACTTTATTTATTGATTTTTTTTTACGGAGACTTTACTTATTGATTTAGCAGGAGGTAAGTTCCATGTAATTTTTGATTAAAAAAAATCCAGGTAATTTATTCGTAACGTTACCTTCACCGCTCGAAGTTGCTAATTGCTTTAACCAAAAAAAGAAGAAGTTGCTAATTGCTAATCGACAATCGCAAAAGAAAGTTATTAGCAGAGTAGCACAGCGCCGCACATAGTGAGAAAGTGAATTCACTCATTCCAGTAGAGACCGAAGTAGCAAATCGCAAAGGAAATCTTCACTTCGCTGAGTGGTGGCTATCGCAAATTCAGACTTCAATCTTACAACAAACAATGTTGTCATTTTTAGGGTTCAGGTTTCCTCTTTCAACTCTTTCTCTTCGTTCTTTATCTCAATTTCACTCTCATTCTTACAATCTTCATGATTTCGTTTCCTCTTTCAATCGAATGCTCCTAGAGCGTCCCTATCCACCCATCTATGAATTTAGCAAGATTTTAGGATCTCTTGTAAAGAAGAAAAAGGATTACCCCACTGCTATCTCCCTCGCCCGACAAATGCAACTCAAAGGGATTAAGCCAGACCTCGTTACATTGAACATTTTGATTAATTGTTACTGTCAATTGAGTCAAACTAATTTTGCATTTTCTTTACTGGCCAACATTTTCAAAATGGGTTATCATCCAGACGTCTTTACTTTGACTACACTTATGAAAGGTCTATGTCTTAAAGGCGATGTTCAAAAAGCTCTACACTTTCATGATAAAGTGGCATCACATGGATTTCAGCTAAATCATGTTAGTTATGGTACCTTGATTAATGGGTTATGTAAAATGGGACAAACAGAAGCTGCCATTCGGTTATTGAGACGAGTTGAAGAAAAATTTGTCAAGCCCGACGTGGTAATGTACAACACAATCATTGATAGTCTTTGCAAAGATAAACTTGTAAGTGATGCATTTGATTTGTTTTCTGAAATGTCTCTGAAGAGAATTTTGCCTAATATTGTCACTTACAATACTCTAATCAACGGCTTTTGCATTGTGGGTCAATTGAATGAAGCATTTGGATTGTTAAATGAAATGATATTTATAAACATCAACCCAGATGTTTATACCTTTAATATATTGATCGATGCTTTAGGCAAGGAAGGAAAGTTGAAAGAAGCTAAAAGTGTGATAGGTGTGATGATGAAAGACGGTGTAGAACCCGATGTTGTAACTTATAGTACTTTAATGGATGGGTATTGTCTAGTTGATGAAGTGAACAAGGCCAGAGATATATTCAGCACTATGGCCCGAATGGGAGTGGCTCCTAATATTCGCAGCTATACTATCATGATTAATGGGTTGTGTAAGAATAAAATGTTGGATGAAGCGGTGAATCTTTTTGAAGATATCCATTCCAAAAATATGGTCCCCAATACAGTAGTTTATAATAGTCTTATTGATGGTTTGTGCAAATTAGGGAGACTAACGTGTGCTTCGAAGCTTTTTCAAGAGATGAATGATATAGGTCAGCAAGCCAATATAATCACTTACAATTCTTTGTTAGATGCTTTGTGCAAAATCCATCAAGTTGACAAGGCAATTGCACTACTAATGAAAATGAAAGACCAAAGTATTCAACCAGATGTGTACTCATACAATATACTTGTTGATGGACTTTGCAAAGTTGGAAGGCTCAAGGATGCGCTAGTGGTTTTTCAAGATCTTTTGGTTAAAGGCTGTGATCTAAATGTCGTAACGTATAATACAATTATCAATGGGCTTTGTAAAGAGAGTTTACTTGATGAAGCTTTAGCCTTGTTTTCAAAAATGGAGAATGAGAATTGCATTCCTAACGCTATAACTTACGAAATAATTATCCGCGCTCTTTTTGGGAAAGATGAGAACAACAAGGCAGAAAAACTTCTCCGTGAAATGATTGCTAGAGGTGCTGCGATAAGAGTAAAAGTGAGATACTTTCTACTTTTTATATTTTTATTCATTGTCAGTTCTTCTACTTGCCTAATTATTGCTGGAAGCTCTGCTCCATATCTTTATCTTTCTCATGCTTGAGACTAATGCATGGTACTTTTTACTTCATTTGATGAGTTATATTTTATCGTTGTGCTATTATGAGCTGCCAACAAAAAAAAGTTGACCTATAAGTGGAACCAGTGAGGAAATTAGCTTTAAAAATCAATTTCATGCTCCTCCTTTTATGTAGTGCTATGGTTTTGAGTTATGAAGAGCAAAGTTAATGTATTTCTTGTTATAGGTGTACTTGCTATTAGCTGGAATATTTGTAGGTGTTTGAGGAACTGTGTCAAGTATGTTTTTGAAGAAATATATTCAGGTGTGAGTGAGAGACTATTATGTTTGTTTTGCTCTGTTAATAAATAATCTACACTTCTTTTGTTTTTATTCTAAATTTTGTTAGAGTATTTTACTGTTATATTATTTTCAGCAAATACAAACTGTTATATCATTCAAGTATTTTCCATGTAATATAGTGGATTCGCTGAGTTGTGGCTATCACAAATTCACACTTCAATCTTACAACAAACAATGTTGTCATTTTTAGGGTTCAGGTTTCCTCTTTCAACTCCCTCTTTTCTTCTTTCTCTTCGTTCTTTATCTCAATTTCACTCTCATTCTTACAATCTTGATGATTTCGTTTCCTCTTTCAATCGAATGCTCCTAGTGCGTCCCTATCCACCCATCTATGAATTTAACAAGATTTTAGGATCTCTTGTTAAGATGAAAAAGGATTACCCCACTGCTATTTCCTTGATTCGACAAATGGAACTCAAAGGAATTAAGCTGACTCGTTACATTGAACATCTTGATTAATTGTTACTGTCAATTGAGTCAAATAGATGTTGCATTTTCTTTACTGGCCATAATTTTCAAAATGGGCTATCATCCGGACCTCTTTACTTGGAAACACTTATGAAAGGTATATGTCTTAAATGCGATGTTCAAAAAGCTCTACACTTTCATGATAAAGTGGCAGCACATGGATTCCGGTTGAATCATGTTAGTTATGGTACCTTGATGAATGAGTTATGTAAAGTGGGAAAAATAGAAGCTGCCATTAAGTTATTGAGATGGGTCGAAGTAAAATTTGTCGAGCCTGACGTGGTAATGCACACTACAATTATTGATAGTCTTTGTAAAGATAAACTTGTAAGTGATGCATTTGATTTGTATTCTGAAATGGTTGTTAAGAGAATCTCGCCTAATGTTATCACTTACAATAATCTAATCAATGCCTTTTTCATTGTGGGTCAATTAGAAGAAGCATTTGGATTGTTGAATGAAATCATATTGAAAAACATCAATCCAGGATGTTTATACTTTTAGTATATTGATCGATGCTTTAGGCAAGGAAGGAAAGATGAAAGAAGCTAAAAGTGTGATAGTTGTGATGATTAAAAAAGGTGTAGAACCCGACATTGTTACTTATAGTGCTTTAATGGATGGGTATTGTTTAGTCAATGAAGTGAACAACGCGACACATATATTCAACACTATGGCCCGAATGGGAGAGACTCTAATATTCACGGTTATAATATCATGATTAATGGATTGTGTAAAATTAAAATGTTGGATGAAGCTGAGAATCTCTTTGAAGAAATGCATTCCAAAAACATGATTCCGGATACAGTAACTTATAATAGTCTTATTGATGGTTTCTGCAAACCAGGAAGACTAGCATGTGCCTTGAAGTATTTTGATGAGATGAATGATAGAGGTCAACAAGCCAATATAATCACTTACAATTCTTTGTTAGATGCTTTGTGCAAAATCCATCAAGTTGACAAGGCAATTGCATTACTAAAGAAAATGAAAGACCAGAGTATTAAACCAAATGTGTGCTCATACACTATACTTGTTGATGGACTTTGCAATGTTGGAAGACTGAAGGATGCACTAGAGATTTTTCAAGTTCTTTTGGTTAACGACTGCAATCTAGATGTCGTAATGTATAATGTAATTATCAATGGGCTTTGTAAAGAGAGTTTATTTGATGAAGCTTTGGCCTCTTGTCAAAAATGGAGAACAAGAGTTGCATTCCTAATGCTATAACGTACGAAATAATTATCCGCGCTCTTTTTGGAAAATATGAGATCAACAAGGCAGAAAATCTTATTCGTGAAATGATTGCTAGAGATCTTCTATAAGAGTAAAAGTGAGGTATTTTCTACTTTTTATAGCTACAATACATTCAATGGAAGTCCTTCTCTAAAGTCTGTGATGGAAGGAATTTTATTTTCATAGCTTCTGGTTCCTTTTTTCAGATGGAGCAAATCTTTGTGGAGGGTCTATGTTAGGAGAAATAGACAAGCAGAAGCAAATCTTAACCAGGATATCTGAACTGTTATGACAGATGTTTTTAGCTGGATTTAGTTAGGAAGTTTGGGAGAAGTTATAATGAGTGACTCAACAGATCTTACTCAGGATTATCTCGTATATTTTTGTGTGTGACTTGGACCAAAAAAGGATTGAAAAAAGAGTTTATTGGTTTTGTTCTTTGTATCTGAACATATGACTGTAATTGATTAGATTGTTTGGTGAATGGTGATATTTTTAATGCAGGATTTTGTTATCACATTATAGAATTTACACAACTAAAATCTGTAGGAGGTTTGTGTTGTGGTTTATTAGGTTATGTATATCCAAAGGAAGTTTGCCTTCTGTTCCTAACTATATATTTTTGCCTCTGTTATGTCACTTTGCACTATGAAGCAAGTTCACAAGCAGGTGATCTGTTATGAAGTCAATAGTGGAAAGAGGGAATAAATGTGTCGCAAAGCAAAATGATCTGCTACTGGCTTCAGTTACTTAATACAGATTCATCTCTCCTTCATTATCGTGCGTTTTGATTAATTTTCCTGTAGCAGAATTTTGTGTCTGTTGCATGATCCAGAGCTGCAAGGAAACTCTGTGAATGTAGCTCAAATTTTCTTACAGCTGATATCATGTTACAGTTATAGACATATTAATCATCCACTAGACTTCTTTCTTTTATAGTTGGACTTGCACAAGTGTAATGCTTCGCTTATCTTGATCCATCTAATGCCATCGATTGTGAGATATTTATAACCCGATTTTCGATATGATAAATAATCTGCATTTCTTATGATTTGATTCTGATTTGTGTTGCAGTATTTTACTGTCATATTCTTTAACTGTAGAGCTTCATGGAAGCTAAAGTTCTAAGAGATGCAATTGTCATTGCATGAATTCTTTAACTGTAGGAGTTGCATATTATTCATGAATTGTAGAAAATTCCAAGTGTTGGAAATAACTTATAAGCCTGAGCTTTTGCTCCTTGAGCAATCCCAGATACAGGATCTGAAGTTTCATGAACTTGGTATTTGTTGCCATGGTGGTGCTATGGCACTAATTGCTGCTGGTAATGACCAAATGTGTGCTCATACACTATACTTGTTGATGGACTTTGCAAAGTTGGAAGACTCAAGGATGCGCTAGAGGTTTTTCAAGATCTTTTGGTCAAAGGCTGCAATCTAAATGTCGTAACGTATAATGCAATTATCAATGGGCTTTGTAAAGAGAATTTACTTGATGAAGCTTTAGCCTTGTTTTCAAAAATGGAGAAAGAGAATTGCATTCCTGATGCTATAACTTACGAAATAATTATCCGCGCTCTCTTTGGAAAAGATGAGAACAACAAGGCAGAAAAACTTCTCCGTGAAATGATTTCTAGAGGTCTGCTATAAGAGTAAAAGTGAGATACTTTCTACTTTTTATATTTTTATTCATTGTCAGTTCTTCTACTTGCCTAATTATTGCTGGAAGCTCTGCTCCATATCTTTATCTTTCTCATGCTTGAGACTAATGCATGGTACTTTTAACTTCATTTGATGAGTTATATTTTATCGTTGTGCTATTAAGAGCTGCCAACAAGAAAACTTGACCTATTTATTTCTTTAGGTTGCTACTTTGCTATAGATGTGCTTGCTATTAGCTGTAATGTATTTAGATGATAGAGGCCATGTCAAGTTCGTATTTGTAGATTTTGGATACATAATGAAATTCCCTTTCTGTCTCAATTGGTTTTTTTGTTGTTGAGTATTTTGTGTTGCTTCAGGGGAAGCAAGTGGCATCTGGTAGGGAGCTCAAGGAATTGACATGATGGAGCTGGATCTTAGTAAAGTGGAACCAGTGAATCTGCACTTCTTGTGTTTTGATTCTAAATTTTGTTAAGAGTATTTTACTGTTATATTATTTGTCATTTTACTATATAGTTCAGACAAAAGTATTTTCAATTCCATTCCAGTTGGATTAATTGAACGGTATGAATTGCCGTTTGAACTTTCCAGGTGTATGATATTTTGCTGACATGAAACCATATTGTACCGTGATGAATTAGGTGTAGTTGTATTGACAAATATGTTGCTGCCATTGTAGTTGAATTGGGAATTTGTTATAGTTTGTCTAACATTTCTGGTTTGATTTGGCATCTATATGATGTTCCTAGAGATACAATTGTCCTTGCATGAATTCTTTAACTGTAGGAACTGCATACACATGATTAGAAAAACTCATTCCTTGACAGAAATACAAGCTCCCTACCTACCTCTCATGCATTAAAAAATGTTGCAGCTTAAAAAATCTTCATACAACATAAGCTCCTCATCATATTGCTTAGTTGGTACCAAGTAATACAATTTATTTTTGACAGGTCTGTTTTGCGCATTCTTCTCTTATCTGAACAATAAAAAAAAGAGGTCAATTGTAGTGATGATGCTTTGATTTTTTACTATTGTTGTAATTTTTTCAGCAAATACAAACTGTTGACCTTGTTGACAAGGTGGATGTCTAGCCTATAAATAGAAGCATTGTGTGTTCTGTGATCAGTTTCTCCATAAGGTGAATGTCTAGCCTATCATAATAGGTCTTTCTAAAGGTGCACTGGACTGAGTTGTGGACATTTTGTTCCTTCACTAGAGAGATGATGATACAACTAGAACACAAAATAGCTGAATTGGGAATAGAACAGTACAAACAGAGTAGTCCTACTGTCTCTGACCCATTCCCATTACAATTCCCAAAATCAGCCTGCAAAGAAATGAGCTCACGCTACCTATCAAGTATAGAGGTACATTCTCTCTCCAATCACAAGAGATATGCCCTCCCCAATCCATAATTGCCACGTAGGCAATTCTGTTGCAGAGAATCAGTGAGTGTGAGTGTGTGCTAGTGGTCCCCAATTAATTGGTTTCCACTTCTTCCTTTCATATTTAAATTGGAATTTCCTATCTTGCCCTCCATTGCTAGCAACCGTATCAATACCCCCTCCTTCAAATTTCACCTTATCCTCAAGGTGAAGTTTAGGGAAGGCCTCTTGCAGCTTGTCAAATGATTTCCAGGAATTCTCACAATCAGGCATATTCTTCCACTTAATGAGTGTCATACCCCAATTTTGTCTGACTAATTTATCAAAAATAAAAAATATATTTTGTGTAAACACCCAACTTTAACGGATATTTTTCTCGTAGTCAAAAAAGCTCAAAAATATGTTTCGTGGTGCACGCACATTGTTTCTAACCAGATACTCATGTTAGTTTTAACGATCTTGCACTTGGTTGATTCTCGTGTATTAAGTTGCTAGTCGTACGCACGTGTCATTTGGTTCCCGGTAGCAATTCGACGTCATTTCAATTGTCATCAGCAGAACTTATTTCGTACAATTATTGCAAGAGAAACTCAGATTCGAGAATAATTTGGTATTAGTATTAATTGAAGTTCAATATAGAATCAGAATTTAGAGTTACACAAAAATAATAAGTACAAAATCTGAAATTAAAGTTGTTTACAATAAAAGCAAAAACAAAATAAGGCAGCCTTGTTTTTTTTTTCTTCTTTCTTCACTGCCTCACGTGAAGTCTTTCCTCTCTTCCATATAGAGCTTGTATCAGTGCCCTCCTAAACTTGCTCAGAAATTTTTTACCATTTGTGGCTCTTGACCAACAAGCCTCTGCAACAACCCATCCACAACAGCAACTAGCTGCAACAGCTAATGCCTGCATCAAAAGTCAAGCAGAACATAGGCTAAATTAGTGTGTATGCAGAGGTTGGGATAGAAAAACACAACCACAAGCAAACTTTAAGCATAAAACGTGAAACACCTTAAAAAATGCATAACAGAGAAGCTGAATCAAAATGGACAACACACAACAACATTCAAGGGAAATCCCTCTATAAATTAAGCTTTCAACACAGACAGAAGGGGGAAGAAGACATCAACCATTGAAGCACAAACAACAACCATTGAAGCACAAACAGAGAACCAAATGAACAGCAAACAAAACACACAGAAGAGGAAAACAGCAAGCACCAACATATACAAACACACAGAGCAAACACACTGAAGCAAAAACGCAAAAAAATACAAACTCAGAACAACAACCACCACCATCCCTTCCACCCACAACCACCACCACTTCAATCCATTTCGGAATAGAGAAGTAAGAGAAGGAAAGAGTTCCAACATTCAAAAAGAAAGTGAAAAGAAACAAACCTGTGAGTTCCAAAAATAGCTCCGTCGCCGGAACGCCGTCACCACCATCGCCGTTGACCCCACCGTCACCATCAGCACTTCTCACCTGCGTGAACCAACCCGTTTCTCTTCTCTCTCTCACGTGCAGCTTTACTCTCTCTCCGCCGCGCATCACAAATCTCGCAGCCACCACCACCACCGCCGCCGCACCGCTCAGATTCGTCTCCTCTCTCGGTTCGTCTCTCTCTCACGGTATCCTCTCTCTCTCTTTCTCTCTCTTTCTCTCACTCGATCTGTTTCGCGGCGCTGAGGAGAAGGAGAAAGCTTAGGGTTTCTGTTTGGGGGGGAATCGGCGCAGGTGAGAGAGGAGGGGAAAAATAGGGTTTCTGATTTTGGGGGGGAACGGCGTGAGGAGGGGAAAATAGATTTAGGTTTTTACCTGTTTTAGTTAAGGCTGTCTATGGGCCTCCCCTTTTTCTTTTTTTTTTTTAGTATCTGATTGCTAATAACACCCCTCCGTTAATAATACAAACTCCTGTAATTAGTTACACCCCTTTTTTACTATCTCACACCCCTTTTTCCAAAAATATTTTCAAACTCGTTTCTAATTGATGCGAAGTTATTAGTGACTATCACCCAAAGCCTTGGCTTGTTTGATTGTCATGAACGCTATCAAGAGTTATTAGTAACGATCACTCAAAGCCTCAGCTTGCTTGGTCATTATGAAAGCTCTTCCCCTTTCAAAAACATTTTCGTCTTCAAATTAGAACTACGTCGCTTTGATTCCCGTTCGGGATACGTAGGAGCGAGCCACGTTCTCGTCAAGCGCAACAAATAAAAATCATTTTCGCAACCGTAAACATTAATATTTTCCATAACAAAAAATCATTTTTAAACTCATTGTTGCTAGTGGCTAATCGTAACCTTTGTTCGCCTAGCCATTGGCGGCAAAGTGCCTTTTCCAAAGAACAATAAGCGATGATCACCTATAACTTTGGTTAGTTTGATCATTCGTACCAATTAATCTCTTTCGAAAACTATTTTCAAAAGATTAAATAAAAAACGAGTTGCTACTAACGGTCAATCAGAACCTTCGTTCGTCTGACCAGTGGTAGTGACTCTCATTTTCAAGAGTATTTAGCGCTGATTACCCATAACCTCTGTTAGTGATTGTACCTGATCAACAGATGTGTTGTTAATGTGGTTCCTTAGCTCGGCCATTTGGTGTCCGGCGACGCCGGATCTGGGACGCGCTGGGTGGTACTGCGCGCAAGCACGACGCCAAGTCAAGAATGAGCAAAGTGAATAGTGAATAGTTATAAATGACATACCTAACTCCTTGAGATTCGTGCCATATTTATAGTAATAGTTATTGGGCCATGTTGGACTGCATTGGGCCTTGAGCCCACTCTAGAACAGTTGCCCCCCAAGCCTGGGTCGCCGAGAGGCGGGCTAAGGCTTGATTTGCTTCCCCAAATGATGTTTAAAACAGCTGTTGTAACCAATGAACGGCCTCGAGGTATGGGAGCTGCCCAGTGTAACATGGCTTATCGAGCGGCCTAAAAGTTGCGGCCGACCTGACTATTTTCTGAGTCATGAGTGCTGAGGGGACAACTGATTTACTGCTGTGATTTCTCACGCATTCCAAGGTGACGCTTGGCTTCCCCAAGGCGTGTCTCTACGCTCTCCCCTGACTGATTAATGAGAGAAGGCGAAAAGGTGCGTCTCTTCGTTTTTGGGCCTGAAGTGCCCATTGGCCCACTATATAAGGTGGTGGGGTTTTGGAGGAAACCACTCTTCACTCTTGCCTCATTCTCTGCTCCGAAAGTTCGAGAACGACCTCGCTGGCTCGCTGTCTACCGTTCGTTGCTCGCTCCGGGAACAGCTCGCCCGTGCCCCCTGCGCCAGATTCATCTAGCGGCCTCACAGGTAACACAACGTCCCTAATTTTAATTGCTTATTTTTTGACATTCCAACCAGCGGAGGGGGTAGCAGGTCGGGGGACGACCAGGTCGCCCCCTCTAATTGTGTGCTCGATCTTGACCGCTTCCCTCTCTGCAGGTTTACTCTGGCCCGGACGAAACAAACTCGCCGCATCTCCGGGAGCCCGGCCGTTTCTATAGCTAAAGCAATGGCTCAGCCGAGTTCTCCTCCAGTAAGGTCGCCGTCCCCTTCTAAAGATGAATCACCCGACGTTTCCCGCCCAGATCGGTGTCTTCGAAATCCAAAAGCGGGTCGCCCGGAACTTCGAGTTCGACCTCGATGTCATCTTCCGAATCCTCTCGGATGTCTGACCGAGCTGAGGTGGTTCCAAACCCTGGGGAGGTTGCGGAATGTTCGACCTCCTTTCTTTCCGAGACTACAGTCGGTGCTCAGGCCGTTGAGAATCCAACACCCTTGAAAGTTGTGCCCGGCACGGTCCAAGACGCGGCTTTGGGGCCGGAACAGATTGATCCTGACGTGGCGGTCGAGCAAGATATTTCTTGGGTTTCTGAAATCTTAAGGAATCATAGGAGTAAAGTCCGCCGCCATTCCTCGGACGAACAAGACTTGACGACCGCCGCTTTACGTTGAAGCGTTTGGCGGGTGGAGGCATGAAAAAGGATGAGAACATAGCGACCTGGCATGATGAGCTAAAATTTACAATGTACCGAGTCGTCTTTGAGCGGATGGGGATCGTCCCTCCCTTTACGAAATTTCAACGACAAGTCCTTCGCTACCTTAAGGTCGCACCCTCCCAATTAAACCCGAACGCTTTGGCGTTCATGCAAGGTTACGAGGATGTCCTAACAGCGCTTGGGCGGCCGGTCTCATTGAGGCTATTTTTTACCCTCAAGGAGATGAGCTATCTCTATGAGCCTGGTACCAAAGGGGTCCGTAAAGAGGCCGTCTCTCTGAAGAACAGGTCGCAATACAACTTTTTCAAGCCGTACATGGAGTCTTTACCAAGCGGGTGGAAGAACGACTTCTTCTGGGCCGTTCCTTACACGATGGAAGCGATGAAAGGGATAGCCACTTTGATACAGGAAAACATTTGGGACGCCCAGGCCGACTGGCCAAATGCGGTCATACGACCATTTTTGAAGAAACACGGGCGTATTCTTATAAGGAAATCGAGCTCAATATTGGGGACATCGATACGATCCACGTGCTCAAAGGGTCGCCTCTTGCGTGGGGTCGATTAAAATCAATAAGATAGTAGACGCCGCGCACAAAGGATCAAAGCAGCTATTGGTAGATGTTTTAAGATTTATTTGCTTTGGAACATCGTTTGTGTAATTGCTAACTCGCATCTTGCTTTTTGCAGCTGAAATGGCGGGCGTTCAGGATTTTGACTTCTTTTCCCAGTGGTCTGGTGAGGATGGGGATAATTCTCCCCTCGGGAACGGCGCATTGATCTCAAAAGCGGTCGCCGACGAGCCTTTACAGGTTAATCTGGACAGCTCTGCGACCAATCTTGACAGAAACGTCATCTCCCCCAGCCCTGTTACAATTGAGAAATCGACCAAACGAGGGCGCCGAGATGATTGCGACCCTACTGAGAAGAAAAAACACAAGGGCCACCGAAGCAAAGGTCATTCCAGCCGGTCGTCCAACCTTGATCTGCTCGGCCTTGGGGACGAGGATCGTGCTCGTTTCAAGGAAGAGCCTTTTAAGGTGATTCTTGATGTGATGAAGCGCGCCGACCAACTCTTCGCAAAATATCAAGAGGGGGAAACCGATCGTCCCGAGAGGTAGGTGAGCCTTAAGTAAAATTTCTTATCTTGAAGACGATCCGTCCCGACAAGTCGCTTAAAGCGCAACCGCTTTGTTGTCCTTGATGAAATGAGAGAAGAAAGAGATCGGCCGCTCAAGAAACTCAAGAGGTCGAACCAAAGGTCCAAAGAGTCGCTACATTCGAGCGAGAAACTTCGTGAAGCCGAAAATTCGATGGCGGCCTTGGTGATCGCCAAACCGGCGCCGGCGGCTCGGGACAATGCGATCGCTGCCAGGGATAAAGCGGTCGCTGAGAAAATTGAAGCTGAAGAGGAGGTCAGGCGCCTGAACGAGAAGAAACAAGAATTGTTTGATCAGGTTACTTCTTTGAAGACCAGTCTGAACGCTGTGGAGAAGGAGAGAGATAAGTATAGGGATCTCTTCAAGGAGGCCCGTACTAGGGCTTTAGGGGCGGCCAAGTATCAATTTACCAATGCGGTTGACCAGATAAAGCTTGTAAACCCATCCCTGTTTGTTGAGGAGGCCGTGGTCAACTATGAGCATTGTGTGGTCGGTCAAGAGATCGTTCTTCCTCAGAAATTTGAAAAAGGGAAGGTCGTCCGTGAACGGGTCGTTGTCTTCAATGCCGATCAGTCTTAATCATTGTTTTCACCCTACCCGCCTGCGAGCGGATTTTGTTATTTTGAATTTTCTCCCGCCTGCGAGCGGTCTTTCAAATATTATGAACTTATTTTGTCCGCCATCGAGCGGTTGGCCTTAATTTGTAACCAACTGAAATTTCTTAGGTAATTAATGAATGTTCACTATTTTTGTGGTATCCGAATGTGTCGGCCGTTCAATGGCACTTACAGGCCGCTACTCGCAGCGAGTTTGTTTTAAGCCGTATGATGGCACTCTTTTAAAATTGCAGGCCGCTACTTACAGCGGCTCGCTATAGGCCACACAATGGCATCGCTTTTCTGAGCCGCTATTCGGGAGGCTTCGCTTTAGGCCATACGATGGCATCTGTTTAAAGTTACAGGCCGCTACTCGGAGCGGCTTGCTATGGGCCATACGATGGCATCAGTTTTACAGGCCGCTATTTGGAGCGGCTCGCTATAGGCCATACGATGGCATCTGTTTAAAGTTTACAGGCCGCTACTCGGAGCGGTTCGCTATAGGCCACACGATGGCATCTTTTTTACGTTTTTCAGGCCGCTACTCGGAGCGGCTTGCTATAGGCCATACGATGGCATTTGTTTTACAGGCCGCTACTCGGAGCGGCTTGCTGTAGCCATTCGATGGCGTTTAGTGTCATCTCGGTGACATCTCGGTTGCTCTGTTGCTACTCGCATGGTGAGCGACCGGTCATACAATCGTGCATGAGATAAATAACACAAGTTTTAAAAGGTCAGGCCTCTGTAAAAAACCCATGTGGGGAAAAAGAGCGCCCGCCTGCTTTTCATTGATTTCTGGTCGTTCGATACATTTTGCATTTATACATAGTATTTCCTCAGCTTTTCGGCGTTCCATGTTCTAGGTATGGTCGCCCCATTCATGGTCTCTAACTCGTAAGCTCCCTTGCCCGTTTTGTTGATGACGCGGTAGGGACCTTCCCAATTTGGCGCGAGCTTCCCTTGCCGAGCGTTCTTGTTTCCGACGTCTGCCCGCCTGAGAACGAGCTGGCCAATTGAGAATTCTCTTTTCTGCACACGAGAATTATATCTTGCGGCAACCTTCTGCTTGACTAATAGTTCTTTGAGAGAAGCTTTGGTTCGTAGTTCGTCTACTAAGTCGAGCTCTTCTCTGGTGGCTCGCTCATTTTCTGCTGCGGTTGGTGGATTGGTCGCTCTTCAGCTTAGCTCGCCCATCTCGATTGGGATTACCGCGTCAATGCCGTGAGACTAACTAGGGAAGGTGACTCGCCGTTGTCGAATGAGGGGTCGTCCGATATGCCCAAAGCACCGACTGTAGCTCTTCTACCCAATTTCCTTTGGCCTCGTCTAACCTTCTCTTTAATCCTCGCAAGATGACCCTGTTGGCCGCTTCAGCTTGGCCGTTGGTCTGTGGATGCTCGACCGAGGTAAAGCGCTGTTTTATACCCAAGTCTGCCAACATCTCTCCGAATTTCGCTCGCAAACCGCGCGTCCGTTATGCGTTATCAATTGTTGGGGAACGCCGAAGCGGGCTAAAACATTGCGACTGAAAAACTTGGTCACTTTGGCCGCAGTGATGGTCGCTAATGGCTCGGCCTCTATCCATTTGGTGAAATAATCAACTGCTACGATCAAAAATTTAAATTGCCCCGGAGCAGGTGGAAACGGTCCGAGAAGATCCATTTCCCACCACGCAAATGGCCAAGGGGAGGTGAGGCTCTGCAGTTCTGAAGCAGGGGCGATGTGAACGTCTGCGTGAATTTGACACTTGTTGCATTTTTGGACCAAATTCCTTGCGTCCTCGTCCATGGTTGGCCAATAAAAACCGGCCCTCAAAGCTCGTTTTGCTATGGAGCGACCTCCCTGGTGACTGGCGCATAACCCTTCATGAATGTCTCTTAAAACGTGGTCCGCTTCGGCGGGCGTCAAGCACCTCAATAATGGAGAAGAGAAACCTCTTCTATAAAGCTTTCCTTCAACAACGGAGTACTTTGTCGCCCGCTGCCTTAAGAGCTTTGCTTCCTTGTGGTCGTCTGGCTCTGCACCGTTCAAGATATATTGCAATATGGGAGTGGTCCAATCTCTTTCTGAGTCAATGCAGAGGATGGCAATGGGTTTTTCAATCTTGGTCGCCACTTGGCCGAGTGAGGGTCTCCTGGATTAGGCTTCGGTGGTTCCCGGGCACTTTGGTACTTGCCAATTTCGAGAGAATATCTGCTCGGACGTTCTCAGTTCTTGGGACGTGTTTCACTTCAGCCCGGTCGAACTTATTCAGCAGTTCCCTTACCTTAGCCAGGTAATGCTTCAACACTTCGTCTTTGGTATCATATAATTCCTTGATTTGGGAAACGACCAGAAGAGAGTCAGAGTGCAATTCCACCCGTTCAACGTTGAACTCCTTGGCGAGCAATAACCCTGCTATACAAGCCTCATACTCTGCCTGATTGTTTGAAGTGTGGAACGCGAACGTAAGTGACACTTCCACGACCAAGCCTGAAGAATTTTCCAGTATCAAACCCGCCCCGCTTCCTTTGGAGTTCGACGAGCCATCGGCGTGTAACGCCCGGTGGTGATAGGATGGTCGCCGGGACCGGGGTCATCTCGGCTATGAATCGGCCAAAATCGCGCCTTAGCCGCCGATCTTGGCTCAAACTTTATTCGAACTCACTTAGTTCTACGGCCCATTTGATCATGCGCCCGCCAAGTCCGGGTCGGTGGAGAATGTCGTATTGGTTGATCGATTCTCACCACTATTTGATGTGCAACAAAATACGGTCTCAACACGCGAGCCGCTACCGATGAATGCGGCGTCAATTCTCGATTCTTTGATAACGGGCCGCCCCCCGCAAGATTTTACTAATGAAGTACACAGGATTCTGCTTGTTGTCGCTTTCTTTGACCAGGACGGCACTTAGAGCTTCTTCCGTAATTGCAAGATATAGATATAACGTGTCTCCAGGGAGCGGCTTGGTCATGATGGGTGGATTGGTCAAGGCTGTTTTCAGGTCGTCCAACGCTTGTTGGCACTGATCCGTCCATTCAAAATCAACGTCCTTTTTCAGAAGTTTGAACAAGGGGAGGGACTTGCAAGCAGATTGGGGTATGAATCTGGAGAGGGCGGCGACCATGCCGTTCAACTGTTGGATTTCTTTCTTTGTGGTTGGCGTCCTCATTTCCGCGACCGCCCTGCATTTGTCAGGATTTGCTTCAATTCCCCTCTCCGTGAGGTGGAAACCCAAGAATTTTCCAGCTCGCACTCCAAATGTGCACTTCTCTGGATTCAGCCTAAGTGAGCTCTTTCTCGCCTCCTCAAAAACTTCTTTTAAGTCGCCGATGTGCTGATCGTCCGCCCCGCTTTTTATGATCATATCGTCAAGGTAGACCTCGGCCACCCGACCGATCTGCTTCTCAAAAATTTTGCTCATCATCCGCTGGTAGGTTGCCCCAGCATTTTTCAACCCAAAAGGCATCACCTTATAACAGAAGTTACCTTGGCCGGTCATAAAAGCGGTCTTATGACGATCCGAAGGATGCATAGCGATCTGATTGTAGCCCGAATATGCGTCTAAGAAAGAGAGCAACTTGTATCCTGAGGCGCCGTCCACCAGTTTGTCAATACTAGGAACAGGGAATGCGTCCTTAGGACACGCCCTATTTAGGTCGGTGTAATCAACGCACATTCACCACTTCCCGTTCTTCTTTTTTACCAACACGACGTTTGAAAGCCATGTAGTGTACTTGATCTCTTCCACAAAGTTCGCTTTGATCAAGTCGTTAAATGCTTGGGTCGCTGCTCTAGCTTTTCTACGTTCTGAACCCTTCTTCGTTGAGCCACCGACCTTGCTGTTGCATCGACTGATAGCTGGTGGCAAGCGACCTCCATAGGAACTCCTGGCATATCTGATGCTTGCCAAGCGAATAAATCGGCATACTCTCGTAGGCAAGCGACAAGTTCCTGCCTGACCTGCTCGGGAAGGTCCCTTCCAATTTTCACGGTTTTGGTTGGGTCATCACCTAACTGAACATCAAGAAACTGCCCATAGGGTTCTGGTCGCTTGAGTTTGTTCTTTAGTTCACGGGCTACCTCATCGTCCCCCTCTTCCGGGTCGCTATCTGGGTCATAGCGGGCATCTAAGTCAGCCAGGTTTACTTGGTGTCCTTCCCCCGAACTCTGAGGGTTGGATCCAATGTCTTGAGCGTCACATATGTCCTGATAAATGTAGTGGCTCTTCTTGGCCGCTTCCATATCCGCCGCCAGTGTGGCGACCTGACCATTTTTGTCATAAAATTTCATTTTCAAATGGACAGTTGATACGACTGCCTCAAGTTTCCCCAATGTTGGCCGGCCGATGATGCAGTGATAACACGACTTGATGGGTAATACTAAGAACGTCGTCCTGACCGTTCTGTAAGAAGTGCTCCCATTGGAGTCGTCGCCGAAGGTGACCAGCAACCCCAAGGTCCCCAATGGGTAGGTGATCACTCCATTAAAACCAGTTAAAGGGGTTGGGTCGTCTTGAGGGATGATTTCGCTGCGATCGATGCTCAATTTGTCGACCAGCTCTTCGAACATGATATCGGCCGAACTACCCTGGTCGACCAAGATTCTTCTTCAGAGTATCCCATAACAGCAGATACGACCAAAGGAACATAACTGTTGACTCGCCCATCGAGTAAATCCTCATCTCCAAAGGAAATTGGCGGCTTGCTAGAGATTGGTCGTTGCGCTGCAGAAGATCCGACCATAAGAATTTCGTTCCACTTTCTCTTGGTCGCCTTTTTTGAATCCAAGCGATCTAAGGGGTTCCCTCCGTGGATAACCATTACGACCCTACGACTTCGGATCGCTCGACGTCCTCCTCTGAAGTTTCTTTTCTGCCTGCGACTTCAATAGCTTGAGTGGTTGCGACTTTATCCTTTGAACGACCGTCTCGTCCCTCAGTCTTCTCTTCTGATCGGTCGGTTCCTTCCTCTCTGACATATTTTGTTAGCTTCCCTTTCTGAATGAGATTTTCTATGTCATCCTTCAGGGCCATGCATTCGTTAGTATCGTGGCCCTTACTTTTGTGATACCTGCAATACTTCTTCGTGAACCGGCCGCCTTTCTTGAGAATGAGCGGGTCAGGGCGCTTTACTTCAGCAAACTCGTTATTCTGGCAATCCATGTAGATTTGCGCAATGGGTGTATTCAGCCTGGTGCGGTGCTCGAATTTCTTTTGACGAAAATCCGAGCTACCTTCCCTGCGTCCTTCTGGCTCTTTAACTGGCCTACCATGCTCTTCCTTGGGTCGCACACGGGCGCCCTGTCTAGCTGCGAGTGTCTCTTCATAGCCCATGTGGTCGTTGGCCCTTCTTAAGAATACCCCAAGATCCATGTAGCGGTTGAGAATGAATTCCTCCGCAAACCTATGATCCGCTCGTATTCCCCGCTTGAGATACTTCAATTTGTCTTTGTCGGTTAGGTCGCGGATGGTCTCTGCCTCGTTGTTGAAGCGGTTGATATAATGTCTCAAGGACTCGTTCTCACCCTGAACGACCGTGTCAAGGTGTTCCTCATACTTGTACTGGCAACGGTTGGCCGTGTAATTGGCCAAGAAGGTTGCAACCAAACCTTCCCAGGAAGAAATAGCATTGGGCCGCAAAGATTCCCACCACTCAAGAGCCCGTCCGTCGAGCGACTGGGGAAATAGTCTACACTTCATTGTCGGATTCAGTTCCCTATAACTGCAGTAATTGTTGAAATACCGTATGTGCTTATCTGGGTCGCCGCGACCATCGAATTTATTCATATTTGGGGGCTTCCTTAAATCTCTGGGAATTCGATAACGCCTGATTTCCCTTGAGAAAGGCCCATGTCCGGTCGCTAACTCTCCTGACCCATATGGCTGAAATGCATGTAGTTCATTGGTAGGTACTCCGTAGCCGCCCACCATGTGGCCATACAAAGGAGGGGGCTGGAACGACTGCCCTCTATCTCGCTCGTGTGCATGTCTTTTCGACCGGTGGGATGCGTCCCTGTCCTGGTAGTTGTCCAACTCGCCATACGAATCCCACGACCGGCTTCTTGACTTGCGAGAACCGGACGACTCGGCCGAGGAATACCTAGTGGGCGAGCGGTCTGATTCCGGATTGTAACTTGAGTCTTCATAATCTTGGCCGTGAGACATGGAGCGGCGACTGCGCACGCCCCTGCGAGTGGGAGACCTTCTAGCCACGACTGCTGGGCTGGGGATCGGCGTCTTCGCCACCCCCGAAAGGTCGGTCGTTCCTTACAGGAGGAGTTACATGCTGATTGGAAGGACGCACTTGTCTAGAGGGTCCCTCACCGTCTGCACGCGGGCGAGGCGGGATGGATCCCCTTTCGTAGTGAGAAAGGCGTGCTTCACGGTCAGCAATAATTTGATTCTTGTTTTGCAGAATCTGTAGAAAAGCCTGAGTCACATGCTCGGGCACGGAGGCATCAATTCCTGCATCGACCAGCTCGGTCGGCGATTCTTTGTTGAGCCGGGCTGCGAGATTCGCTCCAAGATTGGCCTCGCCGCCGCCTGCATGCGGAGGTTCTCGACGAGGTTGTCCTGTGATTCTGGATAGTTTGTGGGACGCCTCGGGGTTTGCCGAGGAGTGCATTCCGCCGAGAGGGTCGGCCGCCGACGCGAGGCTCGCGTGGCGTGCCTCCTTGGTTGCATGGTGGAAGTGTTCAATTTGCTCCCACTGTGGTCGCCAATGATCGTACCTGATCAACAGATGTGTTGTTAATGTGGTTCCTTAGCTCGGTCGCTGGTGTCCTGACGTCTGGATCTGGGACGCGCCTGGGTGGTACCTGCGCAAGCACTCCGACGCCCAAGTCAGCAATGAGCAGTGAATAGTGAATAGTAATAAATGACATACCTAACTCCTTGAGATTCGTGCCATATTTATAGTAATAGTTATTGGGCCATGTTGGACTGCATTGGGCCTTGAGCCCACTCTAGAACAGTTAGTTTAATCATTCGCAAAATACTCGTCATATTTTGAAAACTCACTAAAAAGATAAAAAAACAAAAACCTTTTCATGACAATCAAGAACTACGTAGCTTTGAATTCTCCATCGCACTAGGAGATACGTAGGAGCGAGAAGCCAATTCTCGTCAAGCGCCAAAAATAAAAATCTTCATTAAGTTTTCCCATTTATCTTTTAATAAGAAATAAATAGGCAAATCTAGGTATTTTTCAAATCAAACGTAAAACCACACACTTAGTTAAAGGTTCCCTCTCAGTAGAGAGGACGCGTGGGGTGCTAACACCTTCCCCGCACGTAATCGACCCCCGAACCCATATCTCTCGTTTTCGAAAGACCATCCGCCTTGTTCAAAAGACTTTTTTTCAATGTTTTGGTCTTAAAATTAAAATATTGGTGGCGACTTCAAATTTTTCCACGTTGTACATTGAGAAATCCAAACCGGATTTTTCGGGGTGCAACAGATGGCGACTTCACTGGGGACAAAAAAACATTTTTCTTTAAAAAGTGGGTCAAGCCTAATTAATTAAGTGTGTGGTTTGTGTGATTGATTTGGATATCTTGCTTTGCCTCCCTCTCTTATCATGTCCCCTTCTTCTTTGCCCCCTTTCTTGAGGTAAGAAGTGCAATGTTGTTGGCACCCTAGATTAGTTGTATTTGATTGATATTGAACCCTAGGGTAGACAATATGTTATTACTTGCTATTGTCTGGACTGCTCTGGTTTTCATTTCAGGTGGGGTAGTGCTAGGGAAAATGCCCTTGACACACACTACACTTATACCTTGTGATTACATGTTTTGAGTGGGACCATAACCTGTGTCCGCAAAAAATTTAGGAGAGTGGATTCGAGTAGTGAGAGCCCATCGGGACCTTTGTCCGTTTGGCTACTGCGTAAAGTTTCAACGAGTTGTGCTCTTTCATGATGCCTCACACCTAGCGATTTCTTTGCATTTGTGGGGAGGTTTGTGAAAGGGACTGTGGCTCTGGTGGCCTTGTGAGGGAGTGAATAGAGCTACATGGGAGGATTACCCTTTAAATTGCCCTAGATCGTAGGTCTCACCCCTTTTTAAGTCACAAGGGCGTTTCCAAAATTGTGTGTTGCATTATTACATCTAGTTTAGTTCTTTTCCTTCAACAAATTTTCGAAAAAAAACAACAAAATCAAAAAGAATATATTTTTTCCTTCTCTTTCATAAATACCTATATGAGGTGGCATATAAGGTATACTGCCCTAAATTTTCAAACCACTACCAGTAAATATCTTTCTTTATGTAAATAATATGAAAAAGCATCCTCATCATCCGCACTTTGCATCATAACATCATGCATTACATAAGCAAAATTCTAAAAAAAAAAAAGGGGACTTCATGTAGCATTCTTCATGCATCTAAATTATTTGCCGGTGATCTTGGAGTAACTTGGAATCTTGTCATAGGCGTGAAAAACGAGATAACATGGGATCAAGGAGCGAGGGTATGCTAAATTCGAGATTTCCAGTAGTAAAGAAAGCAGATGTGACCAGTTTGACAGAGTGCGCCTCTCTAATGGGACCGGATGAGCGTGGGATGTTTGAAAAGGCTTATGGGAATATTCTTCGGTTGCTACAATTGGATCTTCAAGAAAATGCTGTGAAAGCCCTCAGTCAGTTCTATGACCCGGATCTCCGCTGTTTCATCTTCAAGGATTTCCAACTCTCACCGACTTTAGAGGAGTATGAGCAAATTTTGGGTTTCTCTAGGTCGGAGGCGATGCTCTATCAGTGCCAGGGGCATCAATATTCAGATAAAAGACTCTCTTTGCTATTGCAAGTTGGAGTGGGGGAGTTAGAGCTTCGAAAAGAGAAAAAGAACCGTATAATGGGGTTTCCACTGAGTTATTTTGAAGACTTAATGAGGTCCCATGCTCAAGCTAACAGATGGGGTCCATTCAAGCAGTTGCTGGCACTAACCATTTTCGGGATTGTCCTTTTCTCACAAGTTGAGAAGTTCATTGATGAGACTGCCATTGGGGTGTTCTTAGCCTTCATAAGCAAGGATAATCCAATCAACCCAGTACCAGCCGTCCTCGCAGACACTTACTATTCCTTTACTCATCATCGGGTGTTGGGGAAAAAGAAGATTGCCTGCTCTCTTCATGTACTATATGCCTGGTTCCTCAACCATGTCATTGCTCACAAGGGGCAAGCTACAGATCTGTTGGGTTATGCCTTGAGTTGTGAGGTAGAGGTCAAAAGTGCTCAGGAGTGGGTGCATACCTTAGGGAGTCTCAATGCCCTCAAGGTCCGTTGGTTCACTCATTCATGTTGGAAGGACAGACCCTCCGTTGTGGTTCAGTGTGGAGACTTTCAGAATGTGCCCCTAATGGGGACTCAAGGCTGTGTCAACTATAATCCTTCCTTGATTATCCGACAGCTTGGGTACCCTATGAGGAATATGCCTACTGAAGACATGTTGGCTCCCATTTTCCTTGACAGGGAAGATCCAAAGAACAAGGGTTTACTTCGAAAAATCTCAAAGGCATGGGAGACTGTGGTCCGTAAAGACAAAGATGAGCTCATGAAAAAGGTTGGTGATGTCACTTTTTACCAATGGTTGCATGAAAGGATCCAAAGTGCTCGTCCACCTACCCAAGAGGCACTACCAGTCGAGAAAGAGATGCCAGAGCCTCGCCTTCCTACCCCTGAGGAGTTGAATGAGTTTAAAACTGCCTTAGCAAAAGCAGAGGAAGAAAAAAGGGTGTTGCAAGCAGAGTTGGAGAAAGTAACCCTACAAAAAGAGAAGTTAGAGGAAGAGAATAAGATTAAGATAATAGCTGTTGAGGAGGGTGTCAAGCGATTCAAGGCGGAAGAGAAGAGTAAACTGGAAACTCAGAAATACCTAAGGGGGCTAGAGATGAACTCCAAAGATACAAACAGAAAACAAGAAAGGCCCTTGAAGAAGCCAAAGAATGGAAGATTGTGGCGATCGAGCCTGCATAAGAACCTCACTTGGTGGTGGAGTTGAAAAGTCAGCTGAGGAGTCTTGAACAAGAAAGAAATTCCATTGAGAATGTTCTCAGGGAATATCAAGAAATGCTGAGGTATGAGCAAGGAAGATCTGATGAATTGAAAGAGAATCTCTGGAACCTAGAGGAGTCTTATAGGCAGGTGCAAGCGGAGAGCCAGTACTGGGAACAGCGTTTCCTAGCACTAATTGGCAAGATAGAAGAGCAAGAGATTGTTAAAGAGCTAAGAGATGAGGTACAGCTTTGGAGGGGTAAATTTTCAAAGTTGGCATGGCTAGCTAATCAAGCTGTAAGGGATGTCCCCAGAAGGCTAAGGAGGGCTGAGGCTGAGATGTTTCCCTTCAATACCCCAGTACATGTGTATGAGTTTGTGAACTTCTGCAAGGCCGTGACTGAGGAGCTCATGGAAGAGGCTGAGGGAGCCGCTGCTGCAAGCAAGGAAAGAGAAAAGAAAGAGAAGTTGAAGGCCATATGTTCTTTTTAGAATGTTCTTTAGGAAGTTGTAATTTTTCTTTGGAATATTGTAATTTTCTAAGAGCTTTGTATTTTTCTTTGAGAGATATTGTATTGCACTCTTAATGGTATTGTACTCTTTTTCTTTCTTATGAATGGTTTAAAACTCGAATGAAGTATGCTCATATCGCTTGTTGATTCCAATTCTCGTTACGCTTTTAAAATGTTTCGATCTTTGCTTATGACAAGAGCGAGTTATCTCACGATTCCCGGGCTAAAATAACATAAAGTCATGTGCATATACATTGCATTCATTTACGCATTCATACTTGTACTCATAAAAATGTTCTACCAACAGAAAAGAAAGGCAAGCTGGTTCGCCAACACCGATATTACACCCGTCTACAAGCAAGATTGATGGCTAGCAATCAGGATTTCGAGAATGAGGACTGCCCGATTCAAGATGAGTTGGCTGTGGAGATTCTTAACCCTGAGCAGTTGGCTCAGGAGAATCAGGCTTTGAAGACCAAAGTTGAGGCTATGGAAGCACAAATGGCCGAAGTTATGAGTATGCTACAGAATCTGAGGGGTGGGGCCGCCGCTAGGGCCGCCTCTGTTGTGAATCCTGAAGGGGTTGTTACTTTCGTTTCTCCTCCGGTGACCGCTGAAGTTACAACTACTCACACTCCTCCTGGACCAGGGGTCAGTCGCTTTGCCCATTCTTCAGGGGTGAGCGGACAGAGTCACCCGAATGCACAGATATATCCCTGGGGGATGCCAATGGGTTATGTGCCGCCCCGTTGCTGAAGCTATTCCTGTGGGGTCGAGTCAACCTGCCACGGTTATACCTAGTGGAGCTGCTATTGGACCACAAATTCATACTCCTGGTCCCGGTATTGTCCTTGCCAAGAAGTTCACCTAGTCCTACTGGGAGCCGCCCGTAAATCCTCAGAATGTTGTCCATCATATGGGGAACCCTGCTCAGTATGGGGGTTATTATTACAGTCCGGGGAACTATCCACAAGGTCATTTGTTTGAGAACACTCAGCATAGGGATCGGTATCACTTGCTTGAAGAGCGTTTAAGAGCTATGGAAGGATCGGGTACTAGAGCCAAGGATGCCCGAGATTTGTGCCTTGTCCCAGATGTTGTCATCCCTCCTAAATTCAAAGCACCTGACTTTGATAAATATCAGCGGCACCGGGTGTCCATCTAGCCATTTGACGATGTATGTTAGAAAGATGCCGCTTATGCTCATGATGACAAGGTGCTCATTCACTATTTCCAGAACAGTCTGACTGGGGCATCGTTAGATTGGTATATGCAGCTACAATCCTCCGACATTCACAGTTGGAAGGATCTCTCTGAATCATTTTTGAAACAATACCAGTATAACATGGACCTTGCTCCCGACCGGTCTCAATTACAGCACATGAGTAAAGGAGATAGAGAATCATTCAAAGAATATGCTCAAAAGTGGAGGAGCATAGCTGCTCAGGTGAAGCCGCCATTGACTGAAAATGAGATGGTGTACATGTTCATGGAGACTCTTCCAGGGCTATATTATGATAGGTTGGTGGGGAGTGTTTCATCCAGTTTCTCAGATATGGTTGTCATTGGAGAACGATTAGAGCACGCAGTTGCGCAGCGGAAAGATCGCTGGAGGTTTTAGCAATTCTAGTGGACAAAAGAAACCCTTTTCCAACTTCCCCAAGAAGAAAGAAGGGGAAACCAATGTTATTACTGCAGGGGGAGGCCCATCTTTCAGCTCTCCACAGCAACCAATGCCATTTTCTGTTCCAGCTCAGCCACAACAAACTAATTCAGGTCACAGAGCCCAGAACTATCAAGAGAAGAGGCGTGCCAGTTTTGATCCGATTCCGATAACTTATACTGAGTTGTTCAATCACCTTGTCTCAAAGAATTTGATCAATACTCACCCCATGAAGCCTATGCAACCTCCCTTTCCTAGGGGATACAATGCTGATGCTACCTGTAGCTTTCATAATGGAGGGGTCAGTCACACGGTAGAAGATTGCAAGGCTTTCAAACATGTAGTCCAGGATTTGATTGACGCCAATTGGCTCTCTTTCAAGCAGAATGGTCCAAGCACAACTACAAACCCCCTGCCGGGACATGGGATACCATCCGCTAATGCAGTAGAAGATTCTGTGGGACAGACAATGATAAAAGATGTTAAGTGTATCCAGACTCCTCTTGAAAATATACATGCTGAGCTGTGCCGTTGTGGTGTTATCAAGAAAGGTTGTGTATGTGTTGATCCTTCATGTGTAGGCGCCTGTGAAGTTTTCAAGCCAGTTTTGCAAGACTTGATGGATCGTTATGTGGTTCGAGTGGGAGTGGTTGAAAGAGAAGAAAGTGCGTTGATGTTGCAGTCTAATGATGGTAAAGAGGCTAGGAAGCCAATTGAGATATTGTACAATCCAAGACCAGCCCAAGTCAAGCCTCAGCCAGTGGTTATTGAGATTCCTGCTCCATTCCCATATGAGAAGGACAGTGCAGTGCCATGGAAATACAATACACTGCCTCCAGTAGAGAGTTCTCCAAACACCTCTGTTGTTACCAATATAACCGGGGCAAGTGGAATTACAAGGAGTGGTCAGATATATGCCCCCGAAGTTCGCTCGGGGTGAATCATCCAAAGAAGTCAAGACAGGGCTCGTAAGGGAAGGATAAAGAAGCGGGAATGCTCGAAAAGAAAGTGGCAGAACAAGAAATTGATGAGTTCCTAAAAATTGTAAGGCAAAGTGACTATAAGGTGGTTGACCAGATGAATCAGACCCCAGCAAAGATTTCAATGTTGTCATTGTTGCTAAGTTCAGAAGCGCATCGAACTGCCCTAATGAAGGTACTGAATGGGGCTCATGTTGCTCAGAATATTTCCGTGGGCCAATTTGACGAAATAGTCGGGAATATCGTGGCTGCGAACCATGTGACTTTTGCTGATGACGAGCTTCCCCCAGAAGGAAGGAAGCACAACCAAGCCCTACACATCTCTGTTAAATGTGGGGATTTCGTGCTAGCTCGTGTCCTGATTGATAATGGTTCTTCTCTAAATGTGATGCCAAGGTCCACTGTAAACAAGTTGGATGTAGATTGCTCTTTCATGAAGCCTAGCTCGACATTGGTGAGGGCGTTTGATGGATCGAAGAAAGAGGTAATAGGGGAGATGGAGTTCCCCATTCAGATAGGTCCTGAGACATTCTGCGTTAACTTTCAAATCATGGACATCTCCTCGTCGTACAACTGTCTGCTCGGAAGGCCATGGATTCATATGGCGGGAGCCGTTCCTTCCTCTCTGCATCAGAGAGTCAAGTTTGTGGTCAATGATAAAATTGTGGTAGTGTTCGGAGAGGAAGAGATGTTAGTTAACAAACCTTCTCCTTTCCGCTATGTGGAAGCAGCCGAAGAGTCCCTGGAAACTTCTTTTCAATCTCTCGAGATTGCCAATGCTGTGTTTGGAGGGAGTGAATTGCCGTCGCCTGTGATAAAGTTGTCGAAAGATGAAGAGATGGTTGCAAGGATCATGATGGGTCAGGGATACCAGCCAGGACGTGGTTTGGGAAAAGTAGGACAAGGAATTCTTGCTCCTGTCCAGCTGAAAGAAAACAAGGGTCGTTACGGGTTGGGATACCACCCAAGTGAGGCTGAAAGGAAGAAGTTGGCTGAAGAGAAAAGAGGTGAGTGGTTGGCCAAGCTGAGAGGCCAGGACCCACGGTCAAAGAGGATCCCCATCTGTGACATCCGTCAGAGCTTCAAAAGTGCAGGTTACTAGACCCGGATCAAATTTATGGCTGTTGAGGATGGTTTAGAGGATGAAGAGGGCGGTACCAGCTTAGTCCGTCGTTGCCTTGCTAAAGAAGAACTCAAAAATTGGGAAGCTGTCGACTTGCCCATCACTTTTAGTTCAAAGTAATGATTGTAATGCACTCCTTTGGCTCTGCCCAAGGCCTCGGGATAGTTTGTTAGGGCATGCATGTTTTTATTTTCAATGACACCATCATCAATGAAAACGCTTGTTTTGAATTCCATCAATAAAATCTCTTTTCTTCATTTATCTTTTCTTTCTTTTCGCTTTATTTTGTTTGTTTCGCTTTTCATTCTACTTTTGCTTCTACGAATGCAGATCAAAAGTAAGTATCTATGAAAATAACAGTGCCAATGATTCCTATTATGACTTTGATCACCTAATTAACCAAACTGAAGGCGTTGTTGAGGAAGGCTGGGAAACTCCTCCGGAATTGATGAGACTAATAGAGCAGGAAGAAAAGATCATTCAGCCTCATGGAGAGTCGATTGAGATAATCAACTTGGGTACTGTTGTGAGAAAAGGTGATGTGCAAGTGTACACAATCGCAACAAGTAATATAATGATAAGTAGAGATCGTTCCCACGAGGATTGTTGAGTTTACTTCTATATTTAAATTAGTAATTTAGCTAGTGAGTACAAAAATAATAATAACAAGTTGTCAAATCATTAATGTTATCAACATAAAGGTACAAAAACAAATAAGATAGATTATATGTAGAAATTCAGAGTGAGAGTAGTTGGAATGCTCTTTGCTAAGTAATTTCCCAGAAGTAAGGCGCTATAGCGTCTCACGCTATAGCGTCAAGCGCTGTTGCAAATGATTTTGTGCTTTTCAGTCACTAATGCCAGGGTTTCATTACAAGATGCCTATGTCTAGGTTCTAAATAAGTTCACCCCTGTATAATAAAGAACCCACAGCTTTTGTCCTATGAACTATTGCACTTCTATGTCTAGAGGAAGCAAAAATTGGTTAAATGTCTTTAACCAACCTTATCGTTCATATCAATCCTTGAGTTCGAATCATGGACCATGTCCTGCACTCCATGAATATACCTATTTTAGTGATCATTTCTAAAACAAGTTTGAAAGAAGTAACACACAAAGATTGAAACGCAAAACGTGAAATATTATATACGCGATACTAAAGGTTCATTACAAAGCTTTAAGCATCCAACTACAAGAGAATCAGCTCATGATGAGCAACAACACAAGAAATACAAAGATAAAAGTGTTACCTAAAGCCATAAAACCGAAATCACCAAGAGGTGGAAAACACTCCAAATGATGAGCGGCTCGCGTGCGCTTATAGCGCTTGCCATTATAGCGTCTCTCGCAGCACTGCAGAAAATCTACTCTTTATTGTGAAAATGGAGCTTGGACGAAAATGGAGTTTAAGAGTTATTTCTAACTCTCCTCTCTTCTGAACCAGCAAAACCAAGCTTGAAGATGAAGTTTTAAGACTTCAATATAAAGAAAATATCTCTCAAAAAAGGTGAAAAGCCATCCCACCAACTATTACCAACTACCATTACAAAATAGACAAGTGTCCTATAAAGCAAAAGGTGGGTGGCTGATGCAGGAACTGTCTCTGACTGCTCTACAGTGATCTGACACGCTTTGGAAACTGCAGAAACTGCTTTTCCGTTTTCTCTCTCATCAGCTGCAGAATCCAACGCTATAGCGTCTGCCGCTATAGTGCCTAATGTCAGAATCGAACAAACACATTAAAAATAACAAGAAAGCACCAAAAAGTGCCAATTTGTCACATAATCAGTTCCTAACCCTCTTTTACACTAAACAACATATATTTACTTAATTAAACAACAATATTACTTAAGAACTTGAATTAATGTCACTCACTTTGTGGAGTTTGGAAAATTAGTGAGGGGGAAGCGACAACGAGGGGTCAAGCACCTTATATGGATGGCGGTTATCTGGAGATTATGGTTGGCTCGTAATAATGTCATTTTCAACGGGGAGGTGGTTTCCATCCGGGGAATAATAGATGGTATCAAGGATACGGCATGGAGCTGGTTTAAGGCAAGGCGGGGGAGGAATTGTGCGGTGACTTGGGCAGATTGGTACAGTTGCCCTTTGGGCTGCTATTCTATTTTGTAAAACAATTATGTACTGTATCTCATTGTGGATACTCTTAGTAGGGGGAGAAGCAGTGGGCTAGGATACTTTTCCCATTGTTGTACGTTTTCTGCGTGCGGGGTACTCTTTTTCCTCCTTGAGTCTTTTTCCCAATGGGTTTTGGCTCAGGGAGGTTTTGAGGAGGCCCTCCCCCTTCCCATTGTATGTGGTTGGGCACACCATGTGCTCTTTTATATGAATCATTGCTTATCTAAAAAAAAGTTAAGTAATAAGAGCATAAATAACTCATATAAATATGAGTTATTACACCCCCAAACTTAAACCATTGCTTGTCCTCAAGTAATGACGCTTGACAAAGAACAAACAACACAACATCAAATAAACAATGACATAAATTAGCTGCACAAACAACACAATAACAATATCTCTCTAAAAAAAAAATTTATTACTTTAGAACTCACATTTATTTAAGTCTTGAAAGCATGAATAACTCTTATTGATAAGAGTTATCACTCCCCCAAACTTAAACCATTGCTTGTCCTCAAGTAATGACTATTTACAAAGACAAACAACTAATAGAAAACAGAACAATGACAAGATAGAAAGGCAAAACCAGTTGCTTCCCTAAATCAAACAGTTTTTCCAAAAATGTTCTTAATGGGCCAAACTTTCAGATTCACACCCACACACACACACACACCATTGTTTTTCACAACATCTAGAATTATTACTACTCATTTGTGAGTGTGTGATCTCTGACTCATCTCAATTCCTAGCTAGATTTGGATTTCTCTTAGCCTCGGAAAGAATGGCTTTCTTTTGGTGAAATCAAAGACTTTTTCAAAACAGTGAATAGACTAACAACTTCACACAAGAAATGAGGGATTTCAAGCATGACAAAGGGCTTGATTAGGTATTTCAGATCTATGGTCAGTGATTCTAACTATTGAATATAAATCAGCAACGTTATAACGTTTGATGCTATAACGCTGGAACTTTGATGAACATAATTCTTGACTGCAACCCCCTCATTACTGAGCTCCTTTAGCATTTATTCTTCTTTTTTTTTTCTTTCTTTTTTTACATATATACATTTGCTTTTTGGAACAGCTCAGCTTTTGTTTCGGTTAGTTACAGCCATTACAAAAGTATCTCTAATACATATGAGTACAATGAAGTCCTAATTCACTAACCACCCTAGGATCTTGATACCTAGCCTTTATATAACTTGTGCACCCCCAAACTTAGCTTCAAAAGCTCTTCAAGGTTTTTATTCAAGATTTGATTCCACCTTGGTTAACCAGGACTAACTTAAGCATCAGATAGTCCTTAGCTAACTAAGTTTCTACTTAAACACAGAGATTTTGTGTAGCAGCAGCAATAATACTAGTCATCAATCAAACAAGGCTACACTACACATATACACTTAATCATCATTAAATTTAGCCCAAGAAGATACACATTCTATTATTGAAAGACTAGGAATTGCAACCGATCATGCTTTCTATTCAACAAACATACTATTAAACACATAATATTAACATTTTACACATAACATTAAACACATTTAAGGTCCTCCCCAAAACTTAAGACTCAGCAGTGTCTTTACTTCTCATGCAATTCTAATGGGAGATGCCTTTTGGACACTACAATACTGAAATTAAAAACATTTAACACAACATACTTTTTGAAATCATACACAATTGCTAGATGTTATTACAAATGCTACAACATCCAACAAGTTTATTTGGAAACAATTAACACCACAACACAAAATAACACAACACAACACAACACAAGAGGGAAGAGTTACTGGTTGGTGAACAAAACACAATTCTTTTCTTGTTGGGCCAAATTTATTATGAGAAGTTGACGCTATAGCGTCAGGTGCTATAGCGCTTCACAATTAAAGCTCACTTCATCAATGCAATTGGTCAGCCCTGCAACATCAAAATAGAAACAAAAACAACAAATATTAGATAAAAATTCTGGGTTGCCTCCCAGTAGCGCTTGGTTTAAGAGTCCTCAGCCAGACTTGGAATTCAAACCCCAAGTTAGGGTGGATAATAGGACAAGAAGAAAATTTCATCCTTCCGCTTTCTCTTTTTGGTCAGAAATCCCATGTATTTGGCATATGGAAGCAAGTGTTCCCATGCACCAACAAATAAGCACTTAGGATAGGAATTTCCCCTTTCTTGAAAAATTTGAAGCTCATTTTGTGGAGGGATATTTTCTTCAATTACCAAAGGTTGATTCTCAATTGTCACATGACTCTTTTCATACCTCAACCTTGGATTTTCTTTCTTGTCACTATTTTTGAATTTTTGTTTTTCTACAACTACACTATTTTTTTCTTTTTCTTCCACCATTTCCAAATGACCACATTCAAGTTCAAACTCTACACTCTCTTTTTCTTCCTCTTGCTCAACCACATATTCAATACAACTCTTTTCTTCTAGCTCAACAACTTCTTCAACACAACTCTCTTCTTTTAGATGCTCCATAATTGTGTTAATGTGAGCTGTAACACCCCATTTCTACCCGGTAATTTAAATCAAAAATCAGAGTGTACAAAAATCTTTACTGATCATTTTCTAGTTTAGTGTGTTATAAAATAGTGGACTGGCTGACTATGGGATTACTCAGGTAACTGATACTACTTGCAACAGGCATTGGCCACTTTTGCAAGGCTCTCAGTGATGCCCTCGTAAATACACCAGCGAAAGAAATTCTAGCCTTAGTGGCGAACCACAGTTTAGCCATAGTCATTCAGCGCACTAATAGTATAACATAATTTAATACTCAATGAAATGGAGCGTCACCACTCTTTCTCTTAAACAAAACCAGATACGTAACACCAGTAGATAACTCATAGAAATATAGTTTCACACAATGCAGCGGAAAATAATTATTATCTCAACAGCATAATCCAGCAATATCAAAACAAATACATAAAGGCTCAACAAGGAGCAAAACAGGCAACAACAGTCTAAACCCGACCCCTAGGTGCTACGTGATCGAGCGCAGGATCGACTCGGGAGTAGTGAAGGTGGAAAGCCCTCACTCGACGACTACCGTGGTAAATAACAACGAGAAGGGGTGAGGGCTTTCCACCTTCACTACTCCCGAGTCGGTCCGCTCCGATACGTAGCACCTAGTGGGGCTGGTTTAGATCGTTGTTGCCTGCTTTGCTCCTTTGTTGAGCCTTTATGTATTTGTTTTGATATTTGGATTATGCTGTTGAGATAATAATTATTTTCCACTGCATTGTGTGAAACTATATTTCTATGAGTTATCTAATCGTGTTACGATCCGGTTTTGTTTAAGAGAAAGAGTGGTGACGCTCCATTTCATTGAGTATTAAATTATGTTATACTATTAGTGCTTCAATGACTATGGCTAAACGCGTGGTTCGCCACTAAGGCTAGAATTTCTTTCACCGTGTATTTACGAGGGCATCATCGAGAGCCTTGCAAAAGTGGCCAATGCTCTGCTGCAAGTAGTATCGCCATTACGAGTAATCCCATAGTCACCGACCCACTATTTTATAACACACTAAACTAGAAAATGATCAAGAAAGATTTTTGTACACTCGATTTTTGATTTAAATTACGGTAGAAATGGGTGTTACATTAGTGGTATCAGAGCGATTTGGTGCGTCGGCCAAGTGTGTCGATCATTATAGTGTGTATGACAACTAGGTGTCTTAAAGTAATTTCGAATCGTTGTTTATCTTTGCAGTTGTTAGGTTGATATGGCCGAAGGATCGATCGCTGCTTTTCTTGAGGCCTTGCAAGCCATAGCGCAGACTGTGGGTACCCAGCAGAATGCGGAGGCCCGCAGGTTTGGCTACCTTTCAGAGAGAGAACCCTCCCACCTTCAAGGGGAGGTACAATCCGGATGGTGCAACTGGCTTGGTTGAAGGAGATCGAGAGGATCTTAGGGTAATTGGGTCAGTAATGATGAACAAAAAGTAAGGTATGGAACTCATACCCTATCTGAAGAGGCTGATGACTGGTGGTTGGAGACCAGTGAGAGACTAGGGGCTGCCCATGAGGAGGTCACCTGGGCTGTATTCAGGAGGGAGTTCCTAAGAAAGTATTTTCCAGAGGACGTCAGAGGACAGAAAGAAATAGAGTTCTTGAGTGAAGCGAGGGGTAGTATGTCACCACAGAGTATCTTTGCTAGATTTCTTTGACCTTGCTAAGTTCTATCCACATTACTCAGAGGCTGGGGCTGAATTCTCAAAGTGCATCAAATTTGAGAATGGTTTGAGAGCTGATATCAAGCAGGCTGTAGGGTATCAGAAGATCAGAGTGTTCGCTGATCTGGTTGACTGTTGTAGGATCTATGAGGCTGATAGCAATGCCCGCTCTAGGGTCATGAGAGACCAGAGGGGGAAATTTCATCACGGAGGTAAGCCTTATGAGAAGTCTGGCACGACTGTGGGGAAGCAAAGGTATTCGGGTGGTAACAGTACAATGGTGGGAACAGTCTCATCGAGGGTAGGAGACACCATGAGGGCAAGAAGCCAAGTGGGGGAGACGCCCCATCTGATATTGTGTGTTTCAAATGTGACAAGCCAGGTCACAAGAGTTTTGACTGTAAGATGGAAGTGAAGAGATGTTATAGGTGTGGAAAGAGTGGTCACATGGCATCTGAGTGTGATCGCAAGGAACCTGTATGCTTCAACTGTGGTGAAGCTGGTCATATTAGCTTCAAGTGTCCCAAGCCTAAGAAGGAAAGATCTACTGGGAGGGTGTTTGCACTGGCAGGTTCAGAGGGACCTAATGATATCCGAGGTACATGTTTCATCTCTGGTACACCTTTAGTTGCTATTGTTGACACGGGTGCTACGCACTCTTTTGTTGCATCTGTTTGTGCTGAAAAGTTAAATTTAGTAATGTCTACTATGGAGAGGGATGGTTATCGACACTCCACTAAGGGTCCGGTGAACTACTTCTACGATGTGTGCTAGGTGTCCTCTGTCGGTCTTGGGCAGAGATTTTCTAGTTGATCCGATTTGTTTGCCTTTGGGTGGGTTAGATGTGATTACGGGCATGGATCGTTAGTAGATAACCACGTGCACATCAACCTGCTCGATAAGTCTATTAGTTTTCTCCTTCCCAAGAAGAGGAAGAGTGCGCGCTCATTGTCTCACGAGCAATTGCGCAGGTAATGAAAGAGGGTGGTCGGTTGTTTGCTTTGATTGCGTCCATGTCTGCTGAGAACAGAGAGTGTGATTGATGGGTTACGGTGGTGTGTGAGTTCCCAAGTGTTTCCGGATGAGATTCCTAGTGTGCCCCAGAGAGGGAAGTGGAGTTCGGATTGAGCTTGTGCACAGTACTAGGCACGTGTTCATGGCACCGCACTGGGATGTCAGCTTCGGAGTTGGCTGAATTGAAGAAGCAGTTAGAGGAGCTTCTTGAGAAGAAGTTTGTGAGGCCTAGTGTATCGCCGTGGGGAGCTCCAGTTTTGTTGGTAAAGAAGAAGGATGGGAGTATGCGTCTGTGCGTGGACTACAGACAATTGAATAAAGTGACTATCAAGAATAAGTATCCTCTCCCGAGGATAGATGATCTAATGGATCAGCTGGTGGGTGCTAAAGTGTTTAGCAAGATTGACTTGAGGTCCGGGTATCACCAGATTAAGGTGAAGGATGAGGATATCCGTAAGACAAAGATTCAGACAAGGTATGGGCATTATGAGTACTGTAATGCCGTTTTGGTGTCACAAATGCACCAGGGTATTTATGGAGTACATGAACCGAATTTTCCATAGCTATCTGGATCGGTTTGTGGTAGTCTTCATTGATGATATTTTGGTGTACTCCAAATCAGAGGAAGAGCATGCAGAGCACTTGAGGTTGGTGCTAGAAGTCTTGAAAGAGAGAAAGTTGTATGCCAAGTTGTCGAAGTGTGAGTTCTGGTTGCATGAGGTGAGCTTCTTGGGTCATATTATTTTCGTGATGGTATTCTTTGTGGATCCAGCCAAGGTTGATGCAGTGTTACAGTGGGAGAGCCCAAAATCCGGCAATGGAGACAGGAATTTTTTGGGGTTGGCTGGTTATTACAGGAGGTTCATTGAAGGGTTCTCTAAGCTAGCCCTTCCATTGACCCGATTGACTGTAAGGGAAGGCATTTGTGTGGGATGCAAAGTGTGAAGAGAGCTTCCAAGAGCTAAAGAGGAGGTTGACCACGTCTCGGTGTTAGTGTTGCTGTGCGCAGCAACCATTTGTTGTGTACTGTGATGCTTCCAAGATGGGTTTGGGAGGTGTTTTGATGCAGGATGGGAAGGTGGTTGCTTATGCGTCCCGACAGTTGAGGACCCATGAGAAGAACTATCCTACTCATGACTTAGAGTTGGCTGCGATTGTGTTTGTGTTGAAAATCTGGAGGCACTACCTCTATGGTACTAGATTCGAAGTGTTCAGTGACCACAAGAGTCTGAAGTACTTGTTTGACCAGAAGGAGCTGAATATGAGGCAGAGACGTTGGTTAGAGCTGTTGAAGGACTATGATTTCGGCTTGAACTATCACCCCGGCAAAGCTAATGTCGTGGCTGATGCTTTGAGTCGGAAGACTTTGCATATGTCAATGATGATGGAGGAATTGGAATTGATTGGCGAAAGCCCGTGACTTGAGTTTGGTCTGTGAGGTGACACCTCAGAGTGTCAGATTGGGGATGCTGAGAATTGGGAACGAATTCTTAGTTAGTATCAGGGACGCTCAGAGACTAGATGTGAAGCTGGTAGACTTGCTGGTTGCGGGTGAGCAAGCTGCAGAGGGGGATTACAAGTTGGATTCCCAGGGTGTTTTGAGATTCAGGGACAGAATCTGTGTTCCAGATGATGCGGAGTTGAAAAAGATGATACTTGAGGAGAGTCATAGGAGTAAGTTGAGCATTCATCCAGGTGCCACTAAGATGTATCATGATCTGAAGAAACTATTCTGGTGGCCTGGTATGAAGAGAGATGTTGCGCAGTTTGTATATGCATGTTTGACTTGCCATAAGTCAAAGATTGAGCACCGAAGCCTGCGGGGTTGATGCAACCTTTGGAGATTCCGGAATGGAAGTGGGGACAAGCATTTCCATGGACTTTGTGGATTGGGTTGCCAAACACCGTGAGAGGTCTCGACACTATTTGGGTGATTGTAGATAGGTTGACCAAGTCCGCTCACTTTATTCCTATCAACATCACTTTTCCTGTGCCAAAGTTGGCTAGGATTTACATTCAGGTAATTGTGAAGCTTCACGGGGTTAGAAGAGTATTGTGTCGGATAGAGACCCGCGGTTTACATCGAGTTTTGGGGAAGCTTGCAGGAGGCTTTGGGGTCCAAACCGAGGTTGAGTTCACTTTACCATCCTCGGATCGATGGTCGCATGCAGAGAGAACCATCCATCTTTGGAGGATCTTTTGAGAGCTTGTGTGTTGGAGGCGGGGAGGTGCGTGGGATACGCATCTTCCACCGATTGAGTTCACCTATAATAACAGCCTATCATTCGAGCATCGGGATGGCTCCTTTTGAGGCAATCAGATGGGCGGAGGTGCGTAACTCCTTTGTGTTGGCATGAGTCCGGGAGAGTGTTGTCCTTGGACCGAGTTGGTTAGGAGACTACCGAGAAGGTGAAAATGATCGAGAGAAGATGAAAGAGTCTCGAGTCGCGAGAAAAGTTATCATGATAAGAGGAGGAAGGACTTGGAGTTTCAGTGGTGAGCATGTGTTCTTGAGGGTCACGCCTATGATGGTGTTGGGCGTGCTCAAGGCAAAGAAGTTAACTCCAAGGTTTATTGGACCGCACTCAAATCACCGAGAGGGTTGGAAAGGTTGCTTATAGGGTGGCCTTGCCACCCAATCTTTCGAACTTGCACGATGTCTTCCACGTGTCACAGCTTCGTAAGTATATTCCAGACCCGTCTCATGTGATTCACATGGATGATGTAGAGTACGTGAGAACCTTCACTGTGGAGACTATGCCAGTGAGGATTGAGGATAGAGAAGTGAAGGTGTTGAGAGGGAAAGACATTGCCTTGGTCAAGGTAGTGTGGTTGGGAGCCTGGGTGAGAGTATGACTTGGGAGCCTGGAAAGCAAGATGCGGGAGTCCTATCCAGAGTTATTTGACTCAGGTACGAATTTCGAGGACGAAATCTCCTAAGTGGGGGAGAGTTGTAACACCCCAAATAATTTAATTAAGAAATTAATTAAATTGTTTAAGTGTTGCAATAATTTTAATTATTCTAAATTATAATATGGTGATTATAAAGTAGTAAATTATTTCAATTGAAGGGGATGGTGGAAGAAACGGAGTAGGGGTGTAAAAAGGGCCCAAAACGAATGGCCCAATACTTAAATACCCAAATTAGGTATCAAAGTTCATTGGTGAAGAGAAAACGAAAAAAAGAAAAGAAAGGAGAAGAGAGGGAGCAGTGCGCCGTAGCAAGAGAGGAGAGAAAGAGAAGGATTTCGTGGCTTGAAGCTTGGATTGTTGCGGTGGTTTTGTTCGTGACTCGATTCCGGTGCTTTTCTACGGTTTAATTTGAGGTAAGGGGAGTCTCACTCTATAATAGAGGAGATAATGGGTATTATATGTGTCATAGGAAAAATGTTTTGATGGTAATTGATGATTGCATGTTGATTGATTCTTGAATTTGATGAAATTGTTGGTAAAAATTGATTTAAGTGTGAGTTAGGGTTTTGTAATGTATGAATTGGTGATTTTGATGTTAATTGATGATTTGAATATGCAATTGGTTGTTTGATTATGCAATTAGGAGTGTTAGAAGGATTATTGGGTGAATTGGTTTGGAAGATTTTGGAAAAATTGGGGTTTTGGTGTTTGGGGCGCCAAGATGCTAGGATTCTCGCGCCACGTATCGCATTCATCGCTAAGTTTAGAGTTTGTGCAGAATAGCACGCTGCCGGGCGCCACATTCTTTGGGAAAATGGCGCCCGTGCAATTTGTTCATGTGCCGGAAAATGTTTTGTGTGGGGTTGTTCGCCGGGCGCCAAGTTCTTTGGGAAAATGGCGCCCGTGGTAATCGCTTTGTGTGTTGGGTGCGTGTGTGCGCTGGGATGTGGGCGCCAAATGCTGCCCCTGTGGTGCCCGAATGGCGCTGTGTCACCGTAGCTTGATGTCCGGGTGAGTGAGTTCTTTGTCGGGCGCGCGAATGTGGGTATTTTGGAGCCCGGGAGTGAAACTTGCATTTCTAAACATATTTTCTCGTACAACTTTTGTATTCACTGTCAACTTTCAATTTTAAACATTTTGGCTCGAGTGGTTTTTTCTCAGTTGCGGTGTTAATTTGAAAATGTCGGTGGGGCTCGTTTTTGTGTGTGTTTTGGGGCAGGGGGGTGAAACTTACTTTTCTAAACATATTTCCTCGTGCCAAATTTTGTATTCACCGCCAACTTTCAATTTTAAGTGTTTTTGGCTCGGGTGGTTTTTCGATTGCAAGTGTATTTTTGAAAATGTCCGGTAGAGGGCTCGTTTTGGGTGTGTTTTGGAGCCAGGGAGTGAAACTTACTTTTCTAAGCATATTTCATTGTGCCAAATTTTGTGTTTACTCGCCCAAATTCATTTTTAAACATTTTGGCTCGGGTGGGTTTTAGTTTGAAGGTGTTGGGTGAGCTGGTCACAGTGGGGCGCAAATGTGGCCGCTGTGTCTTAGTTTGTGTCTCAAAGCGTATCCGAGTTTGTGTCTAGGTCTGTGTTGCCTGTGGGGCGCAGATTGCTAGGAAAGTGGCGCCCAAAGGGGGTGTGTTGCACTGGGGCGCCAGAATCTTGAAGCTTCTGGCGCCTAGTCTTTGTGTTGCACCAGGGGCGCGAATCGTGGGAAAATGGCGCGCTCAGCCGCCAAGTGCCTAAGAGGGTGTTGTTTTGGTCCCTAGGTGACAGTTTGGTCCCTAGATGATTGTTTTGGTCCTAAATGGTGGTTTAGGTCCCTGAGTAAGGCTGAGTACCCTAGAGGAGGATAGTCCGGTGGGACATAATGGTGTTAAGGGTTTGTAATGAGGTGATTGAGCATGCCATGGGGGCATGGGGGGTGCCAAGCCAGGAGGGCTATAAAATGAGATTGATACCGAGGTAAGAGCAATTGGGTGTATTGAATTGTTTGAAATGATGTTTGTGATGTACATGGAGTCTCATGCATACATTGGCTGCGGTCGTAGTGTTTATAATATGATTTGTGAAGCTTCGAGGAGGCGTAGGGGGCCTTATAAAGTGATTATGAAGCTGCGCGCGGCCGGGGCCTTGTATGATGATTGTGAAGCTCGAGGCGGCCGGTGGGCCAATGGTACCACATGCATGATGACATTGCATACATTCTCATTAGTGCATGAATATTATTGATTAATGATTGGTGTGTTTGAGTCTTTGTACACTATGCTTGTATATTGCTTATTATCACCTTTATTATATAGTTCGAGACTCACCCCTTCGTTGTTATTTACCACGGTGTAGTCGAGGAGTGAGGGCTTTCCACCTTCACTACTCCCGAGTCGGTCCGCTCTCGATCACGTAGCACCTGTGGGTCGGGTTTAGACCGTTGTTGTTACTGTTTTGCTCCTTGTTGAGCCTTTATGTATTTGTTTTGATATTCTTTGGATTATCTTTGTTGAGATAATAATTATTTTCCGCTGCATTGTGTGAAACTATATTTCTATGAGTTATCTACTGGTGTTACGTATCTGGTTTTGTTTAAGAGAAAGAGTGGTGACACTCCATTTCATTGAGTATTAAATTATGTTATACTATTAGTGCGCTGAATGACTATGGCTAAACTGTGGTTCGCCACTAAGGCTAGAATTTCTTTCGCTGGTGTATTTACGAGGGCATCACTGAGAGCCTTGCAAAAGTGGCCAATGCCTGTTGCAAGTAGTATCAGTTACCTGAGTAATCCCATAGTCAGCCAGTCCACTATTTTATAACACACTAAACTAGAAAATGATCAGTAAAGATTTTTGTACACTCTGATTTTTGATTTAAATTACCGGGTAGAAATGGGGTGTTACATGAGCCTCTATATTCTTACATGAAGCTTCAAAGTTGTCATGATACATCTTCACATAATCAATAGAATGAGCTAAGAGTTCTTTGAAATTATCTTCATTTTGCTCAACCATTCAATACAACTCTCTTCCATATTATTGCATGACACTTGAGAGTTGTCTCTATCCACTTTGATATCCTCAAGGAATTGAGCTAAGAGTTCTTTTAATTCAAAGTTGTCCTCATGCAATCCTTCGGTTTGAGCTTGAGAATATGAATCTTGCTCACACACAACATTTCCCATGCCATAATCCATATTTTGGGCTGTCATGGGCATGAAATTTGTCTCATAACAACCCCTTTCATGTTCACTCCCATGGAAATCATAATTGAAACCTTCTTGTTGAGCATTCACTTCTTGCATAGAGTAAAAATTCCAATGGTCCATGGCATAAAGTGGTTTTTTTTTTCAATACAAACAATAACAGTAATATCAACAAAGAAAATACACTACAAACATAGAGCACAATGCAAATTAAAAAAAAAATTGCTGAAAAACAGAACACAATAAAAAAAAACTAACTAAACTTACTAACTAAATAATAGAAATTAACTTTCACAATCCCCGGCAACGGCGCCAAAAACTTGTTGTGAGAAAAGGTGATGTGCAAGTGTACACAATCGCAACAAGTAATATAATGATAAGTAGAGATCGTTCCCACGATGATTGTTGAGTTTACTTCTATATTTAAATTAGTAATTTAGCTAGTGAGTACAAAAATAACAATAACAAGTTGTCAAATCATTAATGTTATCAACATAAAGGTACAAAAGCAAATAAGATAGATTATATGTAGAAATTCAGAGTGAGAGTAGTTGGAATGCTCTTTGCTAAGTAATTTCCCAGAAGTAAGGCGCTATAGCGTCAAGCGCTGTTGCAAATGATTTTGTGCTTTTCAGTCACTAACGCCAGGGTTTCATTATAAGATGCCTATGTCTAGGTTCTAAATAAGTTCACCCCTGTATAATAAAGAACCCACAGCTTTTGCCCTATGAACTATTGCACTTCTATGTCTAGAGGAAGCAAAAATTGGTTAAATGTCTTTAACCAACCTTATCGTTCATATCAATCCTTGAGTTCGAATCATGGACCATGTCTGTACCCATGAATATACCTATTTTAGCTGATCATTTCTAAAACAAGTTTGAAAGAAGTAACACACAAAGATTGAAACGCAAAACGTGAAATATTATATACGCGATACTAAAGGTTCATTACAAAGCTTTAAGCATCCAACTACAAGAGAATCAGCTCATGATGAGCAACAACACAAGAAATACAGCATAAAAGTGTTACCTAAAGCCATAAAACCGAAATCACCAAGAGGTGGAAAACACTCCAAATGATGACAGCTCCCGTGCCGCTATAGCGCTTGCCGCTATAGCGTCTCTCGCAGCACTGCAGAAAATCTACTCTTTATTGTGAAAATGGAGCTTGGACGAAAATGGAGTTTAAGAGTTATTTCTAACTCTCCTCTCTTCTGAACCAGCAAAACCAAGCTTGAAGATGAAGTTTTAAGACTTCAATATAAAGAAAATATCTCTCAAAAAAGGTGAAAAGCCATCCCACCAACTATTACCAACTACCATTACAAAATAGACAAGTGTCCTATAAAGCAAAAGGTGGGTGGCTGATGCAGGAACTGTTGGAAACTGCAGAAACTGCTTTTCCGTTTTCTCTCTCATCAGCTGCAGAATCCAACGCTATAGCGTCTGCCGCTATAGCGCCTAATGCTGTAAACTGAACAAACACATTAAAAATAACAAGAAAGCACCAAAAAGTGCCAATTTGTCACATAATCAGTTCCTAACCCTCTTTTACACTAAACAACATATATTTACTTAATTAAACAACAATATTACTTAAGAACTTGAATTAAGTTAAGTAATAAGAGCATAAATAACTCATATAAATATGAGTTATCAGGTACAGAAGAGGATAAAAAAGAGGTTAAGGTCGGTACTGCCATGGAAGATAGTGAACGCAAAATGCTAATCCAACTCTTGCATGATTACGCTGATGTCTTTGCGTGGTCATACAAAGATATGCCAGGGCTAGATACCGACATTGTTGAACACAGGTTGCCAGTGAAGCCAGAGTGTCCACCGGTCAAGCAGAAGTTGAGAAGAATGAAACCTGAGATGTCATTGAAGATCAGGGATGAGGTAAAAAAGCAGTTTGATGCGGGGTTTCTAGCAGTGGCCAAGTATCCACAATGGGTAGCAAATATCGTCCCTGTTCCGAAAAAAGATGGCAAGGTCAGGATGTGTGTCGATTATAGGGATCTGAACAGAGCTAGCCCCAAAGATGACTTCCCTCTGCCTCATATTGATATTTCGTGGGACAAGATGCACCCAACATTCTCTATTCTCCTTCATGGATGGATATTCAGGGTATAATCAGATAAAAATGGCTCCAGAAGATATGGAGAAAACCACCTTCATAACTCTCTGGGGAACATTTTGCTACAAAGTGATGCCTTTTGGACTCAAGAATGCCGGTGCGACTTATCAGAGAGCAATGGTGACATTATTCCACGACATGATGCACAAGGAAATTGAGGTGTATGTAGATGATATGATTGCAAAATCCAAGACTGATGAGGGACACATTGTTAATCTGCAAAAACTCTTCGAACGTCTACGGAAGTTCAAGCTCAGGTTAAACCCAGTGAAATGCACCTTCGGTGTGAGATCCGGAAAGTTACTGGGATTTATCGTCAGTCAGAAAGGGATAGAGGTCGATCCAGATAAAGTCAAAGCAATCCTTGAAATGCCAGCACCAAAGACTGAAAAAGAGGTCTGTGGTTTCCTTGGGAGACTGAACTACATCTCAAGGTTCATATCCCAGTTAACCGACACCTGCGAGCCTCTCTTTAAGTTGTTGTGCAAGAACCAAAAACTAGAGTGGAGCAATGATTGCCAAAGAGCCTTTGAAAGGATTAAAGATTATCTTCAGAACCCACCAATTCGATGTGTCGTGTATGCGGAAGACCACTTATCCTATATCTAACCGTGTTGGACAATTCGATGGGATGTGTGCTGGGGCAGCATGATGAATCAGGAAAGAAAGAGCATGCTATATACTACTTGAGTAAAAAATTCACTGATTGTGAGACGAGATATTCAATGCTAGAAAAGACTTGTTGTGCCTTAGCGTGGGTCGCTCATCGTTTAAGGCAGTACATGCTGAGTCATACAACCTGGTTGGTATCTAAAATGGATCCGATCAAGTATATTTTTGAAAAGCCAGCACTCACAGGACGGATCGCTCGTTGGCAAATGTTATTATCAGAATATGATATCCTGTATGTCACGCAGAAAGCAATCAAGGGCAGTGCACTTGCCGAGTACTTAGCATGTCAGCCGATTCCAGACTACCAACCAATGCGGCATGATTTTTCCGATGAAGATATCATGCTCTGTTCGACGAGGAAGTCCCAAGAAAGTGAAAGGTGGAGAATGATATTCGACGGTGCGTCAAATGTATGGGGGCATGGGGCGGCGTTAGCCGATATCTCCCGACAACCGCTTCATTCTCATCATCGCGCAAGACTAAGCTTCTATGTCACAAACAACATAGCAGAGTATGAAGCGTGCATTTTGGGTATTCAAGCAGCCCTAGAATGGAAAGTTAAAAGGCTAGATGTGTATGGTGATTCAGCCTTGGTTATTCATCAAGTAAGAGGTGATTGGGAGACCAGAGATCCCAAACTGATTCCTTATTGCGATTATGTGCAAGAGTTGATGGAGTCTTTCGACGAGATCACCTTCAAGCATATCCCTCGAGATGAAAACCAGTTGGCTGATGCATTGGCAACACTGTCTTCCATGTTCAATGTTAGCTGTGACAAGAGCTTGACCAATATCAGAATTCAGCACCGGAGCCTGCCTGCGCATCACTACTGCACATCAATAAATGAAGAGCCCGACGAGAAACCTTGGTATCATGACATCAACCAATACATCATCAGCAGAGAATACCCTCCCGGGGCATCTGAAAATGACAAAAAAACTCTTCGAAGGCTGTCGAGGAATTTCTTTCTGAGTGGTGAGGTCTTTTACAAGAGAAATTATGACATGGTTCTCTTGAGGTGTGTTGCGAAAGAAGAAGCCGAAAAGATCATGAGAGATGTGCATGCAGGCTCATTTGGAACTCATTCTAGTGGGCACACCATGGCTAGAAAGATCTTAAGGGCGGGTTACTACTAGTTGCAGATGGAATCGGACTGCTACAGCTTCGTAAGAAAGTGCCACAAATGCCAAATCTATGCCGATCATATCCATGTGCCGCCTGCCAAACTGAATGTTCTGACTGCATCCTGGCCGTTCTCAATGTGGGGGATGGATGTTATTGGTCCTATTGAGCCTAAAGCATCGAATGGGCATCGCTTCATTCTGGTCGCAATTGACTACTTCACCAAGTGGGTTGAAGCGGCTTCGTACTCCAGTATAACTAGTGCAGTAGTTGCCAAGTTTGTAAAGAAAGACCTAATTTGCCGCTATGGTCTTCCAAACAAGATCATCACTGATAACAAAGAAAGAACTCGAACAAACAAAATGGTGAAGGACACTGTGCAAAAATTCAAAATTCAAAGATCATAATTCCTCTCCCTACCGCCTAGAAGATGAATGGGGCAATCAGGCGACCAACAAGAACATCAAGAAGATTGTGCAAAAGATGGTGGTAACCTACAAGGATTGGCATGAAATGCTTCCTTTTGCTTTGCATGGCTACCGTACTTCAGTGTGTACCTCAACTGGGGCAACTCCTTTCTCTTTGGTGTATGGGTCAGAAGCAGTGCTCCCTATCGAGGTTAAAATACCCTCCCTGCGGGTACTAATGGAAACTAAGCTGGAGGAAGCAGAGTGGGTACAAGCTCGCCTAGATCAACTAAATCTCATTGAGGAGAAGAGAATCACAGCCTTGTGTCACAGGAAGCTATACCAGCAAAGGATGAAAACTGCTTTCAACAAGAAGGTTCGTCCCCGAGAATTCAACGAGGGAGACCTGTGCTCAAGAAAATCCTGCCTATTCAAAGTGATCCCCGTGGAAAATGGACTCCTACCTATGACGGCCCATATGTAGTCAAGAAAGCCTTTTCTGGAGGAGCGCTGATACTCACAAATATGGACGGCGAGGATCTGAGGAACCCAGTTAATTCCGATCAAGTGAAGAAGTATTATGCCTGAAAGAAATAAACGAAAAAAGAGAAAGATAAGCCAAGTAAGAATTAGCTCGCTAGGTTGAAAACCCGCAAAGGGTGGCCTAGGCAAAATCAGAGCGACCCGGTGGATTGAAAACCCGCAAAGGGCGATCCAGGCAAAAATTAGGGTCAGAAAACTGGGGCATGAAAAGTAAGAAAGGCATGCAACTTCCCCGAAGGTTTGGATGAAGGGATGATCAAGGTTAAGGACATAAATGTTTGGCACTGTCCCACGGAGATGGACAGTCAGAAATTAGCTCCTCTCTTTTTCGTGTTTTTTTTGTAGTTTAAACTTTCAAATGTATTGAACAGTCGGCGTAACTTTCTGTACGACCGGTTTTCACATCAATAAAGTTCACTCTTTCTCATATCTGTTTGTTTTCTATTTCCCTGCTTTCTCTGCTCAAATAAACGTTTTATGATGATGGTAACACTGACCTGTAAAACATGCGCATAAATCATAGAGCATCACAATCATTGCGAAATTTCTAAAGGTCATGAGAATGAGGCAACCTCTCAGAGCAAATTAAGTTTGCAAGGAAATAATTGCACTCATAGGCCATTTCAGATGGCAAAATCACAAAACAACCGGCACTTGGCTTATATGCCACCACAATGCTAATCGGTTCCTCAGTCTCGCCGCGGGTTGGTCGAACCAGCAAAAGAAAATAAGCCAAAAGAGCAAAAGAAAAAAAAAAAGAAAAAGCAGATGATCAGAAAAAAAAACTGATCAGGTAAAAATCATTCAAGAAAAAACAAACAAAGAAAAAAACAAGTGGTCAGAAAAAAGAAAGCTGGTCAAGAGAAAAACAATAATCAGATCAAAGGGGGAATTTCAGGAGCGTTCCACCACATTCATCATTACACCAAAATCATAGCATTGCATGCACTTGCGTAACACACACTGGCATAACATGCCTTTGCATAACATGCATCTGCATTCCATGCATCATTCCTTGCATCAACTGACGTATGCAGGTACCTCAATCCAATGCGGCAGCATTGGCCATTTCAATCAACCAACAGGATTCGTGAATCCCTTCAGGACCCAAGCGTCCCTTCAAAAAAGCAGACTTAACCTCGTATTCGAGCTGCGGGTAAGTCCTTCGACCCCATTGGGTCCAGTCGAAAAGGATAGCTATGTTGGCCTAAGACATGGCGCAGTCCTAGGGAAATATCGAGATCTATACTTGATATTGTCCCCTCTGGTCGCTCTTGAAGACCACCATGCCCAAGTGCAAACTCGGACCGTTCGCGGTTCGTTAGAAGGCTTTAGGCAGCCTCCAGTATCGGCTTACTGAGGGCCGATACCTTCTTTACTGCTTTCTTTATCGCTTTCTTTACTGCTTTATTTTCGCCTTTTCGCCCGAGGCTAGCACCAACTTATTTCTCGCCTTTTTGCTCGAGGCTAGCACCAATTGATTTACCGCTTTCTTACCAAGCTTATTTTCTGCTTTTGTTGGCCGAAGGCTGACACCCATTCAAAAAAAATTCGGATTCAAAATTGATATAATTTCTGAATTCTTTATTTCTATTTTATCTTCGAAATATGTCTCGGCCAATTCATATTTCTTGATAAAATCCAAATAAAGAGGGGCAGCTGTCATACCCCAATTTTGTCCGACTAATTTATCAAAAATAAAAAATATATTTTGTGTAAACACCCAACTTTAACGGATATTTTTCTCGTAGTCAAAAAAGCTCAAAAATATGTTTCGTGGTGCACACACATTGTTTCTAACCAGATACTCATGTTAGTTTTAACGATCTTACACTTGGTTGATTCTCGTGTATTAAGTTGCTAGTCGTACGCACGTGTCATTTGGTTCCCGGTAGCAATTCGACGTCATTTCAATTGTCATCAGCAGAACTTATTTCGTACAATTATTGCAAGAGAAACTCAGATTCGAGAATAATTTGGTATTAGTATTAATTGAAGTTCAATATATAGAATCAAAATTTAGAGTTACACAAAAATAATAAGTACAAAATCTGAAATTAAAGTTGTTTACAATAAAAGCAAAAACAAAATAAGGCAGCCTTGTTTTTTTTTCTTCTTTCTTCACTGCCTCACGTGAAGTCTTTCCTCTCTTCCATATAGAGCTTGTATCAGTGCCCTCCTAAACTTGCTTAGAAATTTTTTACCATTTGCGGCTCTTGACCAACAAGCCTCTGCAACAACCCATCCACAACAGCAACTAGCTGCAACAGCTAATGCCTGCATCAAAAGTCAAGCAGAACATAGGCTAAATTAGTGTATGTAACAGAGGTTGGGATAGAAAAACACAACCACAAGCAAACTTTAAGCAAAAAACGTGAAACACCTTAAAAAATGCATAACAGAGAAGCTGAATCAAAATGGACAACACACAACAACATTCAAGGGAAATCCCTCTATAAATTAAGCTTTCAACACGCATAAAAGGGGAAGAAGACAAAGAACCATTGAAGCACAAACAAGAACCATTGAAGCACAAACAGAGAACCAAATGAACAAAGAAACAAAACACACAGTAAGAGGAAAGCAAAGCAAGCACCAACATATACAAACACACAGACAGAAAAACACATCAAGCAAAAACGCAAAAAAATACAAACTCAGAACAACAACCACCACCATCCCTTCCACCCACAACCACCACCACTTCAATCCATTTCAGAATAGAGAAGTAAGAGAAGGAAAGAGTTCCAGCATTCAAAAAGAAAGTGAAAAGAAACAAACCTGTGAGTAGCTCCGTCGCCGGAACGCCGTCACCACCGTCGCCGTTGACCCCACCGTCACCATCAGCACTTCTCACCTGCGTGAACCAACCCGTTTCTCTTCTCTCTCTCACGTGCAACTTTACTCTCTCTCCGCCGCGCATCACAAATCTCGCAGTCACCACCACCGCCGCCGTCGCACCGTTCGTACTCCCTCTCTCGGTTCGTCTCTCTCTCACGGTATCCTCTCTCTCTCTTTCTCTCTCTTTCTCTCACTCGATCTGTTTCGCGGCGCTGAGGAGAAGGAGGAAGCTTAGGGTTTCTGTTTGGGGGGAATCGGCGCAGGTGAGAGAGGAGGGGAAAAATAGGGTTTCTGATTTTGGGGGGGGGGGACGGCGTGAGGAGGGAAAATAGATTTAGGTTTTTACCTAATTTAGTTAAGGCTGTCTATGGGCCTCCCCTTTTTCTTTTTTTTTTAGTATCTGATTGCTAATAACACCCCTCCGTTAATAATACAAACTCCTATAATTAGTTACACCCCTTTTTTACTATCTCACACCCCTTTTTCCAAAAATATTTTCAAACTCATTTTTAATTGATGCGAAGTTATTAGTGACTATCACCCAAAGCCTTGGCTTGTTTGATTGTCATGAACTCTATCAAGAGTTATTAGTAACGATCACTCAAAGCCTCAGCTTGCTTGGTCATTATGAAAGCTCTTCCCCTTTCAAAAACATTTTCGTCTTCAAATTAGAACTACGTCGCTTTGATTCCCGTTCGGGATACGTAGGAGCGAGCCACGTTCTCGTCAAGCGCAACAAATAAAAATCATTTTCGCAACCGTAAACATTAATATTTTCCATAACAAAAAATCATTTTTAAACTCATTGTTGCTAGTGGCTAATCAGAACCTTTGTTCGTCTAGCCATTGGCGGCAGTGCCTTTTTCCAAAGAACAATAAGCGATGATCACCCATAACTTTGGTTAGTTTGATCATTCGTACCAATTAATCTCTTTCGAAAACTATTTTCAAAAGATTAAATAAAAAACGAGTTGCTACTAACGGTCAATCAGAACCTTCGTTCGTCTGACCAGTGGTAGTGACTCTCATTTTCAAGAGTATTTAGCGCTGATTACCCATAACCTTTGTTAGTTTAATCATTGGCAAAATACTCGTCAGATTTCGAAAACTCACTAAAAAGATAAAAAACAAAAACCTTTTCATGACAATCAAGAACTACGTAGCTTTGAATTCTCCATCGCACTAGGAGATACGTAGGAGCGAGAAGCCAATTCTCGTCAAGCGCCAAATATAAAAATCTTCATTAAGTTTTCCCATTTATCTTTTAATAAGAAATAAATAGGCAAATCTAGGTATTTTTCAAATCAAACGTAAAACCACACACTTAGTTAAAGGTTCCCTCTCAGTAGAGAGGACGCGTGGGGTGCTAACACCTTCCCCGCACGTAATCGACCCCCGAACCCATATCTCTCGTTTTCGAAAGACCATTTGCCTTGTTCAAAAGACTTTTTTTCAATGTTTTGGTCTTAAAATTAAAATATTGGTGGCGGCTTCAAATTTTTCCACGTTGTACATTGAGAAATCCAAACCGGATTTTTCGGGGTGCAACAATGAGAATCTCACAGTCCTAGAAACTGTCATCTTTCACTGCCAGAATGTCCTCAGGTAACACCTGCAACTCATATTCTTCAGAAACACATGCTGGCAGAGGCTGAACCGTAACAGCAGCAGCTACATTAGCTTTCAACAGTGACACATGGAACACATGATGTACTCTACTATCCTCAGGCAACTTCAACTTATAAGCTACCTCTCCAATTCTCTCAAGTACTTCATAGGGTCCATAAAATCTTGGACTCAATTTTTGATTGATTCTCTTGGCCAACTTCAATTTATATGGTTGAATCTTCAAAAATACCATATCTCCCACCTTGTACTCCACTTCTCTATGATGCTTATTGGCCTGCTGCTTCATCCTATTCAGAGCTTGGACTAAGTGTTCATGTAAAGCAGTGAGCATTTCATTTCTGTCTTGCACCATGATACTCACTTCTTCCATAGGAGTTGCATCTGCATCCCCTCTAATGATTGGTGGGGTGTCTCGCCCATACAATTCCTTGAAAGGTGTCATCTTAGTAGACTCATGGTAATTGGTGTTATACCAAAACTCAGTCCAACTCAACCATTTGTTCCACTGCTTCGGTTTGTGACTTGTCATACATCTCAAGTATGTTTCCAAGCATCTATTGACCACCTCGGTTTTTCCATCTGTCTGTGGATGATAAGCAGAACTGAACTTCATTTTAGTTCCAGCAAATTTGAATAGTTCAGTCCAGAATAAACTGATAAAGACCCTGTCCCTGTCAGAAACTATTGATACCGGAAATCCATGCAACTTGACTACCTCTTTCATGAATAATTCTGCCACCTCCTTGGCACTATAATGATGTGCCAAAGCAAGGAAATGAGCATATTTGGTTAGCCTATCCACCACAACCAGAATTGTATCCAATCCACCAGCTTTTGGTAAACCACCAATGAAGTCCATGGATATGTCTGACCAAGTTTGCTTCGGCATTGGCAATGGTTGCAACAACCCAGTAGGGCTCAAAGTCTGATACTCGTTCCTTTGGCAAACTTCACACTTCTGCACATAATCCTTAATGTCTTTCCTCATTCCCTCCCAAAAGAATAGAGTAGAAATTCTTTTGAAAGTCTTAAAATATCCGGAATGTCCCTCTATGCCAGTGTCATGAAACTTACGCAATATAGCTGCAATTCTAGCTGAAGTTCTTGGAATTAACAATCTGTTCTTGTAGTAAAGTCTCCCATTCACAAGTTTATATCCTGGATGCTTCCCTCCCTTCACTACTAGATCCTGGACAATTAATTTCAGCTTGTCATCCTTCTCAACCTCCATTTCCAGACCCTCCCACTCATCAATTTGAATGGTAGTAAGTTCAGCATATTGTAATTTCCTGGACATTGCATCAGCAGCTTTGTTCTCTATTCCCAGTTTGTATTTGATCTCAAAATCAAACCCTAACAACTTAGAGACACGTCGGTGCTGTTCCTCTCCCATAAACCTTTGATTAGCCAGAAATTTCAGACTCTTTTGATCAGTGTGTACAATAAAATGCCTGCTAAGTAAATAATGTCTCCACTTCTGAATAACAAAGACCACTGCCATCAATTCCTTCTCATACACTGACTTGTTGAGGGATCTATCAGACATTGTTTGACTCATGTATGCCACAGGTTTCCCTTCTTGCATCAACACCGCTCCTAAGCCCTTCCCCGAAGCATCTGTCTCTACAACAAACGTTTTTTGGAAGTCAGGTACAACAAGCACTGTACCTGTGTCATGGCAGTTTTCAAAGTTTCAAATGCTATTTGAGATGCATTATCCCATTTGAACTGTTCTTTCTTCAATTGTTGAGTTAGAGGCCAAACTATCTTCCCATATCCTTCTACAAATTTTCTCTAATAACCCGTGAGTCCAAGGAACCCACGCAAACCCTTCACATCCTTAGGAACCGACCAATCAACCATTGCTTTAACCTTAGCCGGATCAGCAGCAACCCCTTGGGCAGATATGATGTGCCCCAAGTACTCAAGGCTTCCTCTCCCAAAAGAACACTTCTTTCTATTCACTACCAAATCATGCTTCCTTAATGCTATCAACACAGTTCTTAGATGTTCTAGATGCATATCAATGCTCTTACTATACACTAGAATATCATCAAAGAACACAAGAGCAAACTTCCTCAAATAAGGATTCAATACCTGGTTCATAAGAGCCTGGAATGTTGAGGGAGCATTGGTAATTCCGAAGGGAATAACCAAGAACTCATAATGTCCTTCATGAGTTCTAAAAGCGGTCTTGGGCACATCTTCTTCCTTCATGCGAATTTGATGATATCCAGACTTTAAATCAAGCTTGGAAAATATCTTGGCACCACCTAGTTCATCAAGGAGCTCATCAATAACTGGAATTGGGAACTTGTCAGGAATTGTGAGCTTGTTCAAGGCACGGTAATCCACACAAAATCTCCACCCTGCATCCTTCTTCTTCACCAAAATCACCGGGCTACTATAAGGGCTGTTACTTGGCCTTATAATCCCAACATGCATCATTTCCTTCACAAACTTCTCAATTTCATTCTTTTGGTAGTAGGGATACCTATAGGGCCTTATATTAGGAATGTTTGAACCTTCCTTGAGAATGATAGCATGGTCACAACCCCTCTTAGGTGGCAAATCAGTAGGTTCTCGAAACAAATCCTCAAAATAAACAAGGAAAAAATTCTAGGGCTGGATGTTGCTCTTCCATGTTGCTTCGGTTCTCACCCTCTGTCACTTGATAAGACAGCATATAAACTTCACCCTCATTACTCAAAGCTTTCACCATTGTCTTCCATGATGCTTGAGTCTTGCTTAAGGAATGATCACCTCTCATGATGGTATTCTCTCCTCTAACCCCCCAAGTTACTTCTAGGTTTCTGAAATTGGCTTTCACTTCACCCAAACTAGCCAACCGATCCATTCCAAGCACCACATCCGTCCCTCCTAACTCCATAATGAAGAAATGTTGCACAATGGGTACTCCTTGCACTTCAATCTTCAATTGTTTGCAAACTCCCCGGTTCTTCACCTTCTCTCCATTCCCAACTTCCACCTCAAACTCCTTAGATACATTCACTTCTAAGTGGAGAAGTTCCACTATTCTTTTAGAAATGAAATTAGCAGAGGCCCCACAATCCACTAAGGCTATTACCTCAACTCCATTGATCTTCCCTATCACCTTGAAAGATATGTTTGAAGTTAGTCCTTCCTTACTCTTCAAGGACAATTGTAGCCCCTTGACACTCAAGGTAGTTTGTCCCTCTTCTCCTGAACTCTCTTCGGTCTCCTCTCCTTGTGGTCCTTCTACCAACACAAATTGATAATGTTTCAATTTGCAAACATGGTCTCTCCCCATGTCTCACCACACTTGAAGCACAACCCCTTCCTACTTCTTTCTCTCAATTCAGCCTGAGATAACTTTCCTCCCGTACTTGCTTTCTTATCAGCTGTTTCACCTTCCACCACTTTACTACTCGAACCCTCCTTGTTCTTACCTTTTTCCCACCTAGTAAACCCCTTAGAAATCTTCGTGAATGTCTTCTCACTCCCCTTCTTCTCTGTGATCCCCCAGCCACCCTTCTTCAACGCGTTGTTCTTTTCTTCCAGCAATAGAGCACGATCCATGAGCTCATCTAACGTTCCCACAACATGTAACTTAAGCTCAACTTGTATTTCCTCCTTCAAACCGTTATTGAAAATTCCCTTAAGCATCACCCTCTCTTCCTTCTTCAATGGAGCTGATTCCCTCTCAAATTTTTCTCTGTAACGCATCACAGAACCTGTTTGTTTGATGCTCAAAAGTGGTCCAAACGGTTTTGAACTAGTCCTGGCTGAAATCTACGTATCACAGCTGCCTTGAACTCTTCCCAAGTGTGCACCGTACTCTGCTCTTCCCACCATTGGTACCAATTGAGGGCTTTGTCTTCGAGCGCAATCACTACTGCGTCAAACTTCTCTTTTTCCTCCACCATGTTTAGTTTAAAGTAGCGTTCAGCTCTCACAATCCATCCGTATGCGTCATCTCCCCTGAATATAGGTATTTTCAATTTTCGTCCACCAAAATCACGAGAAGAGTCATGACTACTGCTTCTAGTGGTGTCGCTACCATCGTCTTCATTATCGGTTTCGACGGCGCCGTCAACTTCCTCAACTAGGTCGGGTCGCTTGCGGTGGTGAGGACGTCTTCTCCGAGGTCTTCCAGAACGTGACTTGCTTCTGGAAATGATGAGTTCCTTCAAGTTGCTGCTCAGCTCAACAAGTTGATTCTCGATGCCTTCAATGCGTTTTTCCATGCTTGAACGAGTAAGTACCATACACAAGTACTTAATTCTAGGGCTCTGAATACCACTTGATACAACTAGAACACAAAATAGCTGAATTGGGAATGAAATACTTGTTTATTACTGTTAAATTAGAGGATCTCTCTAATTTGCAGGTAGTGAAATACAATTATAGAAGAAAAAAGGAATAGAACAGTACAAACAGAGCAGTCCTACTGTCTCTGACCCATTCCCATTACAATTCCCAAAATCAGCCTACAAAGAAATGAGCTCACGCTACCCATCAAGTATAGAGGTACATTCTCTCTCCAATCACAAGAGATATGCCTCTTCAATCCGCACTGCCACGTAGGCAATTGCATTTGCAGAGAATCGGTGAGTGTGAGTGTGTGCTAGTGGTCCCCAATTAATTGGTTTCCACTTCTTCCTTTCATATTTAAATTGGAATTTCTATATCTTGCCTCCATTGCTAGCAACCGTATCGGATGATCCGAGATTATTGGGAGTTCCTTGCTATGGGAAATATCTAGTGTTCAATACAACAATACATCAACCCAAGCCATGCATTAATGCATCATCAGTGTTCAATAAATGTAAGATATATCTATATGTATATCTAAGGGTGTCTATGTATCCGATCCCTTCATATCGACTCCAGGAGGCTTAGTTGTAGGCATGACCAAAATTGTGTATCCAAGACTCCATATACCGACAAAGAAGGTTGCACCCAATTGAGTTGCACTTTGTTGTCACGCTTATAAGGCTAAATTATTAAGACAGATTTAAAAGAAATTTATCTCCTTAAATTTAATACATGACAAAATTTTATGCAATTGAATGGATGTAGTAGACTCCACCAAGGGGAAAGCTTGGTTGTTAGTAGACTCCCTTAAAATAGTGAATCGGTATTTTTAACCTTAATTCAAAATTATACTATGCATCGAAACCGATTTTCTCTTTTAGCGAGAAACAAGTGAGTAATTCTCATTGGTGAATTGATTGATATAATGGAGAGAGTCCTTTATATACTAGGAACTCTAGAGAAGGTAGTTACAAACAGTTGCATAATCGAATGTTTTTAGTTATCTTTGTCACAGATCTGTTGAAGCAGAAAACTAACAGAAAGTTGTTAAACTAAAACTACCTATAACAGTAACTGAAACAAGTGTAAAATAGACTAAGCCAAGTTATATTGTGGTTGACCTTACATGAGAGGGGCAACTACATTGAGAATGGATTTGAGGAACAGAAACCTTGTTGGAGATAGAGGTTTTGTGAGGATGTCTGCCCATTGGTCAAGCCCAGACATAGGTGATAACTCTATTTTATATAGAGTATTTCATATGTTTTAACTTAGTATTTGCTCTCTTTCAAGTAATAATAAAGAGTTTATATAGTATTTAGTGTGATATATGATATCTTGAGTGATTTGAATGGTTATAGTTATTATTAGGCCATTTTGGATATATTTTGGTATGTTTGATGTTTTTGTTGGTGCGGTCTCAATCACGTCATCGCATCAAATGCTCTGACCGATCCCGCATCAAAAGCGCACTACTTGGTGAATAAGCGACTGTTTCATATGCATCCACATGCAAAGTGATGACCTCCTGCTTGGTTCTCTGATGCCATCCAACCTTGTATAGTAGGCGCCTACCATTCACACATAGCTATAGGCATAGCTTTGAAGAGTCACCAACATAGGGACACTTGTTCTATCACCATGGAACCGCCCTATGTGATTAAGTCAAAGATTTCAACATGGATAAACCTCTGAAAGCAACTACAGCTATGATCCACTCAAGATGACTTCAACATGAAGGAAGGAAGCACCTCACTTGAAGGCTATAAAAGGACCTCACATCTTCATTTGGAAATATATCACAATCCATAAGTTAGATCAAAATTTCAATATACATAGTTAGTTTTTATATTTTTAGAGGAAGAGGAAGGAATTCATAAATCCTCCTTAACTCATTTTCATAGTGTTTGTATAGTGCTAAGGAGTAATGCTAGTGCATTGCTAGAAGATTTCATACAAAGGTTTTCAACATTTGTAACTTTACTCTTGTTGTTTCTCTTTTGTGATTTCTATATATATAAACATGGTCTATTCAGGTTTATATATATCTTGCAATGTCTCTTGTTAGCTAAACCTTTCTTAGTTGGAATGTTCTAATCATTTAATGAGCTTTTAAGTAAGTATGTTGCATGTATGTATGTTTGTACTTTAGTTCTTGCTTGATAATCTTTTCAAAACTTATTTTGAACTTGATCACTTAGAATAAGTAGATTTGTAAATGACCGGACATGGCTTACAATTAAGAACTCAAGAACTAATATGGGTGAGTGTTTTACATAAAGAAAACTTTGTGAAAACCATGCTAAGTCCTAGACATAGGATAGTATAGTCCATAGGATAATTGTGGGTACTTAAAATACAAGAGTGAATTCACTTAAGCAAATTGGATAATTGTTAGGAGGCAAGATTGGCACTAACACCCCTTTCTTTTTGCATAGAACAAGGATCATAAGAGCTGGTAATGATACTCTGAAGAAAGTGACCGAAAGGCACATAGCTAATGCAATGAAGATTCAAGGCACCGCATTGCATCACATACTGCATCATACACTTATAAGTAAATTACTTGATGAAGACATTCCAACTAGCTTTTCTCTTTTACACTATCAACATTTTTACTTTGCTTTCTTTCTAACTTAGTTGTGATCATCAAACAAAATCCAAAATTATTTTGTTATTTAGTGACTTTACACTTTATTACTTTATATTATTTTAAAAGTGAGTTTTTCAATCTCTGTGGGTTCGATCTTTTTACTACTTGTTTTTGGACAGTGTATACTTGCACACAAGTGTATGTGTTTTCCATGCACCAATAGGTGATACTCCAAGCTGTTTGGAGAGGACTCTGTCACATACAGAAAATAGGTCCAACTCCATAAGTTTAGTTCTGGCATGGAGAACATGATTGTGAGCAAGGGCAACTGTACTTTGATTATCATAGAGGACATCAGTAACTGAATCCTTGATGTTTAGTTCACTAAGTAATGACTGAATCCAAATTAATTCTGCACAAGCAATAATCATACTTCTGTATTCAGCCTCAGCACTAGCATGAGCAACAACAGTTTGCTTTTTGGACCACCAATAAATCAAATTTGGACCTAGCAAAACTGTTGCACCAGATGTTGATTTTCTGTCATCAACATCAGACGCCTAGTCAGCATCACACCAAGCTGTGAGAGAGACTGATTGAGAGGTGCAGGCTTGAGATGTAAACCATGGTGAATGGTCCCTTTGAGGTATCTAAGAATTCTTTTTACTGCTGTCCAGTGTTGTTCAAGAGGGGCAACCATAAATTGACACACCTTGTTGACTGCATAACAAATTTCAGGCTGAGTAATGGTTGTGTATTGTAGAGCACCTACTACTAACCGATACAGAGAGGGATCACCAAAGTAGTCACGGCCATGTTTGCTCAGTTTTAGGCTAGTAACCATAGGTATATAGGCTTGGCTTCAGCCATGGCAGTCTTAGTGAGCAAGTCATTGATATACTTGCTTTGGTTGAGCATGAGAGACCTAAATTGAGAGGTTTTAACTATGGTAATTAAATCGGGATACGTATCGTGTATTGTTTTGCCAATTTTTATAGTGTATCGTATAGTCTCAAAAGCACATGAAACATGACTATTTGAACACTGAGAGGTAATAATATAAATAAGGATTAGGAGAGGGAGAGTGAACGATTTCAGGAGTTGGCTAAATGAAAAGGTATTAATATATAGAAGGAGAGGTAGAGGAAACGATGGAAGAGTTAGGAAACGATTGAGGAATATAGAGTCAGTAAACGATTCAACTCTCCTCTCTGTGAAAAACGTTTCAACTCTCAGTTGCTACTGTAAAACCTAATAATTACAGTACCAGATAAGTAAAAAAGCCCAATTGAAACCAAACTTATGTTAGTTGACCCAATTGAAACCAAATTTAAGAAGAAAAAAAGTGAAAAACCCCTAAAATAGCCTCAGTTGGAATTGGGTTTGCGTGACCCACGGTGGTGCCATTATCGTGCGATACGGCTGCGTATCGCGATTCTTTTGATACGGTTGCGATATGACGCGATACGACAGCGATACAGTGACATTTTCGATACGCCCTGCGATTCGTATCGTTGGAGGGTGTTTTCGTATCGTATCGCGATACATATCGTACGTGTCGTACAATACTTACTACACTGGTTTTAACCTCTATTCCCTTAAAATTTTCAAGAGTCCCAAGATGTTTCAATGAGAAAACAGAATCAAGTTGCTTGATGAGAGACTGGATGATGGTATTGGAACTTCCTGTGAGTATTATATCGTCCACATAAACTAGAAGAAAGACAGCAGCAGAGTTGTGATTATAAGCGAACAGTGAAGGATCACACTTACTGCTTTTAAAACCCAGAAGTAACAAAGTGGACCTAAGCTTGTCAAACCAAGCTCTAGGAGCTTGTTTGAGACCACATAGCCTTATTCAAACTTGCACACAAGAGATTTATTAGACACTTCAAAACCTTGAGGTCATTGCATATATACACTTCTTTAGTGAGAATGCTATTGAGAAAGGCATTGTTAACATCAGTTTGATGAATATCCCAATGGTAGATTAGAGCCATAATGAGCATAATACGAATGGTGACAGGTTTGATGATAGGACTAAAAGTTTCATTGAAGTCATGACCTTGCTGTTGATGAAAGCTTTTAGCAACAAGATGGGCTTTGTATTTTTTTAAGGAACCATCAGCATTTTCTTTAACACATAAGACTCACTTGCAGCCAATGACATTTTTACCAGGTGGCAGTGGCACAAGAGACCAAGTCTGATTCTTGAGCAAGGCCTGATACTCATCAGTCATAGAAGAATGCCATGAAGGTTGCTGTAAGGCAATTTTACATTCTTTGGTTCAATGTGAGTGAGGAGAAGAGTGGGGTGAATTCTAGGCTTGACAATACCTGATTTAGCACGAGTTTGCATAGGGTGAATATTAAAGTCGTCTATCTAGAGTAGGAGAGGGTGATGGTGTAGGTGAGTTAGGGTTAATTGTGGTGCTAGCTGTAGGAATGGTGAAGGGATAAGAGGTTATTGTGAGGGAAAGTGATCAATGATATTAGGAACAGAAGCCTGCTCGAATTGGGTAGGGGAGGATGGTACAGGTTGTGTAGGTACTGGTGTTGAAGTGTTTGGAGATGGGAGATGATGTGAATGTATTAGAGAAAATCCTAAGTCCCACATTGACTAGTGATAAGGTCTCTAGAGGGCTTATAATGAAGAGGCAACCCTCACCTTACAAGCCGGTTTTGTGGGGTTGAGTTAGGCCTAAACCACATTCTAAGATGGTATCAGAGCCTATCATAGATCTATCGAACTATCTATCTATACCATTAACCTACTACCAAAATACCAATTTTACTCTTTTCCCAACTAAACATTTTTATGATATTTATGTAATCTCATTTTTCTATTTTTCACAATATATCTACTTTAATTTTATCTATATGCCTCCTTCATTTTTTTAATATTCTACTTTTTCTATCAATAAATTTTATTTAGTCCAAACAGGAAATATTAAAATTTGTAAAATTTGAAACTTTAATACGATTTTATTTTCTAATCTCTACGGGAAATATTACATATTGCTGGTAAATATTTGTGGGGTAATGTTCGGACTAACTCAATTACAATTTGAAACTTTATTTATCTACTTTAAATTAGTCTTTATTTTCAAGGGTAATATTCAGACTACTTAAATTATGAAAATAACACGACAACACTAGTGCGTATTAGGGGTGAGCAAGACCCAGCCCAACCCTAAGGCCCGTCCCATCTTCGTCCCATTAAACCCGCAAACTATCGGGTTTGTTCGGGTCTAAGGACGGGTTAGGGTCTAAAGAGTTGGCTCGACCAAAATTTAGGGACGGGTTAGGGTTAGGTATAACCCGTCCCAACCCGTTCTCTTACTCACTCCTCACTCTAATTTTTAGCTCAATTACATTGGTAATAAGACTTTTAAAAATAAACTATTCAATTTGAAATTGATGTTAATTTAAGTAGAAACATTATTGTAAAGTAATATCGTAAAAGCCATTTTTAGAGTTAGAATACATGATAAAATACTAAAAAGATTCAATTTATCACTTCTAACTTTTGGTCATTCTTGAGTAATCGCCTTATAATTGTTTCAATTGTCCTTCGGGCCAACCCGGTCTCATCCTAAATAGACCCGGTCTTACTTTGTCCCTAAGAACATCGGGTTTGTTCGGGCCTAAGAACGGGTTATGGTCTAAAAAATGACCCTATATAAATTTAATGCCAGGTAAATGACAAGTGTAAATGACACGGGTGTACTGTTAGTTATCGTAAAAACAAATGTATGTTAACTAAATTAATTTTAAAGATATTTTAAATTTTGAGATGTTTTTCGACGAACGTACCTTGATATTTATAATTTTTGAGATTTTGACGAATGTATTTTAAATTAGTTTGTTTTTACAAATATTTTTTTGATATTTAAACAAATATATGCTAATAAATTTTGAGATTCATATTCAATAATATAATATTCTTACTTTTTTTTATATAAGCATATAATTTTCTTTGCTTAAAAAAAAGCATATAATTTTCTTACTTATGTAATACTCCATCATATAATTTGTCAAACCTGACGTGGTAATGTACAACACAATCGTTGATAGTCTTTGCAAAGATAAACTTGTATGTGATGCATTTGATTTGTATTCTGAAATGGTTCTCAAGAGAATTTTGCCTGATGTTTTCACTTACAATACTCTAATCAATGGCTTTTGCATTGTGGGTCAATTGAATGAAGCATTTGGATTGTTAAATGAAATGATATTGAAAAACATCAACCCAGATGTTGTCACTTATAATACTCTAATCGATGCTTTAGGTAAAGAAGGAAAGCTGAAAGAAGCTAAAAGTGTGATAGTTGTGATGATTAAAAAAGGTGTAGAACCCGATGTTGTAACTTATAGTGCTTTAATGGATGGGTATTGTCTAATTAATGAAGTGAACAAGGCCAGAGATATATTCAGCACTATGAACCAAAGGGGGGCGACTCCTGATATCCATAGCTATAGTATCATGATTAATGGGTTGTGTAAGATTAAAATGTTGGATGAAGCTATGAATCTCTTTGAAGAAATGCATTCCAAAAACATGGTTCCCAATACAGTAACTTATAGTAGTCTTATTGATGGTTTGTGCAAATCAGGGAGACTAATGTGTGCTTTGAAGCTTTTTGAAGAGATGAATGAACGAGGTCGACAAGCCGATATAATCACTTACAATTTTTGCTAGATGCTTTGTTCAAAATCCATCAAGTTGACAAGGCAATTGCATTACTAAAGAAAATGAAAGACCAGAGTATTCAACCAGATGTGTACTCATACACGATACTTGTTGATGGACTTTGCAAAGTTGGAAGACTCAAGGATGCGCTAGAGGTTTTTCAAGATCTGTTGGTCAAAGGTTGCAATCTAAATGTCGTAACGTATAATGCAATTATCAATGGGCTTTGTAAAGAGAATTTACTTGATGAAGCTTTAGCCTTGTTTTCAAAAATGGAGAATGAGAATTGCATTCCTAACGCTATAACTTACGAAATAATTATCCGCGCTCTCTTTGGGAAAGATGAGAACAACAAGGCAGAAAAACTTCTCCGTGAAATGATTGCTAGAGGTCTGCTATAAGAGTAAAAGTGAGATACTTTCTACTTTTTATATTTTTATTCATTGTCAGTTCTTCTACTTGCCTAATTATTGCTGGAAGCTCTGCTCCATATCTTTATCTTTCTCATGCTTGAGACTAATGCATGGTACTTTTTGCTTCATTTGATGAGTTATATTTTATCGTTGTGCTATTAAGAGCTGCCAACAAGAAAACTTGACCTATTTATTTATTTAGGTTGCTACTTTGCTATGTCAAGTTCGTATTTGTAGATTTTGGATACATAATGAAATTCCCTTTCTGTCTCAATTGGTTTTTTTGTTGTTGAGTATTTTGTGTTGCTTCAGGGGAAGCAAGTGGCATCTGGTAGGGAGCTCAAGGAATTGACATGATGGAGCTGGGTCTTAGTTAAGTGGAACCAGTGAGGAAATTAGCCCTAGTGCCCCTTCAATGAATCATTGCTTATCTAAAAAATATTTGAGAGCCGACAAAAATAATTAAGGGTGATTTGATTTACCAAACAACACAAAAGTTCTAATTACTGGTTTGACTTAAGAAATGTTGATCTTAGTCAGGGGTCAAAACTTTATTCTTGTTAGGGGTGAGAATAGATTGGGCCGAGCTAGACTTTGAATGGCACCTGGGCACGGCTTTGCATTAAAAGTGTTGGACCGAGCCTATCTCGTGGCTTGTGATAGGCCGGCTTTTGAGGCATGACCCGGCCTTCTGGAAAGTCTGGCTAGGCCTGCAAGCCTGTTTAAAAGTCTATTTCACCAAAAAAAATTACGAATACAACCTTTGAGTAGTGTGGACTTTGAAAATAGACCAATAAGCTAATCGATTAATGAGATTAAGATCTAATTCAACATCTAGCAAAATCTTTTAGAGAATTATCTTTGTAGGACATTTTATTTAAATTTATTTTTTATAAAATTGATATAAGTCATCGTTTTGAATAAACATAAAATGTAAACAAGTTTATATTTTCACACAAAGTAAAAAAATTCAATATAACAATAGTTGTAATAAAATACATTATTAATATTTATTTAAATAGGTCGGTCTGGTAGGCCTAAGAGGCTTTTTCGATGGCCTGTAGCCTGACATTTTTATCTAAATAGACTTATTAAAAAGCCCAGACTTTATCTATTTTAAAAAAAGTCTGGCCTGACCTAGGCTGGGTCGTAGGCCCCCGTAGGCCGGTCTGGCCTATTCCCACCCCTACTTCTAGTGTTTCTAAAAAAACTGTTCTTTTATTGATGCCTTTTTATTTTCTGTTCATCTTAGCCATGATTCTCTTCTAATAATAATAATAATAATAAAGAAAAAAAATGAAAGATTCTCTTCTAATATTTTCTCTGAACAAACTTCTTAGTGGATTGTTGCAGTTCAAACATGAGATGCAATATTCTCTCATAGTACTCATCATTCATGTGAAAAGCTAGGCAATTCGCCTTATATTCCTACTAAATCTTAGAATAAACTTTATGCTAATAAAAATCATGGTCTTCAGTGTTGGGTAGGTTTTGTAGAAATGTTGGATTGTGTTTGAGAAGAGTAGATGGAATAAGGGAAAGGAGTGGGTAGCGAGATCTTTTTTTTGGGTCTTTAATACAAAGGATCAGAAGGTAGGTATAAGGATGGGAGAGTGGAGCGTACTAGTTTTGAATCCGGCTTTCAATGTCCACACAACACTTACGCTCTAATTATATTTGAACGTGACATGGAAGTAAGGACATAGTCGACCGATGCATTTTCCATCCTACACTTAACCGAGAAACGAGATGAGACAAAATATTTATAAATTATTGTTTAAACAAATGTATGTTAATTAAATTAGTTTTTAAGATATTTTAAATTTGGAGATTTTTCGTATCTTGAGATTTATAATTTTTGAGATTTTGACTAAAACTTTTAAATTAGATTTTTTTACGAAGATTTTTTGATATTTTAAACAAATGTATGCTAATAAATTTTTAGATTTATTTTCAATAATAAAATTTTCTTAATTATTTAATACTCCATCTAAATAATGTTTATTAATTGAAAGTTTCATTCATGGATGTTTTTTTTTCACCCCCCTCTTGTCACCCATACTCTCCATTTTGCACTTTTGGACAAAAACACCCTTAAAACTCCAAACAAAAGCAAAATTCGGTTCAATTGTGATATTTCCGGAAATCCATCATCCGAATTTATCACATAAATTCGGTTCAATTTGGCTTTTTTTTTTTTTTTTCACTTTGGCATTTTTTTCTTCCGAATTTACACCTAACTCCGGTTCGTAAATTGCTAACTGAATTACCTAAATTCTTGGTAACTCCAAACAAAAGGAAAATTCGGTTCAATTGTGATATTTTCGGAAATCCATCATCCGAATTTATGTGATAATTTCGGTTCAATTTGGCTTTTTTTTTTTTCACTTTGCCATTTTTTTCTTCCGAATTTACACCTAAATCTGGTTCGTAAATTGCTAAACGAATTTACCTAAATTCTTGGTAAATCCGGGAATCCCCAAAACATCTCCCAGATTTACCAAAATAAGAAATTGGATTCCCGGATTTACCCCATAGGTAGGTAAATCCGGTTCGTAATTATGAACCAGATTTACCTGCGTATCCTCTTTCAATCGAATGCTCCTAGAGCGTCCCTATCCACCCATCTATGAATTTAACAAGATTTTAGGATCTCTTGTTAAGATGAAAAAGGATTACCCCACTGCTATTTCTCTGGCTAGACAAATGGAACTCAAAGGAATTAAGCCAGATTTCATTACATTGAACATCTTGATTAATTGTTACTGTAACTTGAGTCATACAAATTTTGCATTTTCTTTACTGGCCAACATTTTCAAAATGGGTTATCATCCGGACGTCTTTACTTTTACTACACTTATGAAAGGTCTATGTCTTAAAGGCGATGTTCAAAAAGCTCTACACTTTCATGATAAAGTGGCAATACAAGGATTTCAGTTGGATAATGTTAGTTATGGTACCTTGATTAATGGGTTATGTAAAATGGGACAAACAGAAGCTGCCATTCGATTATTGAGACGGGTCGAAGGAAAAATTGTCAAGTCTACTGTGGTAATGTATAGCACAATCATTGATAGTCTTTGCAAAGATAAACTTGTAAGTGATGCATTTGATTTGTATTCTGAAATGGTTCTCAATAGAATTTTGCCTAATGTTGTCACTTACACTACTCTAATCAATGGCTTTTGCATTGTGGGTCAATTGAATGAAGCATTTGGATTGTTAAATGAAATGATATTTAAAAACATCAACCCAGATGTTTATACCTTTAGTATATTGATCAATGCTTTAGGCAAGGAAGGAAAGTTGAAAGAAGCTAAAAGTGTGATAGGTGTGATGATGAAAGACGGTGTAGAACCCAATGTTGTTACTTATAATACTTTAATGGATGGGTATTGTCTAGTTGATGAAGTGAACAAGGCCAGAGATATATTCAACACTATGAACCAAAGGGGGGCGGCTCCTAATATGCGCAGCTATAATATCTTGATTAATGGGTTGTGTAAGATTAAAATGTTGGATGAAGCCATGAATCTCTTTGAAGAAATGCATTCCAAAAACATGGTTCCCAATATAGTAACTTATAATAGTCTTATTGATGGTTTGTGCAAATCAGGGAGACTAGCATGTGCTTTGAAGCTTTTTGAAGAGATGAATGAAAGAGGTCAGCAAGCCGATATAATCACTTACAATTCTTTGCTAGATGCTTTGTTCAAAATCCATCAAGTTGACAAGGCAATTGCATTACTAAAGAAAATGCAAGACCAGAGTATTCAACCAAATGTGTACTCATACACTATACTTATTGATGGACTTTCTAATGTTGGAAGACTCAAGGATGCACTAGAGATTTTTCAAGTTCTTAAAGGCTGCTATCTAAATGTCGTAACATATAATGTAATTATCAATGGGCTTTGTAAAGAGAGTTTATTTGATGAAGCTTTGGCCTTGTTGTCAAAAATGGAGAACGAGAGTTGCATTCCTAATGCTATAACTTACGAAATAATTATCCGCGCTCTCTTTGGAAAATATGAGATTAACAAGGCAGAAAAACTTATTCGTGAAATGATTGCTAGAGGTCTTCTATAAGAATAAAAGTGAGGTATCTTCTACTTTTTATATTATTATTCATCATAAGCTAGTCTTCTTGCTTAATTATTGTTGGAAGCTCTGCTCCATATCTTTATCTTTCTCACAAAAATGCATGCTATTTTTTAGCTACAATACATTCAATGGAACTTTTTCTCTAAAGTCTGTGATGGAAGGAATTTTATTTTCATAGCTTCTGGTTCCTTTTTTCAGATGGAGCAAATCTTTGTGGAGGGTCTATGTTAGGCGAAATAGACAAGCAGAAGCAAATCTTAACCAGGATAATTGAACTGTTATGACAGATGTTGTTTGCTGGATTTTGTTGTCACTGAAACTGTTCAGATTATAGAATTTATTTTTCCAGAACTAAAATCTGTAAGAGGTTTGTGTAGTGGTTTCTCTTCCTCTCCTATATTCTAATTCTAATTCTGTTTCTATAATGCACTAGTGTACTGCTACTGGCTTCAGTTGGTTAATACAGATTGATCCACTAGACTTCTTTCTTTTATGGTTGGACTGGTTCATTACAAGTGAAATGCTTAGCTTATCTTGCTCCATCTAATGTCATCGATTGTCAGAAATACAAGCTTCCTTATTATTCTGGTGTGATGGATTCATATTATTCATGAATTGTAGAAAGTTCCATGTGTTGGAAATAACCTATAAAACTGAGCTTTTGCTCCTTGAGCAATCCCAGATACAGGGTCTCAAGTTCCGGGACTCGGAATCTGTCTTTCTATAGTTGCAGCACATTCTATAAAACGTTTTCTATACTATGTGGACAGTATTTTTAGTATAGAAAGAACATGGATCATTATAGAACTAACACAACTAAAATCTGTAAGAGATTTGCTTATAACTGATATCATGTTTCATATGTAAACTTATAACTAGTTACAGTTATAGACATATTAATCATCCACTAGACTTCTTTTTTATGTAAACTGATATCATGTTTCAAAATCCTTGCCACTGCTACTCCTTAAGAAAGTATAACATGTTTGGCTGATACTAAACATGGATCATTAGTTTTCTGCATCTTCTAAAGTCTCAATCTCAGATGAAATGAAATTGAAATTACCTTTGTTGGTGAATTGTGATATGTTTATTAAGTAGTTTTTACTTGTGTGATTTATTTGTTGTTATATAGGTTAAATGCTGAATATTTTTTTAATGTGGAGAATTCACAAGTTAATAGATATAAACTTAGGTAAATGACACATCAATTAAGCTTGTTTTAACTAGAAATAGTAATTCATGTCCATAAAGTGATATGAGCACAATTAGTTGTCAATGGTGGACCCATTGAAAACTTAGAAAGAAGAGAACCTTAGCTAAACATTATAGTAACCTGTTTAAAAGCATAGTACTTGTGTTTGATTCCCGGTGATGGAACATACCAAGGCCAAACTTTACTTACCTCACAGTCGAACTCTGAATTAGCCAAGACCCATTTCCCCTAGACATTAGAGTGAGGTTGAAGATCTCTAGACTAAATAAAACATGTTGAAAAACATACACATTTTATGCACTCAAGTGTCGTGGCACTCATGACAACACTTAACCAACTTGGTCAAATTGCAATGTAATAGAGGACTTGAATAGTAGCAATAGTAGCAATAGTTTAACTCATGTAATTGGTTAATAGTAAAACCATAGTTTGTTGTTAACCCTCTAGTTAGGTTAAGCCCTTAACTGTTCAGTTAACATTTAGTTAGTGAGATTGCTCTTTAAGGCACCTTGTATAAATGCCATCTTGTACTCAGCTCTATGCAATGAAATATTCAGTTACCAAATTCTGTTTTTCTGTTTTCAATATGGTTATCAGAGCAGTTCTTTCCACCACTGTGGCATAACTGTTTCTACCACCGTGGTCTAACTGTTTCTTTCTTCCTCGCAATCCTTTCCCTGTGCATCACTTACGTGTGAATAAGGTATGCCAATTTATGTCCCAACCATTATGCTCTCACTCGTCAGCTGTCAAGCGCATCCTTAGATACTTGAGAGGCACAGTTGACTACAGACTTACCTTGCAGCCAGCTTCAACAGCTTCAGGTGCATGTGTTTACCTTGAAGTATTTTGATGAGATGAATGATAGAGGTCAACAAGCCAATATAATCACTTACAATTCTTTGTTAGATGCTTTGTGCAAAATCCATCAAGTTGAGAAGGCAATTGCATTACTAAAGAAAATGAACGACCAGAGTATTAAACCAAATGTGTGCTCATACACTATACTTGTTGATGGACTTTGCAATGTTGGAAGACTGAAGGATGCACTAGAGATTTTTCAAGTTCTTTTGGTTAACGACTGCAATCTAGATGTCGTAATGTATAATGTAATTATCAATGGGCTTAGTAAAGAGAGTTTATTTGATAAAGCTTTGGCCTTTTGTTGTCAAAAATGGAGAACAAGAGTTGCATTCCTAATGCTATAACGTACGAAATAATTATCCGCGCTCTCTTTGGAAAATATGAGATCAACAAGGCAGAAAATCTTATTCGTGAAATGATTGCTAGAGGTCTTCTATAAGAGTAAAAGTGAGGTATTTTCTACTTTTTATAGCTACAATACATTCAATGGAAGTCCTTCTCTAAAGTCTGTCATGGAAGGAATTTTATTTTCATAGCTTCTGGTTCCTTTTTTCAGATGGAGCAAATCTTTGTGGAGGGTCTATGTTAGGAGAAATAGACAAGCAGAAGCAAATCTTAACCAAACTGTTATGACAGATGTTGTTAGCTGGATTTAGTTAGGAAGTTTGGGAGAAGTTATAATGAGTGACTCAACAGATCCTACTCAGGATTATCTCGTATATTTGTGTGTGTGACTTGGACCAAAAAAGGATTGAAAAAAGAGTTTATTGGTTTTGTTCTTTGTATCTGAACATATGACTGTAATTGATTAGATTGTTTGGAGAATGGTGATATTTTTAATGCAGGATTTTGTTATCACATTATAGAATTTACACAACTAAAATCTGTAGGAGGTTTGTGTTGTGGATTTAGTTATGCATATTATTCATGAATTGTAGAAAATTCCAAGTGTTGGAAATAACCTATAAGCCTGAGCTTTTGCTCCTTGAGCAATCCCAGATACAGGATCTGAAGTTTCATGAACTTGGTATTTGTTGCCATGGTGGTGCTATGGCACTAATTTCTGCTGGTAATGATCAACTTTGTGGAGCTAATATCACAAGAATTCCACATTGCTTAGCTGTCCGGTGGTTCTACTGCATTACACTACCTTGAGCAGTTATTTTAATTAGATACTGTGTCCTAAAAGGGAGAAAGTATAACAATTTAACCATTTTATTTATTTATGAACATTGCCTACTTCTGGTGCATCATTAGAATTTTTGAATGTTTGGTAAGTTGTGCAGAAATTTGGTTGCGAAAAAACGAATACATAGTTTGCCTCTTGGCTATTTTCTTTGCAGACTGTAATTTTGCTGAAGCAAGGTCACAAGCGGGTGATCAAGAGCTGGCAAGAAGATTCCGGGAATATAGTTTATAGTTTTCTTCCGTTGATATGGACTAGTCCAATGTCAGAATTATTACACTCATGCTTTTTGTATCTTACTGTCATACTATAATTAAGACAAAACTATCTCCAACTCCAGTAGCATTTCAATGCTTACTTTGACAGAGATGTTGCTGCCATTTTAGTTTTTTCCGTTGGTATGGACAAGTCCAATGTCAGAATGCGGGAGAGAAAAGTATTCTGACAAACTTCAAAGACTCCTTGGTGCAGAGAGAGAGAGAGAGAGAGAGAGAGAAACCACAAAGGAAGAACAACTTCAAAGTTCCACTGGTGCAGGTTCATGTTTTTAGTATCTTACAATTGGATGATTAGTTTTATAATGCAACTGATAAAGCCTCCCGAAAGCAGAAATTAGTTGTATAAGGTTGTTATAGAGTGGACCAGGACAAGTTAAAAAGTACGTCTGTAGTGTCTTTTTGCATGCTTTTTTTTTAGATAAGCAAGCAATATATTGAAGGGGGGCACTAGGGATGCACCCAACCCTTACAAAGATATGGGAAGGGGAGAGACCTCATTAAAACCTCCCTGGGCCAAAACTCATTGGGAAAAAGACCCAGGCAGGAAAAAGAGAACCTCAAATAGTGGGAAAAAGCTACAAAGATGATAGACATCCCAGGGGACAGTTACACCAGTCTGAATAAGTTGCCCCACTATTTCTCCCCTTCCTAGCAATAAACCAGCTCCAGGATACATACTTGATGGAGTTTATAACTGAGTTTACATTTGCCACAACACCTTCGAATAATGTCCTGTTCCTAGCCAACCATACTTGCCACATTGTTGCAGTCCAAAAAATGTGATGAAGCCTGCGCACTTTCTTCCCTTCAACCAACCTACTAACCTGGTGAAAGGTATCAAGAACCTCACCTTCCACAACACCATCAATATTCAGCCACATGAACACTCCACGCCAAACCGAGAGGACAAAGGAACACCTGCAGAAAACATGCGCTGCAGACTCTTCTTCTTCGCAGCGTAAGATACTGACTCCACTCAAGGCTAGATGTCGGTACACCTCTGCTGCAAGAAGTTTACTCTAGTTGGCAACTTGTTGAGCAATGACCTCCAACCGAAAATTAAAACTTTAGAGGGCAAATCATTCTCCCACACTGCATCGCACGCCTCACCTACGGTATCCTCCACAACAGAAACACTTCTCGCAAATTATTCCCGATCCAATCGTAGCAAGACTTAACCGTGAAGCCACGAACCAATTCCGGTAGCCACACCCACCTATCGGGCCGTGAAGCCACGAACCAATTCCGGTAGTAGCCACACCCACCTATCCGAGTATTTTGCATCAGTGCACTCCATTTAACAGACTCCTTAACAACTCTCTCGCGCCGGGTTTGCAGCAGCAGCTTGATCAGACCATTCCCAGTCCCAGCGCCAACTTGAGGCACTCCACGAGCCCATCTCCGCGACCGTATAATCCTTCCTATCACAAGCTTCCATAACCGAGGGAAAGAGAGCAGCAAGAGGATCCGACCCTATCCATCTATCCTTCCAAAAATTGACTTTGGTACCATTTCCTAATCTCAATTTACACACATCATTAAACCAATTGTTTCCCAGCTGCAATCCATACCCTAGCAGCAACAAATCACACCACCACAATGATGACTTCCTCATTACAGCAGCGGTAGGCAGCACCCCTGACCAAGAATTTATTGTACCATATCTAGTCTTCAATACTTTCTTCCATAATGGAGAATCATCCTCCAAAAGTAACCTCCATCTCCACTTTGCTAAAAGTGCTATATTAAATACTTCAAGATCTTTCACCCCCAATCCACCCTTATTTTTCGGTTTGCACACCAACTCCCACTTGACCCAAGCCATTTTCTTTTTATCTTCGTCACCTCCCCATAAAAACCGTCTTTGAATTTTTTGTATCTCATTTATTATCTTCTTGGGAGCCTTGAACATTGAAAACAAATACAAAGGAAGGGACGATAGCACCGAATTAATTAGTGTTACCCTCCCCCCAATGGATAGTTTTGAACTACGCCATGAAGATAACCTAGCCTTAATGGAGTCCAACACCGGTTGCCACGTGGATGCTCTTCTTTGGATTGCCCCTACCGGGATCCCCAAGAATTTAAAGGGCACCGAACCTACTTTGCAAGCCAAGAATGATGAAATTCCCTGGATCACTCTCTCCTCCATATTCATCCCTATGACATTACTTTTTGCAAAATTTACTTTAAGTCCCGATACCAATTCAAAGCTTCTTAGTATCGCCTTCAAGCCCCACACACTCCTATCGCTTCCATCACTTAGAAAGATTGTGTCATCAGCAAATTGCAACATTGAAACGACTAAGTTTTCACTAACCTTGAATCCTTTAATACATTCAACCTCTTCACCTTTTCTCACCAACCATGCAAGACCTTCGCCGCTTATAAGAAACAAAAACGGAGCCAATGGGTCACCTTGCTTGATTCCTTTTTGCGCTACGAACTCCCGTTGGACTACCATTAACAAAGGCGAAATAGAATTCGAGGAGATACAAGCTTGCATCCACCTTCTCCATACCGTGTTAAACCCCATTCTTCTCATCATATAATCCAAGTAATTCCAATTTACCGTGTCATATGCCTTTTGGAAATCCACCTTCGATATTAAACATCGCTGTTTCGTAATCTTTTGCAAGATCAATCACCTCGTTCACTACTACGACCCCATCAAGAATGTTCCTACCACCCATGAAAGCATTTTGATTCTCCGATATTAACTTTGACATGATTCTTTTCAACCTTCCCGCTAGCACCTTAGCCAACAACTTATACATACAACCAATGAGGGAGATGGGTCTATACTCTTCAAGCTTCTGAGGATTCTTGACTTTAGGTACCAAAGTCAGAAACGATGCACTCATTGCCTTAGGCAATCTAGCCAAAGAGTGGAACTCACCAAAAAAGTTGAGGATCTCCGGACTTAAGTTTCCCAACAATTCTTTATGAAGTTGAAATTGAAGTCATCCGGTCCCGGGGCACTTATTCCCATCGCACTCCCATGCCGCTTCTTTGATTTCCTCCAAACTGAATGGGCACGTTAACATTTCATTATCCTCTCCACTGACTTGCTTGAACACGCATCCAGCTTGGGCCGAGAGAAGACCTCTTCTCTAAAACTATCCTCAAAATGATTTTTAACCGCGTTCTTTACCCCATCCACATCATCAATCCAATGATCCCCCACCTGTAATTTAACAATTTGTAACCTGTGCCTATTGTTTCTTACACAAGCATGAAAGAACTTACTATTCACATCCCCTTCCACTAACCATTTGATTCTTGACTTTTGTGCTAATAGACTCTCCTTAATTTGTAATTCCTTCCAGAACTCAGTACTTAGCAACCTTCTTTGCTCAGCTTTTGGGGATCCTCCCTCCGCAGCCAAATTCTCGGCCTCATTCAAGTCTTTGACAATTTTATCTATGCACAAGTCCCTAAACCCAAACACCTCCTTGTTCCACTTCCTCAAATGCTTCTTCAACCTCTTCAACTTCTCTTTGATTATAAAATAGTGCCTCCCAGGGACAGTGTACGAAGACCAACTTTCATTCACCACCTTCATAAAATCATTGTGATCTAACCAACAATTGTTGAATCAGAATGGTTTTGGTCCCCAGTTTGTAGCAGAACTTATCAACCAGATAGGGCAATGATCGGAAATGTCCCTGTCACCCACCCATTGCGCTGTAATATGCCATCTAGCAATAAATCCTTCGAAAACCAAAAAGCGATCAATCCTACTCATGGTTACCCCGTTAGGAGCAAAGTAAGTGAATTTCTTTCCTAATACAGGCATATCAATGAGGTCCATGTCTTCCACAAAAGAGTTAAATTCCCTCATCTCTAGACTACAATTACTAGCCGATAAGCCTCTTCTTTCTCCTCTACTTAATACCGCATTAAAGTCCCCAGCCAGGCACCAATGCCCATCCTCTACCTCATCCCTTATCCTACGCAATTCATCCCACAACCTCCTTTTCCCCGATATGCTACAGGGTGATTATACATTTACCACGTGGCACAAAACATCATGGAACTTTGCTGAAATGATGGAAAAATGCGCACCGTTGACTGCTAACTGTACATCAAACAATCCACGGACCCACACACACAACAAGCCACCAGATTGTCCTTCCGCATCTTTACTCACAAAATCGAACTCACCCCTACCCCAAACAGAAGCTACCATCTTCTTTGTAATACCACTACGCTTACTTTCTTGAAACATACACAAATCAAAACTGCCTGAGGAGATAAACTGTTTAATACGCCTTCTCTTGTCAGCTCCTCCCCACCCCCTCATGTTCAAAGAGTATACCTTCATTGAGAACTCCTGTGATTTGTCCCCTTCCTACCTAACGCACCCTTGTCTCTAACTTCCATTTCTTTTATTCTTTCAATGTACACTTCTTCCACTTCTTCACCAGTAACTCCTAACTCCTCTGTTGCAATCTTCCACAATTTACCAGCAATCATATCATCATGATCCTTTTCAAACCTAGCATTCCCCATCATAATACCAGAGTCCCCTACAGAGTTATCCATTGTGACAGACACAATACCAGGGGGAATACTAGATAGTAACGAGCCTGAGCAAACTGAATTACTTACCACATCAATCCTGTTCTGTGAAGGAGAATTGGACTTGCGCCGAGAAGAGGCAGCAACTGTCACCTTCAGAGATCCTGATGGACTTTCACATACGAACGTCTCCTTAACCAGCCCAATATCTCCCATTGGAACACTTAACCATAGATTGGGCCTGTTTTCTTTTACATTTCCAGATTCTCTTTCATTTTTTTGATTTTTTTTTACTACTTTTAGTTTTGCACCCCCTGCTTTACTAGTACCACCCACCTCAAACACCCCACCAAAAATTCCCCTTTTTGGAATAGCCTCGTATTGGGTCCCATGAAGAACCTCAGTCATATTCAAACGTGGTGGCACCTCGTCAATTAATCTTAAAACCAGCGGAACAATAGGCATTCGACCAATAGAACTGCTGCTGTTATTATCCCCTCTAAGCGTGGGTGACACAACGCTCCCAATAACATTATTACTGACAAGCTGAGAACCCCGCCGCAAATTCTCGTGAAACTCAACCGATTCTTCCACTCGCAGCCTCTCCTCATCTTCCTCATCATTACTGCTATCCTGGGACCTCTCATCTTCCCTCACCGTATCGGAAACCGCAAAGCCACCGTCCACCGCCGCCGATAATGTTGGTTCTTCCTCAAAACCATCATCTGAATCTTCTGAGTCTACTGTAACCTTATCATATTGAGAGTCACCATCGTCACATGCAACACCTTTGGGTAACATAGGCCATTGTTGAGAGCCACACCACTCCTCAATCATTTTAATGTTAAACAGCGACCCATTAATATTGGCTACAACCACCATGTTAAACACATCGAAACTGCGAGTTCTAATTCTTATTCTTGCCATGTCCAAAGATGTTTTCAGTTTGGTATCTTCATCCACCCCTAAGAAATCACCATATCTTCTTGCCAAACATGCAAAGAAATCCTCATTCCACGCATGTATTGGTATACCATGGCATCTCAACCATACCACTCTTTCATTATCTGCCTCCCCTAGACTCCACCTGCGAACATCATCAAAACTCTCTCTCAACCAACCTTCAACATCATCCGCCAACGCTTGGATAATTCCTTCTTCCATTTCTTCGAGCAAAACTTTATTAGCACCCAATGGCGTAGCCTTTTTAAACGAAAAACCCCATTGGTCTTTGAACCAATCTTGAACTGAATAAGTGTTGCCTGGTGTTTTAACTACCCCGACGAACATTTGATTGAACTTCTGCATGCTGTCTTCCCCAACAGTGAAGCACACCTCCGATAAATCAATCTTCCTATGATACACAATTTTGGGTGGCAATGGATTGAAAGGTGGTTGACCCTTCCTTACCACGTTCCTTTGAGCATATACTGACGTTCCTGCCTCTTCGGACACACCCACCTGCTTCTTCCCCACATCCTTCTTCTTCAAGACAGACTGCACCCTTGACCGTGTTACCTGCGCCTTCTGATGAGGGATACTGATCTTCTGATTTCTTTCATGGCGTTCTCTATTGTACCGCGGAATGTTGACATGAATCTTTTTTGAACCAATGATAATGTTATCCAACTGAACAGCGAATAACCTAGAATCACTGACACCACTGAGGCGAACAAACCCGAACGTTCTCCCTAGCTTGTCTCTTTTAGGAGGAATTACCACTTCCATGACATCACCATAGTATGAGAAAGCTTTTAACATGCCCCTTGCACCATGTGTTTCAGGGAACTCCGAGAAATAGAAAGACTCAGTGCCCTGATTATCGCTCCACTTCCCCTTTGTTGCAATATCTATCTTCCCCATCTTGTACATCTGCTTCGTTCTCTTCTTACTAATAACTTCTTTCCAGCCTTCTTCATGCCCTAGCACAGCTTCTCTCTCCACCATCTAGTTAGTTTGTTTATTAGTCTTTTTGCATGCTACTTGTCAAAAGTATATGTATGTCATATGAGTAGCTTCAATATAGAACCAATTGCTTCTCTTCTTCTCAAAGAAACTGTAGAACAGAACATCATACACTGTCTTATGTATCCTTTGACTTGAGAACATATAAAGCATGAATCTTTGATGAGTTGAGAATACTTGGTGGATGAGAACCATTATCATCTCATCAAAACTACACATGGGTGGTCTTTACATAATTGAGAAGCTTTACTTCATTCATTCTTGAGCAGCTTTACCATATTCATATGAGAAGCTTGGCTTTCTTCATGATAAGCAAACTTATGAATCATAAACCTGATATTCATTCAAGAGGAACAACCATGAGAAACTTGACTTTCTTCATGATAACCTTGATTTGACCAACCAAGTAAAGAAAATTATTAGTTGAGCTTGTGATCTGCTTTCTCGCTCTTAGGGTGTGTTTGTTTGGGGTGAAAGAGGGATCAGAGAGTAAGGGAAGAAAGAGTGATTTTGGCATGTTTGGTTAAGGAGAGAAATAGGAAAGATAGAGAGAGAGGAAAGATTAAATTATTGGTTTTTGTAATCTCTCCACTTGTGGAGAGAAAATGAGAAGAAAGGACTCTCAAATTTGACTCAACTCTCTCTTCCCTATTTCTCTCCTCTTCTTCCCTTAAACCAAACAATTCTCTTAATCTACTCTAATTCTCTCCTCACTCTCTCTTCCCTCTTTCTCTCTTTTTCTCCTAATCCAAGCACGTCCTTAACATCTAAATTGATACATTTTGGAACACCCACTTGGAGAGGTACAAACTAAGTAGTACAATTTATTTTGCCAATGAAAATCAGCATCCTTGCATTTCTTATGATGACAAACAATAGTTCCTTATCTCAAGTAATTTCCCCCTCCAAACTCCTCGTGTGTACTTTACACCAAAGTAGTGGAAACTTTATATCTTAAGTAATTGCATTCACATAGTTACTCTACTTGAAATGTAGTCTTGTCTTCATCCTTCTTGATCTTCTTGATCCAGGGTCAAGAAGAGCAAGAAGGATTTTAGAATGTTCTACAGCCTTTATTAGTTTCAACTCCAATCAACCTTATCCATCAAGCTTTTGACTCCCTTCTCTTCTGCATCCTACTTGTTGCCTAAGAAGAAAAAAAATGCAAACTTAGTTCTATGAATAACGAATGAGAATAAAGATGTTCATTTTCCTTAATATTCTGGTGTGGTGTAATCGTGTTATTATTCATGAACTGTAGAAAATTCCATAAGATGGAAATAGCCGCCTACGTATGTACCTGAGTTTTTGCTCCTTGTGCAATCGCAGATATAGGGTCTGAAGCTTCAGGACTTAGAATAGGTCTTTCTGAAGGTGCTGCTGCACATTTTATAACCTGAATAATTTGAAAGGAGTCACAAAACCAAGATGTAATTGCATCTATAAAGAACCAAACCTAATAGAAGAACATTACATCCCTTGAATTGTAATGGACATGATTGCTCCATTATTTGCAAAATGTGCAGAAGCACATATTGTGTATGTATGGAGAATTGGAGGCACCAGTAAAGAGAAAGATATGTTAATTGATTTTGTAATGCACTGTGCTTTAATAACACACATGCTTAGCTTAGTTTAGTTTAGTTAGTTGAGTTAGTTGCTTATTTTAATTATGTAATTTGTTGTTATATGCTTTATTTTGGGTGAAGTTCCAATTGCTTTTGTGGTGACCTTTCATGTTTATGTAAAAGAGGTAGTCAATGATACCTGCTGTTTGGTGGCGAGATTTACTCTGTCTGGATTTTAACATTTCTCCTGGTTGGTTCGGTAATAGCCTCCGCTGCGGTTTGGGAGATGGTACATCGTTAGATTTTTGGTTGGACCGTTGGCATGGCCACGCCCCTCTTGCCCAGGTGTTCCCGACTCTGTATGCGGAGTCTACTGTCCGGAATTTGACTGTATCTGCTGTAGGTGCGTGGGATGACGATACGTGGAGTTGGCTGGCGTCTTGGCAGCACGCGGGAGGGAACGTCAGCAGCGAGGAACAATGCCTACTGGTTGCTGTTTTGCGGGAAATCAAATTGATCCCCAGCAAAAAAGACTCCTAGATTTGGCTGCATGATAATTCAAAGATTTACTCCATCAAATCTTGTTATTTATTTGGCTAAATTACTGTTTTGGTCCTTTATCTTTGGCCTCGATTTCATTTTGGTCCTTTATCTTTTTTTTTCTCGTTTTGGTCCTTTATGTTTCAGTTTTGTGTCAATTTGGTCCTTTTTTGTAGTTTTCTGTCCATGACCTTAACGGACGCCACGTTGGCAGTTAACTGCTGACGTGGCGTCCATCTGACATGTACTCATTAATTGACGTGGCATTTTAATGTATTATTTAAATCTAAAATAAATTACACATAAGCTAAATCTTGTTTAACAATTAAAATTAGAAAACAAAACTCATTTCAAAAAAGAAAAGACATTAAAATGAAAAAGAAAATCTGAAACATCAATCCATCATCATATCAGAATCTTGTTTGTAGCTGTTTGAATTGGAAGATAACCAATGAAACCAGATCTGGAAACACAGTGCCTTCATCATCTTCAACAACAAAAATGAAACGAGATCAACAACAACAACAACACATTCGATTTTTGATTCGATTTTTGTTTTGATTCCTGATTACACAACACCAGATTTGACAAAATTTTCGTTTTGATTTCTAGATTACACAACACCGGATCCGAAATTACATGATTTTTGTTACGATTTTCGTATTGATTGTGGGTATTGATTTCGTTCGCATTTTGTGGGTTTTGACTTTGGAAATTCTTCAACCAAATGAAGATGTTGAATGATGATTGTTGAAGATGAACAAAGGTTTATGTAATATATATTGATGATTGTTGAAGATAAACCGTGTCAGGTGGTGTCTCTATAAACCCCCAAATCGAAATCGAAATCGAAATTTGCAGAAACCGAATGAACAAAACCACAAAGATCGAAATCTGCAGAATCGTAAAGAATGAAATCGAAAAAAGAAGAAGATGAAGATGAAGAGAGAAAACGTAGGAAGAATGAAAGATGAAGATGAAGATGAAATGAAATCTGCAGTTTAATGTTTTTTTGTTTTTATTTCATTTGTTATTTCAATTTTGTTTTATTTTAATTTAAAAACATGAAATGTTGATGTGTAATTGCCACCTCAATTAATTTTGCCACGTCATTTAATGAATTTAAGACGCCACGTCAGCAGTTAACTGCCAGCGTGGCGTCTGTTAGCTTAAACTAACGACAGGGACCAAAATGAAACGAAAATGAAAGATAAAGGACCAAAACGAGAAAAAAAAAGATAAAGGACCAAAATGAAATCGAGGCCAAAGATAAAGGACCAAAACAGTAATTTAGCCTATTTATTTTTATCCAAACCGCAAGAGTGGCAGGGTGAAAGCGCTTCGATGAATCTTATTCTACAGAAAATTTGAAGGCTACCACACCTTCAAAGATTAACATCTTTGGATGGCGTTTGTTTTGTAACTCTTTGCCTACTAGAGGGGGTGCTCCTTTCACCGTAATATCACTAGCAACAAGGACGGTGCAACTTGTGCGCTTTGTTCGCAGCACCTTGAAGACATCCAACACCTCTTTGGGGATTGTTTATTTACTAGACAAATTTGGGCTGCTGTTTGTTCGTGGATGGTGTGCTTAATGATGACTCTCTATCCATCATTGAACATTTTCATTGGTTTGGGAAATTGTGCAAAAGAAGGAAAGGTACAAAAACTAAACATTTTCGATGGCCTGTAGCCTGACATTTTTATCTAAATAGACTTATTAAAAAGCCCAGGCCTTATCTTTTTTAAAAAAAGTCTGGCTTGACCTAGGCTGGGTCGTAGGCCCCCGTAGGCCGGCCTAGCCTATTCCCACCCCTACTTCTAGTGTTTCTCAAAAAACGGTTCTTTTATTGATGCCTTTTTATTTTCTGTTCATCTTAGCCATGATTCTCTTCTAATAATAATAATAATAAAAAAGAAAAAAAAAGAAAGATTCTCTTCTAATATTTTCTCTGAACAAACTTCTTAGTGGATTGTTGCAGTTCAAACATGAGATGCAATATTCTCTCATAGTACTCATCATTCATGTGAAAAGCTAGGCATTTCGCCTTATATTCCTACTAAATCTTAGAATAAACTTTATGCTAATAAAAATCATGGTCTTCAGTGTTGGGTAGGTTTTGTAGAAATGTTGGATTGTGTTTGAGAAGAGTAGATGGTATAAGGGAAAGGAGTGGGTAGTGAGATTTTTTTTTGGGTCTTTAATACAAAGGATCAGAAGGTAGGGATAAGGATGGGAGAGTGGAGCGTACTAGTTTCGAATCTTGCTTTCAATGTCCACAAAACACTTACGCTCTAATTATATTTGAACATGACATGGAAGCAAGGACATAGTCGACCGATGCATTTTCCATCCTACACTTAACTGAGAAACGAGATGAGATAAAATATTTATAAATTATTGTGTAAACAAATATATGTTAATTAAATTAGTTTTTAAGATATTTTAAATTTGGAGATTTTTCGTATCTTGAGATTTATAATTTTTGAGATTTTGACTAAAACTTTTAAATTAGATTTTTTTACGAAGATTTTTTGATATTTTAAACAAATGTATGCTAATAAATTTTTAGATTTATTTTCAGTAATAAAATTTTCTTATTTATTTAATACTCCATCTAAATGATGTTTATTAATTGAAAGTTTCATTTATTTATTTTTTACTAGGGCTTTATCTATTGATTTAGCAGGTAAGTTCGAAAGAAAGCTTTATACGGGAGCAAAGGAAAGTTTCTAAGTCAGCAATAGCACAGCGGCATAGTGAGAAAGTGCAATTGGAATGTTGATCCTTTCACTCCATTAGAGAGCGAAGTGGCAAACGAAATCTTCACTTCACAGAGTGGTGGCTATCGCAAATTCGCACTTCAATCTTACAACAAACAATGTTGTCATTTTTAGGGTTCAGGTTTCCTCTTTCAACTCTTTCTCTTCGTTCTCTATCTCAATTTCACTCTCATTCTTACAATCTTCATGATTTCGTTTCCTCTTTCAATCGAATGCTCCTAGAGCGTCCCTATCCACCCATCTATGAATTTAACAAGATTTTAGGATCTCTTGTTAAGATGAAAAAGGATTACCCCACTGCTATTTCTCTGGCTAGACAAATGGAACTCAAAGGAATTAAGCCAGATTTCATTACATTGAACATCTTGATTAATTGTTACTGTAACTTGAGTCGTACAAATTTTGCATTTTCTTTACTGGCCAACATTTTCAAAATGGGTTATCATCCGGACGTCTTTACTTTGAATACACTTATTAAAGGTCTATGTCTTAAAGGCGATGTTCAAAAAGCTCTACACTTTCATGATAAAGTGGCAATACAAGGATTTCAGTTGGATCATGTTAGTTATGGTACCTTGATTAATGGGTTATGTAAAATGGGACAAACAGAAGCTGCCATCCAGTTATTGAGAAGGGTCGAAAGAAAATTTGTCAAGCCTAACGTGGTAATGTATAGCACAATCATTGATAGTCTTTGCAAAGATAAACTTGTAAGTGATGCATTTGATTTGTATTCTGAAATGGTTCTCAAGAGAATTTTGCCTGATGTTGTCACTTACAATACTCTAATCAATGGCTTTTGCATTGCGGGTCAATTGAATGAAGCATTTGGATTGTTAAATGAATTGATATTGAAAAAAATCAAACCAAATGTTGTCACTTATAATACTCTAATCAATGCTTTAGGCAAGGAAGGAAAGCTGAAAGAAGCTAAAAGTGTGATAGTTGTGATGATTAAAAAAGGTGTAGAACCCGATGTTGTAACTTATAGTACTTTAATGGATGGGTATTGTCTAGTTAATGAAGTGAACAAGGCCAGAGATATATTCAACACTATGAACCAAAGGGGGGCGGCTCCTAATATGCGCAGCTATAATAAACTTGTAAGTGATGCATTTGATTTGTATTCTGAAATGGTTCTCAAGAGAATTTTGCCTAATGTTGTCACTTACACTACTCTAATCAATGGCTTTTGCATTGTGGGTCAATTGAATGAAGCATTTGGATTGTTAAATGAAATGATATTGAAAAACATCAACCCAAATGTTGTCACTTATAATACTCTAATCGATGCTCTAGGCAAGGAAGGAAAGCTCAAAGAAGCTAAAAGTGTGATAGTTGTGATGATTAAAAAAGGTGTAGAACCCAATGTTGTCACTTATAGTGCTTTAATGGATGGGTATTGTCTAGTTAATGAAGTGAACAAGGCCAGAGATATATTCAGCACTATGAACCAAAGGGGGGCGGCTCCTGATATCCATAGCTATAGTATCATGATTAATGGGTTGTGTAAGATTAAAATGTTGGATGAAGCCGTGAATCTCTTTGAAGAAATGCATTCCAAAAACATGGTTCCCAATACAGTAACTTATAGTAGTCTTATTGATGGTTTGTGCAAATCAGGGAGACTAGCATGTGCTTTGAAGCTTTTTGAAGAGATGAATGAAAGAGGTCAGCAAGCCGATATAATCACTTACAATTCTTTGCTAGATGCTTTGTTCAAAATCCATCAAGTTGACAAGGCAATTGCATTACTAAAGAAAATGAAAGACCAGAGTATTCAACCAGATGTGTACTCATACACGATACTTGTTGATGGACTTTGCAAAGTTGGAAGACTCAAGGATGCGCTAGAGGTTTTTCAAGATCTGTTGGTCAAAGGCTGCAATCTAAATGTCGTAACGTATAATGCAATTATCAATGGGCTTTGTAAAGAGAATTTACTTGATGAAGCTTTAGCCTTGTTTTCAAAAATGGAGAAAGAGAATTGCATTCCTGATGCTATAACTTACGAAATAATTATCCGCGCTCTCTTTGGAAAAGATGAGAACAACAAGGCAGAAAAACTTCTCCGTGAAATGATTTCTAGAGGTCTGCTATAAGAGTAAAAGTGAGATACTTTCTACTTTTTATATTTTTATTAATCGTCAGTTCTTCTACCTGCCTAATTATTGCTGGAAGCTCTGCTCCATATCTTTATCTTTCTCATGCTTGAGACTAATGCATGGTACTTTTTGCTTCATTTGATGAGTTATATTTTATCGTTGTGCTATTAAGAGCTGCCAACAAGAAAACTTGACCTATTTATTTCTTTAGGTTGCTACTTTGCTATAGATGTGCTTGCTATTAGCTGTAATGTATTTAGATGATAGAGGCCATGTCAAGTTCGTATTTGTAGATTTTGGATACATAATGAAATTCCCTTTCTGTCTCAATTGGGTTCTTTATTGTTTTTTTGTTGTTGAGTATTTTGTGTTGCTTCAGGGGAAGGAAGTGGCATCTGGTAGGGAGCTCAAGGAATTGACATGATGGAGCTGGATCTTAGTAAAGTGGAACCAGTGAATCTGCACTTCTTGTGTTTTGATTCTAAATTTTGTTAAGAGTATTTTACTGTTATATTATTTGTCATTTTACTATATAGTTCAGACAAAAGTATTTTCAATTCCATTCCAGTTGGATTAATTGAACGGTATGAATTGCCGTTTGAACTTTCCAGGTGTATGATATTTTGCTGACATGAAACCATATTGTACCGTGATGAATTAGGTGTAGTTGTATTGACAAATATGTTGCTGCCATTGTAGTTGAATTGGGAATTTGTTATAGTTTGTCTAACATTTCTGGTTTGATTTGGCATCTATATGATGTTCTAAGAGATACAATTGTCGTTGCATGAATTCTTTAACTGTAGGAACTGCATACACATGATTAGAAAAACTCATTCCTTGACAGAAATACAAGCTCCCTACCTACCTCTCATGCATTAAAAAATGTTGCAGCTTAAAAAATCTTCATACAATTTATTTTTGACAGGTCTATTTTGCGCATTCTTCTCTTATCTGAACAATAAAAAAAAGAGGTCAATTGTAGTGATGATGCTTTGATTTTTTACTATTGTTGTAATTTTTTCAGCAAATACAAACTGTTGACCTTGTTGACAAGGTGGATGTCTAGCCTATAAATAGAAGCATTGTGTGTTCTGTGATCAGTTTCTCCATAAGGTGAATGTCTAGCCTATCATAATAGGTCTTTCTAAAGGTGCACTGGACTGAGTTGTGGACATTTTGTTCCTTCACTAGAGAGATGATGATACAACTAGAACACAAAATAGCTGAATTGGGAATGAAATACTTGTTTATTACTGTTAAATTAGAGGATCTCTCTAATTTGCAGGTATATAGGAGAAGAAAGGAATAGAACAGTACAAACAGAGTAGTCCTACTGTCTTTGACCCATTCCCATTACAATTCCCAAAATCAGCCTGCAAAGAAATGAGCTCACGCTACCTATCAAGTATAGAGGTACATTCTCTCTCCAATCACAAGAGATATGCCCTCCCCAATCCATAATTGCACGTAGGCAATTCTGTTGCAGAGAATCAGTGAGCGTGAGTGTGTGCTAGTGGTCCCCAATTAATTGGTTTCCACTTCTTCCTTTCATATTTAAATTGGAATTTCCTATCTTGCCCTCCATTGCTAGCAACCGTATCAATACCCCCTCCTTCAAATTTCACCTTATCCTCAAGGTGAAGTTTAGGAAGGCCTCTTGCTGACTTGTCAAATGATTTCGGGAATTCTCACAATCAGGCATATTCTTCCACTTAATGAGTGTCATACCCCAATTTTGTCTGACTAATTTATCAAAAATAAAAAATATATTTTGTGTAAACACCCAACTTTAACGGATATTTTTCTCGTAGTCAAAAAAGCTCAAAAATATGTTTCGTGGTGCACGCACATTGTTTCTAACGGATACTCATGTTAGTTTTAACGATCTTGCACTTGGTTGATTCTCGTGTATTAAGTTGCTAGTCATACGCACGTGTCATTTGGTTCCCGGTAGCAATTCGACGTCATTTCAATTGTCATTAGCAGAACTTATTTCGTACAATTATTGCAAGAGAAACTCAGATTCGAGAATAATTTGGTATTAGTATTAATTGAAGTTCAATATAGAATCAGAATTTAGAGTTACACAAAAATAATAAGTACAAAATCTGAAATTAAAGTTGTTTACAATAAAAGCAAAAACAAAATAAAATGACCTTGTTTTTTTTTCTTCTTTTCTTCAACGCCTCACGTGAAGTCTTTCCTCTCTTCCATATAGAGCTTGTATCGGTGTGCCTCCTAAACTTGCTCAGAAATTTTTTACCATTTGTGGCTCTTGACCAACAAGCCTCTGCAACAACCCATCCACAACAGCAACTAGCTGCAACAGCTAATGCCTGCATCAAAAGTCAAGCAGAACATAGGCTAAATTAGTGTATGTAACAGAGGTTGGGATAGAAAAACACAACCACAAGCAAACTTTAAGCATAAAACGTGAAACACCTTAAAAAATGCATAACAGAGAAGCTGAATCAAAATGGACAACACACAACAACATTCAAGGGAAATCCCTCTATAAATTAAGCTTTCAACACAGACAGAAGGGGGAAGAAGACAACAACCATTGAAGCACAAACAGAGAACCAAATGAACAGCAAACAAAACACACAGAAGAGGAAAACAGCAAGCACCAACATATACAAACACACAGAGCAAACACACTGAAGCAAAAACGCAAAAAAATACAAACTCAGAACAACAACCACCACCATCCCTTCCACCCACAACCACCACCACTTCAATCCATTTCAGAATAGAGAAGTAAGAGAAGGAAAGAGTTCTAGCATTCAAAAAGAAAGTGAAAAGAAACAAACCTGTGAGTTCCAAAATAGCTCCGTCGCCGGAACGCCGTCACCACCGTCGCCGTTGACCCCACCGTCACCATCAGCACTTCTCACCTGCGTGAACCAACCCGTTTCTCTTCTCTCTCTCACGTGCAGCTTTACTCTCTCTTCGCCGTGCATCACAAATCTCGCAGCCACCACCACCGCCGCCGTCGCACCGTTCGTACTCCCTCTCTCGATTCGTCTCTCTCTCACGGTATCCTCTCTCTCTCTTTCTCTCTCTTTCTCTCACTCGATCTGTTTCGCGGCGCTGAGGAGAAGGAGGAAGCTTAGGGTTTCTGTTTGGGGGGGAATCGGCGCAGGTGAGAGAGGAGGGGAAAAATAGGGTTTCTGATTTTGGGGGGGAACGGCGTGAGGAGGGGAAAATAGATTTAGGTTTTTACCTGTTTTAGTTAAGGCTGTCTATGGGCCTCCCCTTTTTCTTTTTTTTTAGTATCTGATTGCTAATAACACCCCTCCGTTAATAATACAAACTCCTGTAATTAGTTACACCCCTTTTTTACTATCTCACACCCCTTTTTCCAAAAATATTTTCAAACTCGTTTCTAATTGATGCGAAGTTATTAGTGACTATCACCCAAAGCCTTGGCTTGTTTGATTGTCATGAACGCTATCAAGAGTTATTAGTAACGATCACTCAAAGCCTCAGCTTGCTTGGTCATTATGAAAGCTCTTCCCCTTTCAAAAACATTTTCGTCTTCAAATTAGAACTACGTCGCTTTGATTCCCGTTCGGGATACGTAGGAGCGAGCCACGTTCTCGTCAAGCGCAACAAATAAAAATCATTTTCGCAACCGTAAACATTAAGCGATTGATCACCCATAATCAGAACCTTTGTTCGTCTAGCCATTGGCGGCAATGCCTTTTTCCAAAGAACAATAAGCGATGATCACCCATAACTTTGGTTAGTTTGATCATTCGTACCAATTAATCTCTTTCGAAAACTATTTTCAAAAGATTAAATAAAAAACGAGTTGCTATTAACGGTCAATCAGAACCTTCGTTAAATCGACCGATGGTAGTGACTCTCATTTTCAAGTATTTATTTAGCGATTACCCATAACCTCTGTTAGTTTAATCATTCGCAAAATACTCGTCATATTTCGAAAACTCACTAAAAAGATAAAAAACAAAAACCTTTTCATGACAATCAAGAACTACGTAGCTTTGAATTCTCCATCGCACTAGGAGATACGTAGGAGCGAGAAGCCAATTCTCGTCAAGCGCCAAAAATAAAAATCTTCATTAAGTTTTCCCATTTATCTTTTAATAAGAAATAAATAGGCAAATCTAGGTATTTTTCAAATCAAACGTAAAACCACACACTTAGTTAAAGGTTCCCTCTCAGTAGAGAGGACGCGTAAGTGCTAACACCTTCCCCGCACGTAATCGACCCCGAACCCATATCTCTCGTTTTGAAAGACCATCCGCCTTGTTCAAAAGACTTTTTTTCAATGTTTTGGTCTTAAAATTAAAATATTGGTGGCGGCTTCAAATTTTTCCACGTTGTACATTGAGAAATCCAAACCGGATTTTTCGGGGTGCAACAGATGGCGACTTCACTGGGGACAAAAACATTTTTCTTTAAAAAGTGGGTCAAGCCTAATTAATTAAGTGTGTGGTTTGTGTGATTGATTTGGATATTTTGCTTTGCCTCCCTCTCTTATCATGTCCCCTTCTTCTTTGCCCCCTTTCTTGAGGTAAGAAGTGCAATGTTGTTGGCACCCTAGATTAGTTGTATTTGATTGATATTGAACCCTAGGGTAGACAATATGTTATTACTTGCTATTGTCTGGACTGCTCTGGTTTTCAATTTAGGTGGGGTAGTGCTAGGGAAAATGCCCTTGACACACACTACACTTATACCTTGTGATTACATGTTTTGAGTGGGACCATAACCCAGGTCTGCAAAAAATTTAGGAGAGTGGATTCGAGTAGTGAGAGCCCATCAGGACCTTTGTCCGTTTGGCTACTTGCGAAAGTTTCAACCAGAGTTGTGCTCTTTCATGATGCCTCACACCTAGCAGTTTGCTGCATTTGTGGGGAGTTTTGTGAAAGGGACTGTGGCTCTGGTGGCCTTGTGAGGGAGTTAATAGACCTACATGGGAGGATTACCCTTTAAATTGCCCTAGATCGTAGGTCTCACCCCTTTTTAAGTCACAAGGGCGTTTCCAAAATTGTGTGTTGCATTATTACATCTAGTTTAGTTCTTTTCCTTCAACAAATTTTCGAAAAAAAACAACAAAATCAAAAAGAATATATTTTTTCCTTCTCTTTCATAAATACCTATATGAGGTGGCATATAAGGTATCTTGCCTAAATTTTCAAACCACTACCTAGGTAAATATCTTTCTTTATGTAAATAATATGAAAAAGCATCCTCATCATCCGCACTTTGCATCATAACATCATGCATTACATAAGCAAAATTCTAAAAAAAAAAAGGGGACTTCATGTAGCATTCTTCATGCATCTAAATTATTTTAGGTGATCTTGGAGTAACTTGGAATCTTGTCATAGGCGTGAAAAACGAGATAACATGGGATCAAGGAGCGAGGGTATGCTAAATTCGAGATTTCCAGTAGTAAAGAAAGCAGATGTGACCAGTTTGACAGAGTGCGCCTCTCTAATGGGGCCGGATGAGCGTGGGATGTTTGAAAAGGCTTATGGGAATATTCTTCTATGGTTGCTTGCTACAATTGGATCTTCAAGAAAATGCTGTGAAAGCCCTCAGTCAGTTCTATGACCCGGATCTCCGCTGTTTCATCTTCAAGGATTTCCAACTCTCACCAACTTTAGAGGAGTATGAGCAAATTTTGGGTTTCTCTAGGTCGGAGGCGATGCCCTATCAGTGCCAGGGGCATCAATATTCAGATAAAAGACTCTCTTTGCTATTGCAAGTTGGAGTGGGGGAGTTAGAGCTTCGAAAAGAGAAAAAGAACCGTATAATGGGGTTTCCACTGAGTTATTTTGAAGACTTAATGAGGTCCCATGCTCAAGCTAACAGATGGGGTCCATTCAAGCGATTCTTTGCACTAACCATTTCGGGATTGTCCTTTTCCCACAAGTTGAGAAGTTCATTGATGAGACTGCCATTGGGGTGTTCTTAGCCTTCATAAGCAAGGATAATCCAATCAACCCAGTACCAGCCGTCCTCGCAGACACTTACTATTCCTTTACTCATCATCGGGTGTTGGGGAAAAAGAAGATTGCCTGCTCTCTTCATGTACTATATGCCTGGTTCCTCAACCATGTCATTGCTCACTGAGGCAAGCTCTGAGATCTGTTGGGTTATGCCTTGAGTTGTGAGGTAGAGGTCAAAAGTGCTCAGGAGTGGGTGCATACCTTAGGGAGTCTCAATGCCCTCAAGGTCCGTTGGTTCACTCATTCATGTTGGAAGGACAGACCCTCCGTTGTGGTTCAGTGTGGAGACTTTCAGAATGTGCCCCTAATGGGGACTCAAGGCTGTGTCAACTATAATCCTTCCTTGATTATCCGATGACTTGGGTACCCTATGAGGAATATGCTCATCGAAGACATGTTGGCTCCCATTTTCCTTGACAGGAAGATCCAAAGAACAAGGGTTTACTTGAAAAATCTCAAAGGCATGGGAGGCGTGGTCCGTAAAGACAAAGATGAGCTCATGAAAAAGGTTGGTGATGTCACTTTTTACCAATGGTTGCATGAAAGGATCCAAAGTGCGCGTCCACCTACCCAAGAGGCACTACCAGTCGAGAAAGAGATGCCAGAGCCTCGCCTTCCTACCCCGAGGAGTTGAATGAGTTTAAAAGCGCCTTAGCAAAAGCGAGAGGAAGAAAAAGGGTGTTGCAAGCAGAGTTGGAGAAAGTAACCCTACAAAAAGAGAAGTTAGAGGAAGAGAATAAGATTAAGATAATAAATTTGTTGAGGAGGTGTCAAGCGATTCAAGGCGGAAAGAGAAGAGTAACCTGGAAACTCGAGAAATACCTAAGGGGGCTAGAGATGAACTCCAAAGATACAAACAGAGAAAACAAGAAAGGCCCTTGAAGAAGCCAAAGAATGGAAGATTGTGGCGATCGAGCCTGCACAAGAACCTCACTTGGTGGTGGAGTTGAAAAGTCGGTGAGGAGTCTTGAACAAGAAAGAAATTCCATTGAGAATGTTCTCAGGGAATATCAAGAAATGCTGAGGTATGGGCAAGGAAGATCTGATGAATTGAAAGAGAATCTCTGGAACCTAGAGGAGTCTTATAGGCAGGTGCAAGCGGAGAGCCAGTACTGGGAACAGCGTTTCCTAGCACTAATTGGCAAGATAGAAGAGCAAGAGATTGTTAAAGAGCTAAGAGATGAGGTGCACTGACTTTGGAGGGTAAATTTTCAAAGTTGGCATGGCTAGCTAATCAAGCTGTAAGGGATGTCCCCAGAAGGCTAAGGAGGGCTGAGGCTGAGATGCTTCCCTTCAATACCCCAGTACATGTGTATGAGTTTGTGAACTTCTGCAAGGCCCTGACTGAGGAGCTCATGGAAGAGGCTGAGGGAGCCGCTGCTGCAAGCAAGGAAAGAGAAAAGAAAGAGAAGTTGAAGGCCATATGTTCTTTTTAGAATGTTCTTTAGGAAGTTGTAATTTTTCTTTGGAATATTGTAATTTTCTAAGAGCTTTGTATTTTTCTTTGAGAGATATTGTATTGCACTCTTAATGGTATTGTACTCTTTTTCTTTCTTATGAATGGTTTAAAACTCGAATGAAGTATGCTCATATCGCTTGTTGATTCCAATTCTCGTTACGCTTTTAAAATGTTTCGATCTTTGATTATGACAAGAGCGAGTTATCTCACAATTCCCGGGCTAAAATAACATAAAGTCATGTGCATATACATTGCATTCATTTACGCGTTCATACTTGTACTCATAAAAATGTTCTACCAACAGAAAAGAAAGGCAAGCTGGTTCGACAACACCGATATTACACCCGTCTACAAGCAAGATTGATGGCTAGCAATCAGGATTTCGAGATTGAGGACTGCCCGATTCAAGATGAGTTGGCTGTGGAGATTCTTAACCCTGAGCAGTTGGATCAGGAGAATCAGGCTTTGAAGACCAAAGTTGAGGCTATGGAAGCACAGATGGCCGAAGTTATGAGTATGCTACAAAATCTGAGGGGTGGGGCCGCCGCTAGGGCCGCCTCTGTTGTGAATCCTGAAGGGGTTGTTACTTTCGTTTCTCCTCCGGTGACCGCTGAAGTTACAACTACTCACACTCCTCCTGGACCAGGGGTCAGTCGCTTTGCCCATTCTTCAGGGGTGAGCGGACAGAGTCACCCGAATGCACAGATATATCCCTGGGGGATGCCAATGGGTTATGTGCCGCCCCGTTGCTGAAGCTATTCCTGTGGGGTCGAGTCAACCTGCCACGGTTATACCTAGTGGAGCTGCTATTGGACCACAAATTCATACTCCTGGTCCCGGTATTGTGCTGCCAAGAAGTTCACCTAGTCCTACTCTGGGAGCTGCCGTAAATCCTCAGAATGTTGTCCATCATATGGGGAACCCTGCTCAGTATGGGGGTTATTATTACAGTCCGGGGAACTATCCACAAGGTCATTTGTTTGAGAACACTCAGCATAGGGATCGGTATCACTTGCTTGAAGAGCGTTTAAGAGCTATGGAAGGATCGGGTACTAGAGCCAAGGATGCCCGAGATTTGTGCCTTGTCCCAGATGTTGTCATCCCTCCTAAATTCAAAGCACCTGACTTTGATAAATATCGCGGCACTAGGTGTCCATCTAGCCATTTGACGATGTATGTTAGAAAGATGCCGCTTATGCTCATGATGACAAGGTGCTCATTCACTATTTCCAGAACAGTCTGACTGGGGCATCGTTAGATTGGTATATGCAGCTACAATCCTCCGACATTCACAGTTGGAAGGATCTCTCTGAATCATTTTTGAAACAATACCAGTATAACATGGACCTTGCTCCCGACCGGTCTCAATTACAGCACATGAGTAAAGGAGATAGAGAATCATTCAAAGAATATGCTCAAAAGTGGAGGAGCATAGCTGCTCAGGTGAAGCCGCCATTGACTGAAAATGAGATGGTGTACATGTTCATGGAGACTCTTCCAGGGCTATATTATGATAGGTTGGTGGGGAGTGTTTCATCCAGTTTCTCAGATATGGTTGTCATTGGAGAACGACAGAAAGCACGGATTGCAAATGGAAAGATTTTGGAGGTTTTAGCAATTCTAGTGGACAAAAGAAACCCTTTTCCAACTTCCCCAAGAAGAAAGAAGGGGAAACCAATGTTATTTGCTGCTGGGGAGGCCCATCTTTCACTCTCCACAAACAAACAATGCCATTTTCTGTTTTATTTCACCACCCACAAGAAACTAATTCAGTCATAGAGCCCAGAACTATCAAGAGAAGAGGCGTGCCAGTTTTGATCCGATTCCGATAACTTATACTGAGTTGTTCAATCACCTTGTCTCAAAGAATTTGATCAATACTCGCCCCATGAAGCCTATGCAACCTCCCTTTCCTAAGGGATACAATGCTGATGCTACTGTAGCTTTCATAATGGAGGGTCGATCACCACGGTAGAAGATTGCAAGGCTTTCAAACATGTAGTCGAGATTTGATTGGCGCCAATTGGCTCTCTTTCAAGCAGAATGGTCCAAGCACAACTACAAACCCCCTGCCGGGACATGGGATACCATCCTCTAATGCAGTAGAAGATTCTGTGGGACAGACAATGATAAAAGATGTTAAGTGTATCCAGACTCCTCTTGAAAATATACATGTTGAGCTGTGCCGTTGTGGTGTTATCAAGAAAGGCTGTGTATGTGCTGATCCTTCATGTGTAGGCGCCTGTGAAGTTTTCAAGCCAGTTTTGCAAGACTTGATGGATCGTTATGTGGTTCGAGTGGGAGTGGTTGAAAGAGAAGAAAGTGCGTTGATGTTGCAGTCTAATGATGGTAAAGAGGCTAGGAAGCCAATTGAGATATTGTACAATCCAAGACCAGCCCAAGTCAAGCCTCAGCCAGTGGTTATTGAGATTCCTGCTCCATTCCCATATGAGAAGGACAGTGCAGTGCCATGGAAATACAATACACTGCCTCCAGTAGAGAGTTCTCCAAACACCTCTGTTGTTACCAATATAACCGGGGCAAGTGGAATTACAAGGAGTGGCCGTATATATGCCCCCGAGTTCGTTCGGGGTGAATCATCCAAAGAAGCTGAAGACAGGGCTCGTAAGGGGAAGGATAAAAGAAGCGGGGAATGCTCAGAAAAAGAAAGTGGCAGAACAAGAAGTTCCTAAAAATTGTAAGGCAAAGTGACTATAAGGTGGTTGACCAGATGAATCAGACCCCAGCAAAGATTTCAATGTTGTCATTGTTGCTAAGTTCAGAAGCGCATCGAACTGCCCTAATGAAAGTACTGAATGGGGCTCATGTTGCTCAGAATATTTCCGTGGGCCAATTTGACGAAATAGTCGGGAATATCGTGGCTGCGAACCATGTGACTTTTGCTGATGACGAGCTTCCCCCAGAAGGAAGGAAGCACAACCAAGCCCTACACATCTCTGTTAAATGTGGGGATTTCGTGCTAGCTCGTGAATTGATTGATAATGGTTCTTCTCTAAATGTGATGCCAAGGTCCACTGTAAACAAGTTGGATGTAGACTGCTCTTTCATGAAGCCTAGCTCGACATTGGTGAGGGCGTTTGATGGATCGAAGAAAGAGGTAATAGGGGAGATGGAGTTCCCCATTCAGATAGGTCCTGAGACATTCTGCGTTAACTTTCAAATCATGGACATCTCCTCGTCAAATGCAATTTGTTTGCTCGGAAGGCCATGGATTCATATGGCGGAGCTGCGTTCCTTCTCTCTGCATCGAGAGAGTCAAGTTTGTGGTCAATGATAAAATTGTGGTAGTGTTCAGAGAGGAAGAGATGTTAGTTAACAAACCTTCTCCTTTCCGCTATGTGGAAGCAGCCGAAGAGTCCCTGGAAACTTCTTTTCAATCTCTCGAGATTGCCAATCTTTGTGTTTGGAGGAGTGAATTGCCGCACTTTGTGATAAAGTTGTCGAAAGATGAAGAGATGGTTGCAAGGATCATGATGGGTCAGGGATACCAGCCAGGACGTGGTTTGGGAAAAGTAGGACAAGGAATTCTTGCTCCTGTCCAGCTGAAAGAAAACAAGGGTCGTTACGGGTTGGGATACCACCCAAGTGAGGCTGAAAGGAAGAAGTTGGCTGAAGAGAAAAGAGGTGAGTGGTTGGCCAAGCTGAGAGGCCAGGACCCACGGTCAAAGAGGATCCCCATCTGTGACATCCGTCAGAGCTTCAAAAGTGCAGGGTTACTAGACCCAGATCAAATTACTGCTGTTGAGGATGGTTTAGAGGATGAAGAGGCGGTACCAGCTTAGTCCGTCGTTGCCTTGCTAAAGAATAACTCAAAAATTGGGAAGCTTTCGACTTGCCCATCACTTTTAGTTCAAAGTAATGATTGTAATGCACTCCTTTGGCTCTGCCCAAGGCCTCAGGATAGTTTGTTAGGGCATGCATGTTTTTATTTTCAATGACACCATCATCAATGAAAACGCTTGTTTTGAATTCCATCAATAAAATCTCTTTTCTTCATTTATCTTTTCTTTCTTTTCGCTTTATTTTGTTTGTTTCGCTTTTCATTCTACTTTCTGCTTCTACGAATGCATATCAAAAGTAAGTATCTCTGAAAATAACAGTGCCAATGATTCCTATTATGACTTTGATCACCCAATTAACCAAACTGAAGGGGGTGTTGAGGAAGGCTGGGAAACTCCTCCGGAATTGATGAGACTAATAGAGCAGGAAGAAAAGATCATTCAGCCTCATGGAGAGTCGATTGAGATAATCAACTTGGGTACTGTTGTGAGAAAAGGTGACGTGCAAGTGTACACAATCGCAACAAGTAATATAATGATAAGTAGAGATCGTTCCCACGATGATTGTTGAGTTTACTTCTATATTTAAATTAGTAATTTAGCTAGTGAGTACAAAAATAACAATAACAAGTTGTCAAATCATTAATGTTATCAACATAAAGGTAAAAAAGCAAATAAGATAGATTATATGTAGAAATTCAGAGTGAGAGTAGTTGGAATGCTCTTTGCTAAGTAATTTCCCAGAAGTAAGGCGCTATAGCGTCTCACACTATAGCGTCAAGCGCTGTTGCAAATGATTTTGTGCTTTTAGGTCACTAACGCTGTGGTTTCATTACAAGATGCCTATGTCTAGGTTCTAAATAAGTTCACCCCTGTATAATAAAGAACCCACATGACTTTTGCCCTATGAACTATTGCACTTCTATGTCTAGAGGAAGCAAAAATTGGTTAAATGTCTTTAACCAACCTTATCGTTCATATCAATCCTTGAGTTCGAATCATGGACCATGTCCTGTACCCATGAATATACCTATTTTAGGTGATCATTTCTAAAACAAGTTTGAAAGAATTAACACACAAAGATTGAAGCGCAAAGCGTGAAATATTATATACGCGATACTAAAGGTTCATTACAAAGCTTTAAGCATCCAACTACAAGAGAATCAGCTCATGATGAGCAACAACACAAGAAATACTGACATAAAAGTGTTACCTAAAGCCATAAAACCGAAATCACCAAGAGGTGGAAAACACTCCAAATGATGGCGGCTCCGTGCCGCTATAGCGCTTGCCGCTATATAGCGTCTCTCAAAGACAACTGGAGAAAATCTACTCTTTATTGTGAAAATGGAGCTTGGACGAAAATGGAGTTTAAGAGTTATTTCTAACTCTCCTCTCTTACGAACCAAACAAAACCTAAGCTTGAAGATGAAGTTTTAAGACTTCAATATAAAGAAAATATCTCTCAAAAAAGGTGAAAAGCCATCCCACCAACTATTACCAACTACCATTACAAAATAGACAAGTGTCCTATAAAGCAAAAGGTAGGTGGCTGATGCAGGAACTGTCTCTGACTGCTCTACAGTGATCTGACACGCTTTGGAAACTGCTTTTCCGTTTTCTCTCTCATCAGCTGCAGAATCCAACGCTATAGCGTCTGCCGCTATAGCGCCTAATGCTGTAAACTGAACAAACACATTAAAAATAACAAGAAAGCACCAAAAAGTGCCAATTTGTCACATAATCAGTTCCTAACCCTCTTTTACACTAAACAACATATATTTACTTAATTAAACAACAATATTACTTAAGAACTTGAATTAATGTCACTCACTTTGTGGAGTTTGGAAAATTAGTGAGGGGGAAGCGACAACGAGGGGTCAAGCACCTTATATGGATGGCGGTTATCTGGAGATTATGGTTGGCTCGTAATAATTTCATTTTCAACGGGGAGGTGGTTTCCATCCGGGGAATAATAGATGGTATCAAGGATACGACATGGAGCTGGTTTAAGGCAAGGCGGGGGAGGAATTGTGCGGTGACTTGGGCAGATTGGTACAGTTGCCCTTTGGGCTGCTATTCTATTTTGTAAAACAATTATGTACTGTATCTCATTGTGGATACTCTTAGTAGGGGGAGAAGCAGTGGGCTAGGATACTTTTCCCATTGTTGTACGTTTTCTGCGTGCGGGGTACTCTTTTTCCTCCTTGAGTCTTTTTCCCAATGGGTTTTGGCTCAGGGAGGTTTTGAGGAGGCCCTCCCCCTTCCCATTGTATGTGGTTGGGCACACCTTGTGCTCTTTTATATGAATCATTGCTTATCTAAAAAAAAGTTAAGTAATAAGTGTAACACCCCAAAGTAATTCAATTATTTATTTAATTGGGTTATTTAAGGTTTACAACATTTTAGTTAAGCTAAGTGAGTAATGTAGAGTGTTTATTTTATTTAGAAGGCATTTAAGTAATGGAGAAGGTGAGGTTAGAGGCCCATGAGTTATTAAGAGGCCCAATGCTCCTTGAAGCCCATTGCGCATGGCTTAAAGGAGGTAACCGTAGAATGAGAATTCATTCCAACAAAAATATCAAGATCAAAGGTAAAGTAAGAGAAGGAGAGTGTTAGGTGGAATAGTGATTCTAGAGAAGAAGAAGGGAATCTGGGCGTGGAAGAGCTCCAATCCGAGGGAGAAGAGCTAGGATTGTTGGTGATTATTGGTGGGGAGAGTACTCGTTTGCTTCATTAAAGGTTAGGGGACTCTCTCTTGCATCTATAATGGATTATATGATGAATGTTGGGCGTGAGTTAGACTCTAGGGTGATTTCGGAGTTGTTTGTGTTGCTTGTTGTGTGATGGTGGTTGTGTTTACTTCCCTGTGTTGAAGTTGTGTTATGAGCCATGTCTTGGATGCGTTGTGTGTCTCGCTGGTGTGTGTGTGTATGTGTTAGATTGTGGATGAGCTGGTCGTATGGGAGACCTAGGAGAGGAATGGGAGCTGAGGAACCTCACCCCGTGTGTGTGTTATTGTTGGTGTTGTCACCTTCGTTGAGTTCTTGAGGAGTGTCGAACTGGTTTTGAAGGAATAAGTGAGTAATAGTTGCGTCTAAGTCTGATCAGAGCGTGAGGACCAGAGAGAAGAAGGAAGAGGTAGGCTAGGCGTATAGAGAGGCATTGGAACTGAGGTGTAGTTGCCTAACTATGAGAAGGACGAAGCATAAGTGAATGAGTATAAGTATCAAAGCGTAAGTGAAGGTCTGTAGGTGACGAAGAGTGTGACAAAGTATAAGTGAGGAAGTAAGTGTATCTGAGGTTACGCGTAGAGCCGGTTTGTGGTTGCCGAGGTATAGGGAAGGTGTGTCGTGATGTATGTGTTGAGGAGTAGATTTTACAAGGAGCGTAAGTGTTACAGCGTGAGTTGAAGGATTGTAGAGGACGAGGTGAAATGGCCTAACGGTAGAATGCGTTGAGATGTAGGTGACGGAGCATAGGTGACGTAGTATTGGTGACGAGGAGTAAAGGTGTGAGAGCTGGAGCGTAGGGTCGACTTGTAGTTGCCGAGGTGTAGCATAGGTATACCGAGGTGATTACTAGAGTATAGCGTGTATTTATACACATAAGTGTAGTTGCTGAACTGTGGTTGCCGAGGTGGTATAGCAACCGAGGTGAATGAAATAGAGGCTTGTACCTAATTGGCGAGGTGAGTGGTAGAGAAGTGAGGAGGATAGGTTGCCTAAGTTAAGTAAACTGGTGTAGCGAGGGTGAGCGCAAGGGCGCCATTGAAGGTAAGGTGCGTGCTAAGTGTAGGCGTAGCCAGGGTGGTGAACCGAGGTGATTAAGGTGAATTGAAGTAGAGTAACCTAGTTGCGTCAAGACTAAGGTGAAGTAAGTATGGTAGTTGTGGTATAAGTATAGATGCCGAGATGATTTATGGGCAGAGAGGAGGCTTGGTGCCTGTGTGCCGAGGTGAGTGGTGCGTGTGCCGAGAGGTGCGGGGAGAGGTGCCGAGGTGCGATTGAAGCCACGATTGCGCTGGCGCGGCCAGGCGCAACTGGGAGTGTTGTTTGGTGTTGAGAACGCTTAAGTGGTTGAAATGGGGTAGTCCGTTTTAGTCCTAGGTGACGTTTTAGTCCTAGATGACGTTGTGGTCCTTGTAGTGACTGTTTAGTCCACTACGTTTAGTTCGAAGGTGTTGAGGTTAGCCTTAGGGCTACAATTGGAGGTGTATTGGATGGGAGTTGGGCGATAGCCATGGAGCTATGTCCGAGGTGCGATGTCAGCTTTAGAGCTGTGAGTGATGACGTGTTTAAGTGGTGAGGTTCCAAAGGGGACTGCCGTTGAGTGTTGGGTCTATGACCTCGATTTCTGTGTTGTACTCGTGGTGTTTGGGGTTGCCTTCCAGGCACTCTCTGTAGTGAGAAGACGTCGGTCGGTTTAGGTGTTGTGCCGAGAAGTGGGGGTAGCCTTCAAGGAAATGGTCGATCCTTAGGCGAAGTCGTTTGGTCCTTAGGTGACGCATGGGTCCCTAAGTGTTGGTGAGTTTTAGTTTGGCCGTAGTGCCGTTGATTTAAGTGGCGTTGAAGTCCACCACTGTTGGTGGCGATGAGCTCGGTGAGTTGTGCGTAGTCATAGAGATAGTGACTGACGTAGTGTGGTTAGCCTTAGAGCTATGGCTTGGGTGTATTGATGTCACCGGAGAGGTCGTTGATGATGATGTTAACCCGCGTTGTAGAGAAGTGAGGTCCGGCGTTGCTCACCACGTCGTAGAGGTCGAGGTCTGGCGTTGCTCACCACGTCGCCGAAAGGTCGAGGTCTGGCGTTTGCTCACCACGTCGTAGAAAGTCGAGGTCTGGCGTTGCTCACCACGTCGTAGAAGGGTCGAGGTCTGGCGTTGCTCACCACGTCGTAGAAGAAAGTGAGGTCTGGCGTTGCTCACCACGTCGTAGAAATTTGAGGTCTGGCGTTGCTCACCACGTCGTGAAGGTCGAGGTCTGGCGTTGCTCACCACGTTGTTGATTGGGTGTTGTGGTTGGCCACATGAATTTGGTGATGTCCTTGATTGTTCACGAGTTAGAGTGTGTTGTTTGTGTGAGCCGAGTTGTTACGGTGTTTCTAGGTGTTTTCTCTAGCATAATGTTTATCATACATTTTATTATTTATGAAAAGAGACTCACCCTAGCATTTTTATGTTGCTGCTCTCGTGGCGACAAGCAGTGAAGTGCGGTGATCTGAGTGAAGGTCCTTTCTTCCCTCGGCCTTGTTGTGGCGTCTTGCTCGTGACGTCGAACCGGGAGCCGGGTAGTCTATTAGTTGTTTAAGATTAGTGTTGAAAGCTGTAATAGATTGATGTACTAGAATTTGAGGGTTTGCCCCATTTAAGTCGTGCTATGTATCACGCAATTATATTTTATTAATTGAAAAGTAATATATTCTAAGTGAAAGTGATGTTTGATGAACGTAGCATTCCCTTGAGGATGTATCTTTGAAAAGAAAAACGATTTTTGAACTCTGATTTTATAAATTAAAGTACTAAGAGTAAGGGGGTGTTACATGTTGGTATCAGAGCAAAAGTTCGGTCTGTCCGGCCAAGTTTGTCCAGTCGTAGTGTCTCAGAGATTCCTTGTCGATCTCCAACGGAGACTTTGTTGTAGATTTTGTTTGGTTATTTGCAACTGTGGATGGTCTCATTGAGATAGGTGTAATTAGATTATATGTCTGATGGATGTAGTATTGCTTGTAGTTGTTTGTGACTGTTGTTTGTGACATTGAGGTATGTGTAATTAGAGGGGTTTTAACGACGTCAAAAGAGTGGGAGTCGTGACGACGCCTTCGCACTCTAGACTGCGTTAAAAATTTCGAGTTGTGTAATTTTGAAAAGAGCGTAGTTTTGTGACCTTAAGTAATTGGTTGAGTGAGTAGGAGGGGTGATCACCCCAAATACTCATCCCCAATGAAAGAGGCGACAATAACTCGTGGTTATTATAAAATTTTGAAAATGTATTAATTTCAACTTGAATAATTGAGTGGTGAGTGTAAGCTTGTTTGACTCTTAATGTATAGATAATTAGGTGTCTTAGAAGAATAAGATGCGGAGATGAGGAGGGCATTATCTGTAGCTTGAACATAGGATGAAGTAAGAGATGAGCATTAGTACTTTAAGTAATTGGTATAGTGTAGCTCCATGACGGTAGATTAATGGTGTTGGGATAATGGAGTGAGACTGTGGAGACCCTGAGAATAGAGTTTCGGTATAAGGTAAGAGCGTTGTAGGTAGAAGTGTGGTGTCAGCTGTAGCCATCAACCAAAAGTGAAATGGGAGAGCTGAGAGACGAAGAAATGTGGTTTCCTAGAGTAACTGAGGTAGTAGCCGAGATGAATGATAATAGGGTGTTGTTTTTTAAGTGTTACCGAGTTGAAGTGTTGTGTTGGAGTGTAGTGTAAGTATGTTGAGGTGGAGTTGTCGAGGAGTAGATTATGTAAGTTGGAGTGAAGTTTGTTGAAATATAGTGAGACGTATATAAGCTTAAGTGTAGAGAAGGAGGTGTAACGTATGAAAGTCTAAACTAGCATTGTCGAGATGTAAGTCTTTATGTGGAATGGTGGGTGAGTCAAATTGTAGTGGCCCGAGGAGTCTTTGCGCTAATGCCGAATAACGTGGTGGCTACCGAGGCTAGTTTGGGTGCTATTTTAGGTCGTGTACGCCCGAGTTGAGGATTTGTGAAGTCCGGTTGGGCGATGCGTGCTAGTTTAGTCCTTAGGTAATGATTTGGTCCTTGTGGTGACAAGTTAGTTTACTACTGTTGGGTGTTGAACTCGGAGGCGCCATTGTCGAACTCAGGGTGTGCGTTGTATGTCGAGGTGTGTGTGGGTGTGTCTTGTGGTGCGTTGCGTATTGTTGACTTGGTGTGTGTCTCGGATGTAGGCGCAAATCGGCAAGCCCGCGCGTAAGCGTGTGTCTTTGGGCGTAAGTGCGAAGTGTGGCGTCTTGCGTCTTTGCGCTTTGCGGCGTGTGTGCGGGGTGTGGGGCGCCGAGAAGGTGCGTGCCCACTGCGCTGGGTTGTGGCGTGCTCCGTGCGCTTTCATTTGGAGTGCCGAGTTGGGCGGCTTTGTGCGCGTGTCTTTGGTGAAGTCTTAGCGCAGGCGTGGCGCCATGCCCGTGCCCATCTTTGCTGTGTTGCTTGAAATATTTCACTGAATCATATTGAGGTTGTCGTGTCTTGAAAATCATGTTGGTTTTGTGGTGAAATTTTGGTATTCTCTGTTGATTGTTTAAATTGTGAGTTGATAGGATCATTTAAAATTTTTTGATTGAGTGCCTTGAAATGTTAATAGTGATTTATATTTAAGTTTATAGATTACGGTTTGCCAAAGGAGTAGAATAATTCTTGAGTGCTGCAAGAAAACAGCCCAATATAGTGATGAGATTGAGAAATAATCCAAAGCAAGCTATGGTTAACAAGAAAGACTAGAGGAGGGTTAGTACCATGTTTTCCCCAATTTTGTAAATCGATGTAAAGGTTGTAGGAGTATATTAATCCTAGTTGAGATATGCTAGTATAGTAACATATAATACTTGCAGTGTAGTAAGTGTGAATACAATGATTTTGTCAATACTGGGACGATACCTAAATGAAGTAGGGTGTATGAATTAAAGCTGAATAGTAGGAAGAGACATTTTTTTTTAGAAGCCAGTATGTTTGTGGTTGCATGCTCAAGTGATAGTAAGGTTAGGATGTTGAGTCCGGAAGTGAGCACCAGAGATTGGAACTTAAATGGGTAAGCTAATAGTAAATCGTCGTTGAGAGTATAGTATCCCTATATCGGATAGATGGTGTTTGAGTAGTCGAGCAGGATCTTGATAACCTCTGAGTTAGAATAACTATTTAGGAGTAAGAGTGTAGGGCGTGTGGTCTGTTACTTAGTGTACGATAGATTATGGATGAGGACAGATAGAGGTGGTTTATGAGAGAAGAGGTACATGGTTGATAAAGCATGCCTTTTTGGAAATAGTTTGGGAGAGATCAAGCGAAGTGAAAGTAATTGTTATTAAGAGTATGATATGTCGAATAGTATCTATATGGTAACAGGGTAGTCGTGTGTAACTTTAGTGTTCATGAAATTGATGAGATTTCGAGGACGAAATGTTCTAAGTGGGGGAGAGTTGTAACACCCCAAAGTAATTCAATTATTTATTTAATTGGGTTATTTAAGGTTTACAACATTTTAGTTAAGCTAAGTGAGTAATGTAGAGTGTTTATTTTATTTAGAAGGCATTTAAGTAATGGAGAAGGTGAGGTTAGAGGCCCATGAGTTATTAAGAGGCCCAATGCTCCTTGAAGCCCATTGCGCATGGCTTAAAGGAGGAGGTAAAGTAGAATGAGAATTCATTCCAACAAAAATATCAAGATCAAAGGTAAAGTAAGAGAAGGAGAGTGTTAGGTGGAATAGTGATTCTAGAGAAGAAGAGGGAATGCAGGCGTGGAAGAGCTCCAATCCGAGGGAGAAGAGCTAGGATTGTTGGTGATTATTGGTGGGGAGAGTACTCGTTTGCTTCATTAAAGGTTAGGGGACTCTCTCTTGCATCTATAATGGATTATATGATGAATGTTGTGCGTGAGTTAGACTCTAGGGTGATTTCGGAGTTGTTTGTGTTGCTTGTTGTGTGATGGTGGTTGTGTTTACTTCCCTGTGTTGAAGTTGTGTTATGAGCCATGTCTTGGGTGCGTTGTGTGTCTCGCTGGTGTGTGTGTATGTGTTAGATTGTGGATGAGCTGGTCGTATGGGAGACCTAGGAGAGGAATGGGAGGTGAGGAACCCTCAGTCCCAGTGTGTTATTGTTGGTGTTGTCACCTTCGTTGAGTTCTTGAGGAGTGTCGAACTGGTTTTGAAGGAATAAGTGAGTAATAGTTGCGTCTAAGTCTGATCAGAGCGTGAGGACCAGAGAGGAGAAGGAAGAGGTAGGCTAGGCGTATAGAGAGGCATAGGAACCGAGGTGTAGTTGCCTAACTATGAGAAGGACGAAGCATAAGTGAATGAGTATAAGTATCAAAGCGTAAGTGAAGGTCTGTAGGTGACGAAGAGTGTGACAAAGTATAAGTGAGGAAGTAAGTGTATCTGAGGTTTCGCGTAGAGCCGGTTTGTGGTTGCCGAGGTATATGGAAGGTGTGTCGTGATGTATGTGTTGAGGAGTAGATTTTACAAGGAGCGTAAGTGTTACAGCGTGAGTTGAAGGATTGTAGAGGACGAGGTGAAATGGCCTAACGGTAGAATGCGTTGAGATGTAGGTGACGGAGCATACGTGACGTAGTATTGGTGACGAGGAGTAAAGGTGTGAGAGCTGGAGCGTAGGGTCGACTTGTAGTTGCCGAGGTGTAGCATAGGTATACCGAGGTGATTACTAGAGTATAGCGTGTATTTATACACATAAGTGTAGTTGTTGAACTGTGGTTGCCGAGGTGGTATAGCAACCGAGGTGAATGAAATAGAGGCTTGTACCTAATTGAACTGAGGTGAGTGGTAGAGAAGTGAGGGAGGATAGGTTGCCGTTGAGTGTTGGGTCTATGACCTCGATTTCTGTGTTGTACTCGTGGTGTTTGGGGTTGCCTTCCAGGCACTCTCTAAAGTGAGAAGACGGCGGTCGGTTTAGGTGTTGTGCCGAGAAGTGGGGGTAGCCTTCAAGGAAATGGTCGATCCTTAGGCGAAGTCGTTTGGTCCTTAGGTGACGCATGGGTCCCTAAGTGTTGGTGAGTTTTAGTTTGGCCGTAGTGCCGTTGATTTAAGTGGCGTTGAAGTCCACCACTGTTGGTGGCGATGAGCTCGGTGAGTTATGCGTAGTCATAGAGATAGTGACTGACAAAGTGTGGTTAGCCTTAGAGCTATGGCTTGGGTGTATTGATGTCAGCCAAAGGGCTGTTGATGATGATGTTAACCACGTTGTAGAGGGCTGAGGTCCTGAGCGTTGCTCACCACGTCGTAGGTCGTGAGGTCTGGCGTTGCTCACCACGTCGTAGGTCGAGGTCTGGCGTTGCTCACCACGTCGTAGAGGGCTGAGGTCCTGAGCGTTGCTCACCACGTTGTTGATTGGGTGTTGTGGTTGGCCACATGAATTTGGTGATGTCCTTGATTGTTCCTGAGTTAGAGTGTGTTGTTTGTGTGAGCCGAGTTGTTCTGGTGTTTCTAGGTGTTTTCTCTAGCATAATGTTTATCATACATTTTATTATTTATGAAAAGAGACTCACCCTAGCATTTTTATGTTGCCTGCTCTCGTGGCGACAAACAGGTGAAGTGCAGGTGATCCTGAGTGAAGGTCCTTTCTTCCCTCAGCCTAGTTGTGGCGTCTTGCTCTGTGACGTCGAACTGGGGAGCCGGGTAGTCTATTAGTTGTTTAAGATTAGTGTTGAACTGTAATAGATTGATGTACTAGAATTTGAGGGTTCGCCCCATTTAAGTCGTGCTATGTATCACGCAATTATATTTTATTAATTGAAAAGTAATATATTCTAAGTGAAAGTGATGTTTGATGAACGTAGCATTCCCTTGAGGATGTATCTTTGAAAAGAAAAACGATTTTTGAACTCTGATTTTATAAATTAAAGTACTAAGAGTAAGGGGGTGTTACAATAAGAGCATAAATAACTCATATAAATATGAGTTATCACACCTCCAAACTTAAACCATTGTTTGTCCTCAAGTAATGACGCTTGACAAAGAACAAACAACACAACATCAAAGAAACAATGACATAAATTAGCTGCACAAACAACACAATAACAATATCTCTCTAAAAAAAAATTATTACTTTAGAACTCACATTTATTTAAGTCTTGAAAGCATGAATAACTCTTATTGATAAGAGTTATCACTCCCCCAAACTTAAACCATTGCTTGTCCTCAAGTAATGACTATTTACAAAGACAAACAACTAATAGAAAACAGAACAATGACAAGATAGAAAGGCAAAACCAGTTGCTTCCCTAAATCAAGCAGTTTTTCCAAAAATGTTCTTAATGGGCCAAACTTTCAGATTCACACCCACACACACACACGCACCATTGTTTTTCACAACATCTAGAATTATTACTACTCATTTGTGAGTGTGTGATCTCTGACTCATCTCAATTCCTAGCTAGATTTGGATTTCTCTTAGCCTCGGAAAGAATGGCTTTCTTTTGGTGAAATCAAAGACTTTTTCAAAGCAAAGTGAATAGACTAACAACTTCACACAAGAAATGAGGATTTCAAGCATGACAAAGGGCTTGATTAGGTATTTGAGATCTATGGTCGGTGATTCTAACTATTGAATATAAATCAACAACGTTATAACGTTTGATGCTATATATTTGGAACTTTGATGAACATAATTCTTGATATGCACCCCCTCATTCTTGAGCTCCTTTAGCATTTATTCTTCTTTTTTTTCTTTCTTTCTTTTTTTTTACATATATACATTTGCTTTTTGGAGCAGCTTCGACTTTTGTTTGGTTAATTCTGACCATTACAAAAGTATCTCTAATACATATGAGTACAATGAAGTCCTAATTCACTAACCACCCTAGGATCTTGATACCTAGCCTTTATATAACTTGTGCACCCCCAAACTTAGCTTCAAAAGCTCTTCAAGGTTTTTATTCAAGATTTGATTCCACCTTGGTTAACCAGGACTAACTTAAGCATCAGATAGTCCTTAGCTAACTAAGTTTCTACTTAAGCACAGAGATTTTGTGTAGCAGCAGCAATAATACTAGTCATCAATCAAACAAGGCTACACTACACATATACACTTAATCATCATTAAATTTAGCCCAAGAAGATACACATTCTATTATTGAAAGACTAGGAATTGCAACCGATCATGCTTTCTATTCAACAAACATACTATTAAACACATAATATTAACATTTTACACATAACATTAAACACATTTAAGGTCCTCCCCCAAACTTAAGACTCAGCAGTGTCTTTACTTCTCATGCAATTCTAATGGGAGAAGCCTTTTGGACACTACAATACTGAAATTAAAAACATTTAACACAACATACTTTTTGAAATCATACACAATTGCTAGATGTTATTACAAATGCTACAACATCCAACAAGTTTATTTGGAAACAATTAACACCACAACACAAAATAACACAACACAACACAACACAAGAGGGAAGAGTTACTGGTTGGTGAACAAAACACAATTCTTTTCTTGTTTGGGCCATTTGTTGCGAAGTTGGACGCTATAGCGTCAGGTGCTATAGCGCTTCACAATTAAAGCTCACTTCATCAATGCAATTGTTCAGCCCTGCAACATCAAAATAGAAACAAAAACAACAAATATTAGAATAAAAATGCTGGGTTGCCTCCCAGTAGCGCTTGGTTTAAGAGTCCTCAGCCAGACTTGGAATTCAAACCCCAAGTTAGGGTGGATAATAGGACAAGAAGAAAATTTCATCCTTCCGCTTTCTCTTTTTGGTCAGAAATCCCATGTATTTGGCATATGGAAGCAAGTGTTCCCATGCACCAACCAATAAGCACTTAGGATAGGAATTTCCCCTTTCTTGAAAAATTTGAAGCTCATTTTGCGGAGGGATATTTTCTTCAATTACCAAAGGTTGATTCTCAATTGTCACATGACTCTTTTCATACCTCAACCTTGGATTTTCTTTCTTGTCACTATTTTTGAATTTTTGTTTTTCTACAACTACACTATTTTTTTCTTTTTCTTCCACCATTTCCAAATGACCACATTCAAGTTCAAACTCTACACTCTCTTTTTCTTCCTCTTGCTCAACCACATATTCAATACAACTCTTTTCTTCTAGCTCAACAACTTCTTCAACACAACTCTCTTCTTTTAGATGCTCCATAATTGTGTTAATGTGAGCCTCTATATTCTTACATGAAGCTTCAAAGTTGTCATGATACATCTTCACATAATCAATAGAATGAGCTAAGAGTTCTTTGAAATTATCTTCATTTTGCTCAACCATTCAATACAACTCTCTTCCATATTATTGCATGACACTTGAGAGTTGTCTCTATCCACTTTGATATCCTCAAGGAATTGAGCTAAGAGTTCTTTTAATTCAAATTTGTCCTCATGCAATCCTTCGGTTTGAGCTTGAGAATATGAATCTTGCTCACACACAACATTTCCCATGCCATAATCCATATTTTGGGCTGTCATGGGCATGAAATTTGTCTCATAACAACCCCTTTCATGTTCACTCCCATGGAAATCATAATTGAAACCTTCTTGTTGAGCATTCACTTCTTGCATAGAGTAAAAATTCCAATGGTCCATGGCATAAAGTGGTTTTTTTTTTTCAATACAAACAATAACAATAATATCAACAAAGAAAATACACTACAAACATAGAGCACAATGCAAATTAAAAAAAATTGCTGAAAAACAGAACACACTAAAAAAAACTAACTAAACTTACTAAGTGCAGAAAAGGGATTTAAAGTCAGACAAATTGGACATTTAAAGTCACGCGCCAGCGTGACTTCTATTAAGGCGACTTCGTATGTCAGGAGATTTAAAGTCGCGCGAGTGCCTGACTTCATAAGTTTGTTTCTAAGTCAGACTTTTAACCGCCCGACTTTAATTCCTCGTGTTCTCTCTAGACCAGCCTCTGTGAATAGCTTTTAAAGTCACGCGCCAGACTTTAAAGATGTTTTTAAGTCAGGCGTTTTAAATGCTTGACTTTAAAAGTTATGTTTTTAAGACATACATTTTAAATGCTTGACTTCAAAAGTGTTTATTTAAGTTTTAATTCTTTTTAGCTTTTGGGTGATCCCTCGTGCATATACTAATTTGGCCCCACATCAAATTCATTAAATCTAGCAACATACATATTCTATATAAAATAAATGTATTAAATTTTGCTCAAAAAATATCATTAGCAAACTAAAAATTACTTTAGCAATTCAACATTCATTTGACTAATATCTTGTCAACCAAAGATATATGATATGATGTTGATACCTCATTTCATGATATTTGCATAGGTTTACAAACTCCCTGAATCCTATGATTACCAAAACAAATAAAACAAAATAAAATCAAAAAGTCACCAGACAAAGGATTCATAAGCATAAGCCTTCCTAAGAATGTGATAACAAACTATAACTGATCAGTTTTCTGTCGACTTATACAAAACCCAAGATACTTTGGACATTCAACCTGCAAAACACAAGAAAATAATTACACTATTGTTAGCCAACAATGCTATTGAGTCTTGTGATAAAATAATTTGCTACATAATGCTAAAGAGTTCATCAATGTTCAATAAAAATGCCTCGAGTGAACAAAACATAATCGGCCAAAACAAAAGATATTAATAGTAACAAGCAATATGTAACAATTACATTACGGGGATATAGAAAACCACAATAAAATAACAAATTTGTTTGTATTGGAGAAGGGTAACGTGAAGAAGGGAGCAGAATCAGAACAACACTATTCATTCCATAACCCCTTTCTCTACAGGTATCATAACACAATAAAGTACATAAAAGAGAATGTTGGTAGAAGATAAAAACACCAACTCATTGCAAACTAAGAAACACATTGGTCTATGCTTTTGTGACTCTATAGGATGGGAAATGTGCACAACACTACTTCATCGCAAGCGATATATAGTAACGAATGCCAATACAAACAAAGAGAGCACTATTCAAAATAACTTACACGCATAAATTTTACGTGTGGATAAAACTCAAGTGACTTCTTCTAGTACTTTGTCAAGATGTCGTGAGTAATTACTCCTGCATTATCAAATTATAAGCGGTTAGTCCAAAATCAATTCGAGTTTTTACTTTTTCCTTCCTTGCACTCGGACCTACGAAATACTCAGAGTAGTATGTGTGTGCTAGCAAAGTTTTTAGTGTAGTAATTCATGTCATACTCTTTGCTTGGTCATTCGTCTTAGTCATATGATAACATAAAGAAAATTTACTTTTTATGTTACAAAGAAGAACTTAGAGAAGACTTCTTACTGGAGAAATTCCAATTCAGCAAAGTTTGCAGTGTAGTAATTTATGTTATACTCTTTGTTTGGTCATTTATCTAAGTCATATAATAAAATCAAGAAAAGAAAGTATTTCTATTAGAAAGAAGAGTAAAGACCTTAGGGAGGCCTTCCAAATATGACTCATGAACTTCCATTTCAGCCAAAGCAATACTGTTGATAGACATGGCTGCTTTGAGAATCTGCTTGCGTTTTCTCGAGAATGATTCAACTGCTTTCTTGAGTTCTCACTAAGACTGCGCAGGAGGAACACGAGTGCAGGAGCCGCCATTTCTCTTCTTGCCGCTGAATTGCTTTGCGAAACGAGGCGGAACCATCTGCATCTCAAGCTACAATTCCTTGATCAACATACCAAAACTCTGTACCTGTGAAACTGTCTAATATTTCTTGTGACAGAAGAAAATATAAATTAAGTCTTAACTATATAAACCTCAATCATTCAATCAAATGATGTCTCTGGCAAATACCACCGTGACATGAAAGAACAAGATTTGTTACTCACGAGAAGCATGTTATCGAGTTTGCGAAGGGCTGGAAGATTGATAAAAATATTTGTCCTAGGCACCGCAAGTCATTACCGCAGAATGAGCGAATCGATTAGAAACATCAATAATAATTTTACGTGTCAAGAGTTACGAGAATTGGACTTGAGGACTCAATTCAATTTTACCTCTAATTTTTGCCATCGGAAATGTTTGCCAAGAAGGTATCAATTCAACAATGTGATCACTAACTAACAAGCCATTCCATTTTCTCTCGCCACAATTCTTTCTTCTCACAAGGTAAAGGTTCTAGTCTCCACGGTTGCCCAAATACGAGAGCTACATGTTACATAAAAATTCAAATTGGATAATTATACAACTTCAATGATCAATAAAAGTTTAAATTTAAAGCATTTGCTAACTTAGACAAACTAAACACTTCATTAATTTACACTAACAGTAAAGCAATATTAGGATGATAATCACTTACAATTGATCGAGATTCTTCAAATTGCCTAATGCTTCTAGTATTGTCCCTGTAAAATTATTTGTAGAAAGCATTCTACATATTCATTCACATAATGCAAAAGTAGTTAGGCATGGTTTGGAAAAGCAATATGAAATCAAAGATATTTCATGCATCTAAGTTTCTTTGATGATCAGTTAATACTATACTTAGTAATTACAACAAAATTGCAAATTGTAGCTCTGCTTGAGTATAATTTGGGCTGCAAAAATCAAGTTTAGAAGCTTCCATCCAAGAGATTCCCAATTACAAAATGAAGTACAATGGTTAAAGCTAGATTATCGAAGACAAAACTGCTTTGATTGTCTAGTCTTTAAAATTTGCTAGGGGCCTTGTAATGACATACAAGTCTAAGACAAAACAAATGATGGCTAGCATTGACCATCAGCAGGTGAAGCCACCAAACAAGTTGCTCCTGAAAAATTTATCAAGCCAGGTTATAACAATTAATAAACTGAAGGATGAGAAAAGAAACTTAGTACAAGGATGAGAAAAGCAAGTTGTATCAGATTACCAATAATAGAATTTGCCACTTGGCCAGAACATGAAGTACTATTGAAGATAAAAATATACTTTCAAATCCATCATTCCTCAGTCACTGGACCTCATCAAACTCTTCTCATTGCTCTTGGCGAAATCACTTGCACCAATGATTACGTCATCGAACTTTCTATGATCAACTTCAACATCACTCAAACATTACCTCCTTTCCTATGTGATCTCAAAACCTCACTTACATTGATTTTCAATATAATTACATTCTGGTGAGTTTCCTACATCTCTACAACTGTTCCAAGCTTGAGTACCTTGATCTCTCACAATAACACGAAAAGGACAATACAATTAATAATTTTCTATATTTAACAAATTAATTAGGTGAATGAATAATTCAATAGACTAATTTACACTAACACTAAGTAATAGATTTATTCAACAACTACATTAACAATAGGCGAGAATAAAAGCAGAATAAAATAAAAACCCTTTTGAAAACCTTCTTTTGTAATCACAGGATTCTTTGAAACTCGATATCGAAAGCTTAGATGAGATCGTCGCGGTTGAAGCGGTGGTTGGTGGTGGCGGCGAAGATAGCGATGGCGATGTGGCGGCGGTGGTGACGGGATTGATTCGCGCCGCCGCGGCGAGGGGAGTGAGACCGTAAACCGTTTTATGAGCGAGAAGAAAGAGGGCTTGCACGAAAGCGCAATGAGAGCAAGATGATGAAGGTTGTAGAGAGCGAAGAGAGCGCGAGAGAGCGAAGTGAGAGCGAGAGAGAGCGAAGTGAGAGCGAGAGAGACGATGAGATACTTTGGAAGAAACCTAGCGAGAGAGACGATGAGATACTCTAGAATACGAAACGTTCAACTGAGAACGTTTTGATGTGTTTTACTGTGAAATACTTTAGAAGTCACGCAATATTACGGTGTGTCTTAAAATGTTAAAATTTTTTACTGTGAAATACTTTAGAAGTCACGCAATATTACGGTTTGTCTTAAAATGTTAAAAATTTTCACTTTTGAAGTCACGCATATTTTACGCTTGACTTAAAACCTAGCGCGCCAAAAAAAGTTTTCGAGTTTATTACAAGTTTGCCACCGCGTCCTTATATCAAGGCAGGCATCTGAGCGCGTGACTTTAAATGTCTATTTCTTTTCCTTATTTTGCACTATAACTAAATAATAGAAATTAACTTTCACAATCCCCGGCAACGGCGCCAAAAACTTGTTGTGAGAAAAGGTGATGTGCAAGTGTACACAATCGCAACAAGTAATATAATGATAAGTAGAGATCGTTCCCACGATGATTGTTGAGTTTACTTCTATATTTAAATTAGTAATTTAGCTAGTGAGTACAAAAATAACAATAACAAGTTGTCAAATCATTAATGTTATCAACATAAAGGTACAAAAGCAAATAAGATAGATTATATGTATAAATTCAGAGTGAGAGTAGTTGGAATGCTCTTTGCTAAGTAATTTCCCAGAAGTAAGGCGCTATAGCGTCTCACGCTATAGCGTCAAGCGCTGTTGCAAATGATTTTGTGCTTTTCAGTCACTAACGCCAGGGTTTCATTACAAGATGCCTATGTCTAGGTTCTAAATAAGTTCACCCCTGTATAATAAAGAACCCACAGCTTTTGCCCTATGAACTATTGCACTTCTATGTCTAGAGGAAGCAAAAATTGGTTAAATGTCTTTAACCAACCTTATCGTTCATATCAATCCTTGAGTTCGAATCATGGACCATGTCTGTACCCATGAATATACCTATTTTAGTGATCATTTCTAAAACAAGTTTGAAAGAAGTAACACACAAAGATTGAAAGCATAAAAAACGTGAAATATTATATACGCGATACTAAAGGTTCAATACAAAGCTTTAAGCATCCAACTACAAGAGAATCGGCTCATGATGAGCAACAACACAAGAAATACTGACATAAAAGTGTTACCTAAAGCCATAAAACCGAAATCACCAAGAGGTGGAAAACACTCCAAATGATGGCGACTCCGTGCGCTATAGCGCTTGCCGCTATAAGCGTCTCTCGCAAAGACTGCAGAAAATCTACTCTTTATTGTGAAAATGGAGCTTGGGACGAAAATGGAGTTTAAGAGTTATTTCTAACTCTCCTCTCTTACGAACCGGAAAACCAAGCTTGAAGATGAAGTTTTAAGACTTCAATATAAAGAAATATATCTCAAAAAAGGTGAAAAGCCATCCCACCAACTATTACCAACTACCATTACAAAATAGACAAGTGTCCTATAAAGCAAAAGGTGGGTGGTCGATGCAGAACTGGCTCTCTCGATCGCTCTCTGGTGATCGACATGCTTTGGAAAGCGCAAAGCGCTTTTCAGCTTTCTCTCATCACCGCAGAATCCAACGCTATAGCGTCTGCCGCTATAGCGCCTAATGCTGTAAACTGAACAAACACATTAAAAATAACAAGAAAGCACCAAAAAGTGCCAATTTGTCACATAATCAGTTCCTAACCCTCTTTTACACTAAACAACATATATTTACTTAATTAAACAACAATATTACTTAAGAACTTGAATTAAGTTAAGTAATAAGAGCATAAATAACTCATATAAATATGAGTTATCAGTCTGTAAGAGGATAAAAAAAGAGGTTAAGGTCGAGTCATCGCCATGGAAGATAGTGAGCGCAAAATGCTAATCCAACTCTTGCATGATTACGCTGATGTCTTTGCGTGGTCATACAAAGATATGCCGGGGCTAGATCCGAGCATTGTTGAACACAAAGTTGCCGGTGAAGCGAGTGTCCACCGGTCAAGCGTGAAGTTGAGAAGAATGAAACACGAGATGTCATTGAAGATCGTGGATGAGGTAAAAAGCGATTTGATGATGGGGTTTCTAGCGATGGCCAAGTATCCACAATGGGTAGCAAATATCGTCCCTGTTCCGAAAAAAGATGGCAAGGTCAGGATGTGTGTCGATTACTGGGATTTATCGTCAGTCAGAAAGGGATAGAGGTCGATCCAGATAAAGTCAAAGCAATCCTTGAAATGCCAACACCAAAGACTGAAAAAGAGGTCTGTGGTTTCCTTGGGAGACTGAACTACATCTCAAGGTTCATATCCCAGTTAACCGACACCTGCGAGCCTCTCTTTAAGTTGTTGTGCAAGAACCAAAAACTAGAGTGGAGCAATGATTGCCAAAGAGCCTTTGAAAGGATTAAAGATTATCTTCAGAACCCACCAATTCTGATGTCGCCGGTGTCTGGAAGACCACTTATCCTATATCTAACCGTGTTGGACAATTCGATGGGATATGTGCTGGGGCAGCATGATGAATCAGGAAAGAAAGAGCATGATATATACTACTTGAGTAAAAAAATTCACTGATTGTGAGACGAGATATTCAATGCTAGAAAAGACTTGTTGTGCCTTAGCGTGGGTCGATCATCGTTTAAGCGGTACATCTTTGAGTCATACAACTTTGGTTGGTATCTAAAATGGATCCGATCAAGTATATTTTTTGAAAAGCCGAAGACTCACGGGACGGATCGCTCGTTGGCAAATGTTATTATCGAATATGATATCTCGTATGTCACGCAGAAAGCAATCAAGGCGGCGTGCACTGCCGAGTACTTAGCATGTCAGCCGATTCCAGACTACCAACCAATGCGGCATGATTTTCCGATGAAGATATCATGGCTTTGTTCGACGAGGAAGTCCCAAGAAAGTGAAAGGTGGAGAATGATATTCGACGGTGCGTCAAATGTATGGGGGCATGGGGCGGTATTTGTGGCGATATCTCCGACAACCGCTTCATTCTCGTCCTTTGCAAGACTAAGCTTCTATGTCACAAACAACATAGCGAGTATGAAGCGTGCATTTTGGGTATTCAAGCAGCCCTAGAATGGAAAGTTAAAAGGCTAGATGTGTATGGGGATTCAGCCTTGGTTATTCATCAAGTAAGAGGTGATTGGGAGACCAGAGATCCCAAACTGATTCCTTATTGCGATTATGTGCAAGAGTTGATGGAGTCTTTCGACGAGATCACCTTCAAGCATATCCACTCGAGATGAAAACCGGTTTGGTCGATGCATTGGCAACACTTGTCTTCCATGTTCAATGTTAGCATTTGTGACAAGAGCTTGACCAATATCGAATTCAAAGACGAGCTTCTGCTGCGCATCACTCGCGCACCGCAAAGAATAAATGAAGAGCCCGACGAGAAACCTTGGTATCATGACATCAAGCAATACATCATCAGCAGATAATACCCTCCCGGGGCATCTGAAAATGACAAAAAACTCTTCGAAGGCTGTCGAGGAATTTCTTTCTGAGTGGTGAGGTCTTTTACAAGAGAAATTATGACATGGTTCTCTTGAGGTGTGTTGCGAAAGAAGAAGCCGAAAAGATCATGAGAGATGTGCATGCAGGCTCATTTGGAACTCATTCTAGTGGGCACACCATGGCTAGAAAGATCTTAAGGGCGGGTTACTACTGGTTGCAGATGGAATCGGACTGCTACAGCTTCGTAAGAAAGTGCCACAAATGCCAAATCTATGTCGATCATATCCATGTGTCGCCTGCCAAACTGAATGTTCTCACTGCATCCTGGCCGTTCTCAATGTGGGGGTGGATGTTATTGGTCCTATTGAGCCTAAAGCATCGAATGGGCATCGCTTCATTCTGGTCGCAATTGACTACTTCACCAAGTGGGTTGAAGCGGCTTCGTACTCCAGTATAACTAGTGCAGTAGTTGCCAAGTTTGTAAAGAAAGACCTAATTTGCCGCTATGGTCTTCCAAACAAGATCATCACTGATAACGGCAGCAACCTGAACAGCAAAATGGTGAAGGACCTGTGCAAAGAATTCAAAATTCAGCATCATAATTCCTCTCCCTACCGCCCGAAGATGAATGGGGCAATCAGGCGACCAACAAGAACATCAAGAAGATTGTGCAAAAGATGGTGGTAACCTACAAGGATTGGCATGAAATGCTTCCTTTTGCTTTGCATGGCTACCGTGATTTGGTCGCACCTCACCTGGGCAACTCCTTTCTCTTTGGTGTATGGGTCAGAAGCAGTGCTCCCTATCGAGGTTAAAATACCCTCCCCGCGGGTACTAATGGAAACTAAGCTGGAGGAAGCAGAGTGGGTACAAGCTCGCCTAGATCAACTAAATCTCATTGAGGAGAAGAGAATCACAACCTTGTGTCACAGGAAGCTATACCAGCAAAGGATGAAAACTGCTTTCAACAAGAAGGTTCGTCCCCGAGAATTCAACGAGGGAGACCTAGTGCTCAAGAAAATCCTGCCTATTCAAAGTGATCCCCGTGGAAAATGGACTCCTACCTATGACGGCCCATATGTAGTCAAGAAAGCCTTTTCTGGAGGAGCGCTGATACTCACAAATATGGACGGCGAGGATCTGAGGAACCCAGTTAATTCCGATCAAGTGAAGAAGTATTATGCCTGAAAGAAATAGACGAAAAAAGAGAAAGATAAGCCAAGTAAGAATTAGCTCGCTAGGTTGAAAACCCGCAAAGGGTGGCCTAGACAAAATCAGAGCGACCCGGTGGATTGAAAACCCGCAAAGGGCGATCCAGGCAAAAATTAGGGTCAGAAAACTGGGGCATGAAAAGTAAGAAAGGCATGCAACTTCCCTGAAGGTTTGGATGAAGGGATGATCAAGGTTAAGGACATAAATGGTTGGCACTGTCCCACGGAGATGGACAGTCAGAAATTAGCTTCTCTCTTTTTCGTGTTTTTTTTGTAGTTTAAACTTTCAAATGTATTGAGCGATCGGCGTAACTGCATACGACCAGGTTTTCACATCAATAAAGTTCACTCTTTCTCATATCTGTTTTGTTTTCTATTTCCTGCTTTTTCTGCTCAAATAAACGTTTTATGATGATGGTAACACTGACCTGTAAAACATGCGCATAAATCATAGAGCATCACAATCATTGCGAAATTTCTAAAGGTCATGGGAATGAGGCAACCTCTCAGAGCAAATTAAGTTTGCAAGGAAATAATTGCACTCATAGGCCATTTCAGATGGCAAAATCACAAAACAACCGGCACTTGGCTTATATGCCACCACAATGCTAATCGGTTCCTCAGTCTCGCCGCGGGTTGGTCGAACCAGCAAAAGAAAATAAGCCAAAAGAGCAAAAAAAAAAAAAAAGGAAAAGCAGATGATCAGAAAAAAAAAAACTGATCAGGTAAAAATCATTCAAGAAAAAACAAACAAAGAAAAAAACAAGTGGTCAGAAAAAAGAAAGCTGGTCAAGAGAAAAACAATAATCAGATCAAAGGGGGAATTTCAGGAGCGTTCCACCACATTCATCATTACACCAAAATCATAGCATTGCATGCACTTGCGTAACACACCCTGGCATAACATGCCTTTGCATAACATGCATCTGCATTCCATGCATCATTCCTTGCATCAACTGACGTATGCAGGTACCTCAATCCAATGCGGCAGCATTGGCCATTTCAATCAACCAACAGGATTCGTGAATCCCCAGACCCAAGCGTCCCTTCAAAAAAGCGGACTTAACCTCGTATTCGAGCTGCGGGTAAGTCCTTCGACCCCATTGGGTCTAGTCGAAAAGGATAGCTGTGTTGGCCTAAGACATGGCGCAGTCCTAGGGAAATATCGAGATCTATACTTGATATTGTCCCCCCTGGTCGCTCTTGAAGACCACCATGCCCAAGTGCAAACTCGGACCGTTCGCGGTTCGTTAGAAGGCTTTAGGCAGCCTCCAGTATCGGCTTACTGAGGGTCGATACCTTCTTTACTGCTTTCTTTATCGCTTTCTTTACTGCTTTATTTCCTGCCTTTGCTTCCCGAGGGCTAGCACAAACTTATTTCCCGCTTTCGCTGCCTGAGGGCTAGCACCAATTGATTTACCGCTTTCTTACCAAGCTTATTTTCTGCTTTTGTTGGCCGAAGGCTGACACCCATTCAAAAAAAATTCGGATTTCCCCAAGCGGACAAAATTGATATAATTTCTGAATTCTTTATTTCTATTTTATCTTCGAACTATGTCTCGGCCAATTCATATTTCTTGATAAAATCCAAATAAAGAGGGGCAGCTGTCATACCCCAATTTTGTCCGACTAATTTATTAAAAATAAAAAATATATTTTGTGTAAACACCCAACTTTAACGGATATTTTTCTCGTAGTCAAAAAAGCTCAAAAATATGTTTCGTGGTGCACACACATTGTTTCTAACCAGATACTCATGTTAGTTTTAACGATCTTGCACTTGGTTGATTCTCGTGTATTAAGTTGCTAGTCGTACGCACGTGTCATTTGGTTCCCGGTAGCAATTCGACGTCATTTCAATTGTCATCAGCAGAACTTATTTCGTACAATTATTGCAAGAGAAACTCAGATTCGAGAATAATTTGGTATTAGTATTAATTGAAGTTCAATATAGAATCAGAATTTAGAGTTACACAAAAATAATAAGTACAAAATCTGAAATTAAAGTTGTTTACAATAAAAGCAAAAACAAAATAAGGCAGCCTTGTTTTTTTTTTCTTCTTTCTTCACTGCCTCACGTGAAGTCTTTCCTCTCTTCCATATAGAGCTTGTATCAGTGCCCTCCTAAACTTGCTTAGAAATTTTTTACCATTTGTGGCTCTTGACCAACAAGCCTCTGCAACAACCCATCCACAACAAAGAACTAGTGCATAGCAAGCCTAATGCTCGCATCAAAAGTCAAGCAGAACATAGGCTAAATTAGTGTATGTAACAGAGGTTGGGATAGAAAAACACAACCACAAGCAAACTTTAAGCATAAAACGTGAAACACCTTAAAAAATGCATAACAGAGAAGCTGAATCAAAATGGACAACACACAACAACATTCAAGGGAAATCCCTCTATAAATTAAGCTTTCAACACAGACAAAAGGGGGAAGAAGACAGCAACCATTGAAGCACAAACAACAACCATTGAAGCACAAACAGAGAACCAAATGAACAGCAAACAAAACACACAGAAGAGGAAAACAGCAAGCACCAACATATACAAACACACAGAGCAAACACACTGAAGCAAAAACGCAAAAAAATACAAACTCAGAACAACAACCACCACCATCCCTTCCACCCACAACCACCACCACTTCAATCCATTTCAGAATAGAGAAGTAAGAGAAGGAAAGAGTTCCAGCATTCAAAAAGAAAGTGAAAAGAAACAAACCTGTGAGTAGCTCTGTCGCCGGAACGCCGTCACGACCGTCGCCGTTGACCCCACCGTCACCATCAGCACTTCTCACCTGCGTGAACCAACCCGTTTCTCTTCTCTCTCTCACGTGCAATTTAACTCTCTCTCCGCCGCACATCACAAATCTCGCAGCCACCACCACCGCCGCCGTCGCACCGTTCGTACTCCCTCTCTCGGTTCGTCTCTCTCTCACGGTATCCTCTCTCTCTTTCTCTCTCTTTCTCTCACTCGATCTGTTTCGCGGCGCTGAGGAGAAGGAGGAAGCTTAGGGTTTCTGTTTGGGGGGGAATCGGCGCAGGTGAGAGAGGAGGGGAAAAATAGGGTTTCTGATTTTGGGGGGGGGGGGGGAACGGCGTGAGGAGGGGAAAATAGATTTAGGTTTTTACCTAATTTAGTTAAGGCTGTCTATGGGCCTCCCCTTTTTCTTTTTTTTTTAGTATCTGATTGCTAATAACACCCCTCCGTTAATAATACAAACTCCTGTAATTAGTTACACCCCTTTTTTACTATCTCACACCCCTTTTTCCAAAAATATTTTCAAACTCATTTCTAATTGATGCGAAGTTATTAGTGACTATCACCCAAAGCCTTGGCTTGTTTGATTGTCATGAACGCTATCAAGAGTTGTTAGTAACGATCACTCAAAGCCTCAGCTTGCTTGGTCATTATGAAAGCTCTTCCCCTTTCAAAAACATTTTCGTCTTCAAATTAGAACTACGTCGCTTTGATTCCTGTTCGGGATACGTAGGAGCGAGCCACGTTCTCGTCAAGCGCAACAAATAAAAATCATTTTCGCAACCGTAAACATTAATATTTTCCATAACAAAAAATCATTTTTAAACTCATTGTTGCTAGTGGCTAATCAGAACCTTTGTTCGTCTAGCTATTGGCGGCAGTGCCTTTTTCCAAAGAACAATAAGCGATGATCACCCATAACTTTGGTTAGTTTGATCATTCGTACCAATTAATCTCTTTCGAAAACTATTTTCAAAAGATTAAATAAAAAACGAGTTGCTACTAACGGTCAATCGTAACCGTTAAATCGACCGATGGTAGTGAGTGACTCATTTTCAAGAGTATTTAGCGCTAATTACCCATAACCTCTGTTAGTTTAATCATTGGCAAAATACTCGTCATATTTCGAAAACTCACTAAAAAGATAAAAAACAAAAACCTTTTCATGACAATCAAGAACTACGTAGCTTTGAATTCTCCATCGCACTAGGAGATACGTAGGAGCGAGAAGCCAATTCTCGTCAAGCGCCAAAAATAAAAATCTTCATTAAGTTTTCCGATTTATCTTTTAATAAGAAATAAATAGGCAAATCTAGGTATTTTTCAAATCAAACGTAAAACCACACACTTAGTTAAAGGTTCCCTCTCAGTAGAGAGGACGCTTGGGGTGCTAACACCTTCCCCGCACGTAATCGACCCCTGAACCCATATCTCTCGTTTTTGAAAGACCATCTGCCTTGTTCAAAAGACTTTTTTTCAATGTTTTGGTCTTAAAATTAAAATATTGGTAGTGGCTTCAAATTTTTCCACGTTGTACATTGAGAAATCCAAACTGGATTTTTCGGGGTGCAACAATGAGAATCTCACAGTCCTAGAAACTGTCATCTTTCACTGTAACACCCTAAATGATTTAATTAAGCAATTGATTAAATTATTTAAAGTGTTACACTGTTTTAAATTATAATAGCATATAAAATAATGTTTATAATTCAGTAAATTATTTTAATTGAAGGGGGTGGTGGAAGAAATGGACAAGGGGTGTAAAAAGGGCCCAAGGTGCGCTTGGCCCAATGTACATATACCCAAAAGTGGAATTTTCTTTCATTTGTGAAGAAAGAAAGAAAGTTGCGAAGGAGAGGAGAGAAAGGAGAGAAGAGAACGGCGCAAACCCTAAGAGAAGAGGAGGAGAAGAGCAATTTCGTGACTTGAAAACTTGGATTGTTGCAGTGGTTTTGTTCGTGACTCCGTTCCGGTTCTTCTCTACGGTTAATTTGAGGTAAGGGGAGTCTCACTCTATAATAGAGGAGATAATGGGTATTATATGTATCATAGGGGCTGTTTTGATGTTAATTGATGATTGCATGATGATTGATTCCTTGAATTTGATGAAATTGTTGGTAAAAATTAATTTAGGCGTGAGTTAGGGTTTTGTAATATATGATTTTGTGATTTTGATGTGATTGATGATTTGAGCATGCAATTGGTTGTTTGATTATGCAATTAGGAGTGTTAGAAGAATTATTGAGTGATTTGGTTTGGAAGATTTTGAGAAATTTGGGGTTTTGGAGTTTGGGGCGCCAAGATGCTAGGATTCTCGCGCGCGTGTATCGTTTCACAGTGAATTGAGAGTTTGTGCAGAATGCCCTTTGCGCCAGGCGCCATTCTTTGGGAAAATGGCGCCACGTGCAATCGCTCATGTCTTTGGAATGTGTTCTGTGCAGGTGTGTTCTCGCCGTGGCGCCAAGTTTCCGGGAAAATGGCGCCCTGTGCCTTTGCTTGTGTGTTGGAGTGCGTGTGTGCGATGATGTGGGCGCCAAATGCTGCCAGGGGTGCCGAGGATGGCGCTGTGTGTCACCAGAGCTTGATGTCTGGGTGAGTGAGTTCTTTGTCTGGCGCGAGAATGTGGGTATTTTGGAGCCCGGGAGTGAAAGCGCATTTGGGCACATTTTCTCGTGCCAAATTTGGTATTCACCGCCAACTTTCAATTTTAAGTGTTTTGGCTCGAGTGGTTTTTACAGTTTGCGGGTGTTATTTTGAAAATGTCGGTGGGGCTTGTTTTGTGTGTGTTTTGGGGCCCGGGAGTGAAACTTGTATTTCGAACATATTTCCTCGTACAAATTTTGTATTCACCGCCAACTTTCATTTTTAAGTGTTTTGGCTCGAGTAGTTTTTTCAGTTTGCAGTGTGGTTTTGAAAATTTCTCGGTGGGGCTTGTTTTGTGTGTGTTTTGGGGCCGGGAGTGAAACTTACTTTTCTAAGCATATTTCACTGTGCCAAATTTTGTGTTTACTCGCCCAAATTCATTTTTAAACATTTTGGCTCGGTGGTTTTTGGTTTGGAAGTGTTGGGTGAGCTGGGTCGTGAGGGGCGCTAAATGTGCGCCCAAGGCGCCTAGTCTGCTTTGCTGTGTCTTAGTTTGTGTCAAAGCGTGTGCGAGTTTGTGTCTAGGTCCGTGTTGCCCTGTGGGGCGCCAGATTGCTAGTAAAGTGGCGCCCAGTGGGTGTGTTGCCTGCTGGGGCGCCAAAATCTTGAAGTTTCTGGCGCCTAGTCTTTGTGTTGCACTGCGGGCGCGAGAATGTGGGGAAAATGGCGCCTAGTCCGCCAAGTGCCTAAGAGGGTCTTTGTTTTGGTCCCTAGGTGACAGATTTGGTCCCTAGATGATTGTTTTGGTCTGAATGGTGGTTTAGGTCCACAGGTGAGGTTGAGTACTCTGAGGAGAATAGTCCGGTGGGACTTAATGGTGTTGAGGGTTTATAATGAGGTGATTGAGCATGCCATGGGGGCATGGGCCGGAGGGCCAAGCCAGGAGGGCTATAAAATGAGGTTGACACTGAGGTAAGAGTTAATGGGTGTATTGAGCTGTTTGAAATGATGTTTGTGATGTACATGGAGTCTCATGCATACATCGTCATGATCGTAGAGTTTATAATATGATGTGTGAAGCTCTGAGGCGCGTAGGGGCCTTATAAAATGATTGTGAAGCCTGAGGCGGCCGGAGGGCCTTATAAGATGATTGTGAAGCCTGAGGGCGGCCGGTGGGCCAATGGTACCACATGCATACTGACATTGCATACATTCCCATTAGTGCATGAATATTGTTGATTGATGTTTGGCGTGTGTGAGTATGCTGTAAACTATGCTTATATATTGCTTATTATCCCTTTTATTATATAGTTCGAGACTCACCCTTTCTGTTGTTATTTACCACGGTAGTCGGGAGTGAGGGCTTTCTACCTTCACTACTCCCAGTCTGTCGATGCGCTCTCGACACGTAGCACCTAGGGGTCGGGGTTTAGACTGTTGTTGCTTGTTTTGCTCCTTGTTGAGCCTTATATGTATTTGTTTTGATATTGCTGGATTATGCTGTTGAGATAATGATTATTTTCCGGTTGCATTATGTGAAACTATATTTCTATGAGTTTATCTCTTTGGTGTTACGTATTCGGATTTTGTTTAAGAGAAAGAGATGTGACGCTCCATTTTAGTGAGTATCAATTTATGTTATACTATTAGTGTCTTTGAATGACTATGGCTAAAGCGTGGTTCGCCACTAAGGCTAGAATTTCTTTATTTGGTGTATTTACAAGGGCATCACCGGAGAGCCTTGCAAAGGTGGCCAATGCTGTTGCAAGTAGTATCGATTACGAGTAATCCCATAGTCGGCGGTTCACTATTTTATAACACATTAAACTAAAAGATGACCGAGAAAAGATTTTTGTATACTCGATTTTTGGTTTAAATTACAGGGTAGAAATGGGGTGTTACATTAGTGGTATCGAGCAAAAGTTCGGTCCTGTCCGGCCAAGTGTGTCGATCTGTCATAGTGTGTATGACAACTAGGTGTCTTAAAGTAATTCGAGGCCCGGTTGTTTATCTTTGCAGGTGTTAGGTTGATATGGCGAGAAGGATCGACATCGCTCTTCTTGAGGCCTTGCAGCTATAAGCGCAGATCGTGGGTACCCAATGAGAATAATGAGACCCGCGGCACGGCAACGTTCGAGAGAGAGAACCCCTACCTTCAAGGGGAGGTACAACCGGATGGTGCCTTGACTTGGTGAAGGAGATTGAGAGGATCTTGTGGTGATTGGTCGTGACCGATGAAGAGTAAAGTCAGTCACAGTACTCATACTTTATCGAAGAGGTCGATGACCGTGGCTAGAGACCGGTGAGTGAGATTAGGAGTCTTTGCCGCGGGAATAGATCACTTGAAATTTTGTGTTAGAAGGAATTCTTGAGAAAGTATTTCCGGAGGACGTGAGAGGTAAGAAAGAGTGGAATTCCTTGAACCGAGGCGGGGAAGCATGATCATTCATCGAGTATCTGCCGCCAAGTTCACTGAGTTGGCCAAATTCTATCCACACTATCTTCGAGGTCGGGGTGAATTCTCAAAGTGCATCAAGTTTGAGAATGGGTCGAGAGCCGATATCAAGCAGTGTGGGGTATCGAGAAAAATTAGAGTATTTCTTGATCCGGTAGATCTTTGCAGGATATATGAGGAAGACGGCAATGCTCGCTCTAGGGTCATTAAAGACCGAGGGGGAAATTTCATCACGCAGGTAAGCCTTATGAGACGTCTGGCGTGACAAGGGAAACAGAGGTATTCGGGTGGTACTGGGTATAATGGTGGAAACAGTCTGGCCGAGGGTAGGAGGCACCATGAGGGCAAGAAGCCAAGTGGGAGACGCCCCATCCGATATTGTGTGTTTCAAGTGTGACAAGCCAGTCACAAGAGCTTTGATTGTAAGATGGAAGTGAAGAGATGTTTTAGGTGTGGAAAGAGTGGTCACATGGCATCCGAGTGTGATCGCAAGGAAGTGTATGTTTCAAGCTGTGGTGAAAGCTGGTCACATTAGCTTCAAGTGTCCCAAGCCTAAGAAAGAAAGATCTCTTTGGGAGGGTGTTTGCATTGGCGAGGTTCTGGAGGGACCTAATGATATCCGAGGTACATGTTTCATCTCTCGTACACCTTTAGTTGCTATTGTTGACACGGGTGCTACGCACTCTTTTATTGCATCTGTTTGTCTTTGAAAAGTTAAATTTAGTATTGTCTACTATGGAGAGAGGATGGTTATCGACACTCCGGCGGCGGTCCAGAACTACTTCTACGATGTGTGCTAGGTGTCTCTGTCGGTCTTCGCAGAGATTTTCTAGTTGATTCGATTTGTTTGCCTTTGGGTGGGTTAGATGTGATTACGGGCATGGGTGGTTAGTAGATAACCACGTGCACATTGTAACACCCCATTTCTACCGGTAATTTAAATCAAAAATCGAGTGTACAAAAATCTTTTACGAATCATTTTCTAGTTTAGTGTGTTATAAAATAGTGCCTTTGGCCGACTATGGGATTACTCAGTAATCGATACTACTTGCAACGAGCATCGGCCACCTTTGCAAGGCTCCGGTGATGCCCTTGTAAATACACCAAATAAAGAAAATCTAGCCTTAGTGGCGAACCACGGTTTAGCCATAGTCATTCAAAGACACTAATAGTATAACAAAATTTAATAATCAACGAAATGGAGCGTCACGACTCTTTATCATAAAACAAAAACCAAATACGTAACACGCAGATAACTCATAGAAATATAGTTTCGCATAATGCGTGGAAAACAAATCATTATCTCAACGGCATAATCCAAAGAATATCAAAACAATACATAAAGGCTCAACAAGGAGCAAAACAGCAACAATCGTCTAAACCCCGACCCCCAGGTGCTACGATCGGAGCGGCACGACTCGGGAGTAGTGAAGGTGGAAAGCCCTCACTCCCGACTACCGTGGTAAATCACAATGAGAAAGGGTGAGTCTCGAACTACATAATAAAGGTGATAATAAGCGTGTATACAAGCATAGTGTACAAAGACTCAAACACACTAATCACTAATCAATAATATTCATGCACTAATGAGGATGTATGCAATGTCATCATGCATGTGGTACCATTGGCCCACCGGCCGCCTCGAGCTTCACAATCATCATACAAGGCCCCGCCGCCGCGAGCTTCACAATCACTTTATAAGGCCCCGCCGCCCCTCGAGCTTCACCAATCATATTATAAACACTACGACCGCAGCCAATGTATGCATGAGACTCCATGTACATCACAAACATCATTTCAAACAATTCAATACACCCAATTACTCTTACCTCGGTATCAACTTCATTTTATAGCCCTCCTGGCTTGGCCCACCGGCCCATGCCCCCATGGCATGCTCAATCACCTCATTATAACCCTCAACACCATTATGTCCCACCGGACTGTCCTCCTCTAGGGTACTCAACCTTACTCGAGTCCTAAACCACCATTTAGGACCAAAACAATCATCTAGGGACCAAACTGTCACCTAGGGACCAAACAGCACCCTCTTAGGCACTTGGCAGCACCTTTAAGAACTTAGGAATTCAACAGCACAAGGTTTTGGGAAAATCCTCACTGGAGGCGCACACACTGGCGCGCAGAAGAGAGGCGCGCAAGAAGCGCGCGGGTAGTCGCTTCTAACTCTCAAAGTTTACGTCTTCCATGCGAGGTGTGCGCACGAGGTTACGCTGCGCAGGACGCGCAAGAAGATGGCGCGCAGATCTTGATCAAGCCTTGGCTTTCTTTGCGCGTAAGTTTGCGCGCAAGACGCGCAAGATGGCGCGCAAAGACACCATTTTCGCACACGAAAGTACGGTTGGCGCCCCTGTTGACCCAGCTCACCCAAAGACCTTCAAACCAAAAACCACCCGAGCCAAAATGTTTAAAAATGAATTTGGGCGAGTAAACACAAAATTTGTACATGAAATATGCCTAGAAAAGTAAGTTTCACTCCCTGCTCCAAAACACACATAAAACGAGCCCACCAGGGACATTTTCAAAAATACACTTGAACTCGGGAAACCACTCGAGCCAAAACACTTAAAATTGAAAGTTGGCGGTGAATGCAAAAGTTGGCACGAGAAAATATGTTTAGAATTACAAGTTGCACTCACAGGGCTCCAAAACACACCCAAAACGAGCCCTACAGGGACATTTTCAAAAATACACTTGCAATCGAAAACCACTGAGCCAAAATGTTTAAAATTGAAAGTTGGCGGTGAATACAAAAGTTGGCACGAGGAAATGTGCCCAGAAATGCAAGTTTCACTCCCGGGCTCCAAAATACCCACATTCGGCGCGCCAGCAAAGAACTCACTCACCTGACATCAAGCGCTAAAGTGACACAGCGCCATTCTGGGCACCCTGGGCAGCATTTGGCGCTCACATCGGCACACCCACACCCAAAGACACAAACAAAGGCACGTGGCGCCATTTTCCCAAAGAACTTGGCGCCCTGGCGTAACACACCGCAGAACACCTTCCCGCACATGAACAAGGCACGTGGCGCCATTTTCCCAAAGAATGTGGCGCCCGCAAAGAGCATTCTCGCACAAACTCCAAATTTCACCCGTGAAGCGATACTGTGGCGCCAGAATCCTAGCATTTTGGCGCCCCAAACCCCAAAATCCCAATTTTCTCAAAATCTCCCAAACCAATTCACCCAATGATGGTTCTAACACTCCTAATTTCAAAATCAAACAACCAATTGCATGCTCAAATCATCAAACACATCAAAATCACAAAATCACACAATGTAAAACCCTAACTCACACCTAAATCAATTTTTCACCAACAATTTCATCAATTCAAGGAATCAATCAACATGTGATCATCAAATAACATCAAAACAGCCCCCTATGACACATATAATACCCATTATCTCCTCTATTATAGAGTGAGACTCCCTTACCTCAAAATAACCAGAGAGAAGAACCGAAGCTGAGTCACGAACAAAACCACCGCAACAATCCAAGCTCCAAGCCACGAAATTGCTCTTCTCCTCCTCTTCTCCTAGGGTTTTTTGTAGTGGGTTCTCTCTTTTCTCTCCTCTCCTTGAAACTTTCTTTCTTTCTTTCACAAATGAAATAAAATTCCACTTTTGGGTATATGTATATTGGGCAAGCGCACTTGGGCCCTTTTACACCCCTGGCCCATTTCTTCCACCACTCCTTCAATTAAAATGAAATACTAAATTATAAACACCATATTATAATTTAATATAATTAAAATTATTGCAACACTTAAACAATTTAATTAATTTCTTAATTAAATTATTTGGGGTGTTACACACATCAACTGTCCTGATAAGTCTATTAGTTTTCTCCTTCCTGAAGAGGAAGAGTGCGCTCTATTTGTCTCACGAGCAATTGCGCAGGGTATTAAAGAGGGTGGTCAGTTGTTTGCTTTGATGGCGTCTATGTCTGCTGAGAACAGAGTTGTGGTTGATGGGTTACAGGTGGTGTGTGAGTTCCCTGAAGTGTTTCCGGATGAGATTCCTAGTGTGCCCCCAGAGAGGGAAGTTGAGTTCGGGATTGAGCTTGTGCACAGTACTAGGCACGTGTCTCATGGCACCGCACTGGGATGTCGGCCGAGTTGGCTGAATTGAAGAAGCAGTTAGAGGAGCTTCTTGAGAAGAAGTTTGTGAGGCCTAGTGTATCACCATGGGGAGCTCCAGTTTTGTTGGTAAAGAAGAAGGATGGGAGTATGCGTCTGTGCGTGGACTACAGACAGTTGAATAAAGTGACTATCAAGAATAAGTATCCTCTCCCGAGGATAGATGATCTAATGGATCAGCTGGTGGGTGCTAAAGTGTTTAGCAAGATTGACTTGAGGTCCGGGTATCACCAGATTAAGGTGAAGGATGAGGATATCGTAAGACAAAGATTCGAGAACAAGGTATGGGCATTATGAGTACTCTGTAATGCCGTTTGGTGTCACAAATGCACCAGGGGTGTTTATGGAGTACATGAACCGAATTTTCCATAGCTATCTGGATCGGTTTGTGGTGGTCTTCATTGATGATATTTTGGTGTACTCAAAATCTGAGGAAGAGCATGCGAGAGCACTTGAGGTTGGTGCTAGAGGTCTTGAAAGAGAGGAAGTTGTATGCCAAGTTGTTGAAGTGTGAGTTCTCAGTTTGCATGAGGTGAGCTTCTTGGGTCATATTATTTACGGTGATGGTATAGTGTGGATCCGGCCAAGGTTGATGCGGTGTTGCGGTGGGAGAGCCCAAAGTCTGCGGCGAGATCGGGAGTTTCTTGGGGTTGGTGGTTATTACAGGAGGTTCATTGAAGGGTTCTCTAAGCTAGCCCTTCCATTGACCCGATTGACTGTAAGTGGAAAGGCATTTGTGTGGGATGCAAAGTGTGAAGAGAGCTTCCAAGAGCTAAAGAGGAGGTTGACCACGTCTCGGTGTTAGTGTTGCTGTGCTGAGCAACCATTTGTTGTGTCTTGTGATGCTTCCAAGATGGGTTTGGGAGGTGTATTGATGCAGGATGGGAAGGTGGTTGCTTATGCGTCCCGGCAGATTGAGGACCCATGAGAGAAGAACTATCCTACTCATGACTTAGAGTTGGCTGCGATTGTGTTTGTGTTGAAAATTTGGAGGCACTATCTCTATGGTACTAGATTGAAGTGTTCGGTGATCACAAGAGTCCAAGTACTTGTTTGACCGAAGGAGTGAATATGAGACAGAGGCGTTGGTTAGATTTGTTGAAGGACTATGATTTCGGCTTGAACTATCACCCCGTCAAAGCTAATGTCGTGGCGATGCTTTGAGTCGGAAAACTTTGCATATGTCACTATGATGGTGAGAGAATTGGAATTGATTGAAAGCGCCAGTGACTTGAGTTTGGTGCGTGAGGTGACACCCCGAGTGTCAGTTGGGGATCGAGAATTGGGAACGAATTCTTGGTTAGTATCGAGACGCCCGAGAGACTAGATGTGAAGGTGGTAGACTTCTTTGGTTGTTGGGTGAGCAAGCTGCAGAGGGGATTCTGAGGTTGGATTCCAGGGGTGTTTTGAGATTCGGGGGACGTAATCGTGTTCGGATGATCTTGAGTTGAAGAAGAGGATACTTGAGGAGAGTCATAGGAGTAAGTTGAGCATTCATCCAGTGCCACTAAGATGTACCATGATCTGAAGAAACTATTTTGGTGGCACGGTATGAAGAGAGATGTTGCGCAGTTTGTATATGCTTGTTGGACTTGCCGAAGTCAAAGATTGAGCACCGAAGCTGCGGGGTTGATGCAACCTTTGGAGATTCGGAATGGAAGTGGGACAAAGCATTTCCATGGATTTTGTGACCGGATTGCCAAATCGTGAGAGAGTCGACACTTATTTGGGTGATTGTGGATAGGTTGACCAAGTCCGCTCACTTTATTCCTATCAACATCACCTTTCCGTACAAAGTTTGCTAGAATTTACATTCGGTGATTGTGAAGCTTCATGGGGTTCCAAGAGTATTGTGTCGGATAGAGACCCGCGGTTTACATCGAGTTTTGGGGAAGCTTGCGGGAGGCTCTGGGGTCCAAGCCGAGGTTGAGTTGACTTATCATCCTCGATCGATGGTCGAGCAGAGAGAACCATCCAGTCTTTGGAGGATCTTTTGAGAGCTTGTGTGTTAGAGCGGGGAGGTGCGTGGGATACGCATCTTCCAGCGATTGAGTTCACCTATAATAACTTGACTATCACTCGAGCATCGGGATGGCTCCTTTTGAGGCAGCCTTTGTATGGACGGAGGTGCGTAACTCCTTTGTGTTGGCATGAGTGGGAGAGAGTGTTGTTCTTGGACCGGAGTTGGTTAGGGAGACGACCGAGAAAGTGAAAATGATCGAGAGAGAAGATGAAAGAGTCTCGAGTCGGCGAGAAAAGTTATCATGATAAGAGGAGGAAGGACTTGGAGTTTGGTGGTGGTGAGCATGTGTTCTTGAGGTCACGCCTATGGTGGTGTTGGGCGTGGCGTGAAGGCAAAGAAGTTAACTCAAGGTTTATTGGACCGTACCAAATCACCGAGAGGGTTGGAAAGGTTGCTTATAGGGTGGCCTTGCCGCCTAATCTTTCGAACTTGCACGATGTTTTTCACGTGTCACGCCTTCTAAGTATATTCCGCACCGTCTCATGTGATTCACATGGATGATGTGGAGTGCGTGAGAACCTCACCGTGGAGACTATGCCGGTGAGGATTGATGATAGAGAAGTGAAGGTGTTGAGAGGAAAGACATTGCCTTGGTCAAGGTAGTGTGGTTGGGAGCTTCTTTGGTGAGAGTATGACTTGGGAGAGCTGGAGAGCGGGATGCAGAGTCGTATCCGAGTTGTTTGAATCAGGTATGAATTTCGAGGACGAAATTTCCTAAGTGGGGGAGAGTTGTAACACCCTAAATGATTTAATTAAGCAATTGATTAAATTATTTAAAGTGTTACACTGTTTTAAATTATAATAGCATATAAAATAATGTTTATAATTCAGTAAATTATTTTAATTGAAGGGGTGGTGGAAGAAATGGACAAGGGGTGTGTAAAAGGGCCCAAGGTGCGCTTGGCCCAATGTACATATACCCAAAAGTGGAATTTTCTTTCATTTGTGAAGAAAGAAAGAAAGTTGCGAAGGAGAGGAGAGAAAGGAGAGAAGAGAACGGCGCAAACCCTAAGAGAAGAGGAGGAGAAGAGCAATTTCGTGACTTGAAAACTTGGATTGTTGCAGTGGTTTTGTTCGTGACTCCGTTCCGGTTCTTCTCTACGGTTAATTTGAGGTAAGGGGAGTCTCACTCTATAATAGAGGAGATAATGGGTATTATATGTATCATAGGGGCTGTTTTGATGTTAATTAATGATTGCATGATGATTGATTCCTTGAATTTGATGAAATTGTTGGTAAAAATTAATTTAGGCGTGAGTTAGGGTTTTGTAATATATGATTTTGTGATTTTGATGTGATTGATGATTTGAGCATGCAATTGGTTGTTTGATTATGCAATTAGGAGTGTTAGAAGAATTATTGAGTGATTTGGTTTGGAAGATTTTGAGAAAATTGGGGTTTTGGAGTTTGGGGCGCCAAGATGCTAGGATTCAGCGCCACGTATGTATTCTCACAGTGAATTGAGAGTTTGTGCAGAATGCCACTCGCCGTGGCGCCACATTCTTTGGGAAAATGGCGCCACAATGCCTTTGTTCATGTCTTTGGAATGTGTTCTGTGCAGTGTGTTTCGCCGAGGCGCCAAGTTCTTTGGGAAAATGGCGCCACAATGCCTTTGTTTGTGTGTTGGAGTGCGTGTGTGCGCGATGTGAGGCGCCAAATGTCGCCCTGTGGTGCGAGGATGGCGCTGTGTCACCGTATGCGATGTCGGGTGAGTGAGTTCTTGTCTGGCGCGCGAATGTGGGTATTTTGGAGCCCGGGAGTGAAATCGCATTTCTGGGCACATTTTCTCGTGCCAAATTTGGTATTCACACGCCAACTTTCAATTTTAAGTGTTTTGGCTCGAGTGGTTTTCAGTTTGCAGTGTTATTTTGAAAATGTCCGGTGGGGCTTGTTTTGTGTGTGTTTTGGGCAGGGAGTGAAACTTGTATTTACGAACATATTTCCTCGTGCCAAATTTTGTATTCACACGCCAACTTTCATTTTTAAGTGTTTTGGCTCGAGTAGTTTTAGTTTGCGGTGTGGTTTTGAAAATGTCGGTGGGGCTTGTTTTGTGTGTGTTTTGGGGCCGGGAGTGAAACTTACTTTTCTAAGCATATTTCATCTGTGCCAAATTTTGTGTTTACTCGCCCAAATTCATTTTTAAACATTTTGGCTCGGGTGGTTTTTGGTTTGGAAGTGTTGGGTGTGAGTGGTCACAGGGGGCGCTTGTCTTTGGCGCCCAAGCGCTAGTCTGCTTTGCTGTGTCTTAGTTTGTGTCTCAAAGCGTATGCGAGTTTGTGTCTAGGTCCATGTTGCCTGTGGGGCGCCAGTTGCTAGTAAAGTGGCGCCCAGTGGTTGTGTTGTTGTGGGGCGCCAAAATCTTTGAGTTTTCGGCGCTAGTCTTTGTGTTGCACCGTGGGCGCGAGAATGTGGGGAAAATGGCGCCTAGTCTTTGCCAAGTGCCTAAGAGGGTCTTGTTTTGGTCCCTAGGTGACAGTTTGGTCCCTAGATGATTGTTTTGGTCTGAATGGTGGTTTAGGTCCACAGGTGAGGTTGAGTACTCTAGAGGAGAATAGTCAGGTGGGGACTTAATGGTGTTGAGGGTTTATAATGAGGTGATTGAGAATGCCATGGGGGCATGGGCCGGAGGGCCAAGCCAGGAGGGCTATAAAATGAGGTTGACACTGAGGTAAGAGTTAATGGGTGTATTGAGCTGTTTGAAATGATGTTTGTGATGTACATGGAGTCTCATGCATACATTGGCTGCGGTCGTAGAGTTTATAATATGATGTGTGAAGCCTGAGGGCGGCCGGGGGGCCTTATAAAATGATTGTGAAGCCTGAGGGCGGCCGGAGGGCCTTATAAGATGATTGTGAAGCCTGAGGGCGGCCGGTGGGCCAATGGTACCACATGCATACTGACATTGCATACATTCCCATTAGTGCATGAATATTGTTGATTGATGTTTGGCGTGTGTGAGTATGCTGTAAACTATGCTTATATATTGCTTATTATCCCTTTTATTATATAGTTCGAGACTCACCCTTTCTGTTGTTATTTACCACAGGTAGTCAGGAGTGAGGGCTTTCTACCTTCACTACTCCCCGAGTCGGTTCGCCCTTGATACGTAGCACCTAGGGGTCGGGGTTTAGACTGTTGTTGCTTGTTTTGCTCCTTGTTGAGCCTTATATGTATTTGTTTTGATATTGCTGGATTATGCTGTTGAGATAATGATTATTTTCCGCTGCATTATGTGAAACTATATTTCTATGAGTTTATCTACTGGTGTTACGTATTCGGATTTTGTTTAAGAGAAAGAGTTGTGACGCTCCATTTTAGTGAGTATCAATTTATGTTATACTATTAGTGTGCTGAATGACTATGGCTAAACTGTGGTTCGCCACTAAGGCTAGAATTTCTTTCGCTGGTGTATTTACAAGGGCATCACTGAGAGCCTTGCAAAGGTGGCCAATGCCTGTTGCAAGTAGTATCAGTTACCTGAGTAATCCCATAGTCAGCCAGTTCACTATTTTATAACACATTAAACTAAAAGATGACCAGAAAAGATTTTTGTATACTCTGATTTTTGGTTTAAATTACCGGGTAGAAATGGGGTGTTACATTCACTGCCAGAATGTCCTCAGGTAACACCTGCAACTCATATTCTTCAGAAACACATGCTGGCAGAGGCTGAACCGTAACAGCAGCAGCTACATTAACTTTCAACAGTGACACATGGAACACATGATGTACTCTACTATCCTCAGGCAACTTCAACTTATAAGCTACCTCTCCAATTCTCTCAAGTACTTCATAGGGTCCATAAAATCTTGGACTCAATTTTTGATTGATTCTCTTGGCCAACTTCAATTTATATGGTTGAATCTTCAAAAATACCATATCTCCCACCTTGTACTCCACTTCTCTATGATGCTTATTGGCCTGCTGCTTCATCCTATTCGGAGCTTGGACTAAGTGTTCATGTAAAGCAGTGAGCATTTCATTTCTGTCTTGCACCATGATACTCACTTCTTCCATAGGAGTTGCATCTGCATCCCCTCTAATGATTGGTGGGGTGTCTCGCCCATACAATGCCTTGAAAGGTGTCATCTTAGTAGACTCATGGTAATTGGAGTTATACCAAAACTCAGTCCAACTCAACCATTTGTTCCACTGCTTCGGTTTGTGACTTGTCATACATCTCAAGTATGTTTCAAGCATCTATTGACCACCTCGGTTTTTCCATGCATGCGTGGATGATAAGCAGAACTGAACTTCATTTTAGTTCCAGCAAATTTGAATAGTTCAGTCCAGAATAAACTGATAAAGACCCTGTCCCTGTCAGAAACTATTGATACCGGAAATCCATGCAACTTGACTACCTCTTTCATGAATAATTCTGCCACCTCCTTGGCACTATAATGATGTGCCAAAGCAAGGAAATGAGCATATTTGGTTAGCCTATCCACCTGACAAACTGGTGTATCCAATCCACCAGCTTTTGGTAAACCACCAATGAAGTCCATGGATATGTCTGACCAAGTTTGCTTCGGCATTGGCAATGGTTGCAACAACCCAGTAGGGCTCAAAGTCTGATACTTGTTCCTTTGGCAAACTTCACACTTCTGCACATAATCCTTAATGTCTTTCCTCATTCCCTCCCAAAAGAATAGAGTAGAAATTCTTTTGAAAGTCTTAAAATATCCGGAATGTCCCTCTATGCCAGTGTCATGAAACTCACGCAATATAGCTGCAATTTTAGCTGAAGTTCTTGGAATTAACAATCTGTTCTTGTAGTAAAGTCTCCCATTCACAAGTTTATATCCTGGATGCTTCCCTCCCTTCACTACTAGATCCTGGACAATTAATTTCAGCTTGTCATCCTTCTCAACCTCCATTTCCAGACCCTCCCACTCATCAATTTGAATGGTAGTAAGTTCAGCATATTGTAATTTCCTGGACATTGCATCAGCAGCTTTGTTCTCTATTCCCAGTTTGTATTTGATCTCAAAATCAAACCCTAACAACTTAGAGACCCATCGGTGCTATTCCTCTCCCATTAACCTTTGATTAGCCAGAAATTTCAGACTCTTTTGATCAGTGTGTACAATAAAATGCCTGCTAAGTAAATAATGTCTCCACTTCTGAATAACAAAGACCACTGCCATCAATTCCTTCTCATACACTGACTTGTTGAGGGATCTATCAGACATTGTTTGACTCATGTATGCCACAGGTTTCCCTTCTTGCATCAACACCGCTCCTAAGCCCTTCCCCGAAGCATCTGTCTCTACAACAAACGTTTTTTGGAAGTCAGGTACAACAAGCAAGCATGCACACAATGTCATGGCAGTTTTCAAAGTTTCAAATGCTATTTGAGCTGCATTATCCCATTTGAACTGTTCTTTCTTCAATTGTTGAGTTAGAGGCCAAACTATCTTCCCATATCCTTCTACAAATTTTCTATAATAACCCGTGAGTCCAAGGAACCCACGCAAACCCTTCACATCCTTAGGAACCGGCCAATCAACCATTGCTTTAACCTTAGCCGGATCAGCAGCAACCCCTTGGGCAGATATGATGTGCCCCAAGTACTCAAGGCTTCCTCTCCCAAAAGAACACTTCTTTCTATTCACTACCAAATCATGCTTCCTTAATGCTATCAACACAGTTCTTAGATGTTCTAGATGCATATCAATGCTCTTACTATACACTAGAATATCATCAAAGAACACAAGAGCAAACTTCCTCAAATAAGGATTCAATACCTGGTTCATAAGAGCCTGGAATGTTGAGGGAGCATTGGTAATTCCGAAGGGAATAACCAATAACTCATAATGTCCTTCATGAGTTCTAAAAGCGGTCTTGGGCACATCTTCTTCCTTCATGCGAATTTGATGATATCCAGACTTTAAATCAAGCTTGGAAAATATCTTGGCACCACCTAGTTCATCAAGGAGCTCATCAATAACTGGAATTGGGAACTTGTCAGGAATTGTGAGCTTGTTCAAGGCACGGTAATCCACACAAAATCTCCACCCTGCATCCTTCTTCTTCACCAAAATCACCGGGCTACTATAAGGGCTGTTACTTGGCCTTATAATCCCAACATGCATCATTTCCTTCACAAACTTCTCAATTTCATTCTTTTGGTAGTAGGGATACCTATAGGGCCTTATATTAGGAATGTTTGAACCTTCCTTGAGAATGATAGCATGGTCACAACCCCTCTTAGGTGGCAAATCAGTAGGTTCTCGAAACAAATCCTCAAAATCAACAAGGAAAAATTCTAGGGCTGGATGTTGCTCTTCCATGTTGCTTCGGTTCTCACCCTCTGTCACTTGATAAGACAGCATATAACCTTCACCCTCATTACTCAAAGCTTTCACCATTGTCTTCCATGATGCTTGAGTCTTGCTTAAGGAATGATCACCTCTCATGATGTTCTTCTCTCCTCTAACCCCCCAAGTCACTTCTAGGTTTCTGAAATTGGCTTTCACTTCACCCAAACTAGCCAACCGATCCATTCCAAGCACCACATCCGTCCCTCCTAACTCCATAATGAAGAAATGTTGCACAATGGGTACTCCTTGCACTTCAATCTTCAATTGTTTGCAAACTCCCCGGTTCTTCACCTTCTCTCCATTCCCAACTTCCACCTCAAACTCCTTAGATACATTCACTTCTAAGTGGAGAAGTTCCACTATTCTTTTAGAAATGAAATTAGCAGAGGCCCCACAATCCACTAAGGCTATTACCTCAACTCCATTGATCTTTCCTATCACCTTGAAAGATCTGTTTGAAGTTAGTCCTTCCTTACTCTTCAAGGACAATTGTAGCCCCTTGACACTCAAGGTAGTTTGTCCCTCTTCTCCTGAACTCTCTTCGGTCTCCTCTCCTTGTGGTCCTTCTACCAACACAAATTGATAATGTTTCAATTTGCAAACATGGTCTCTTCCCCATGTCTCACCACACTTGAAGCACAACCCCTTCCTACTTCTTTCTCTCAATTCTGCCTGAGATAACTTTCCTCCCGTACTTGCTTTCTTATCAGTTGTTTCACCTTCCACCACTTTACTACTCGAACCCTCCTTGTTCTTACCTTTTTCCCACCTAGTAAACCCCTTAGAACTCTTCGTGAATGTCTTCTCACTCCCCTTCTTCTCTGTGATCCCCCAGCCACCCTTCTTCAACGCGTTGTTCTTTTCTTCCAGCAATAGAGCACGATCCATGAGCTCATCTAACGTTCCCACAACATGTAACTTAAGCTCAACTTGTATTTCCTCCTTCAAACCGTTATTGAAAATTCCCTTAAGCATCACCCTCTCTTCCTTCTTCAATGGAGCTGATTCCCTCTCAAATTTTTCTCTGTAACGCATCACAGAACCTGTTTGTTTGATGCTCAAAAGTGGTCCAAACGGTTTTGAACTAGTCCTGGCTGAAATCTACGTATCACAGCTGCCTTGAACTCTTCCCAAGTGTGCACCGTGATCGCTCTTCCCACCATTGGTACCAATTGAGGGCTTTGTCTTCGAGCGCAATCACTACTCTGCGTCAAACTTCTCTTCTTCCTCCACCATGTTTAGTTTAAAGTAGCGTTCACTCTCACAATCCATCCGTATGTCGTCATCTCCCCGAATATAGGTATTTTCAATTTTCGTCCACCAAAATCACGAGAAGAGTCATGACTACTGCTTCTAGTGGTGTCGCTACCATCGTCTTCGTTATCGGTTTCGACGGCGCCGTCAACTTCCTCAACTAGGTCGGGTCGCTTGCGGTGGTGAGGACGTCTTCTCCGAGGTCTTCCAGAACGTGACTTGCTTCTCCGAAATGATGAGTTCCTTCAAGTTGTCGCTCATTTCAACAAGTTGATTCTCGATGCCTTCAATGCGTTTTTCCATGCTTGAACGAGTAAGTACTGTAACGCCCTAAAATAATTTAATTATTTATTTAATTAAGTTATTGAGGGATTACTATATTTGGATTAATAAAATAATTAAATTGGAGTGTCCTTTTGATTTCGTGGAGGTGAATCAAATGATCTAGGGGTGCATCTAGGGCCCAAGTCAATCAATTGACCCAAGCCCATCCCTAATACACTAAACCCTATGATGGAGCGCCCAATCCCTTGAATTAGAAACAAACTAAAAATCGAAAACGTGAGAGTGAGAGAAAGGGAAGGAGGCGACGGTGAAGCAAGGAAAAGGAAGGAAGGAATTTCTCTCAAATTGCTTAGGTAATTCGTTTAACCCCTTCTTTTCCATTCTTCTCCTTTTTGTAATCTTCAACCTTTCATTCTTATTGTTGGGCTGTTCTTCTTGTGTTTAAAAGGAGGGTTTTAGCGTGAGTTTTGGGAGAGAAATCAAGCTTGGAGTGTTGGTGATTTTGGTGATTCTCAAGTGTGGTTTTCTCCTCAACTATCAGGTAAGGGGAGTTTCCTTTTATAGCCAATAGTCTCTAAAACATGGGACCATAGGATTGAGTATTAGGTTATAGAGGATTGAATTGGGCGTTTCGAAATATATATAAGAGTACATTCTTTGTATTATAAATTGTATATGTTCTTTGTTGTCTTTGTTTCGAACTCGCATATGTGTCGTTCTTTGTGTTAGAAAATATATATAGGGTTGTTTGGGCTGTTTCATGAGCCATGTGATTCTTTGTTTGTGTTCCATAAAACCCATATATTCTTTGTTGTCTTTCGCTCGAACATGTATATGTCTTCTTTGTCACCATTCATAAAATGTATAAGTTCTTTGTCAAGGTTCTATAAAATATATATGAGTTCTTTGTTTTGCGTTTTACCAATATATATGTTCTTTGTCTCGAGTTTTAAAAACACATACATCTTTCTTTGGTTGGTGCCTAGAAAATATATATAGGTTGTTGTTGGTGTTTAAGGAATAAAATACATAGATAGACAGATTGAGAAAGGGCGCCAAAATCCCCAAAATGGCGCCCTGTGTGTGTATTGTGTATGTTTGCGCGTGTTTTGCAGGCAGACTGAGAGGGGCGCCAATTTCCCCTGAAATGGCGCCTGGTGAGTGAGTTGGAGCGTGTCAGTGTGTGTTTGTGCAGAGGGAGGGGGCGCCAAATTCCATGAAAATGGCGCTCGAGTCCGCTGTGTGTGATCTTGTGTGTGTCTTGGTGTAGCAGACAGGGAAGGGGGCGCCAAATTCCCTGAAAATGGCGCCCTGTGTGTGGTTTCTGTGGTGCTGTGTGCGTGAAGTGCAGACAAGGGCGCCAGATTCCCTGGAAATGGCGCCTGGGTATGTGACATACGTGACTTGCGCGCCATCTTGCGCGCGCGTCCCTGCGCGTAACCTCGCGCGCACACCTCTCACAGAGGGACAGAAACTTTGAGAGTTAGAGCGACCTATCCGCGCGCCTTCCTGCGCGCCTCTCTTCTGCGCGCCAGTGTGTGCGCCTCCAGTGGGGATCTTTCAAAACCGTGTGCTAAAATAAATATTATGGTGCTAAATTAATCCCTAGGTGCTAAAATAAATACTATGGTGTGAAATTAGTCCCTAGGTGCCAAAAAATAATTATTATGGTGTTGAATTGGTCCTTTTGGTGGGGCATTAGCTATGGTGGTTGTTTCTAATGGTGATGGGATTAACGGTGAGTTGATTTGGGTGATTAAGGGTCTATGACCCCTATTGGTGACTGGGTGCAAATAAAATTATTGGTGAATATTCGGTGTGCTATTATCGTGGTTGTTTTGGTGTGGTGTTGCATAGTCATGCGTCGCATAGGCATGTGCATTATTTTCGGTGAATAGGCCTCGGCCTCATAAAATATTTTTGGTGAATGCCTTCGGGCTTTTTGGTGATTGGTGAATGCCTTCGGGCCTTTTTGGTGATGGATCCACATGCATATGCCCTTGGCGTTGGGCTGCATTCTCATGCACTTGCATATGTACTGGTGTTTGTTTGGGTGTGTATGACCATTGATGAAATTGCTTGAATCTTTACGGTGTTTGTGTGCTAATGCTTGTCTGATTGTGTTGCATGTTTTATTTACTATTTCTATGAAATGAAACTCACCCTTTCTGCTTGGAATGTTGCTCCTACGTGGCAACGCTGCAGGTGACAGTGACTGAAGGTGACGCGAGCACCTTCCGCTAGTATTTGTCGAGTCGGCTCTGATACGTAGCACCGGGGAGGGATAGATAGATTTGTCATTTATGTTATATTATGCTTAAATTTCCTTGGATAACTGTATTACCGTATTTTGGTTGTTATTTCCGCTGCTACGATTTCTATTCCTCGTACGGATTTATGGTGCTATGTATCACCTTTTGGAGTTATTTTAATTACTATTTGGAGTTTTATGTGGTTGTTTGAATGTGGCACCCTCTAGTGGTCGCACTAAAGGTTTTTCGTAGACTCTGATTGTTCGAATTATTTAAAATAATAGATTAAATAGAAGGGGGTGTTACAAGTACCATACACAAGTACTTAATTCTAGGGCTCTGAATACCACTTGATACAACTAGAACACAAAATAGCTGAATTGGGAATGAAATACTTGTTTATTACTGTTAAATTAGAGGATCTCTCTAATTTGCAGGTAGTGAAATACAAGTATAGAAGAAAAAAGGAATAGAACAGTACAAACAGAGCAGTCCTACTGTCTCTAACCCATTCCCATTACAATTCCCAAAATCAACCTACAAAGAAATGAGCTCACGCTACCCATCAAGTATAGAGGTACATTCTCTCTCCAATCACAAGAGATATGCCCTCTCCAATCCCGAATTGCCACGTAGGCAATTCTGTTGCAGAGAATCAGTGAGTGTGAGTGTGTGCTAGTGGTCCCCAATTAATTGGTTTCCACTTCTTCCTTTCATATTTAAATTGGAATTTCCTATCTTGCCCTCCATTGCTAGCAACCGTATCAGATGATCTGAGATTGTTGGGAGTTCCTTGCTATGGGAAATATCTAGTGTTCAATACAACAATACATCAACCCAAGCCATACATTAATGCATCATCAGTGTTCAATAAATGTAAGATATATCTATATGTATATCTAAGGGTGTCTATATGTATCTGATCCCTTAATACTGACTCCAGGGAGGCTTAGTTGTAGGCATGACCAAAATTGTGTATCCAAGACTCCATATCGACAAAGAAGGTTGCACCCAATTGAGTTGCACTTTGTTGCCGGCTTATAGGCTAAATTATTAAGACAGATTTAAAAGAAATTTATCTCCTTAAATTTAATACATGACAAAATTTTATGCAATTGAATGGATGTAGTAGACTCCACCAAGGGGGAAAGCTTGGTTGTTAGTAGACTCCCTTAAAATAGTGAATCAGTATTTTTTAACCTTAATTCAAAATTATACTATGCATCAGAAACCAGTTTTCTCTTTTAGCGAGAACAGTGAGTAATTCTCATTGACTGAATTGATTGATATAATGGAGAGAGTCCTTTATATACTAGGAACTCTAGAGAAGGTACTTACAAACAGTTGCATAACTGAATGTTATTTAGTTATCTTTATCCATGAGATCTGTTGAAGCAGAAAACTAACAGAAAGTTGTTAAACTAAAACTACCTATAACAGTAACTGAAACAAGTGTAAAATAAACTAAGCCAAGTTATACTGGTTGACCTTACATGAGAGGGGAAACTACATTGAGAATGGATTTGAGGAACAAAAACCTTGTTGGAGATAGAGGTTTTGTGAGGATGTCTGCCCATTGGTCAAGCCCAGGCATAGGTGATACTCCAAGCTGTTTGGAGAGGACTCTGTCACATACAGAAAATAGGTCCAACTCCATATGTTTAGTTCTGGCATGGAGAACATGATTGTGAGCAAGCGCAACTGTACTTTGATTATCATAGAGGACATCAGTAACTGAATCCTTGATGTTTAGTTCACTAAGTAATGACTGAATCTAAATTAATTCTGCACAAGCAATAATCATACTTTTTTATTCAGCCTCAGCACTAGCATGAGCAACAACAGTTTGCTTTTTGGACCACCAATAAATCAAATTTGGACCTAGCAAAACTGTTGCACCAGATGTTGATTTTCTATCATCAACATCAGACGCCCAGTCAGCATCACACCAAGCTGTGAGAGAGACTGATTGAGAGGTGCAGGCTTGAGATGTAAACCATGGTGAATGGTCCCTTTGAGGTATCTAAGAATTCTTTTTACTGCTGTCCAGTGTTTTTCAAGAGGGGCAACCATAAATTGACACACCTTGTTGACTGCATAACAAATTTCAGGTTGAGTAATGGTTGTGTATTGTAGAGCACCTACTACTGACCGATACAGAGAGGGATCACCAAAGTAGTCACGACCATGTTTGCTCAGTTTTAGGCTAGTAACCATAGGTATATAGGCTTGGCTTCAACCATGGCAGTCTTAGTGAGCAAGTCATTGATATACTTGCTTTGGTTGAGCATGAGAGACCTAGCTGAGAGGGTTTTAACTATGGTAATTAAATCGGGATACATATCGTGTATTGTTTTGCCAATTTTTATAGTGTATCGTATAGTCTCAAAAGCACATGAAACATGACTATTTGAACACTGAGAGGTAATAATATAAATAAGGATTAGGAGAGGGAGAGTGAACGATTTCAGGAGTTGGCTAAATGAAAAGGTATTAATATGTAGAAGGAGAGGTAGAGGAAACGATGGAAGAGTCAGGAAACGATTGAGGAATATAGAGTCAGTAAACGATTCAACTCTCCTCTCTGTGAAAAACGTTTCAACTCTCAGTTGCTACTGTAAAACCTAATAATTACAGTACCAGATAAGTAAAAAAGCCCAATTGAAACCAAACTTATGTTAGTTGACCCAATTGAAACCAAATTTAAGAAAAAAAAATGTGAAAAACCCCTAAAATAGCCTCAGTTGGAATCGGGTTTGCGTGACTGATAACTCATATTTATATGAGTTATTTATACTTATTCAAAGATAAATCATGCAAGTTCTCTAGCAATAGTAGGTTGATTCTATTAGTTTGCTGTTAGTTTATTGTTTCTTAGTTAGCTAGGGGCTAAATTACAAGTTCTGTGCATTTTGGCACCAATTGGTGCTTTTGTGAGCGTTTTGATGCTTCTTGTGTTTGTGCAGTAAAAAGCCGAACGTCGCAACGTCCCTCACCACGTCTGTAGAAGGGCAGCAGAGCAAGAGTGAAATATCTCAGTTATGGCGCACTAGCAATGATGGTTAAGATTCAGAAAGTCAGAAGATCTTCTATTCCCCATGTGTTGACAAGGATGACGCGACCGTAGCACTCGCATCTGATGTCGATTCGAAGTGCAAACAGCTTGGTAGGTGGGCAAATGACATCAATGACATGTGACCCTTTTTCTATAATTACAAGACTTATCTCTCTCTAAGGGTACATGCACACATACCTGCATCATACCAGTCCATACATTCATCATCTACCTTCCTCCATTGTTCAGAAAGAGTTCTCAAAACGAAGTTCTGGACACTGACTTCGGTTTTTGAACTCTACTCAACTCCATTTCCGGTCATAACCACTACTGTGAAGCTCAGACGTTGTAACGTCTCTACAGACTGCATGCAGGAAGGTTACTTAGGTGTATCTTTTGCGCTCAGTTTCTTTTCCTCTATGTATGGTATTTGGATTTTAACTCCTTATCTTTCTCAGAAAGATGCTCGGCATGAGCTAAACATCTTGTAGTTGGGTTGTTGTTTTGCATGTAATGAATTTCTAGTTAAATGTTATGAAGTATTGACACTTATATGTTTTAAATCTTTGCATGATAATATTTCCAAACTTGTTTTGAGGTGATCACTTAAAATAGGTAGATTCATAGTACAGGACATGGTCTATGAAAAGAACTCAAAGATTTATATGAACGAAAAGGTGCACTAAAGACATTTAGGCATTTTTATCTAAGTCTAGACATAGAATGGATAATAGTTCATAGGACATTGCTGTGGGTACTTAAAATACAGGAGTGGGCCTACTTAGAACCTAGACATAGGACATTCTAGTACTTGAAACTCACGGCGTTTTGTCTTTGAAAAGCACGACTTTCTTCAACAAGCGTTCGGGCGTCGTAACGTCTATACAAAATAACATTTGTACGTAATAACGTGTAAACGTTATAACGTCTGACTAGAGAGGATTTACTTGCATGCAACAATCCAACTCATTCTCATCCATAATCACAACCAACACTTATTTACTTGCTTTATTTACGTTTCTAATATTAACACCAACTTTTAGTGCCGATTTATCACTTGATTCTCTTGTGTTTTGAGACTTGAACTTTGAAAGTAAACCAATCCTCGTGGGAACGATCTCTTACTTATATCCACTTTATTACTTGTACGACGTGTATACTTGCACTAGATTTGCGAATACCACACGAACGCAACAAGTTTTTGGCGCCGTTGCCGGGGATTGTAGTAACTTTTATTGTTCAAAAGTATTAAAACACAAGTTGAAAGAATTTTACTGTGTTGTTTGTTGTTTCGGTGTGTGAACAGGTAGACGTTACAACGTATGCTTTGTTCCAACTCAAGCTCTAGTTCGATTGAACCAGGGAGTGAATCTGCGCCTGAATTCGATCCAGAACCTGAAAGAACATTCAGACAACTAAGGAGACAACAACGGTTAAGAAGGAGACAAGAACAGCAACATCAACGCCCAACTATGTCTGAACATAACACTGGAAGAAGCTCTAGAGGTGGACCTAACCCAAGAGGAGGTAGAGGACATGGTCGTGGACCACAGACCCATACAGAGACACTTGTTGATGATGAACTATGGCAGAGACAACAACTCATCAATGCAGGACCACAAGACATGGTTAATGCGGGGGGCGGGCCTATGCGCGACTATCTTTGTGCTCAATCCTCGCTCATCTACAAACAGCATTGCAAGACCAACCCTTCATACCGGTCACTTTGAGTTCAAGCCAATGATGTTCCAAATGCCGCAAAGCGCAGGGGCAATTTGGAGGTTTTCCTCAAGAAGATCCATATGCACACCTAAGGCAATTTTTGGATGTGTGCAGCAACTTTATCATCCCTGGAGTCTCAGAGGATGCTTTCAGATTAAAGCTCTTCCCATACTCTCTTAAGGATAAAGCCAAAAGTTGGTTAAACTCCTTGGAGCCAAACTCAATTCACACATGGGATGAGTTAGCAGAGAAATTTCTTGCAAAATACTTCCCTCCCAACAAAAATGCAAAGTTGAGGAATGATATCACTTCCTTCAAACAAAGGGAAGGGGAATCACTATTTGAGGCTTGGGAGAGATGGAAGGAATTACTGAGAATGTGCCCACACCATGGCATTCCCGTGGTGATTCAAATGGAGACTTTCTATAATGGTCTAGATCAACCCACTAGGTTGATACTTGATGCTTCATCAGGTGGTGTCATTCTGAACATGTCTTTCTCTGAGGCATGCAAGCTTATTGATGACATAGCCACCCATAACTCACATTGGCCATCGATAGATTTACTCCTGGAAGAGAGTGGTGTCCATGAAATAATCGCTCTTTCGCTCAAAGTTGCTACTGCGACCAACATGATTAAAACCATGAATACTCAAACGCGTGGCCACGTCTCGAAAGACATGATTGCTGCAAATTATTGAACCCACGATCTGTAAACTTTGTATCCCCGAACACAGGATTTCCTCCAACAACAAAGAACAACAGAGGCGGTATGTGCGAGAATAACAACAATAGCGACTTGGAAGCCATGATGAAGAACTTCATAAGTGATTGCAAGACAACCCTTCAAACTCACGAGTCTTCAATCAAAACTCGGAAAATCGATTGGATGGATAGCTTATTTCTCACAAAAAAGCGCGAATGGATCTCTTCCTTCTACAACGAAACACCATCATCATCAACCCCTAATGGTAACAATGGGGTAAATGGACAGTAAATGCAATTTCTTTAAGAAGTGGTAATGAATATCCACGAACCAACTATGCTGTGGAGGAAGAAGTACAGGAGAAGCAAAAGAAGTACCGAGAGAAAGAGAAAAAGAAAGGGAAAGAGGCAAGCACAAGTGGTGTGAAGGATACTCCAGACATTGTGACATCTAAGCCAGACGTTACAACGTCTACTTTTGAACCAGGAATCAAGACTGTGCCTAGGCTTGTACCTGAATATCCTCCTCCACCCTATCCTCAAAGATTAAAGAAGGCTCATGAAGATAAGCAATTCAAAGCAAGTTCATGGAGATGCTCAAGAAGCTACACATCAACCTTCCTTTGGTAGAAGCTCACAACAGATGCCAAACTATGCCAAGTTCTGAAGGACATCATCACCAAGAGAAGAAGGCTAGGGAGTTCAAATCGTTGCCTTAATCGAAGAATGTAGCTTAATTATGCAGAATAAACTCCTAGAAAACTCAAGGATCTGGCGGTTTACTATACCATGCTCCATTGGAGATTTTTACATTGGCAAAGCTTTGTGTGACTTGGGAGCAAGTATCAACTTGATGCCCAAGTCCATTTATGACAAACTTGGTATAGGAGCGCGCTGGACCTACTTCTTTAAGTCTCACTTTAGCCGATAAGAGTAGAGTATATCCCGAGGGCATATTAGAAGATGTTTTGATTAAAGTTGACAAGTTTGTGTTTCCGGTGGATTTTGTTATTTTAGATTTTGATGCGAGATAAAGAAGTTCCTATCATCCCGGGAGACCATTCCTAGCTCTTTGGAAGGACAATCATTGATGTGCGAAAGGAGAATTGATCATGAGAGTCAATGACCAAGAAGTCAAGTTCAATGTTCTCAACGCACTCAAGTATCCGAGCCTCACACGGAAGAATGTTCTTATGTGATTGCCGCCTTGACCATGTGGTTCAAAAACAATCCAAAGCGACCAAGCCCAAACCACCATCACCAAAAGCCAAACAACCCCAACCTCACCTAAAGAACCATTCACTCATGACCAAAATACCCCCAAAACACCACAATCTAAACCACAAGACCAACCCATTCCACAACCACCCCCACTCAACCCGAACGAGAAAAAGAACCATTACAACAACCTCTAAAAAAGAAAGGGAAACCACGACGTTATAACATCCATCGTTGTAACGTCTTCTAAGCAGTTGGTTCCAAATAAAGAGGTGGTTGCAGTTGGTAATTCACCAAGACGCAAGCAGAAGGCTAAGAAAAACCTAAGTCCGCAATCTTCACCTCGGCCCATTGCCACCACACCACCAAAATTCACCAAAACAGTTCAAAGAAGAAAGCTCATTGAATGGGGACAAGTTTTATCATCCACCTCAAGGCTTAAATCCTTACCTAAGAAGATCAAATCTAGGCGATCAAGACCTTTCAAGTTGGTGAAGGTGTATCCTAACAAGATAGTGAATCTGTTTGAAGAAACCACTTGTTCCACACTGAAGATCAATGATGAAAGGGTGAAGAAATACTGTGGAGCACATGTGGTGAGGGACAAAGTCTCCACCGAGCTTCAAGACCTCTAACACTAAAGAGGAAGTCTGGCTGAAGACTCTTAAAGCAAGCGCTCTTGGGAGGCAACTCAATGATTTTTGATTAATCAACACTTTTTGTGTCTTTTAATTTCTGTTTTGTAGGAATGAAGGCTGAAGAAAGGAGAAAGTAAAAGGTGGTAGACGTTATAACGTCTCAGTGTATACTAGACGTTGGCACGCCCTGTTGTGCAGGCAAGGTTTAAATGAAAAGAAGAAGGAAAAAAGAAGAAGCGCGCCGGTCAGCGAGCATCCCCACTCGGCAGAGTGGAAGGCTCGAGTTTGGTGCTTGAACAAGTAATTTAGCCCTTTTAGCAATAGAGAGTAATTTTAGTTTTTAATTTTAGTAAGAATAAACAAGCGCCCAACGTGATAACGTCTGTTTCAACGTTGGATGGTTAGAAAGATAGTAGTTGTTTGTTTGTTTGTGTTCTGTTTGATTGTTCTTCCCCCATTTTAAAAAAAACAAAAAAAAAAACAAAAGCTTTTTATCATTAAGCAGTGAGGACACCGCTTAACTCTAAGTGTGGGGGAGAATTCCAATGTTCTAAGTTTTTGTTTCATTTTGTACAAGCATGAAATCAAATGCAAAATCGGTTTGTGTTCTCACTCATTAAGCATTAAAAATATTTCTCTTTGGGCTAAATCGTGATGACCGTGTGTGTGAATATGTGTGAGTAGGCGATGCATGTTTAGATGAATAGAATTGATTGCTGCTCCCACACAAACTCTGTTTTAAGGAAAAATCTAGTTAGCTAGGGAATATTTTATGCTGAAGCTAGTTTTGGTGAGCTATGTTGATTGTAAAACTTGATTAAAAACCTAGAGTAGCAGTAGAAGCTAAGTTTGGGGGTATATCAGATTGTACTAAGGCTGGGTGCAAAGACTGTAGGATGGTTAGTGCATGTGTAGTGTGAGTGCAGCGTTGTAACGTCTACCCGTAACGTTATAACGTATGCCGTGTGTGTTGTGTTTTGTGTTTCAAACGTTATAACGTCCCATCTATAAACGTTATAACGTCTAACTCCAAAAATATAAATAAGTGGAAAATCCACAAGTGCTTTGTGTTTTGCTGCAATACCCTGAAACAAATGCTGGGCACTCCAAATGTTAAAAAAAAAAAAAAAAAAAGAAGAGAAGAAGAAAAAAAAAACTCCAAAGTGGAGCAAATAAAAGGGAGTTGCTCAGTAATGAGGGGGTTGCAGTCATTTGCGCGTGTGAGTCAGAAAAATAGTTGCACTAAGCTAGTCCTAGCACCCAATTAAGACCCTTTGTCATGCTTAAAATTAACCCTCATTTCTTATGTGAAAATGTTAGCCTACTCTTTGTTTTGAAAGATGTTTTACTCTCACCAAATGGAAACCACTCTTTCATAGGCTAGAATAGCTTCTGAACCTAGCTAGGAATAGAATTAATGCAGAGGCCACACACTCACTTTGGGCAGTAATGAATCTAGAATTTAATTGTGCATTGGTGCGTGAGTGTGTAGAGAATTAGCCCCTTGAGAATAATTTTTGATCAAATGATTGAGTAGAATGCAACTCTTTGGTGTAGTTGATTTCATGCATTTCTGTTAATTTTGTTTTGTCTTGATTGCTTGAGGACAAGCAATGATTTAAGTTTGGGGGTGTGATAACTCATATTTATATGAGTTATTTATACTTATTCAAAGATAAATCATGCAAGTTCTCTAGCAATAGTAGGTTGATTCTATTAGTTTTCTGTTAGTTTATTGTTTCTTAGTTAGCTAGGGGCTAAATTACAAGTTCTGTGCATTTTGGCACCAATTGGTGCTTTTGTGAGCGTTTTGATGCTTCTTGTGTTTGTGCAGTAAAAAGCGAACGTCATGGCGCCCCTCACCACGTCTGTAGAAGGGCAACAGAAGCAAGAGTGAAATATCTCAGTTATGGCGCACTAGCAATGATGGTTAAAGATTCAGAAAGTCAGAAGATCTTCTATTCCCCATGTGCTGACAAGGATGACGCACTGTAGCACTGTACAGTGTCAGTTCAGAAGTGCAAACAGGCTTGGTAGGTGGGCAAATGACATCAGCAGCATGTGACCCCTTTTTCTATAATTACAAGACTTATCTCTCTCTAAGGGTACATGCACACATACCTGCATCATACCAGTCCATACATTCATCATCTACCTTCCTCCATTGTTCAGAAAGAGTTCTCAAAACGAAGTTCTGGACACAGACTTCGGTTTTTGAACTCTACTCAACTCCATTTCCAGTCATAACCACTACTGTGAAGCTCAGACGTTGTAACGTCTCTCTGCTGCATCGCATGCAGGAAGGTTACTTAGGTGTATCTTTTGCGCTCAGTTTCTTTTCCTCTATGTATGGTATTTGGATTTTAACTCCTTATCTTTCTGTAAAGATGCTCAGCATGAGCTAAACATCTTGTAGTTGGGTTGTTGTTTTGCATGTAATGAATTTCTAGTTAAATGTTATGAAGTATTGACACTTATATGTTTTAAATCTTTGCATGATAATATTTCCAAACTTTTTTTGAGACTGATCACTTAAAATAGGTAGATTCATAGAAGTGCTGGACATGGTCTATGAAAAGAACTCAAAGATTTATATGAACGAAAAGGTGCACTAAAGACATTTAGGCATTTTTATCTAAGTCTAGACATAGAATGGATAATAGTTCATAGGACATTGCTGTGGGTACTTAAAATACAGGAGTGGGCCTACTTAGAACCTAGACATAGGACATTCTAGTACTTGAAACTCTGACGTTTTGTGCTGAAAAGCACAGCTTTCTTGCAACAGCGTTCAGACGTCGTAACGTCTATACAAAATAACATTTGTACGTAATAACGTGTAAACGTTATAACGTCTGACTAGAGAGGATTTACTTGCATGCAACAATCCAACTCATTCTCATCCATAATCACAACCAACACTTATTTACTTGCTTTATTTACGTTTCTAATATTAACACCAACTTTTAGTGCCGATTTATCACTTGATTCTCTTGTGTTTTGAGACTTGAACTTTGAAAGTAAACCAATCCTCGTGGGAACGATCTCTTACTTATATCCACTTTATTACTTGTACGACGTGTATACTTGCACTAGATTTGCGAATACCACACGAACGCAACAGTGACCCACGGCGGTGCCATTATCGTGCGATACGGCTGCATATCGCGATTCTTTTGATACGGTTGCGATATGACGCGATACGACAGCGATACAGTGACATTTTCGATACGCCCTGCGATTCGTATCGTTGGAGGGTGTTTTCATATCGTATCGCGATACATATCGTACGTGTCGTACAATACTTACTACACTGGTTTTAACCTCTATTCACTTTCTTATCAGTTGTTTCACCTTCCACCACTTTACTACTCGAACCCTCCTTGTTCTTTCCTTTTTCCCACCTAGTAAACCCCTTAGAACTCTTCGTGAATGTCTTCTCACTCCCCTTCTTCTCTGTGATCCCCCAGCCACCCTTCTTCAACGCGTTGTTCTTTTCTTCCAGCAATAGAGCACGATCCATGAGCTCATCTAACGTTCCCACAACATGTAACTTAAGCTCAACTTGTATTTCCTCCTTCAAACCGTTATTGAAAATTCCCTTAAGCATCACCCTCTCTTCCTTCTTCAATGGAGCTGATTCCCTCTCAAATTTTTCTCTGTAACGCATCACAGAACCTGTTTGTTTGATGCTCAAAAGTGGTCCAAACGGTTTTGAACTAGTCCCGGTTTGAAATCTACGTATCACAGCTGCCTTGAACTCTTCCCAAGTGTGCACCGTACTCTGCTCTTCCCACCATTGGTACCAATTGAGGGCTTTGTCTTCGAGCGCAATCACTACTGCGTCAAACTTCTCTTCTTCCTCCACCATGTTTAGTTTAAAGTAGCGTTCGCTCTCTCACAATCCATCCGCAGCGTCATCTCCCCTGAATATAGGTATTTTCAATTTTCGTCCACCAAAATCACGAGAAGAGTCATGACTACTGCTTCTAGTGGTGTCGCTACCATCGTCTTCGTTATCGGTTTCGACGGCGCCGTCAACTTCCTCAACTAGGTCGGGTCGCTTGCGGTGGTGAGGACGTCTTCTCCGAGGTCTTCCAGAACGTGACTTGCTTCTGGAAATGATGAGTTCCTTCAAGTTCTTTGCTTTCACTCAACAAGTTGATTCTCGATGCCTTCAATGCGTTTTTCCATGCTTGAACGAGTAAGTACCATACACAAGTACTTAATTCTAGGGCTCTGAATACCACTTGATACAACTAGAACACAAAATAGCTGAATTGGGAATGAAATACTTGTTTATTACTGTTAAATTAGAGGATCTCTCTAATTTGCAGGTAGTGAAATACAAGTATAGAAGAAAAAAGGAATAGAACAGTACAAACAGAGCAGTCCTACTGTCTCTGACCCATTCCCATTACAATTTCCAAAATCAGCCTACAAAGAAATGAGCTCACGCTACCCATCAAGTATAGAGGTACATTCTCTCTCCAATCACAAGAGATATGCCCTCTCCAATCCAGAATTGCCACGTAGGCAATTCTGTTGCAGAGAATCAGTGAGTGTGAGTGTGTGCTAGTGGTCCCCAATTAATTGGTTTCCACTTCTTCCTTTCATATTTAAATTGGAATTTCCTATCTTTCCCTCCATTGCTAGCAACCGTATCAGATGATCTGAGATTGTTGGGAGTTCCTTGCTATGGGAAATATCTAGTGTTCAATACAACAATACATCAACCCAAGCCATACATTAATGCATCATCAGTGTTCAATAAATGTAAGATATATCTATATGTATATCTAAGGGTTGTCTATATGTATCTGATCCCTTCATACTGACTCCAGGGAGGCTTAGTTGTAGGCATGACCAAAATTGTGTATCCAAGACTCCATATACCGACAGCAAGGTTGCACCCAATTGAGTTGCACTTTGTTGCCGGCTTATAGGCTAAATTATTAAGACAGATTTAAAAGAAATTTATCTCCTTAAATTTAATACATGACAAAATTTTATGCAATTGAATGGATGTAGTAGACTCCACCAAGGGGGAAAGCTTGGTTGTTAGTAGACTCCCTTAAAATAGTGAATCAGTATTTTTTAACCTTAATTCAAAATTATACTATGCATCAGAAACCAGTTTTCTCTTTTAGCGAGAACAGTGAGTAATTCTCATTGACTGAATTGATTGATATAATGGAGAGAGTCCTTTATATACTAGGAACTCTAGAGAAGGTACTTACAAACAGTTGCATAACTGAATGTTATTTAGTTATGCTGTCACAGATCTGTTGAAGCAGAAAACTAACAGAAAGTTGTTAAACTAAAACTACCTATAACAGTAACTGAAACAAGTGTAAAATAAACTAAGCCAAGTTATACTGTGGTTGACCTTACATGAGAGGGGCAACTACATTGAGAATGGATTTGAGGAACAGAAACCTTGTTGGAGATAGAGGTTTTGTGAGGATGTCTGCCCATTGGTCAAGCCCAGGCATAGGTGATACTCCAAGCTGTTTGGAGAGGACTCTGTCACATACAGAAAATAGGTCCAACTCCATATGTTTAGTTCTGGCATGGAGAACATGATTGTGAGCAAGGGCAACTGTACTTTGATTATCATAGAGGACATCAGTAACTGAATCCTTGATGTTTAGTTCACTAAGTAATGACTGAATCTAAATTAATTCTGCACAAGCAATAATCATACTTTTTTATTCAGCCTCAGCACTAGCATGAGCAACAACAGTTTTCTTTTTGGACCACCAATAAATCAAATTTGGACCTAGCAAAACTGTTGCACCAGATGTTGATTTTCTATCATCAACATCGACGCCTAACAAGATCACACCAAGTCGTGTGAGAGACTCGATTGAGAGTGTTGAGCTTGAGATGTAAACCATGGTGAATGGTCCCTTTGAGGTATCTAAGAATTCTTTTTATCTTTGTCCCGTTGTTGTTCAAGAGGGGCAACCATAAATTGACACACCTTGTTGACTGCATAACAAATTTCAGGCTGAGTAATGGTTGTGTATTGTAGAGGACCTACTACTAACCGATACAGAGAGGGATCACCAAAGTAGTCACGGCCATGTTTGCTCAGTTTTAGGCTAGTAACCATAGGTATATAGGCTTGGCTTCAGCCATGGCAGTCTTAGTGAGCAAGTCATTGATATACTTGCTTTGGTTGAGCATGAGAGACCTAGCTGAGAGGGTTTTAACTATGGTAATTAAATCGGGATACGTATCGTGTATTGTTTTGCCAATTTTTATAGTGTATCTTATAGTCTCAAAAGCACATGAAACATGACTATTTGAACACTGAGAGGTAATAATATAAATAAGTATTAGGAGAGGGAGAGTGAACGATTTCAGGAGTTGGCTAAATGAAAAGGTATTAATATATAGAAGGAGAGGTAGAGGAAACGATGGAAGAGTCTGGAAACGATTGAGGAATATAGAGTCAGTAAACGATTCAACTCTCTCTCGTGAAAACGCGTTTCAACTCTCGGTTACTCATCAGAAACCTAATAATTCTGATGCAGATAAGTAAAAAAGCCCAATTGAAACCAAACTTATGTTAGTTGACCCAATTGAAACCAAATTTAAGAAAAAAAAATGTGAAAAACCCCTAAAATAGCCTCAGTTGGAATCGGGTTTGCGTGACCCACGGCGGTGCCATTATCGTGCGATACGGCTGCATATCGCGATTCTTTTGATACGGTTGCGATATGACGCGATACGACGCGACGATCTGATGACATTTTCGATACGCCCTGCGATTCGTATCGTTGGAGGGTGTTTTCATATCGTATCGCGATACATATCGTACGTGTCGTACAATACTTACTACACTGGTTTTAACCTCTATTCCCTTAAAATTATCAAGAGTCCCAAGATGTTTCAATGAGAAAACAGAATCAAGTTGCTTGATGAGAGACTGGATGATGGTATTGGAACTTCCTGTGAGTATTATATCGTCCACATAAACTAGAAGAAAGACAGCAGCAGAGTTGTGATTATAAGCGAACAGTGAAGGATCACACTTACTGCTTTTAAAACCCAGAAGTAACAAAGTGGACCTAAGCTTGTCAAACCAAGCTCTAGGAGCTTGTTTGAGACCACATAGCCTTATTCAGCTTGCACACAAGAGATTTATTAGACACTTCAAAACCTTGAGGCTGTTGCATATACACTTCTTCAGTGAGAATGCTATTGAGAAAGGCATTGTTAACATCAGTTTGATGAATATCCCAATGGTAGATTAGAGCCATAGTGAGCACAATACGAATGGTGACAGGTTTGATGATAGAACTAAAAGTTTCATTGAAGTCATGACCTTGTTGTTGATGAAAGCTTTTAGCAACAAGATGGGCTTTGTATTTATTTAAGGAACCATCAGCATTTTCTTTAACACATAAGACTCACTTGCAGCCAATGACATTTTTACCAGGTGGCAGTGGCACAAGAGACCAAGTCTGATTCTTGAGCAAGGCCTGATACTCATCAGTCATAGAAGAATGCCATGAAGGTTGCTGTAAGGCAATTTTACATTCTTTGGTTCAATGTGAGTGAGGAGAAGAATGGGGTGAATTCTAGGCTTGACAATACCTGATTTAGCACGAGTTTGCATAGGGTGAATATTAAAGTGGTCTATCTAGAGTAGGAGAGGGTGATGGTGTAGGTGAGTTAGGGTTAATTGTGGTGCTAGCTGTAGGAATGGTGAAGGGATAAGAGGTTATTGTGAGGGAAAGTGATCAATGATATTAGGAACAGAAGCCTGCTCGAATTGGGTAGGGGAGGATGGTACAGGTTGTGTAGGTACTGGTGTTGAAGTGTTTGGAGATGGGAGATGATGTGAATGTATTAGAGAAAATCCTAAGTCCCACATTGACTAGTGATAAGGTCTCTAGAGGGCTTATAATGAAGAGGCAACCCTCACCTTACAAGCCGGTTTTGTGGGGTTGAGTTAGGCCTAAACCACATTCTAAGATGCTATCAGAGCCTATCATAGATCTATCGGGCCACCTACCATTAAAAAAAAAAGACACGCTACAAGCCCAAAATAAAAAAAAGGGTGCTGCGAGTGAGGGGGTGTATTAGAGAAAATCCTAAGTCCCACATTGACTAGTGATAAGGTCTCTAGAGGGTTTATAATGAAGAGGCAACCCTACCCTTACAAGCCGGTTTTGTGGGGTTGAGTTAGGCCTAAACCACATTCCAAGAGAATGGATGAGGGTGGTAAATTGGTGGCTGGTATATGAGATGAGGTACTGGCAGGTGCAAGTTTGAACATGTCAGGATAGGGAAATCTATTCTCATCAAAAATAACATCTTTAGAAACATAGATGCGACCATTAGGTGACAAGCACTTGTATCCTTTATGAGCGGAAGAGTACCCCAAGAAAATACACTCATGAGAACTAAAATCAAGTTTGTGAGCGTTGTAAGGCCTAAGACAAGGAAAACAACTACAACCAAAAGCTCTAAGAGAGGCAAAATCAGGTAACTTAACAAAAATAACTTGAAATGGAATGGCACCTTTAAGAGAGACAGTAGGAAGTCTATTAATCAAGTGAGTGGCAGTGGAAAAATCATGATCCCAAAAGGAGAGAGGTCATTTTGCTTGAAATAGGAGAGTGAGACCAAGTTCAACTATATGACGATGTTTTCGTTCAATGACACCATTTTGGTGGTGTGTGTGAGGGAAAATAAGCCTGTGAGTGATTCCCAAATAGCAAGATACCTGGAGAGAGGACGAAACTCCCCCCAATCAGTTTGAATGGATTTGAGCTTGGTATTAAACTGAAGTTCAGGCATTACCTTGAATTGTTTAAAAATAGTGAAGGTTTCAGATTTAGATTTTAGAAGATAAAACCAAGGAAAACGAGAACATGCATCTACAAAAGAAACATAGTAATTAAAGCCAGTGGAGGATGCTATTGGAGATGGCCCCCAAAGGATAGCAGAGAGTAAACAAATTCTGAGAGAATAGATGGTAGTCTGTGAGACTTAGCAGCACAAAGTATAGATGTATCTTTATTGGGTAAATGTAGATTACACAATTGGAGTACATGTCTCAAAGTATTGAGAAGAAATTCAAAAAAGACAGGATTATCACGCATAAGTTGATGAGCACTAATCAGGTTTTTGGAAATTGTAGGAACATGAAGCAAATTATGAAGATGTAAACAAAAATTGGGATTAAAAGGAAAAGGGAAAGAAGTAGAACCAGAGGATAACACTTGCAAACCTTGTCTGTTACCTACAAACACCTGACTTGGTGTTTCTGCAGTGACTTGAGGATGATGAATATCTTGGCCATTAGCAGTAACGTGCGTTGTAGCAAGTGTGTCACTAGAGTAGTTGGGGCTAGGGGAAAGTTGAGCATCACCCACACCTATTGTCATGTTGATATGGATGGAATAGGTGCGGGTGATGGCTGAGATAGGTGTAAGGGTTGTAAGGTTGGTAAGTGGGAACTTGTGGTGGCATAGCAGGGTTAGCGACGAAGAATTGGTTGAAACGATGATAGCAAGACACTACACTATGTCCAATCTTGTTACAAACTTGGCATTGGACATTTGAACGTCCTCCACGGCCACTAGGCATGGTAACAAAACCCGAACCCGCGGGACATTTGAACGATGATTGATACAATGGAGAGAGTCCTTTATATACTAGGAACTCTAGAGAATGTAGTTACAATCAGTTGCATAACTGAATGCTATTCAGTTATGCTGTTACAGATCTGTTGAAACAGAAAACTAACAGAAAGCTGTTAAAATAAAACAACCTATAACAGTAACCGAAACAAGTGTAAAATAGACTAAGTTAAGTTATACTCTTACAATGGGTAGTTTATGTCTCCAAGCTTACATGGCAAATTCTGTCAACCCGACTCTTTCAATGGTACCTAGTACCTACCATTATATTTGCAAATCCTTACTTATGTTTTGTCTTCCTCTTTTTTTATTTCCCAAACCAGATTGCATTTATTGTCTTTACTTTTACTTTAATTTCCTTCTTCATTCTTCTTTTCTCCTTGATGGTTGATGCATCACAATAGCTTTCATTATCATCTTATCCTCCTTCTTTCTTTCATTTTCAACGAATGTTTTTAGATTTATAGATTTGTGGATTTTAGGCTACATAATTTGTTTTAATTTTAGTTCTGAGAGTTTGATTGATTCTGAGATTTATCTTTTCCTCCCTAGTTTTTTAAGGAGTAGGTGTCACATCTGAGATTGTTCTTTTATTATTTGTTAACAGATATATGAATGCTTCCTTAGATTGATTGGTTGAACAAGTTTGTGGTTATATATGCATGCGGCCTTCGTGAAGAACATGGATCAATTTATGGTACAAATGCAATTTCAAAGAAATAAATTATGTATGCTTTCAGTAGCTACATTAGTTAACTGCCTCTACTTAACGAAAAGAATAACCACAACATTGGCATCTATGTCATGAAGATTAGACTATGTCTTGAATTGACCAAAAAGCTGCACACAAGCTGAGTTTAGTGATCTAGAAATATATAGAGATTGTTCAAACATGAAGAATTGTCCTTCATATCTATTGAGTAATTCTTCTTAGATAGATTTGTTATTATCCTTCATATGTTGATTTTTATTCTCAACAACATGGTTTTTAAATAGGACAAGATGTGAGTTGATTTATGAACATTGCATATTCCTGGTGCATCATTGGAATTATTTGATGTGTTTGTTAAGTTGTGCAGAAATTTGGTTACAATAACTCAGTTAACAAGGTGTGTCAATTCATCTCCCAGTCTCTAACCTCACATTGGACAGCTGTTAAACATATTCTAAGATATCTCAAGGGTGCACTTGATCTAGGCCTCACTTTGCAGTTAACAACTAGTATGTGTCCTCTCTTTATTAGTGCATTCTGTGATGCTTATTGGGCATCAGATATTGATGATAGAATATCCACTTCTGGTGCATGTATTTTTCTAGGCCCTTACCCCATTTCGTGGTGGTCAAAGAAGCAAACACTATTTGCCAAATCAAGTGTTGAAGCTGAATATCGCAGTCTTGCTCTAGCGACCTCTGCAAGTTCTTTGGGTGCAATCCTTGTAGCATGAGCTCAAGTTTTCTCCGCGCCACCTCTCCGGTTATCCTTTGTGATACCAAAGCACGCTTGCTTTGAGTCACAATCCAAATGCTTCACTCGAGGACCAAACATATGCAACTAGATATATTTTTGTTCGAGAAAAGGTTATCAACAAGTCTCTCATAGTGGAGTATGTCCTGCTCTCAAGCACAAGTTGTCGACATTCTAACAAAGCCACTGTCAAAGAATCAATTTTGTTACTTTAAAGACAAGCTCTGAGTAGGGGGAATGATAGATAGTTGTGGTCAATGCATTGTATATTCCTAAGTTGTAAGCGAAGTCTTGGTACAAACCTGACTATTCTAACTGTAACACCCCTTTTCTACCCCTTAATCTCCAACGTCATTATCGGAGTATTCCACCGTTCAAAAAAATGTTAATCAAGTAGTAGAAATAAATGTTACGTCTTCATTAAATTAAACTCATCGCATGCACCATTAAATTTGTGCAACAACACATACATCATAAAGCTAAAACATCAAAAATCATCTTATCACAGCGGAAATAATTATTGACTGACTAGTCCACTCAAACACGTCTCATAATCCTCAAATACACCTCATACAGTTAAGTAATTTAACATCAAATCCCAAAAATACGCCTCCTAGGTGCTACGGTATCAGAGAGCGACACAAACAGACTTCCCGACAGCTAACAAGAAAAGCAGCTAGACCTTCACTCGCGGTTACTTGCAGCGTTGCCACCATAGAGCAACATTCCAAGCAGAAGGGGTGAGAATTTCTATAAAACATAATCAGATACATAATAGAGAAATGAGAGCAGGCAATCACACATCATCATCATTCATGATCACACAACACCAACTCCAATCACAAACAGCAACCATTCACAGTTATGATTATGTATGAAAGTGCAACCCCCACCAGGGCATATGCATGATGGTACCATATTCATCATAAATAAGAGACCGAAGCCTATTCTTCTTCTTTCGGAGGTCAAGCCTATTCTTCGCAAGAGGCCGAAGCCTATTCTTCACAATTATGCACATGCCATGAGATTCTATATACACATGTGCATTTCATCACAATACTCACCATCATCATAAAACACTCATAGAGTGTATTCGTCGCAATTCATCACAATCACACAACAGCATTATTAAAACTATACTCGTAGAGTATATTCTTCACAAAACATCACAAGTCATATCACAACATCATGATCACTCATAGAGTGAACTCATCACCTTTCACACAATTCATACTACAACACCATCATAATTATACTCATAGGGAACATTCACCGCAACTCGTCAAAACCATACACACCAACATCATTTAAAGTATATATATATTTCGGTTATCTTTTGGTTTAGTGTGTTGTAAAATAGTGAACTGATTGACTATGGGATTACTCAGGTAACTGATACTACTTGCAACAGGCATTGGCCACCTTTGCAAGGCTCTCAGTGATGCCCTTGTAAATACACCAGTGAAAGAAATTCTGACCTTAGTGGTAAACCACAATTTAGCCATAGTCAATTAGCACACTAATAGTATAACATTTCATTCTTATATCAACTACCACAAAACAGTTTTATTTTTCCTTAAAAGTAGAATATTCAGTTAGGCCTCTGAATAAGCTTTCCAACGCATTTTAGAACGCCTCAATCGGGTTCCCGGTTCAAAAGATATTCAATTTACAAAAACAGTGACAAAAACAGCACCAACAGTGGGAAACAGGGGACTCGCGCTCCGGGGCGCGAGTGAGGCGCAGCCGAGGCGCGAGAGGACAGCAACATCAGCCCCCAGCGCATCACTCTTGCGCTTGAGGCGCGACCCGAGCGCGACCGAGGCGCAGGTAGGCAGAAACAGCTCAAAACGCAGAAAACTCAGAATTCTCGATATTTTTCCCAGCTCAATTTCAGATTTTCAAAACAGGATTTTGTTCATCAAGATATTCATTATAAGATTCATCAATAGATACATCAAAAATACCCCAAGGGAATCACCAAAAACTCATCACGCAACCTTCAAACATTCATCAAGAATCATCGAATTCATCAATTAATCATCAATTTCATCAAGAAATCATAAACATTTATCAATCACATCAAATTCATCAAAACAACCTCAAAAGTTATTAAAACAACATCAAAACCCCAAAACCCATCATATACCCAATCACGTTAAACCGAAACGCTCACCCTTACCTCGAATTTGTATGTTCCGGAATTAACGGCGACGGAGTCACGTCAAAACTCAGCAACACAACGAACGAAACGTCTCCTTCCTCCTTGAAATCGCAGCCACTCTCTCTCCTTTGATCAATGAGGAATGAACACAATGGGGTTAGGGATAGGCTACAACACTAGGATAATGAAGAAAAACGGCATGGAAAGGATCAAGAATTCTCACCTGAAGGAAACTTGCGAAATTCCCCTTCCTTTCCTCTTCTTAGTGCAGCGCTCCCTCTCTCTCTTTCTCTCAATTCTGATTTCTTCCTCTGATGCAAGGAGTGAGGCGCCAAACCCTAATCCCCTTAGCTTCAGGAGCCCCAGGAGCGCCTAAGCTATTGGGCTTGGGCTTCCTGGGCCATTCTTCACCACCCCCGAGCTGCCAACATTATCCCCAATACTCGTTCCAATTCCTGAACCACGCCCATCATTTTAATTAATTTAATCACGTTTCCAATAAAATCAATAATTCAATGAAATAATTTAATTAAATTATTTTCGGGGTGTTACAATTCTCCCCCACTTAGGATTTTTCGTCCTCGAAAACATACCTGATTCAAACAATTCTGGATACGACTCTCGCATCTTATCTTCCAGCTCCCATGTCAGGCTTTCACCAGCTGCCCCAAACCATACAACTTTCACTAGATTGATCTTTTTACCTCGAAGGGTCTTCACTTCCCAATCCTCAATTCGTACAGGCACGGTCTCCACAGTGAGATTATCCCGCACCTCTACATCATCCGGTTGGATCACATGAGACGGATCTGCAATATACTTTCGAAGCTGCGACACGTGAAACACGTCGTGCAAGTTCGAAAGATTAGGTGGCAAGGCCACCCGATATGCAACACTTCCAACTCTTTCCGTAATCTGATACGGCCCAATGAAGCGAGGAGTCAACTTCTTCGATTTCAGCGCATGACCAACGCCAATCATAGGTGTGACCCTCAGGAACACGTGGTCGCCCGCCTCAAACTCTAAATCCTTTCTTCTCTTGTCATGGTAGCTCTTCTGTCTACTCTGAGACGCTTTCATTTTCTCTCGGATCATCTTCACTTTCTCAGTGGTTTCTCTAACCAGCTCAGGTCCAAGCACTAAACCTTCCCAGCCTCTCGCATCAAAGATACCGAGTCCTACACCTCCGACCATACAATGCCTCAAACGGTGCCATCCCGATACTGGAGTGATAACTATTGTTGTATGTAAACTCGATCAAGGGGAGATGAGTATCCCACGCACCTCCCTGGTCTAGAACACACGACCTCAACAAATCTTCCAATGATTGAATTGTCCTCTCTGTCTGCCCGTCAGTTTGAGGATGATAAGCTGAACTCAACCTCAATTTCGAACCCAACTCCTTCTGCAAACTACTCCAAAATTCCGAAGTAAACCTTGGGTCTCTATCTGACACAATGCACAAAGGAACACCATGCAGCTTCACAACCACCTGAATGTAGATTTCAACCAATCTCGACACCGGATACTTAATACCGATAGGAATAAAATGAGCAGATTTTGTCAATCTATCCACAACCACCCAAATTGAATCATGTCCTCTCACTGTATTGGGTAACCCCGTCACGAAGTCCATAGAAATACTATCCCACTTCCACTCTGGAACATTCAACGGTTGCATCATTCCCGCAGGCTTCTGATGCTCGACCTTCGATTTCTGACAGGTCAAACACGAATACACTAACTTTGCCACATCACGCTTCAATCCAGGCCACCAAAACATCTTTTTCAGATCTTGATACATCTTCGTCGCTCCGGGATGAATACTTAACTTACTCCTATGCCCTTCCTCAAGGATTGCCTTTTTCATTTCCTCATCTTCGGGAACGCAAATTCTCCCACGGTACCTCAATACGTTCTGAGTATCTAACTCGAAGTCTTCATTCCCAGACTGATCACTCCCACTCATCACATCAACCAATTTCACATCTAACTTCTGCGCTTCCCGGATACTAGCCATAAAATCATTGCCAATTTTTAACATGCCCAACCTGACACTCTGAGGTGTGACTTCACAAACTAAACTCATGTCCCTGAATTGCTCAATCAACTCAAGCTCTCTAGCCATCAATGCCGACATGTGCAAGGTCTTCCGGCTCAAAGCATCGGCAACCACATTAGCTTTACCCGGGTGATAACTCAACTCAAAATCATAATCCTTCAATAGTTCTAACCACCGGCGCTGCCTCATATTTAACTCTTTCTGATCGAACAGATACCGAAGGCTCTTGTGATCACTGAATACCTCAAATCTCGATCCATACAAGTAATGCCTCCAAATTTTTAATGTGAATACCACGGCAGCAAGTTCCAAGTCATGGGTGGGGTAATTCTTTTCATGAATCCTTAATTGCCTCGACGCATAAGCGACCACTTTCCCATTCTGCATAAGCACGCCACCCAAACCCATCTTGGAAGCATCACAGTATACTACAAACGGGTCGACCAAACTAGGTAAGGTCAACACTGGAGATGTAGTCAATCTTCTTTTTAGCTCATTGAAGGTTTCTTCACATCGGTCATGCCAAACAAAAGCTTTGCCCTTGCAAGTTAATTGGGTCAATGGCAGAGCCAACTTCAAAAACCCCTCAATGAATCTTCTATAATAGCCAGCTAATCCCAGAAAACTCCTTATTTCAAGAATCGACTTTGGAGACTCCCTACTCGCAAAGATCGCATCAACTTTGGAAGGATCCACCGCAATCCCCTCACTAGAAATCACATGACCGAGAAAACTGACCCTTTTCAACCAAAACTCACACTTGGACAGCTTGGCATATAACTTTCGATTCCTCAGAATTTCTAACACCAACCTCAGATGTTCTGCATGCTCCTCTTCTGACTTAGAGTAAATCAGAATGTCATCAATGAAAACCACTACAAACTTGTCCAAGTACTCCCGGAAAATTTGGTTCATGTATCCCATGAATACTCCCGGTGCATTAGTCACACCGAAAGGCATAACGGAATACTCATAGTGTCCATATCGGTCCTAAATCTTTGTCTTGAACATCTTCATCCTTGACCTTGATCCGGTGATAACCGGACCTTAAGTCAATCTTGCTAAATACTTTAGCACCCACTAATTGATCCATCAAGTCATCAATCCTAAACAACGGGTACTTATTCTTGATTGTAACTTTATTTAAGCGACGGTAGTCTACACACAACCTCATACTCCCATCTTTCTTTTCAAGAGCAACTTTGGGGCTCCCAAGGTGACACACTCGGCCTCACAAACTTCTTTTCTAACAAATCTTCAAGTTGCTTTTTCAATTCTCGCCAACTCAGTGCGGACATTCTATATGGTGCCATAGACACAAGCTTAGTGCCGGGAACCGGATCAATAGTAAACTCCACTTCTCTCTCTGGTGGTACATCCGGAATCTCTTCAGGAACACCTCGGAAAACTCACGCACCACTCGGCAATTCATCAATCTTCGCTTGCTCTCTCAGAGAACGATGCTAATAGAGAAAACAAGTGAACCTCTTCTCTCATCATCGGTGTGTGGTGACCGCAGATAAAGAAACTGCACTTCTCTTCATGCGAAGCAAAACTCACGGACCTTTCACGACAATTGATATGAACGTGGTTATCAACTAACCAGTCCATACCCAGAATGACATCCATCCCACTCATCGGCAAACAGATCAGATCAACTAAAAATTCTCTACCATACATAGATACGGGGCATTTAGCACAAACAACGGAGGTAGTCACCGAACCCTTAGGTGGAGTATCGATAACCATCTCCTCAACATATCGGATAAAACAAGGCTTAAGTTCTCAACACATGCAAAGAACAATAAAACTATGGGTAGCACCGAAGATCAACAATAGCAACAAGAGGAGTATTATTGATATAGCACGCACTCGAATCTCGTTCACTACGTCGGACCTAGCTAGAGCAAATACTTTTCCATACGACTTCTCTTTCTTGGGTTAGAGGACATCGTGTGTAATCGACGTGACCACTCTCTTCATAATTGAAGCATACCACCTCCTTCTTATCACGGTTGAAGGACATGTGTCCCTCCTTCCCACACTTATAACATCTCTTCTTTTCCTTGTTTGGGCAAACGGACTCTTATGGCCCGCTTTCCCACACGTGTAACAAGTAGCACCGGCCGCAAAGATCTCCCCACTTCGCTTAGACCCACCAACAAATTTACCAACAAACTTCCCTTTGCCACTTACCAGCGGGCACCTCATATGGCTTGCCACGACCGAAAAATTCTTTTGCCTTTCCTTCATAACTCGAGAAGGCATTATTGTCCTCTTGAAAATTCCGCACTATTAACCAACAATGGGAATACACGGATCGCCGATACCCTATGGCTCTCTTAATGTCAGACGCAACCCGTTTTCAAACTTGATGCATTTGGAGAACTCGGCACCCTCTCCATCATAGTGTGGATAAAACTTCACGTCCGCAGTAGCTTGGTGATGATAAGCTACTAATCCAATCCTCTTCTCAATCTCATAAGGACCATAGTACCTAGGACTCAACTTTTGGTTGATCCTTTTGCCAAACTCTTCATCTTATAAGGCTGAATTTTCGGATATACCATATCTCCCCATCGCATACTCTCATCGGCCTTCTATGCTTGTTAGCTTGAGCTCTCATTTTGTCTTGTGCTTTCACCAATTGCTCTTGTAATTCTTTAATCATGTCATTTCTTTCACTGTGAGTCCGCTCACTTCATCTATGGATGAGTGATGAGCATCTCCTCTAATTAAAGTGGGGGGGTGGCTGTCCATACAAGGCTTCAAAAGGAGTCATCTTCATAGAAGAGTGATAGTTGGTATTATACCAAAAATTCCGCTTGACCCCAACCATTTAGGCCATCGCCTCGGTTTTCCGCTCACAAACACCTTAGATAAGCTTCTAAGCATCTATTTACCACCTCGGTTTGCCCATCACCGAGGGTGATATGCCTTCTTGTATTTCAACTTAGTGCCAAGAAACTTAAGTAGTTCGGACCAAAAACTACTCGGAAAAATCTTATCTCGATCGAAATAATGGACTTTGGGAATCCATGTAACTTCACTACTTCTTTGGTAAACACTTCACTACACTCTTGGCAAGATATGGATGACATAGGGCTATGAAATGGGCATATTTGGTGAGTCTATCTACCACCACAAAAATGGTATCCCACCCCATAGCTTTAGGTAAACCACCAATGAAATCCATTGTAATATCACCCACACCGAGTTGGAACCGGTAGAGGTCGTAGTAGTAGTCCTCCCTGCTCGGTGTTTGATACTTATTTCTCCGGCAGACGCCACAAGTCGTCACATACTCTTGAATTTGTTTCCTCATGCCCTCCCAATGCACTAGGGCAGCAACTCTCTTGTATGTTCTAAAAATCCAGAATGCCCTCCAATTGCGAGTCGTGTAATTCATGCAAAGAACCACGAAATCTCGGGTGAATTTCTTGGAATCACAGTCGCCGCCCTCCTTGTAGAAAGTCCGCCTCGCTTCAACATATAGCTGGATGACTATCGAGTTGCCTAGCAAGTCTTGCACAATTTTTTTAAGCTTGTCATCTCCTTGTATTTCCTCTTCTAAGCCTTCCCAGATTTCACATCTCACTGTGATGTGGTTGCATCAGATCTGCTGGAGAGAGCATCGCAGACTCTGTTCTCTCGGCCAGCCTATATTTCACCTCAAAATCATAACCCATCAACTTAGAGATCCATTTTTGTTGTTCCTCTCCCATAATCCTCCTCTGCTCGATAAGGAACCTCGAGCTCTTTTGGTCGGTCAAGACTATGAAATGCCTCCCCAACAAGTATGGGCGCCATTTTGGATAGCTAAAACAATTGCCATCACTCTCTTTCATATCGACTTCTTTTGGGATCTCTCGGATAGTGTTTGGCTCATAAATGCCACAGTCTACCTTCTTGCATCAAGATCTTTGCTCCTATTCCTTTTCCCGATGCATCGGTCTCAATAACGAATTCCTTGTTGAAGTTTGGTACCGCTAGTACAGAACTCGTTGTCATGGTTGTCTTCAACAATTAAAATGCGACTTGAGCTTCTCCACTCCACTTGAAACAATCTTTCTTCAACAATTGAGTTAGAGGCCAAGCTAATTTGCCATAGTTTCTCACAAACTTTCTATAGTAGCCGATAATGCCAAGGAAACCCTCAACCCCTTTAAGTCCTTCGGTATTGGCCACTTCAACATATCTTCAATCTTCTTTGGATCACCGCTACTCTCGCTTCAAATTAAATGACCCAAGTATTCAATTTGAGGTCTGTCCAAAGGAACACTTCTTCTTATTTGCATATAAATGATGATTTCTCAAAGAACTCCAAAGATCGCCAAAGAAGTGCTTTTCATGCTCCATTCCACTCGCCATCATTGTATATCAAAATGTCATCGAAGAAAACCAAAGCAAATTTTCTAAGATATGGTCTCAACACTTGGTTCATCAAGGCTTGGAAAGTTGATGGAGCATTGGTTAACCTAAAAGGCATTACTAAGTACTCATAGTGTCCTCATGAGTTCTAAATGTCGCGTTTTGTGAATATCTTCCTCCTTCATTTCGATTTGGTGGTATCCGGATTTTAAGTCCAACTTAGAAAAATGACAAAGATCTCCCAATTCATCTAGGAGTTCATCAATGATTGGGATAGGAAATTTGTTAGGTATAGTTACCTTGTTCAGTGGCTCTATAATGCGTGCAAAACCTCCATCCTCCATCCTTCTTTTTGACCAATAATAATGGACTTGAAAAAGGGTGGTCTTTGTGTCTAACAATTCCCGATTCTAACATCTCTTTCACCATCTTCTCTATCTCATTCTTTTGATAGAATGGATATCTATAAGGTCCGATGTGTGGAATTTCGCTCCGTGTTTGAGAATAATTGCGTGATCATGCTCTCTAGCGGGTGGTAACCCGATTGGCATTGCAAACACCTCAAAGAAACTCTTCTAACACCTTGCCAATTCCTTCTCCAATCATTTGCTCACCACCGGTGTTTTCCTCTACTCTTTCTTTTGCCGCACAAGGAAGCCAACTCCATCATCTTGTAATGCCTTTATCATTGCCTTCCATGAAGCTTGACCAAAGACACAACGATGGATCTCCTTCAATCATGTACTACATTTCATTCACAGTCCATTTGAGAGTCAAATTTCTGAAATTTGCTTCAATGTTGCCCAAGCTAGCTAACCAATCCAAGCCCAACACCAATTCAGTACCCCAAGTTCCATCAAATAAAAATCCTATTGAAACTCCAGCCCTTGGATTGTAAATTTTGATTCCTACAAACTCCATTGTTCTTGACTGCTCACCCGCACCAACCTCCACAATATAAATTGGGGTTTGATTACCTCACTTCAGAATTTCAAAGTGATCTCGGGTGCTATGAAAGCCGCTTGTAGCACCGGAATCAACTAGAGTCAAGATTCTCCTTCCTCCAATCATCACCCACACCTTGAAAGACTTGTGAGTTGCTACTCCTTCTTTTCTTTGCATTGAGAGTTGCAGAGTGTTGAACTCCTCCACTAACTCTGTTGCACATTCCTTGAATTCTTCTTCATCACTACTCTCCCCTTCACATAGCATCAACCTCATGTGTTTCATCTTACAAATATGGCCCTTCCCCCATTTGTCACCACATTTAAAACACAACCCCTTCTTACTTCTATCTTCTAACTCAGCTTGGCTTAACCTTCTCCCTTTCACAGCTTCCCCACTCTTCTCACTAGTAACTGAGGTTGCTGGGATAGTCTCCTTCTTGCTACTGTTTCCCTCCCAAGAGCTACGAAACTTAGGAGAATAGCCTTTGTCCTTCATCTCAATTCTATCCTTCCTCCACCCTTGCAGCCAATAACTCAGGCTTCTCCTCTACCACCAACGCTTTGTCCATCAACTCGCCTAGATCGTCAACAAAGAAATAACTTCAATTTTGCTCGCACTTCATCCTTGAGACCATTCGAAAAATGCTAGTTAACATGGTGCGTTCCTCACGTTTCAATGGAGCAACATGTAACTCAAATTTGTCTCTGTATTCCTCCGCCGTTCCTTCCGCTTCAATCTCATTAATGGGCCAAGCGGGTTTCAGATCGCACCGGGTTAAACCGACGTACCACTACTGACTTGGAATTCGGCCAACTTCTCGTCGGAGCTTGTTCCTCCCACCATTGGAACCAATTGAGAGCTTGTTCCTCCAAGGCGATCACTACGGCATCAAGTTTCTCCGCTTCGAGCACTCCGTTGATACGAAAATATCGCTCGACCCGAACGAGCCACCCGAGTGGATCTTCGCCGTTGAAAACAGGAATGTCGAGTTTGCGTCGTCCATTTCTCGCAACGCACGTTGTAGTTGCTAGATTTTCCTCGCGGTCGTCCACACCGCTTTCTCTCCGCGAATTATCACTATCACTCTCGCCGCGACGCACCTTCTTCTTAGTAAGTTCCTTCAGAGTTGCGTTGAGCGATTCCATCTGTTCCAAAGACCTTACTCATCGTTCCTTCCATTCCACCGATTCTCGAGCTCCACCGCATCCATTCGTGTCTCCATTGTTCGCAGCGTTTGCACCATTCACACCAAGATCGGTGCTCGGTACCAAAATGATAAGCTCACAAAAACAGAGTAAATGAAAAGGATTTCGCTAACATAGCGGAATCTATGTATATTGATTTGAATGGGAAAATAAGGTAGAATCAAGGTGATTCTACTTGATTACAACTGGAAAAATGAAAGAAAATACTCAAGGCACTTGAAGAGGCCTAGACTCTCCCAAGAACACTCTAATTCCATTTGCCCAATACTACTCGGCTACCGGCTATATTCCTACCATTTCTCTCTCTCACACCACTCTCACTGCCACGTCGGTGAGCGTGCGCTCTTTCCCACTACTACTAATGATTAGTTAGTTACAAGAGTTTTGATCCCCTACAACATGGCTCACGGTATTCTCCCTCCCCTGTTTTTTCTTTTTCTCATAAACTATTCCAAATCTACCCTTATTCACATTAACATTGCTATCACTGCAGTTAGTGCAGTTAGCTTTCTATTAAGTCTGTTAGAATTCTGGTTCTCAATAACCAGCTTATAAATACTTGTAACGCAGTTTCAAAATCTAATGATAAATTCAGTTACACAATTCAGTTGAATAAGTTCAGATTCTCACACACTACAACTATGGTAAGTCAAATTTTATGGTATTTGGGCAATAGAGTAGTGATTTTCATGCTTATGTTATGTCAACCTATTTATGATTTAGCAATGTTGTATTGATGTTGATAGTTGCAAGTTACATATATAGTTTACATTCAAGGTTTATAATTAAGATGAAGTACCACACAAATTGTTCTAAATGTTTGATATTTAGAACTAGACTAGAGTAGTATTTATTGCACTATGTCTTAGAATTTCCCTTTGATTTTAAAAATGTCTTGAAACTTTAGAAGCTTAATGTGAGTTTACTGATATAGTAATTGTCCCTTCCTGTTTCCAATAATGTTGGAGTAAGAGGACTTTCAAACTTTTATTCACTTCTTCATACCATGCACAAGGTTAATACTGGTGTGCAAGAAGAGGACAAAGGAAACATCTTGAATGTGGATTTATTCATAGAGGTGGGTTCAAGCTTTGATCATCCTCTGAACTAACAAACACCTTTTCTCTCATTACATTATTGCTCACATGTATCTTACTCTCACAAAATCTCTAACTCATAAAAAATTTAAGGCTTAAATGCACTTTTGGTCCCCGTATTTTACTAAATGGGCAATTTTGATCCCCCTATTTTAAGCATGGCAACAAAACCCGAACCCGCGGGCACCCACCCGACCCCGACTCGAGTTTGACGGGGAATACCCGCTTTGACCGGGGGCGGGGACGGGTTCGGGGATGTCGATACCCACCCCGACCCCGCCCGAAACCCGTTCAACAACACATTAACTATTTATTTCATTTTATTTTATGCAAATATATTCATTGATTTTGTTTCATAATTTTGCTTATTTTAAGTTTTGATCTATTTTGAAAAGAAAAGTCTATTTTAATATTTTTAATTTTATTTTATCATTGTATAATAGCTATTATTTTATTAAATTAATTATCGTAAATATAATTTTTTTTATATTTTTTGCATAAGTGAGTGACGGAAACGGGTACCCGCGGGGAATCCGACCCCGCTTGGGACGGGGATGGGGGATATAAAACCCGACCCCGCTAGAGGTAGGGGCGGGGACGGGGGATGCCTATTTTTATTTGGGCAATTTTAGTCCTCTTATTTTACAAATTTTTGCAATGTTGACCAAATTAGAGTTTTCAACTCTTAGAAGTTGATGTGTCAACATTTTAATTGACATGACACTTGACTATGCCTACTTGACATGCCACCTCATTTTTTTTCAAAAAAATACTTTTATTTTATTAAATATTTATTCAAGTAAACTACACTTGAACTACAATCAATAGCCTTCATCACTAATTGTCATTGTTTAAAATTAACGGGACAACTTTCTGAAATTTCACATTTGTCCATCAAGCACAGTTTTCTCTCTCGCATCTCTCTCTCCTCACCATCTTCCTTCTGATTTCTCTTTCATCTTCTCATCTCCATACTCTCTCTGTTTCTCTCACGTTTCTCACTCTCAACCCTCATCTCTTCTTCTCTCTTCTTTTTCCTCTCTCACTCTCTCTTCCTTCTCATCTCTTCTTCACCATGCACAAAATTCGAAAACAGAAAACCCTAAAAGAGACTCTATGACCATCACTCTGCTTCTTTCTTCACAAAAATCATCTATCTTTCACATACTAACTCACCCCTGCCATCACACTTTCTGTCATTTACTACATGCCTTCTTCCATCTCCACGTTCCAGCTTAGTTTTCATTGTTTCCTTCTTTGATCCTTTGGAACCGAGTGGCCTGACCGGGAAGAATGAACCCACAAAGATGGGGAAGAATGAACCGGCAGAGACGCCGGTTGTTCATGAGCCTCTCTGATATTCAGTTGCAAGGAGGGAGTAATGAACCTGACTTGGAGTCCCACATCGGGTGTCATGAGCCTGGTGTGAAGGCTTATATAGGTTGGGCAAATCTCCTCCTATTGACCATGGTTTTGGGGATGGAGTTAAGTCCAATTCGTTTTCAGTTAACATGGATCTTGTTTGCACCAAAGATTATGTTGTCCAGCTTCACAACAAACAACCTAGGGTCCTGAACATTTGTGAACCTAGCAAAGCCAAACCACTGCCCCCACTTGTTCCTCTTTGGTGGAATGACGACTTCCACGATCTGTCCATACAACGCGAAGGCCTAGAACATTTCTTTTGCGCCATGAGTGCTTGTAAACTCTTTACAGGCGGCAGGAAAAAATGTGGCTTGTGAGCCAAAGCAAAGTTGGTGTTGTAGGATTGTAGTCTACATTCATCATAGATGGAAGCTGGTAGAGAGGGTGGAAAGTTTAATCAAAATTTAAGTCTCTTCTCTTAACATTTTTTAATCATTAGGATTATTCAAATAGCGGTAATTTCATCATATGTCAATTAAAGTATTAATTATGTCTAACTATGACTTTTTACATTTATTAAGTTTGATTAAAGTATAATTAGGGACCCAATTTTTGATATTTGAACAGTCCCTCCAAATTATTTGGGATGACCCTAGTTATTATAATAAATGAGAACATTTAATTATAATTGTTGGATTAGAATTAAGGACTCATATTCTGTCATTAATTACAAGATCTCTTGTGATCTTTAATTAAATAGGAAACAATCATACGAAATCTTGTAATTAAAGACAAAATCTGAACTGTTAATTTTAATCTAACAGTTACCATTGAATTTCTCATTTCTCATAATAACTAAGAATTATTAACCGAGTTGTCCCCTATAAGGGTTATGGTTGGTCATGGTTGGATAGAATTGGTTCAGGAGAATCCAAATCCTTAGGAGACGAAGGAGTGTTTTGGTGTTGGGTAGTAGAGTTTAAGTGTGCCTCAAGACGATGAAGGTCAAACGCTATTGTTCATTTCAATATTGGGAAAATAGTGGGTAGCGAGAAAATTAAATTTCTTGGTCTTTAATACGAACGATCAGAGGGTTGGGACGAGGATGGGAGAGTGGAGCGTATTAGGTTTGAATCCTACTCCCAATTTCCACACAACTTTTACGGTCTAATTACGTTCATATGTGACAGCGAAGCAAGGAGGTCTAGGGACATAGTCGATCGATGCATTCTTCATCATACACTTAATTGATGAACGAGATGAGACAAAATATTTATAAATCTACTATCTATCTATACCATTAACCTACTACCAAAATATCAGTTTTACCCTTTTCCCAACTAAACAATTTTAGGATATTTATATAATCTCATTTTTCTATTTTTCACAATATATCTACTTTAATTTTATCTACATGTCTCCTTCATTTTTTTAATATTCTATTTTTTCTATCAATAAATTTTATTTAGTCCCTACGGGAAATATTACAATTTGTAAAATTTGAAACTTTAATACGATTTTATTTTCTAATCTCTACGGGAAATATTACATATTGCTTGTAAATATTTGTGGGGTAATGTTCGGACTAACTCAATTAAAATTTGAAACTTTTTGTTTATCTACTTTAAATTAGTCTTGATTTTCAAGGGTAATATTCAAACTAATTAAATTATGTTTAAGTCTATTAATAAAAAAAACACGACAACAATATTCTTACTTTTTTTATATAAGCATATAACTTTCTTACTTATTTAATACTCCATCAAATTATTGCTTGTAAATATTTGATGGAGTATTAAGTACTATGCAGCAGCTGTTCGCGGGTTGGTAATGAATCAAGCCACAGTCGCCAACCAAAAATTATTACTTTCGACGGAGCAATAGACTTCCACAATGCAGCGCTCAAATGGAATCCTACAGCGTTAGGGGAAGGAGTAGGGCTGCTGCTGCGTGGCCGAGAATAGCAAGACTTGACCGTAAAACAATTGGATTGATCATGCGGCCACTTCCACTCGTCCACCTTCGTTAAATCCAGAGGGATAGGCACCAAAATGTTCTGCAGAATTTCTGCTTCAACATCAGAAATTTCTTCTTCACCACGGTTCATAGGTACGCTTCACAACCATCGTCCGTCAACCCAAGAGCCACAATCGGCCACTGAATTGATTGTTGTCCAATACCGTCGCATAGCAAAGGAAACACTTTGAAGAGAGACTTTATACCCAACCATTGATCCTTCCAAAAATTAATCAACTTTCCGTCACCCAAACTTCTTCGAATACTCCATGCGAACCGAATATCCTCCGACACCTTAATATCCAAAGGATTCTTCGAAAGTTCGAAAGGAAGTCGCCACCAAATTTTAGTTTAAGGGCAAATTCGGAAAATCCCTTTTGGTTTAGGACGAGGCATTGTTAGGGTTCGGGAGTCGTTATGTGTGGGGAAGGTATTAGCACCCCACGACATCCATTGTCTAATTAATTAAGATTTATTTAATAATTACCCTTTTATTTGTAGAAAAAGACTTATTTAAATTTTTTGTTTTTAGTGTTTGACAAGAGTTGAATCTTGCTCCTACGTACCCCCAGATGCAATGGAGGAATCAAAGCTACGTAGTTCTTCCTGAAAAAGTTTGTGGGTTGGTGTTTTTTAGTGTAGGGGTCCTAGGATTCCTTGAACTGCATCATACTCATCGATTCTAGGACGATTGACTAACCCGATTGTACAACCGACTTAGCCCCCTACTTTTTTGAAAATGATTTTTGAATTTTTGAAAGAAATTTGTTTGGTGTGAGGTGGGTCCGTTTTTAGAATAGGTATTCTAGAACTCCTGAACTGTACAGCTCATTAGTTCTAGAACGCTGACTAACCCGGTTGTACAACCGACTTAGTCCCCTATTTTTAGGAAAAATAGTTTGTTCGTATTTATTAAATTTTCAGGGTTCTTGAACTGTACAGCTCATTGGCCCTAAAATAATGACTAACCCGGTTGTACAACCGACTTAGCCGTTTATTTTTAGAAAAATAGTTTATTCGTATTTATCAAGTTTTCGTGGTTCTTGAATCATGCGACTCATTGGCCCTAAAATAATGACTAACCCGGTTGTACAACCGACTTAGCCGTTTATTTTTAGAAAAATATTTTATTCGTATTTATCAAGTTTTCAGGGTTACTAAACTGTACAGCTCATTGGCCCTAAAATAATGACTAACCCGGTTGTACAACCGACTTAGCCGTTTATTTAATTTCGAGAGAAAAAGTATTTATATTTGAATTGGAAAAGAATTAAAATGGAAAAGGGGGGGTGAAAATTGTAAAGTGAGGTTTTATTAGTCGCAGGGGGTTGTATAATTAATAGGAAGTGTGAAAAGGAAGCCCGGTTAAGATAGGAGAGCCCAAGATATCTAAACCGGGCTTAAGTGGGGGGAGGTGTGCGCGTAAATAAGGGGGTGCGAATATCGTTCTGATAATTAAAAAATAAATTAAAACTAAGATACAATACCTAGGCCCAAAACCAGAAAAAACCTAAACCTAAATTTCCAATCCCAAACCTTTCCTCATCCCCAACTGCCGCCGCAGCTGTTTCTTGGAGAGAGAGAGCGGGATTCCGGCGAGATTTTCGCCGGCTTTAGGGGAGAGAGAGATGCGCTCGGCTTCTAAGGTGAGGGGAAGGGGACGACCTTGGTGTCGGCGCCGACGAGGGTGACGCCGGCGAAGGGAATCCCGCCGGTGAGCTTCGTTTTTTTTCATGTTCTTCTTTACCTTTGTTTCTCCTCGTTTTTTCTTTTTTATTTACGGTTCCAGCAGCTTCTGATGCGATTTTCTTTGGTTTATTGGTTTGTGTTTGTTAATAACCGATCGGTTTCTGGGTGGAGGCTAGCGGTTTCGTGGTGGTTACGATGGCCATAGGAGGTGGTTTTGAGGTACTGGCTAGGTTTTGGGGTCGTTTCGTGGCTGCTGGGATGATTTGGGGGGAGTTGGCTTCGGTTTGGGGGGACCTCGCCGGAGAAGATGACCGGAGCTCCGGCGAGCTTAAGATCAGTTTTTTTTTATTCTGCTATTTTTAACCCAAACTGGTAAATCTGATTTTACCTTGTTAAATCATGCTCTATCTTTTCTATTCTCAGTTACTAAAAAAAGAACTATATGATTCAAAATGATATAACAACATCGGTGTTCATGTTTCAAGTTCTAGTCTACTGTCAGTATTATTTTAACAAATCATGCTCATATATCCTACATATTTAAATTTAATGATACAAGACCAACCTGACTCCAGCCTTCGTTTATGCTCCTATTACAACTCTGTTACTGTTGATTCTCCTTGACTGTGACTGCTTGACTGCTACGCCTTCTTTCTTTAGATCTTAGAAACCTCAGAGCCGTGTTTAGCGGATTAGGGTTTCGATGTGAAACTCTAATTCTATTTTTGGGTGATTTTAGCAGTAGTTTTCTGCCTTCGTTTCTGTGTGTATTTTACTATGGACTGCCTGCTTATTTATATTAAAAACTTAGGGTTAGCATTTAATTGGTTTTGACTGGGCCTTTGCAGGTTCTGATAACGTGGGCTTGCTGAGTAGTCTTGGAGAGCAAGAACGAACCCCTAAAGATTGCTGATGCTGCTCCTATTTTCTATTTATTTGTTTTTTTTGGATTTGTATTTTTTGTATTTTTAATATTATCATTTTTTGTATTTTTGGACACTTTGGACAATTAGACACTTAAAATGTAAATAAAATTAAATAGATTTTTTGATATATTTTTTTTACTATATATATATATATATATATATATATATATATATATATATATGTATCTACTCAAAATAAGGATAAAATAATAAAAATAGAAAAAAAGTCTGAATGATGAGCCAAATTGCGAGAAAACAACTCGAATAAGCCCATTTGCAAGGAAACGACTCGGATGAACCCAACTAAGTTCGACTAGGCCTAAATACAAATATTCAACTAAAGAATGTGCGAAAAGATCGATCATTCGCGCACATTCTTAATTTAAATAACGACATTTCGACTTAGTTGAACAGGTTGGTTGAGATTGGCTTAAGTGAGACACTTTTTTAATAATTCTCGTAATTGCGCGACTTCAGAACAAATAATAAAATAAACCAGAAAAAGAATACGGACAAAATTGGGGTATAACAGCTGCCCCTCTTTATTAGTATTTCACTAGAAAGTGATGAGTTCTCGAACTTTCGTAGTAGAAATAGGAATAAAGATAAGATAGACGCTAATTTTGTCCGTTTAAGGGGGAAGTGGAAGGTTTGAGAGATAAGAGGGGGTGGTTAATACTTGGTGCATTAACCGAGAGTTGAATGAAGGGTCAACAAGGACCTGAAGGAGAACTAAGGCTCTGAAGGACCACTCAGGGTCTGGAAGGCTGCCTAGGCCTTAATTGAAGGACCATCGTGGTCTGAAGGAGCTCAACTAGCTACGGTACTAGTAAAATGGTCTGAGGGGGCCTTTATATTCGAGCGGCCATGATGGGTCAAGATCAGGTCTAGAACTGATATGTTGACCATGAAGGACGTCCACTGTGTCTTAGGCTGACACAACTAGTCTGAAGGACCACTCGGGGTCTGCGAAGGTCCGTCGGGCTCGACTCCGACGTTGCGACCTGGGCCACTTAGGGCACTGCTCTGAAGGACCACTTGGGGTCTATAGGGATCAACGTGGTGATCCGTAATATGATATGGGATTAATTTGGGAATGAAATATAGGGACCAACGCTTAGCGTGTCAATCTGAAAACTTAGTAAGTGCATTCAAAAATGAAAAGGTAATATCCATTTGGCGTATTTAATAATGCAATGAAATTGATATGCTCGTATGTGATGTATGCACATGTAATGATTGACATGTGGTGGGATGATGAATGAAATGCGGGATGACACCTTTCTTTTGCCTTTTGATTCTTTTCGGCATTCTCTTTTTTGAATTTTTTTTTTTTGACAATCTCTTTTTGACTGGTTTCATCAACTCGTGGAACTTCCGGTGAGAGATGAAGCCTTTTTGTGTATTTGTATTGCTGGATCGACATGCTGGTGATTGATGATTCATTTGAAGTGATCTTAAGTGCATTTGTTCATTTCATGTGATGAGAGATTACGTCCTTTCTATGATTTCCAAAATTTCGTAACAATCGTAATGCTTATGATATGCCACATGTTTCACAACTCAGTATCATTTATAATAAAACACCATTTCAAAAACGAGGGAGAAAAAGAGAAGGGAAAGTGTTTGACATTTCATATTGGAAGCCGAGTATGCAGAAAGCGAGCTTATTCTTGCTTGGCTCGTTTTTCTCTTTTTCTATATCATTTCTTTGAGGCATAGTATTTCTTGGCCGTATCTGAGTTGATTGGGAGTGGGGGGTCTTCACCATCGATCGTCAGAATTAAGGTTCTTCCATAGAACGATTTCTTCACCACGTAAGGTTCTTCATAATTCGAGCTCGAGAATCCTTTTGGATAGTGAGATTTTCTCGGGCACCAGGTCTCTTTCTTGAAATTGTCGAAGAAAGGCCTTCTTCTATTAAGCTTTCTTTGTTCTTGTCTGATACAATTGGTCATGACATAGGGCAAACATTTTGCTTTAATGGAAGTACTACTTCCATTGTGTGGGGTTGCCCCTCTTGAAGTGTGAAATGAGGTCTACCCTCCATGTTAGGCCAAAGGGAGTGTTTGTGGATCGCATTCTGCGGGATCTCTTTGATATTCTTTGTTTGTTGCTGCAATTGCCCCATTCATCTTTGGGTGGTATGGGGAGGGGCTATGAGCACGACCTGAGGTCTCCAAACAGCTCTGCCACCATGATGTTTTTTGGAAGACCGTAACGGCTGACTAAATTTTTATGAACTTTAGCAGTCAAAGATCTTGCTACACCGGTGGGCGTTTAATAGCCTCTTATGGGGACCCCCCAGTTATACTCCATATTTCCTCAGTTTGATTAATGGGGTGATCAAGGTTGTGATTGTCATTTTCAAGAAAATCTTTTTATCTGCATTAGCTGAAGGTGAAAACGGATGGAGGAGAAGGCAAAGCGAACAAATGAGAGAAATATAAGGAGAATTTAGAGAATTCAAAATGCTATTTTATTAATAATGATACTGAAATGAAACATGTGTGCCCTTATTGAAATGTCCTAAGGCCTTGGGCAGAGCCATAGGATTTGCATTACAGAAAATTACTTTGAATTGAAAATCACAGAAAAAATCGACAGTCTCTCAGTTCTTGAACTCTTTATCTGCAGGAGAAACGCGCACATGATTGACGACACCGTCTTCGGTACTTTGATAACTCTCACCAACTGCTATTTAATCAACACCTTCCTTAAAGTTCAGCTGCCTTGTGTCAATGAGGCCTTGAACGATGTGCTTTAAGGGATAACAATTTTCAGCTGAGTGACCGACTGCCCCAGCGTGGAAACTCACAGCTGGCTTTTGGGTCGTGTCCTTTTGGGAATGGAGGCTGAACTGGTCTCATCTGACGAGGAGAAATCAAATTGTGGCTGATAAGTTGGCTGCACAGGTCAGTGTATGATATGGGAATGGAGTCATATTGGGATGACCTTTGATGGCTTGATGGTGTTGAGGAATTATAGTGCGAATTTCCTTGATTCTTTACTATAGCGTTGACTTCCCCCTTCTTCTTATTGAACATTGTAGGAGTCCCGTCAGAATTATGAGTGATCTTCCCAGTCTTCATTGCATTTTCTATTCTTCCTCCTATGGTAACCATGTCTGAGAAATTTGAAGATACTCCCCCTATCAGCTTGTCATAGTAGGAGGATGGAAGAGTTTCCATGAACATGGCAACCATTTCTTTTTCTAATAGAGGTGGTGCTACCTGTGTGGCCAGACCTCTCCAGCGCTGGGCGTATTCCTTGAAGGACTCGTTGTCTCTTTTGGTCATATTTTGCAGCTGTGTCCTATCAGGAGCCATACGATGTTGTATTTGTACTGCTTGAGAAAAGCATCGGCCAGATCTTTCCAACATTGGACATGAGCACGTTCCAACTGCGTATACCAGATCGAAGCTGCCCCAGCCAGACTGTCTTGGAAGTAATGAATGTTACCAAGTGGCTTCAGTCTCAAGAGGGGGGGTGAATTGAGACTTTAAAAACTTTTCCCCTTTTTAATGACTTAGATTAATTTTCGCGCAGGTTTATGAAATGAACGAATTAGAAATATAAACAATAAAGAACACAAGAGATTTATACTGGTTCAGCCACCTCCTAGTGACCTACTCCAGTCCCCACAAACCCTTTGTGAGATTTTCACTATCAAAACAAAGCTTAAAACGAGTGCTTTAAAACCCTTACAGACTCAGGCGCTCTTCACCTAGGATACCCCACATTGTGCAAGAGCCCTTAACAACAATTACAACAAGAGATACCCCACCCTTGTTACAATCAAAAACCCTAGAGAGATACCCCACTCTCTAGTACAACCATTTGACATACAAGAGATACCCCACCCTTGTTACAGTCAAAATCCTAGAGAGATTCCACACTCTCTAGAAAAACCAATTACAGTAAAATCAAATTACAAGAAAAATAGCAATACCTCTAAGAAGGTGAATACAACAACTTGAAGATTCCCAACCTAACCCTTGAGAGAGATCAGCTCAAAGTGATGAAGATCGTGAAGAACGAGTGTGACCGTGAATAGATCGCGTTCTGCTTTTGAGATTTGTAGGTTGTGTATTTTGTGAAGCCCTAAGTCTCTATTTATAGAGGCTGTAAAATATGACCGTTGGAATAGTTTATGAATAAGTGGATAATCGATTTGTTGCTTATAATAACTTGGTTGAAAATCGATTGTGTGCTTTAAGAAACATAAGAGAGGAATCAATTGTGTGCTTTAAGAAACATAAGAGAGAATCGATTGTGTACTTTAAGAAATAAGAGAAGAATCGATTGTGTGCTTTAAGAAACATAAGAGAGGAATCGATTGTGTGCTTTAAGAAATAAGAGAAGAATCGATTGTGTGCTTTAAGAAACATAAGAGAGGAATCGATTGTGTGCTTTAAGAAATAAGAGAAGAATCGATTGTGTTATAAAATCAAGTTCCTAAAAACTAGGAAGGAAAGATACAAATCGATTTTGAGCTTTAATAAGGCAATCAACAAATCGATTTAGTGCTTTAAAACACAAGTGGAAAATCGATTTTGTTCCTTTAAAAACACAAGTCATGAATCGATTGTTTTCTTTCCAAAACAATTCTTTCTTAAAACCATCAATATGCAAATCGATTTCTAGCTTTAATTTTATAGGCTATGAATCGATTTCTAGCTTTAAACAAGCTATGAATCGATTTCTAGCTTTAAAGTTACAAGCCATGAATTGATTGCTTTCTTTCCAAAAACAAGTTCTCTCAAAAATCAAGCCATGAATCGATTTCAACAAGTGCCTAACCTATTTGACATGCTTTTATCAATTGAAGACATATATTAGGTTTGCTTGTATGTGTGTTAGTGTGTTGAGTGATTTGAGCCGATCCTTACAATTTATTCCTAAGACACGACTCGACTTCCTAGCAACTACCCTTGACATAGACTTACTTCTTGAGTTGATTGTGCATTGGAATTCCTTTTGTCACTTTGTCTTAGATTACTTCATCGTCAAAACTTAATTTCTTGAGTTGGTTGTGCATTGGAATTCCTTTTGTCACTTTGTCTTAGATTACTTCATCATCAAAACTTAATCTGCAACACAAGATATCCACATTCTCCCCCTTTTTGATGATGACAAAATTTTAATTCATCTTAGGTGGAGGTTAGTTCATCAAGCAAAAAAACAATGCGCTAATATTAAAGATATGTATCTAGACTCCCCCTTACTTGATGCTCCCCCTATCTAGATGCAAAGTGACAATCCTATATTTCTCCCCCTTTTTGTCATGATCAAAAGGGTTAATGTGAAACTTAGTTGGTGAGTCGAAAACGCAGCTAATAGTAACAGTGAGTACATTGCATTTTAAAAAGATAGGCATAAACCACAAAATGACATGAGAGTCGGGTTTCAACACAAGATAGCCAAACATAATTGAATCAACAATTCATAGTTCATTCAGCTAAATGGTAACTTAATGACTCCAAGTTTTCTTTTCTTCGAATTAAAAAGAAATTTTCTTTTTGCAATGGTTTTGTAAAAATATCAGATAGCGGTTTTGAATGCTCAACTAAACAATCACATAATCACCTTTTTGAATAAGATCTCTAGAAAATGATGTCTAAAATCTATATGCTTAGTTCTAGAGTATTGAACAGGGTTCTTTGATAGATTAATTTTTTTTTGTGTTGTCGCAAATAATCAGAATGTGATATATATAGACACCATAGTTGAGATGTTGTTATTTACTCTATTTCCCATTATTCTAACTTGCTTACCGATTTTGTCCTCATGGAGCATAAATCAAAATCAAACAATGATAATCACATATTTGTCTAATGCTCAGTAACTTATGCTTAAGATATTCTGCATAAAGCACAATGCAAATAGAGGTGGATAAGTCTTTACCAATCTTACCTTCACCTAGGATTCTTCCTCTTTTGCTGTTATCACAAGTCACATGACCGCTTTTTCTGGGGGTGAGTGTTAAGAGCTTTGTCATATCTTCAGTCATGTGCTTTGAGCATTTGCTATCAAGGTATTGATTTTCCCCCATACCTTGAAGCATACCTGCATTAAGATCAAGTTGCAAATTTTGGTACCCAAATTTCTTTGGGTCCTTGTGGGTTAGTACTTGGTAGAGTCCCTTTGGGAACCCAGACCTTTTTCACAACTTGTCTTCTTCTAGCCATACACACAGATGCAGTATGTCCTAGTTTGGCACAGTAATAACATCTAATATATGGACTAGTAGTGAACTTAGGTCTATAATGCACATGTCTTTTCATGAAATTATTTCTTGGAGACCTAGGATGCACATGTTGTGTGTTGGACATTTTTCCTATTGTCCATTCAAGCTCATGAATTTTATTTTCATATTCAGCACACTTATCACATACATAAATTTCTTTAAAGCAACTAAGACTATAATTTTCATTTCTAAGTTCTAATCTTTCCTTAGTTAAAGCAATAACTTCGTTTTGAAGATGAGAAACAGTTTTCTTTGATTGGGTTAATGCTTTAGCTAATTTCAAAGAATCATTATGCAATTCATGTAATTCATCATATGCATTTTGTGAAGTTTTAGAGTTAGAATCTACCTCAGTTTCATTTTCACTATCGTGGTCGGCCATGAGAGCAATTTGAGCTTCTTCACTTTCTGAATCATCTGATGAGTCCATGTCATTTTCTTCCCATGCTATGTAAGCTTTTCTACCCTTGTTTCCTTTGGATACCTTTTTCTTAGACTTTGACAGTTTTCTTTGTAAGTTCGGGCACTCCATCTTCATGTGTCCGGATTTGCCACATTCGTAGCAAGTTGGTGGACTTGAGAAGTTTTCCTTGCTTGAGACTCCTTTGGGTGAAGAATTCTTTTTGGGGAAGCTTTTCCTTCTCATGAACTTTTTGAATTTTCTAACCATTAGATCCATATACTCATCGTCTTCATTATCTTCATTTTCCGAATCATCACTATCATCAGGTGGATTTGAACTAGAAGCCTTGAGAGCTAAGCTTTTCTTTTTCTTGTCTTTTTCTTCATGTTCAGCTAGACGAGTGAGCTCTAACTCATGCTCTTGTAGTTTCCCAAAAAGAGTGGCAAGAGTCATGGTAGCTAAATTCCTTGATTCAGCTATAGCAGTTACCTTCGGTTGCCATTCTCTATTCAAACACCTTAGCACTTTGTTGATCAAGTCTTCAGCAGGAAATGATTTTCCTAAAGAACCCAATTGATTCACTATGTGAGTGAACCTCTTTTGCATTTCTTGTATGGTTTCTCTTGGATTCATTCTGAATAATTCATATTCTCGGATAAGAGTGTTTGTTCTTGCCCTTTTTACCTCACTAGTACCTTCATGAGTGACTTGAAGATTGTCCCACATTTCTTGAGCAGTTTTGCAATTCGACACCCTAAAGAACTCATCAGGGCTTAATGCGGAAGTAATAATGTTTTTGGCCCGGAGATTGTGTTGAACCTTTTTCTTATCATCATCAGTCCATTCAGCTCTTTCTTTGACAGTGAGAATACCGTTTACCAAGTGTGTGGGGACATAGGGTCCATTTTCCACACCATCCCAAACATCGATATCAACCCCTTCAATGAATATTCTCATTCTTTCTTTCCAATATGCATAATCTGTCCCGTTGAATCCCGAAGGACGGGTAAGAGATGCAGCCTCTTGCGTAGACCAACCTGAAGCCATTTCTCTTGAAGCTGCTAGGCCCTTTAAACAAGAGTCTAGCTCTGATACCACTTGTTACCAAGTGGCTTCAGTCTCAAGAGGGGGGGGTGAATTGAGACTTTAAAAACTTTTTCCCTTTTTAATGACTTAGATTAATTTTCGCGCAGGTTTATGAAATGAACGAATTAGAAATATAAACAATAAAGAACACAAGAGATTTATACTGGTTCAGCCACCTCCTAGTGACCTACTCCAGTCCCCACAAACCCTTTGTGAGATTTTCACTATCAAAACAAAGCTTAAAACGGGTGCTTTAAAACCATTTACAGACTCTAGCGCTCTTCACCTAGGATACCCCACCTTGTGCAAGAGCCCTTAACAACAATTACAACAAGAGATACCCCACCCTTGTTACAATCAAAAACCCTAGAGAGATACCCCACTCTCTAGTACAACCATTTGACATACAAGAGATACCCCACCCTTGTTACAGTCAAAATCCTAGAGAGATTCCCCACTCTCTAGAAAAACCAATTACAGTAAAATCAAATTACAAGAAAAATAGCAATACCTCTAAGAAGGTGAATACAACAACTTGAAGATTCCCAACCTAACCCTTGAGAGAGATCAGCTCAAAGTGATGAAGATCGTGAAGAACGAGTGTGACAGTGAATAGATCGCGTTCTGCTTTTGAGATTTGTAGGTTGTGTATTTTGTGAAGCCCTAAGTCTCTATTTATAGAGGTTGTAAATATGACCGTTGGAATAGTTTATGAATAAGTGGATAATCGATTTGATGCTTATAATAACTTGGTTGAAAATCGATTGTGTGCTTTAAGAAACATAAGAGAGGAATCAATTGTGTGCTTTAAGAAACATAAGAGAGAATCGATTGTGTGCTTTAAGAAATAAGAGAAGAATCGATTGTGTACTTTAAGAAATATAAGAGAGGAATCGATTGTGTGCTTTAATAAATAAGAGAAGAATCGATTGTATGCTTTAAGAAACATAAGAGAGGAATCGATTGTGTGCTTTAAGAAATAAGAGAAGAATCGATTGTGTTATAAAATCAAGTTCCTAAAAACTAGGAAGGAAAGATACAAATCGATTTTGAGCTTTAATAAGGCAATCAACAAATCGATTTAGTGCTTTAAAACACAAGTGGAAAATCGATTTTGTTCCTTTAAAAACACAAGTCATGAATCGATTGTTTTCTTTCCAAAACAATTCTTTCTTAAAACCATCAATATGCAAATCGATTTCTAGCTTTAATTTTATAGGCTATGAATCGATTTCTAGCTTTAAACAAGCTATGAATCGATTTCTAGCTTTAAAGTTACAAGCCATGAATCGATTGCTTTCTTTCCAAAAACAAGTTCTCTCAAAAATCAAACCATGAATCGATTTCAACAAGTGCCTAACCTATTTGACATGCTTTTATCAATTGAAGACATATATTAGGTTTGCTTGTATGTGTGTTAGTGTGTTGAGTGATTTGAGCCGATCCTTACAATTTATTCCTAAGACACGACTCGACTTCCTAGCAACTACCCTTGACATAGACTTACTTCTTGAGTTGATTGTGCATTGGAATTCCTTTTGTCACTTTGTCTTAGATTACTTCATCGTCAAAACTTAATTTCTTGAGTTGGTTGTGCATTGGAATTCCTTTTGTCACTTTGTCTTAGATTACTTCATCATCAAAACTTAATCTGCAACACAAGATATCCACAATGAATAAGCAGCTGATCATTGTGCGCAAACTGAGCCATTTTCCTGCAGTACATAGTCAGGTGACTAAGAGGACAGGTTGCCCCTCGATACTTATCAAAGTCTGGCACTTTGAACTTGTAAGGAATGACCACATTGGGTACGAGACATAGGTCATATGCGTCTCTTATTTCCACATTGGATCCTTCCACAGCTCTTAGACGCTCTTCTAGCATTTGCAGCTTATCTCTTGCTTGAGAATCTTCAGCCTGGTAGCCTCGAGAAAGACCAACCACATTGTGAGGAACAGGGCGAGTATGATTCTTGAAGTTAGGTTCGAGAACTGGAAAAAGCCCTTTGGTGGTGCCAGAAGTTTTGTGATGAATTTGTTCTGTCTCATCACCAACATTGTTTCCTGTTATTCCATCTTGATTCTGTGCAGCAACCCCATAAATATTTTCTTCATTGACAACACCCATGGTCGGAGGCGTGTAATTTGGTGGTAGACCCCACTGAGACCATTGCACACCCTGAGTGTTGGGACCAGAGTTATGATGACGGGATGCGTTTGTGGCCTGGTCATTGGTGCCCCCAACTGAAGTGTTGTCGCCCGCATTCTTCTCGGCGAGAAGCTTCAAAATCTCGGTCATCTGATCTTTCAAACCCAACATGTCCTTCATTTGTTCTTTCAGCTTTTCAATCTCATCCTTCAATACCTGATTGTCTTGGTTTTCGGCCATGTTCCTTGCTTGGGAGCGAGTCCAATAACGATGTTGATGAACCAGCTTGCCTTTTTTCTGTTTTTTTTCAATGCATGATGTTAGTATGAAATGTAAATGAAATGGTAATGTATGCGCATGAAATGTATGTGTATGAGATGTATGTGCATGAGATGATAACATATGATTTGATTTTATCACATCGGGGAGTTATAAACTTTCATTTGGAGAACAAAATTTGATTTTGACTTTAGCATGCATGGCTTCTCTCCAAAATAAAACTTTTAACTCCCTGACGGTGCATGTAATATAAAACGCTTATTTCAATATTTTTGTAATGCAAAAAAGGAAAAGATGCATGTAATATACTTTCTAAAAACTTTGCGGAAACAACAATTTTGATTTTTTTTGGATAAAAGACGGTATGCGTTAATGTTTGTTTGAATGCAAGGGTATAAAGCTCCTTTGTGACCCTAGGAAGGTATCCTATGGAGTGGGTCTAAGGTTTCTTTTATAGTGAACCTTAAAAGGATGGTTCTAAAGAATCCTACACATGGTTCCTAGAGCCAAGGACCCCAGTCAAGAACACTGACCCCAACAATAGGCAAACTATTAGAAGGGATAGCATCCTCAAAAGGAATCAAACTCTAGGTGAGATTTTCGTGACCACCCAACGAGACGTACGTCCCGCAGGCCATCACTACGCAATCTCGTTCTAACTTAGATTTATGCTCGAGTCCGGGTAGAGGGCTTTTCTCACGTGTGTGAAGTGTAGAAGTGAAGTGTAACGCCCCAAAATAATTTAATTATTTATTTAATTAAGTTAGTTGAGAAGTACAACATTTTATTAATTCAATTAATTAAGTTGGAGTTTTATTTTATTTAGGAGGTATTATAGTGATTAGTTATATTAAAAGAATAATAGAGTATTTAATATAACTAACAGGTGTTGGGTAGTAAATAAGGGAGTGATAATTTATTTATTTCAGGAGATGTTTGAAGTAACTAGGAGGTGCAAATAAGGGCCCATGACCCATTAACAGGCTCATATCCAATAAAATGAGATTAGGGTTAGTATCTCCACCATTTTAAAAGAAAAAAATAGAAGGAGAGAGAGAGGGGAGAAAGAGAGTTGCCGAGAGAGAAGGAAGAAGCTTGAAGGGTGAGCTAGATTTTTGGGTTTCTCTTCCACACCTACAACCCATCATCATATATCTAATTTCTACACTATATAATTCTTCCCAACTCACCACAAATCAGAACCCCTGAACAACAAACCCCAAATATCAATTTTGAAGACCAATCTTTATCTTTGTGAGAAGCATTGTGTGTTCATCTTAGAGGTGGATTTAGAGATTGGGAGCTTCAATGATGTTAGAATCAGTTATAATCTTGGTGTTTGAGCAAAGATAGGAGTGTTTAGGTCTCTTTTTCGTGTAGATTAGAGGGCATGAAGTAGGAGACATATTGCTGGAAAAAAAATTCTGCAATAACATTTCTGCAGAAAGTGTTGTTAAGTGGTCAACTTGGGAGCCTTGCATGTCATGGATGGTGAGGGATATGTACCAAAGAGCTTGATTAACTGTTAGGTGACATAGCAAACATGATTATTCAAGCTTAACATTGCAAAATAGCACTCATTTTCGTGGAGAACAAGGAGGTAAAAGTTCAGAGGAGCTGCTGAAATTCTGGGCAAAATCAGTGTGTGGGGCTACTTTGTGGGTCATGTAATTTGTTGATTTTTGTGAAATCTTAGCAAATTAAATCAAGGAACCTTTAGAGGGTATGGCAAGCTAGAGAATAGAACTTATAATTAGAGTTTTGGAGGTTGGGAATTAGTTGATTGAAGGCTAGCAAAAAGGAAGATCAAATCTGTTTTGAGAGCAAGAAGGAAGGAAGGGGGAGGGTTTTCTTCACCTTGGCTCTTGCTCAAAGTGGTGGAGTATCTATTTTTGGTGGTTCTTGTGTTGGTGAAGGAGAGACTACTTGAGTTCTTCAATTTTGAGGTAAGGGGGCTCTCTTTCATACATAATAGGTTGTAGGATTAGTGATTATGTGTGGGTTAGGTGTTTAGGGTAATTAATTGGTTATTTATATGTTGTTTGAATTAAATTGATGTTTATGAGTTGTATGAAATAGTTGATGTTTATGTGTTGTTGAATCAAATGATGTTTATGTGTTGTTGAATTAAATGGGTGTCTAAGTGTTGTTGAAATAAATGAGTGTTTAGGTGTTGTTGAATTAAATGGGTGTCTAAGTGTTGTTGAAATAAATGAGTGTTTAGGTGTTGTTGAATTAAAATGGGTGTTCATGTGTTGTTGAGTTGAATGGGAGTTTATGTGTAGTTGGATTAATTGGTGCTAATGAGATAATTGTGTAAGGAGTTCAATTAAAATTAATTGGGAGTGATTATGGTGAATTGGTGTTGGAATTGGGGTTGAAGTATTATGTCTAGATTATGTTGGGTCTTAGTTCCAAAAATGTTATTTTGGTCCTTTTGAACTTTTTATTCCTCAAAAATATTATTTTGGTCCTTTGAACAATTTTAGTCCTCAAAAATACTATTTTGATCCTTTGAACCTTTTAAAAATACTATTTTGGTCCCTATGCACTATTGGTCCTTCAAAAAGATTGTTTTGGTCCCTATGTGACTGTTTAGTCCCTTAGGTGACCGTTTAGTCCTTGGGGGTGTCGGTCTAGTCCCTAAATGTGAGTTGGTCGTTGACTTTGGTGTTGGTCCTGGATGTGCTATTTTGGTCCCTGAGTGCTGTTTAGGTCCTTGAGTGATGTTTTGGTCCTCTAGGGGTGTTTAGTCCTTGTGACATATTTTATAATGACGAAGTTGATGATGTATGAATAGACGATGATGATATTGACGATGGGTCTATTGACCAAAACTAAAAATGATGATGATGTTATTGACGATGGGTCTATTGACCAAACTAAAATTGATGATAATGTGAGATGTAATGTTGATGATGCATGAATGATGATTGTTGGTTGCTCATGGGTCTCATGCATACATGTGCATTTTATGGACGATGTTTATTAACGATGAGAGGCTTCGGCCTTGAGCTATTGACGATGATAAAGCTCAAATTATTGACGATGATGCCCATAGTGGCTAAAATTAAGGACGATGAATGGTACCACATGCATACTTGCATTCATGCATACATTCATATGCTTGGTGTTGCCTTGATGACGATTATGAGTTGATGTGCCATACTTAATGCCATATGCTAAATGTTTGAAATGTGATTGATGTTAGTTGCCTTCCCTAATATAATGTTTATCCTACTTGCTATTATTTATGTAAAGAGACTCACCCTACTGCTTTCGTGTTGCTTCTTATGTCGGCAACCTGCAGGTGTTAGCGAATGAAGTAGTCTGGTTCTGGTCATGCTCTGATATGTAGCACCGGGGGGGTGTCTTAGTTACTCTTATTTTATTTTGATGTTATTAAACTGATAGTGGAGATGTAATGAATACATTCTAGGTTTGTTATCTTTCCGCTGTGCTGGTGAATTACATTCCGGTTGTTGTAAACTTAAACAAGTGTTTTTTTTAGGGTTCGCCCATTTTTATGTGCTATATATCATGTACTAGTTGTTTTATGAAATTTCAATGAGTCGTTTTATGTTTTGATGAAAATGTAACACTCTCTTTGTGGTGCGTGGAAAAGGTTTTTGGAAACTCTGATTTATCGACTAATTAATAGTATAATTAGAAGGGGGTGTTACATGAAGTGTGTGTAGGAGCAATTAAAAAAAACAACCCAAAAGCTGCAAACAGACAAACAAACATATATACAAATATCGTCTTCTATCCTAGGGTTTATACAAATAAATAACATAATTATGCAAAAGCAAATAAATAAATAAAATGGTAAAAATTGAATTAATCCTAAATTATTTAGACTAGGTTTTGAATCTCTAAAAATAAATAAGTCCCCAGTGAAGTCGCCAGCTGTAGCGACCGAAAAATCCGGGAAAGGATTCTTCGAAAGTTCGAAAGGAAGTCGCCACCAAATTTTAGTTTAAGGGCAAATTCAAAAAATCTCTTTTGGTTTAGGACGAGGCATTGCTAGGGTTCGGGAGTCGTTATGTGTGGGGAAGGTATTAGCACCCCACGACATCCATTGTCTAATTAATTAAGATTTATTTAATAATTACCCTTTTATTTGTAGAAAAAGACTTATTTAAATTTTTTGTTTTTAGTGCTTGACAAGAGTTGAATCTTGCTCCTACGTACCCCCAGATGCAATGGATGAATCAAAGCTACGTAGTTCTTCCTGAAAAAGTTTGTGGGTTGGTGTTTTTTAGTGTAGGGGGTCCTAGGATTCCTTGAACTGTACAGCTCACTGATTCCTAGGACGCTGACTAACCCGATTGTACAACCGACTTAGTTCCCTACTTTTTGAAAATGATTTTTGAATTTTTGAAAGAAATTGTTTTGGTGTGAGGTGGGTCCGTTTTTAGAATAGGTATTCTAGAACTCCTGAACTGTACAGCTCATTAGTTCTAGAACGCTGACTAACCCGGTTGTACAACCGACTTAGTCCCCTATTTTTAGGAAAAATAGTTTATTCGTATTTATTAAATTTTCAGGGTTACTGAACTGTACAGCTCATTGGCCCTAAAATAATGACTAACCCGGTTGTACAACCGACTTAGCCGTTTATTTTTAGAAAAATAGTTTATTCGTATTTATCAAGTTTTCAGGGTTACTGAACTGTACAACTCATTGGCCCTAAAATAATGACTAACCCGGTTGTACAACCGACTTAGCCGTTTATTTTTAGAAAAATAGTTTATTCGTATTTATCAAGTTTTTGTGGTTACCGAATCATGCATGACTCATTGGCCCTAAAATAATGACTAACCCGGTTGTACAACCGACTTAGCCGTTTATTTAATTTCGAGAGAAAAAGTATTTATATTTGAATTGGAAAAGAATTAAAATGGAAAAGGGGGGGTGAAAATTGTAAAGTGAGGTTTTATTAGTCGCAGGGGGTTGTATAATTAATAGGAAGTGTGAAAAGGAAGCCCAGTTCGCATAGGAGAGCCCAGTATGCGAAACTGGGCTTAAGTGGGGGGAGGTGTGCGCGTAAATAAGGGGGTGCGAATATCGTTCTGATAATTAAAAAATAAATTAAAACTAAGATACAATACCTAGGCCCAAAACCAGAAAAAACCTAAACCTAAATTTCCAATCCCAAACCTTTCCTCATCCCCAGCTGCCGCCGCAGCCGTTTCTTGCAGAGAGAGAGCGGGATTCCGGCGAGATTTTCACCGGCTTTAGGGGAGAGAGAGATGCGCTCGGCTTCTAAGGTGAGGGGAAGGGGACGACCTTGGTGTCGGCGCCGACGAGGGTGACGCCGGCGAAGCGAATCCCGCCGGTGAGCTTCGTTTTTTTTTCCTGTTCTTCTTTACCTTTGTTTCTCCTCGTTTTTTCTTTTTTATTTACGGTTTCAGCAGCTTCTGATGCGATTTTCTTTGGTTTATTGGTTTGTGTTTGTTAATAACCGATCAGTTTCTGGTTGGAGGCTAGCGGTTTCGTGGTGGTTACGACGGCCATAGGAGGTGGTTTTGAGGTACTGGCTCGGTTTTGGGGTCGTTTCGTGGCTGCTGGGATGATTTGGGGGGAGTTGGCTTCGGTTTGGGGGGACCTCGCCGGAAAAGATGACCGGAGCTCCGGCGAGCTTAAGATCAGTTTTTTTTTATTCTGCTATTTTTAACCCAAACTGGTAAATCTGATTTTACCTTGTTAAATCATGCTCTATCTTTTCTATTCTCAGTTTGTAAAAAAAAGAACTATATGATTCAAAATGATATAATAACATCGGTGTTCATGTTTCAAGTTCTAGTCTTCTGTCAGTATTATTTTAACAGATCATGCTCATATATCCTACATATTTAAATTTAATGATACAAGACCAACCTGACTCCAGCCTTCGTTTATGCTCCTATTACAACTCTGTTACTGTTGATTCTCCTTGACTGTGACTGCTTGACTGCTACACCTTCTTTCTTTAGATCTTAGAAACCTCAGAGCCGTGTTTAGCGGATTAGGGTTTCGATGTGAAACTCTAATTCTATTTTTGGTTGATTTTAGCAGTAGTTTTCTGCCTTCGTTTCTGTGTGTATTTTACTATGGACTGCCTGCTTATTTATATTAAAAACTTAGGGTTAGCATTTAATTGGTTTTGACTGGGCCTTTGCAGGTTCTGATAACGTTGGCTTGCTGAGCAGTCTTGGAGAGCAAGAACGAACCCCTAAAGGTTGCTGATGCTGCTCCTATTTTCTATTTTTTTGTTTTTTTTGGATTTGTTATTTTTGTATTTTTAATATTATCATTTTTTGTATTTTTGGACACTTTGGACAATTAGACACTTAAAATGTAAATAAAATTAAATAGATTTTTTGATATTTTTTTTAACTATATATATATGTATCTGCTCAAAATAAGGATGAAATAATAAAAATAGAAAAGAAGTCGGAATGATGAGCCAAATTGCGAGAAAACAACTCGAATAAGCCCATTTGCAAGGAAACGACTCGGATGAACCCAACTAAGTTCGACTAGGCCTAAATACAAATATTCAACTAAAGAATGTGCGAAAAGATCGATCATTCGCGCACATTCTTAATTTAAATAACGACATTTCGACTTAGTTGAACAGGTTGGTTGAGATTGGCTTAAGTGAGACACTTTTTTAATAATTTTCGTAATTGCGCGACTTCAGAACAAATAATAAAATAAACCAGAAAAAGAATACGGACAAAATTGGGGTATAACACCAAGTCTCTCCACCAAATAGACCCCGATAAACTACGGTTTTGGCCCTCCATAGAGTCATAGATAAAAGAAGAGGCGAAATCCCCATATCTATATGTCAAGAAACTACTCCAACTCACATTAGAATCCGACAAAGTCCTCCACTTCCACTTGGATAAAAGAGCTATGTTGAAGAGCTCTAGATTTTTAATTCCTAACCCACCTTCCTTCTTCGGGCGACAAATCTTGTCCCAAGCCACCCAATACATGCCACTCTCTCCGTCTTTGAGCCACCATTTTCTTTGAATTTGAGTCATCTTCCTAAGCACCAACTTTGGAGCTTTGTAGAAAGAGAACATGTATAAGAGAATGCTATTCTAAACGAATTTTATAAGAGTTACCCTACCTCCGATGGATAGAAGGTGTCCCTTCCAAGTCGACAATCTTTTCCTAAGACCATCAAGGACGTTTTTCCAAGTTGATTCCCGCCGGGGGTTGGCTCCAATGGGGATGCCCAATAACTTGAAAGGGATAGTCTCCGATCTACGAAAGAGAAAAGTGGATGCTCTCTCCAAGAAACCGTCCGGGGTGTTAATGCCGATTAGTTTGCTTTTGTGGAAGTTGACCTTCAACCCGGATACTAATTCAAAAGACCTCAAGATGGACTTGATACTCCAAAGATTTTCCCATGTAGCCCTTCCCACCATCATTGTGTCATCCACGAATTCCATAAGAGAAAAGTTGAGGTTATCGTTGATGGCGAAACCTTGGTGAACCCCTATCTCCACCACTTTGTGCATCAAACCCGTTAAGCCTTCGGCCACTATAAGAAAGAGGAACGACGACAAAGGGTCTCCTTGCCTCAAACCCCTTTGGACTTTGAAATCTTGGGTAGGACTCCCACTAACGAGAACCGACATAGAGCTAGTGCAAACACACGACCTCATCCAAGCCACCCACCTAGGAGGAAATCCCATGCGATTCATCATATAAGTAAGAAAATCCCATGAGATAGAGTCGTATGCTTTCTCAAAATCAACCTTGAACATCAAACACTCCTCCTTGTGTTCTCGTAGCGTAGTCCACCAACTCATTGACAATCAACACCCCGTCCAAGATTTGTCACCCTCTAATAAAAGTTGATTGGCAACTCGAAATGACACTTGGCAACACCTGCTTGATCCTACTAGCCAATACCTTCACAAGAATTTTGTACAGGCTCCCTATCAAACATATAAGTCTAAACTCACCCAAGCCTTGAGGGTTGTCATTCTTGGGAACTAAAGCAATGAAAGACGCTGAGACTGCCTTAGGGATGAAGGCGTTTTCATAGAAGTCGTGAAAGAATGCCACCACCTCTTCTCTTAAGAAATCCCAACACAACTTTATAAAATTTAGAATGAAACCGTCAGGCCCCGAGCTTTTATCACCGTCACAATCCCACACCCCCATCCTAATTTCTTCCTCGGAAAAAGGTTGGATCAAGAAAGCATAGTCGCTATCCTCCAATTGCTTGAACCCAATGCCGTCTAGCGTAGGCCGATTGGGGTTGTTTTCAACGAAACAATTTGCAAAGTGGCTCTTGATCCGGGATTTCACTTCATCCACATCCTCCACCATAGTCCCATTTTCTCTAATATTGCTCCGTCGGAAAGTCAAATGAGAGTGAAAATATTTAGAATTCATGTCCCCTTCCTTAATCCACCGTGCTCTGGACTTTTGAGCCAAGATCGACTCTTTAGCTCGAATTTTTTTTCCAGAGGGACTCAGTTACGTCTTTTCTGTTTTCTACCACTCTTTCATCCCATCCATTGCAAAGAACATCATCTAAGTGGTTCAAATCCCGAACTAGATTGTCAATATTGAGATCGAATTTCCCGAACACCTTCTTATTCCACTCTCTAATTTTACCTTTAAGCAACTTCAGTTTTTCTTTGATGACATAAGCCTTATGTCCTGTAACATTGAAGTTTCTCCAAGACTGTTGAACAAAAGGCAAGAACTTAGGGTGATCCAGCCAAGCGTTGAAGAAGCGAAAAGGTTTCGGGCCCCAATCTATGTTTGAATGCAGAAGCCAAATTGGAGCATGATCAGAAATGTCCCTGTTGCCAATCCACTGCCCAGATACACCCAGTCCTCGATGAGCCCTGCTGAGAGTAGAAACCTATCAAGTCTACTCATAGACACTCCATCAGAACAAAAGCAAGAAAACTTCTTCCCGGACATCGACACATCCACCAAGTCCATGTCAACAATGAATGTGTTAAAATCATCAATCTCTGTATCATAAGAAACCCCACTCCTCCCTTTTCTCTCGGGTGCACAACTTACAACATTGAAGTCAGCCACTATACACCAAACACCATCCCCTATACGATTCTTAGTTGCCAGCAAATCAGACTAAAGCCTTCTCTTCGCACTAGTGGAACAAGGAGCATAAACATTGACAACGTTAACCACTTTATTACAAACTACGACCTTCACGCCTAAAAACCCAGTGCCTGAGAAGTGAGATCTAGCTAGCTGTGCACGCCCCATCTAACCAAGAGCACGTGATACCACCCACCAAACCCCGCGAAGATTGGTGAACACATTGAAAGCTGCGATTACCCACAAAAGACCAATCTCAAATTCTTCCATAACCTTCGTCTTCGTCTCCTGCAAACAGACAAAATCAAAAGAACCAGAATTTATAAGAGACATTACTTGACGACACTTAGCATGGTCTCCCCACCCTTTAATATTTAAAGATAGAATATTCATGAGACTCTGGGTATAGTCTCCCTCTTACTACTTTCAGCTTCATCATGTCTTTCACCTGCCTCTATCAAGTCAATGTATGCCTCATCAGGCAAGTTTTCTTCCACCCTCAGGCTTTTAGCATTCTCCCAAACCCTCCTTGCAACTGCCTTACTTTGAAGGGCCCAGAACCTATTATTACAGTTAGCAATGTCTCCGGTAGAAATCGAGCCCCCACATAACTCCGTCCCAGCCGAAAACGAAGAAGAGGGTTGAGCACTAATATCACTCAACTGGTGCGCCACTGGAGCAATAACATGAGATTTGACTGAAAATTCATTATAGTCTCTCTGAGTGAATTTCAATTTTCGGATCGGTGTCCTCTTCACACCAATCCGTAGAAGCTTCCTCTGATCCTTGGGTTTCAGAGATCCCACCCGGATGGCATTCCTAGACGAATTTGGAATTGAAGGGAGATCTAAAGACTTAAGCTTGGGGTTGGGCGGGGGGTTCGGGTTGCCAAGCTGTCGGCCCAACAAATGATCACTAGGCGCTCCAGGCCCATTCTTATTTGAAGAAATATTATTTTGGAGTTCAACAAGGTTTGATTCCTCCACAAAGCTTCCATCTGATTTGGGAGAGGAGTCACTGTAAATAGAGAGTTGACTCTCGGGAGCCTTAACCGCCACATTAGGGCTATCATTACAAACCTGATTCGGATTACGTTCCACAAAATCTGGGACTACCTTCCCTAGTTTACTTCAAGCATTTAATAGGGCGTTTAGTTCAGCTTCACCCCCTTCCTCCTCTCCCTGACCGCCATTACTGGAGTAGAAGTGGTTAGAGAAATCATCCTCAGAACTTGATGATTCACCAGTATCAACTTCCTTGCTAGCATCCATGAGTCTCCATTGAGGCGAGCCCCACATATCCTCCACCAGCCTAATCGTAAACGGAACATTGTTAATAACCACTTGAATCACCTTGCGACTTCAAAAGATCTCTGCATTTCAGTGCTCTCATCTGAAAACTCACCAACCTAAGCAGCCAACTTAGAAAAAAATTGCGAGTTCCACGCGTGGGCCGGAGCACCATAACACCGGATCCAAGTGACCCTCTCCGGATCGATACCTGATTGTTTCCAAGGCCTAATCCACTTGAATATTCAAACTACTTAAATTATGTTTAAGTCTATTAATAAAAATAACACGGCAATACTCATGCGTATGCACAAGTATACTACTAGTTATTGTGAAAACAAATGTATGTTAACTAAATTAATTTTAAAGATTTTTAAATTTTGAGATTTTTTTTTACGAACGTATCTTGAGATTTATAATTTTTGAGATTTTGACGAATGTATTTTAAATTAGTTTGTTTTTACAAAGAGTTTTTTGATATTTTAAACAAATATATAAGCTAATAAAATTTTGAGATTTTGATTCAATAATATAATATTCTTACTTTTTTTTTATATAAGCATATAATTTTCTTACTTATTTGATACTCCATCAAATGATGTTTATTAATTAAATTTCTTGGTCTTTAATACAAACGATTAGAGGGTTGGGACGAGGATGGGAGAGTGGAGCGTATTAGGTTCAAATCCTACTCCCAATGTCCACACAACTTTTACGGTCTAATTACGTTCATATGTGACAGAGAAGCAAGGAGGTCTAGAGACACAGTCGACCGATGCATTCTCCATCATACAATTAACTGATGAACGAGATGGGATAAAATATTTATAAATCTACTATCTATCTATACCATTAACCTACTACCAAAAACCAATTTTACTCTTTTCCCAACTAAACATTTTTATGATATTTATGTAATCTCATTTTTCTATTTTTCACAATATATCTACTTTAATTTTATCTATATGCCTCCTTCATTTTTTTAATATTCTACTTTTTCTATCAATAAATTTTACTAGTTTGCAGGACCCGTGCCAGCACGGGTAAATAACTTCAGATGATAAATATATTATGATCTTCGCGTAATAGATACCTCGACACCGTGAATTCGCCTATTAGCAGATGTGCTTTAGAGGAGAGTTTTTGTTGTTTTTTTTTGTTCATATAGTACAATAACACCAATCATGCATTCAACTGTAGAAGACTATTATTTTGTGATAAGTTGAGGAAAAACCAGTTCTGACACAATTTTAGTCTTGTATAATGTAAGTTTTGTGGTAGCATAATAGCAAAATTAAATGCAGATATAGGTCTTTTTTAAACATTGTGGGTGAAGCTGCACCAACTCGATTTGTTATGAGGATACTATAGTGATATGATACCTTTGTAAGAATGAGATCCAGCTTAGAGTAAATGTCATTGCAAAGCAGTATATTAAGAATGATTTGTTGTAAAATAATTGATCTCAGTATGAAAGTCACACACCAAAAAAAACTTCTCATTTTCTTTAAAATCTCTAACTACTATTGTTCCTGGGTGTATTAGCAAATGCGAGGACTGCCAACAGCGATTGGACCTGCGGCCCAGCCCATCTCGATCGGCCCATACACGCGCTGCTTGAGCGCATTCTCGCCCGGCGAAATCTTCGCATAACGGTCGGACCTCCACGGTATATATCGCCATTCGCACATGGCATCAGTGCGTTCTCTAACCTTGTGCTATCTGCTCGGCGACCTCTCACTAGATCGTCGGAGTGTCTTTGCAGTACCACCCGAGGTGCTCAACGCGTGAAGCGGGACCCGGTCCTTTCACTCATTCAACGGCCCGCCCATTGGCGAAGCAACCAACACTTCAACTCTTCATTGATCAAGGTACGATCAATTGGCGACCACGATGGGAGGCCCGTGCGCTATCCTACCTCTCTTATGGCTCCACGCGCCCGCCCCGGCGCGGGCCGCTTCGACTCAATCCTCCGGCAGAATCAGCAGCGGACCCGGAGGCGTGGCGTCACGATCCACGAATCTCAAGGACTTCCACGACAAGAACCTTCAGTGCACAACGGTCGTGGACCGGTCATCCAGCAGATCCATCCGTCCGTTCCTGGAGACTTGCCGCCCGAGCTGATTGAAGCGGGCATCCAGGAACCCCTGCCGGACCATGTCACTCAAGCCGTTTTGCGAGATCTTGCAAAACAAGAATCAGTGATCGCATGATCGAGATGCACTCATCTCTCGGTATGAAAGAGGTTCAGTTCCGGGCCGCCCGCGTGCGGAAGACGGAGAACCTTCAGCTCGCCGCCGACCGGCGCGAAGACACCGCTCCCCTCCTCGAAGGAGCATCTCACGCCGAGAGAGCACTACTCATCGTTCTCCGGCCAGAAGAAGCAGGGCGCATAGGTCGCCCCCGAGCGTAAACGCGCGCGTGACGCCGTTCGATGTCCGATGACTATGAAGATTCCGGCCTACCGCCACGACACCGGTCGCCGCGCCCACGGATACTCATCTAACGAGTCGTCGGGTCACGTCGGTCGAGAAGCGAGATCTTGGGATTTCGTGAAGAGCTGGAAGAGTGCGAAATGGAAGAATTAGGGGCGTTCGCGCATCGGCCCAGGAGAGGCAAAGCGGCGACCCGTAAGGCCTCCTCGGCTTCCACCAATCGCCCATCGGAGGATTCTACGGAATCCGCGAACAGCGAGGCATGCCTCGCAATGCAACCCTTTGGGTCGAACGGCATTCGAGCGAACATGGCCCGTTCTCCGGGAGATCAGCGCTATAAGATTCCGAGAGATCTCCGCAAGCCGCCCAATCTCAACAAGTTTGACGGCCGAGGTGATCCGGACAAGCATCTCCGTTACTTCAATAATTACTGCACGCTCTGAGGAATTGGGACCGACCATGAAATGCGTGCTTTTTTCCCGATCGTTGGGCCGAGCATTGGAATGGTGGGAGTCTTTGCGCCCAATACCATCTCCTCGTGGGACGACACTGATTAGAGTATTCTTGTCTCACTACACCGCAAAGCCGCCAATACCAGGGTATGAAGAATACTTGGACTCTGTTGTTCAAGGAGATAATGAGGCGTTGAGACAAGTACATCGGCCGGTTTAACTGCGAGGGTGAAGTTCATTCGTGACTTGTCAGACAAGGACAAGTTGAAATATCTGAAGCGTGGTATTCGACCGGACCGCCGGTTCGTTGAAGAGTTTACATTGAATCATTACCAGGATCTCAGCCACTTCCTAACAAGGGCTAACGTCCACATGCAGTATGAAGAAACTCTGGCAGCAAGAAAGGCCGTCCGCGCACGACCTAAAGAAGAAAGCAAAGAAGCCGACCAAAGGGCATGAAGGTCGCCGCGACAATCGGCACGACTTTCGAGACAAAAAGTTTGATCATCGTGCGACTCGACTCAACACCTCCATTGCACAGATCTACAGAGAGTGTCAGAATAATGAGTTTGTGGGAGTTAAGCGGCTGAACCTCTCTCGTGCTCAAGAAGGGGCACGGCCGACCAAAAGATATTGCCGTTACCACAAAAGCAAGGGTCATGATACCAATGAGCTGCATGGCCTCAAAGATGATATTGAAGAGCTTATACGAAAGGCAAGTTGGGAAAGTATGTGAGGTCGGAGGAAGGCGACCGACCTCAAGAGAAGCGCGAAAGAAGCCGATCCAGACAGAGGAAAGGGGCCTCCGCCATAGAGGCACCCAAAACAAGGATCGATCCGAAGATCGTGACACTCGGCGATTGCAGAGCCGTAATGTTGCGATGGTTATTCATGGTGGAAACCCCGGATCGCGGGGAATCTAATAAAGCCACTAAGAGAAAGTGGGGACGAATTGCTAATGGTCGCATCCACCTCAAGACCACCACCGGTCTCGAGCGGACCTCCCATCTCGTTCGATGATAGCGACTATATACGACGGCAAGCCTAATAGCTATGTTCCATTGGTAATCGTCGAGCCATTATGGCAAACGAAGTGCTGCAGAGAATCTCGGTCGATCAAGGTAGCTCTACCGATATCATGTTTGAAGGCTTGATCGACAAAATAAAGGTTGATCAGGCGAGATAATTCCCGTGCCGAGCCTACTCCTCTAACGAGAGTTTCAATGGGGTGACGACTCATCCGTTGGGAACGATCGAGTCTTTGCGAGTCACGTTTGGTGGCGACACCGGGGATAGTACTGCATGTGACGGCCGGTCGGGGACGGCGTTCCTTGTACTCCCCTCAAATCCTCGCTATCAATGTATTATTGGTAGGCCGACTTTGGGTAAGCTAGAAGCCGTTACATCGACGGTCCATCTAAAAATGAAATTCTATAGCAAGGGCGACCAAGTAGTTACCCGCGCGCCGACCTTGAATCAGCAAGAAGAAGCCACGCTCTATACCAAGAAATATGTGACGAGGTAGATCGTGGCCCGAATGTTCAAAGCACTAGTGAAGGCCATCAAGTCAATGTCGCTGATTTGGATGCTCGGTATGATCCAGACAGCGACCCGGAAGACGATGATGACGTTTTGGCCCGAGAACTGAAAAACAGGCTGGTAAGACCAGAGCCTCATGGAGAGTTGGTAGATGTTCAATTGGGCGACAACCCATCCAAAACGGTGAAGCTCGGTAACGACCTACCAGAGCAAGTGAAGCAAGACCTTGTGCAATGCTTGAGAGACTATGCTGACCTGTTCGCATGGCAGGCATCAGACATGCCCGGCATTCCTATCGAAGTAGCCTGCCATCAACTTTCGATCGATGAAGAAGGTGGCCGGTCGCTCAAAGAAAGGCGTGCTCAGAGCGAGGAAAAATCTCAAGCGCCGCAAAGGCCGTTGAGGACCTCATAAAGGCCAATTTTATAGAAGAGATCAAATACACGACACTGGCTATCCAATGTCGTCTTTGGTTAAGAAAGAAGAATGGAAAGTGGAGGATGTGTGTGGACTATCTCGACCTAAATAAGGCATGCCCGAAGGATGCCTTCCCCCGTGCCTAACATTGACAAGGTGGTCGATGGGGCTTGGGCTACAAACTCTTGTCCTTTACGGACGCTTACTGGATATAATCGAGATCACGATGTATCCGCCCGATCGGCACAAGACGGCCTTCATGGCCGATCGGGAAATTTTCGATATAAGGTGATGCCGCCCGATCGAAGAACGGCTGGAGCGACCTACCGGCGGATGATGAACAAAATCTTTAAAAGACGGATCGGTCGCATCTCGGAGAGGTGTATCGGGACGACATGATCATCAAAAGCGAATCGACCCGGATCATGTGAGCGATCTCGAGAAATATTTGAAGAAGCTAGGAGGAACTCCCTTAGACCGAATCACGAGAAGTGTACCTTTGGGGTGAGAGCGGGCAGATTTTGGGTTTCCACCGAGTGAAAGAGGATAGAAGCAAACCACGAAAAGTGTAGAGGCGATCGCCGATATGAGGCCGCACGCGTCGAAAAAAAGAAATACAACGACTAAATGGCATGGTGGCCGCTCTATCGATTCATCCCCAAAGCGGCTCGCAAGTCGCTTCCACTATTTAGGCTTCTTTGAAGAAGGAGGTGGACTTTGAATGGACCGAGCAATGCCGAGCATTGGATGAGTTAAAGCAAGCTTTGGTTAGCTTGCCGATCATGACCAAGCCGTTCAGGCGAGACATTATATCTGTACTTAGCCATAACGAGAAGAAGTTCTCGATCTTTGTGCTAGTTAGAGAGAAACGAGTGAAGCGAGAATCCGATTTATTTCATAAGCAAAGTACTCGAGGCCCGAAAGTGAGATACCGAGAAGATAGAAAAGCTCGCCCTTGCACTCCTAATAAGCTGCTAGAAGGTTGAGACCCTACTTTGTGGCCCACGGTCGTGGTAAGGACCGACCGACCCATCGAGCAAGTCCTTCATCGGCGGACTGGCGGGACGAATGATAAAGTGGGCGGTAGAACTCGATGAGTTTGGCATCAAATTTGAGTCGGATCGGCCGCAAAAGCGCGGTGTTGGCCGACTTCATAGCAAAGATGACTCTACTCCGGAAGATCAAAAAGTGGAGCGACACGGATCTTGCGTAGATGGGTCGTCTAATAGCAGGAGTGGGGCGGCCTAATACTAGAGAATTCGGAAGGCCTTGGCGTGGAAGTCTCTTTAACCTTTGCGTTCCACACTTCAAACAACCGGGCCGAATATGAGGCGTGTATAGCCGACTGCGGCTCGCGAGAGACTTCAATGTTGACCGAGTTGAAATCGGATCGATTCCTACTCGTAGTCTCGCAGATCAAAGAATTATATGATGCTAAAGGCAGCGTGCTAAAAAGCTATCTAGCAAGAGTGAGAGAAAGCGCTCAGCGGTTCGACCGAAATGAAAGTGGTACATGTGCCTCGAAGCGAAAATGTTCGAGCAGATATTCTATCGGTGGCAAGCACCAAAACTCCGGAAATCATAGAAGTGTGATCCAAGAAACATTAAATCGGTAGGCGTTTCAACCAAGCCAAGTCGATCGTTGGCCATTACGTGTGTCGACGCAGATTGATTGGATCGCCCCTATCCTAAGGTACATTGTCGAAGGAGAGGAGCCGAACGATCCAAAGCAAGCTAAGTTGGTCAGACTCAGAGCGACCAAATACTCGGTTATTGAAGGAAAGTTGTACAGAAGAGGATTCTCCTCTCCATTGTTAAGGTGTCTTCACGTCGGTCGGCTTCGACCATGTGTTGAGGACATTCATGAAGGTGTTTGTGGGAGTCACCAGGGCGCTCGCTCCATTGCTAAGAAGGCCCTCAGGGCCGGCTACTATTGGCCGACCATGGACGAGGATGCCAAGAAGCTTGTTCAGAAGTGTAAGAAATGCCAAGTACATGCTGATGTCCACATTGCACCCTCCTCAGAATTACAAAGTCTTGTCTCACCTTGGCGCGTTCGCTGGTGGGGCATGGATCTTCTAGGCCCGTTTCCACTGCTCCCGGGCGGTTCAAGTTCTTGATCGTGGCGATAGATTACTTTACTAAGTGGATCGAGGCCGAGCGCTTGCAACAATCACATCGGCCAAAGTCGCAAGTTCTTGGACGGTGTGTGCTAGCCCGTTTTGGGATTCCCGGCAATTGATAACGCACAGCGGCACCCGGTTCACGAGACAAGAGATTCAGAGAAATGTTGGTCGGCTTAGGGTCAAGCAGCGTTTCACCTCGGTCGAGCACCCTCGGACTAACGGCCAAGTGGCGCCAACGAGAGTTATCTTACGTGGTTTAAAGCGTAAGACCGGATGAAGCGAAAGGAAGGCGGGTCGAAGAGCTGCGATCCGTTCTATGGGCCTACGGGGCGACCCCTCATTCATCGGCCAGGGAGTCGCCGCCCGATTGGTGTGCTGGGCGATCTTTGTGATACCCATAGAAATGGGCGAGTGAATTGGAGGACTTGAACCCCTACGGTGGTTGACACGGCCAGGGGCTATCCGAGAAGAACTAGACTTAATTGAAGAAGCTGCGCACCCAAGCTTCGCTAAGAGAGCAATTGATCAAAGCAGAAGGTCGCGGCCGGTACAACGCTCGAGTTCAAAGCGAGGAATTCTCGGTCGCCGGCTCGTTTTAAGGCGGGCCGGCGTGGGAAACAAGAATGCACGCCAAGGGAAAGTGGCGCCAAATTGGGAAGGTCCGTATCGAGTCATCACGAAGACTGGCAAGGGGGCATACGAGCTGCAAACCATGAATGGGGCGACTATCCCCAGAACATGGAATGCAGAAAAACTTAGGAAGTATTACGTTTGAATGTAACCAAGGATTTGAATGTAATAACGACCGATCTATTAATGAAAGCGGCGCAGCGCTCTTTTTCCCATCGGTTTTTTACAGAGGCCTGACCTTTAAAAACATGATGTGTTCTTTACTTTCTCGCAAGAATGTATGACCGGTCGCTCAAGATTGCCCGTGGCAAAGGAGCGATCGAAGACTTATCAAAGTTGCTGAGATCGTCGAAACGATCTAAATCGAGCGACCGTCGAAACGGTCCCAACCGCAAGTGCCATCGAAATGGCCCGAGGGTTAAAACTCGCGAAACCTTAGATCGTCGAAACGATCTAAATCGGCGATCACAAAGCGGTCCCAACCGAAGTGCCATCGAAATGGCCCGAGGGCTAAAACCGCGAAACCTTAGATCGTCGAAGCGATGCGAATCGAAGCGGCCGTCGAAGCGGTCCCAACCCGGTGCCATCGAAAATGGCCCGAGGGTTAAGTAATAACCCATCGCGGTGGGCGTCGAAAACGATCTACCTTGAATGCCATCGAAGGGCACGATTGAAGGTCGCCGAAGCGATCGAGGCCGTTGGGACGTTAACTTATCAAAGAATGGATACTTTCGAAATAAGCACGAATGACGACCGAACGGTCTTAAAACTCAAAGACTTAGTGAAAAATAAGCATACAAGGCGCACAAAGAAAAGCGACCAAAAACGAGCGCTATCGAAGTAGCACGAAACGGCCGCCGAGCGGCCCACAAGTTCAAAATAAATAAGGCGAATAAATGCAAAAAGTACGCAGACATAGAAATTGGAACGGGCGTAATGAAGAGCAAATAAAGATTGTCATTACAAATATGGGACGCCCGGCCGAAGCCGAGCGCCCACGAATGAAAGAACTGCACGAAGGCAGAAAAATTGTCGGGCCCGAAGGCAAGTTAAAATTACAAAATTACACCGCCGCAGCGGGCTTCAAAAAAGAAGAATGGTGGCGGGCGAATGACGTTGCCCTGCTCGTCATACTCTGCAGGCAACATGATCTTGTTATTTTCGACATAGTGCGCGGGCTTGATCATCTTGTCATCGAAATTGATCTGCAGATCGGTGTTCAACACCCGCGCCTGGCCAAGAGCGTTGTAAAGCGCTCGATTGCAGCCTCACGGCCCGGCTTGGCCACCATCCGGATCTTCGCTGCGGCTCGGCGTTACGGCCTCCAACACGGCCTTCTCTCTCGCGGATTCAAGGTCGATTTTGAGTGTTCACCGGCGGCAAGCTCCTTGTTCCTCTTTGATCGCTGCCCAGTCCTCCTCCCCGTTTGAGGGCCTCCTTCTTATTTGGAGGAGCTTGTCATATTTCTGCTGCGCCTCAGTCAAAGCCTTGCCCTTCCCTACGAAATTCAGGTCGAAGGTTGGTTAGTCGGTCGAACAAAGGTAAGATAAAGACTACAGGACTAAGAAAGTAAAGTTACCATCAGATTCGGCCACCAGCTCGGCCATGACTTTCTCGACCCCCATACAGAGAGAAGCGCAGAGCGCCATGGGTTTCCTTGGTGCTCGCTCGGATCGGCCGCACTCCAAGCTTTGGTGAATGATGGGAATCTCCTCCGTTTCAGGGGCCGAGACTCGACAATCACGCTTGGCCCGCTTGGGTGAGCGATCAGCGCTGCGAGGAGGCGACCGAGGCCTGCCGACCGGCTTCTTCCCTTGGCTCTTGGGGGTGTGAGGGACTTTGGAGGAAGGTTCAGGATTACCCCCCGGCCGAGAAGCGTCAGTCCCTTAGCCCCTCCTTCGAGCCGGGGCGAGGCGGCGGTTCCGGCTTTTGCGGCCATCCTTTCTGCAAAATAACGAGTCATGAGTTAGAAGAAAAAAGAGAAAGTCGACAACAGAATATAAGGACGAAAAAGTTCAAAAGCGAACCAATCTCGGCCTCCAGTTCATAGCCTTCAGACAAGACAAAGGGGCGGCAAGGTATGTCGCCCTTAAGTGCCGGACGCATCATGCCCGCCAGCGACTTTATCATCTCCAAAGTCTCTCGGTCGGCCTCCCGGATCTTTCATCGTGTAGATGTAATCTCCCGACCGCTGCAGAAATGAGCCTCATTCCACATGATAGGAAATAAGGGGACCCAAAGATCCCGTCCATTGAACCTCACAAACGGCCTTGCCGCCTCTTGATTGGAGCGATCCAAAAGTCGCGGCTTTTCCGGCCGCTCCTAACGACTCTGGGCGCTTTGAAAAATCGGTGATGGGTCTTCGCATCTTGAAGGAGACTTGCTCCCTTTTCTCCTTGTTGGCCTTCTCTCGAGCCACTCACCGAAGATAGCAAAGAAAAGCATCATCGATACGGCCGACCCACTTGGTCAAGCAAAGACCTCGAGTCTTTAAAAACGCCCATGCGTTCGGATGAAGGCGTGAAGGCGACCCCAATATGGCGCAAGAGCGTCGTGGCTGGAATCGGTGAAAGGAGGGTAATCTTCATCTTCTCGAACACGAGCCGATACATCGTGAACTTGAAGTTGGAAGAGTAAGTCACGATATCTTCGCCCTCCTTCATGCCTCTTATCCTCCAGCCCGGTGAGTCTTCAAGACGGCTCCGTAGATCGGGCAAGGCATCGTGGCCGGATCAGTGAGAATGCTCTGTTGGAGCGAAGAGTTTCCGACACCCAAGACATATCAGATACATCTCGAGCTACATCGGCTTGGACCTCGGCCGACCCTTCTTCAGGAGCTACATCGATGTTGGCCTCCAGACCAGAAATATTGACCTCGGGCTGAGCCGCCTCTTCTTCAGGAACTTCCTCAGTTTGGCCACCTTCGGCCTCCTCTTGAGAACCTCTCGGTTCGGCGCGCCTTCGGCCTCCACCATCTCCTCGTCCACGACCGGGACGACACTCTGCGCCTCATCATCATCGATGATAATCACGTCGGCGTCTTCTTCTTCTCCCTCCACTCGGGATACAACATCCTCGGGCGGTGGGAGGCGCTTTCGGCCGCTCGGCGGAGATGGGAAGGTCCGAACCCAGCACTCTTGGAGCTAGTTGATCCCCACGGAAGAATGAGAACTCGAGCCGTCTTTGCTCGAGGAACTACTTGGAGAGCTAGAGCTTTTGTCGCCCGAAGACGACTTGGTTTCGCCGCCTCGACATATATGTGCAAAAGAGGCGGGCGGTTTTCAGAATACTGGGCGATTAGCTTTGTCCGTGGCATACACAAACACTGTGATAAAGGGATCGAGTCGGTCGAGCGAAAGCGAGCGCTCATGGAGGGGCGGTGGCCATCCTCGACGACGACACCCCTATCACGAGGCGTGGAAAAGCACGAAGTACTTTAAAGAAAAACTAAAGTTGAAAAGAATAGAGGGAGCGATCGATTCGTACCTTAAGCAGATGTTGAAGATCGGTCGCAAGAAGACAGAAACAGCTTCGAATGCAAGTCGGCGGCAGACGAGTCGGTCGTTGGCAGAGCAAATCTTGGAGATGTGAGAAATGAACTCAGCAGGAGGGCTATTTATAGCACAGAATCTGGCGCGAAGAGGACCGGGATACGAAGAGTCACAACGCTTCGTCTTCTCACCAATGGTTGTCTCCAGACAACCTCGGAAACACCAAACGTCACGTCTTAAATGTCAGGAAAGACCAACCGTCGCGACAGCCCGGCCGGTGGTTGACTAACGATCGACACCGCCCCGTAGAAAAAGCAAACGGCCGCGTCCGTTTCATCACAGTAACTTCACTCCTGGGGGCATCGATTCAAGCCTCAGCCCGCTCTCAAGCGACCTAGGCTTGGGGGGCAACTGTTCCTGGGTGTATTAGCAAATGCGAGGACTGCCAACAGCAATTGGACCTGCGGCCCAGCCCATCTCGATCGGCCCATACACGCTGCTTGGAGCGCATTCGCCGCCGAAATCTTCGCATAACGGTCGGACCTCACACGATATATATCGCCATTCGCACATGGCATCAGCACGCGTTCTCTAACCTTGTGCTATCTCGGCGAGCGACCTCTCACTAGATCGTCGGAGTGTCTTTGCAGGTACCACCCGAGGTGCTCAACGCGTGAAGCCAGGACCGGTCCTTTCACTCATTCAACGACCGGCCCATTGACGAAGCAACCAACACTTCAACTCTTCATTGATCAAGGTACGATCAACTATGTATTACATACGTGAATGACTGTATTTCCAAATACACATATGTATGTGTATTAATAAACAAAATAATGGACTGAAGAAAGAGATAAAATAGTGAGACCTTAATGTTTGAAGTGGAGTTAATTCGTATTTATAGATTTGGATAGACCTACCCCGGGGTATTTTCGTCATTCACATCTAAGTTACTATTCAAAACCACTTCCACGGATCCAGCCTCGTAGGTATTGAACTTCCACTTTCCCCTTTTGAAACCGTCGACAGAAACGCGTTCACTGGTTTTTCAGGAGTCGTAAAGATCAACGAATTAACACCCCGTCAACAGAAACGCGTTCACTGGTTTTTCAGAAACGCGTTCACTATTTTGGGTGTTGATCATTTTGTAACTCTACGTCGAACTAAGGAACTGTGATATTTCTTTTCAGGTTTTAATAGAGATATTGCCTTTTCTATATGCTGTGTGCGTGTGAGAATTTGTTTAGGTTTATGGGATAATGCAGAAAGTAAATTACTGAAATTACCCCTAGTCAGTTATCGGTGCATTAATGTCAAAGTCAAATGGGTGTTGACTGGTACAATAAAATTATCACCTAAATATATTTTGATTTCATTCTGTCCTACAAATTAGAAATGTTGCCGTGATTGTAGCCCCTCAAATGAAGATTGCGAATAAATCTGCAAGAGTTTTATGCCCATTTAATTCTCTCATTAAAAGTACATTGATTAATACAGTTAAGTGGGAAACCATGACAGTTACGGCATTATTATGGCATTAAACACTGATAAGTCAAAATCTCATAGCTTTAATGCACAACGGTAATTGGCTTAATTAGGTGTTCGTGTATTTGGCTAGTGTATTATAGATGTGTTGCGATATTATTGACAGATGTTGCGCACGGCGAAGTGGTTGAATGTGTGGCTCGGCACTCGACGGTCCCGTGTTCGAGTTTTACTGAGGCCGGAAAATATTTTTTTGTTAAAATAGCACTGACTGCCAGCGTGGATCTGGGGGTCCCAGTTAGAAATGATGTGTAAAGCCACGTATTTACCGTGGTCTAAGTGACATTTCTGACTTGGATGCTTAGGTGGTAATTTTCATGATTTAAATTACTTATGATTTAGTCCAAACAGGAAATATTAAAATTTGAAACTTTAATACGATTTTATTTTCTAATCTCTACGGGAAATATTACATATTGCTGGTAAATATTTGTGGGGTAATGTTCGGACTAACTCAATTACAATTTGAAACTTTATTTATCTACTTTAAATTAGTCTTTATTTTCAAGGGTAATATTCAGACTACTTAAATTATGAAAATAACACGACAACACTAGTGCGTATTAGGGGTGAGCAAGACCCAGCCCAACCCTAAGGTTCGTCCCATCTTCGTCCCATTAAACCCGCAAAATATCGGGTTTGTTCGGGTCTAAGGACGGGTTAGGGTCTAAAGAGTTGGCTCGACCAAAATTTAGGGACGAGTTAGGGTTAGGTATAACCCGTCCCAACCCGTTCTCTTACTCACTCCTCACTCTAATTTTTAGCTCAATTACATTGGTAATAAGACTTTTAAAAATAAACTATTCAATTTGAAATTGATGTTAATTTAAGTAGAAACATTATTGTAAAGTAATATCGTAAAAGCCATGTTTAGAGTTAGAATACATGATAAAATACTAAAAAGATTCAATTTATCACTTCTAACTTTTGGTCATTCTTGAGTAATCGCCTTATAATTGTTTCAATTGTCCTTCGGGCCAACTCGGTCTCGTCCTAAATAGACCCGGTCTTACTTTGTCCCTAAGAACATCGGGTTTGTTCGGGCCTAAGAACGGGTTATGGTCTAAAAAATGACCCTATATAAATTTAATGCCAGGTAAATGACAAGTGTAAATGACACGGGTGTACTGTTAGTTATCGTAAAAACAAATGTATGTTAACTAAATTAATTTTAAAGATATTTCAAATTTTGAGATGTTTTTCGACGAACGTATCTTGATATTTATAATTTTTGAGATTTTGACGAATGTATTTTAAATTTGTTTGTTTTTACAAATATTTTTTTGATATTTAAACAAATATATGCTAATAAATTTTGAGATTCATATTCAATAATATAATATTCTTACTTTTTTTTATATAAGCATATAATTTTCTTTGCTTAAAAAAAAAGCATATAATTTTCTTACTTATGTAATACTCCATCAAATGATGATTTTTTTGACCAACCTCTAAATGATGTTTATTAATTAAAAGTTTCATTTATTGATTTTGTTTTCCAACTTTATTTATTGATTTTTTTAAGGGGATTTTATTTATTGATTTAGCAGCAGGTAAGTTCAATGTAATTTTTTGATAAAAAAAAAGGGTCTTAATTTCGGTACCCCCCTCATTCCCTCCCACACCCCCATAATGTCCCAAATGGACAAAAATACCCCTGAAAATTTACAAAAATTACATGGTTTTGTTAAAAAAAAAAATTACAAATTTCGGAATTACCTCTAAAATTTCGGAATTATCTCAAAAAATAATGGAATTTCGGATTTACCTGTAATTAGAAAGATTTTGAATTACCTCGAAATGAGGTAATTAGGTTCAAATTGTGAACCGAATTACCTATTTCGAGGTAATTCGAAAAATTTAATTTTTTTTTCGAGCGAATAATTTAGGCTAAAAATCGGTTTTGGACAACATACTCGGATCGTAATGAAACCACGTACCATTAGAAGCGAAATAAATCAAGAATCAAGACTCCCTAGAAGGGACTTCTTACGGGACAAATGACCTCAAAATCCCAAATTCCATCGTTTACTATTTTTACGATTTTTTTAATTTTTCATAGTCTTCAAAAATCTTAAAAATTTGTATAGCCTTATTTTGGTTTTGTTAGATTTTTAGTGGTGTTTTTATATATTTTTTAGAGTAGTTTTGACTATTTTTAGTAGTCTTTTAGTAATAAAAATTAAAACAAATCGTATATATACGCGCTTCAAGGCGTCCTGGATTGGCGGGATGTCCTAGATGTCGCCCATTCACCTACTTCACGTGCTTATTTTGATCATTTTTAGACATTTTGGACCCATAGTTGTATTTGTACTCTATTTTATGTTGGTCATTTTATATATTTTGACGTATTGTTATTAAATCGTAATCGTTAAGTATCATATTTCCAATAAAAGCGCGTTTAAATCTTAAGACCAAAATACAAACTTTTTTAAAAAAAAATTACAAATTTGAATTATCTTTTTAGAGGTAATTAAAATTTTTATGTTTATGAACCAGAAAATACTGTTTTAAAGGTAATTCGAAATTATCAATTATTTTTGAACCAGGAATTACCTTATTTTGAGGTAATTAGAAAAATTAATTTTTTTTTTTTTTTTTTTTAAAAAGGCAGGGGTATTATTGGAATTTTTTGGATTATGGGGGTGTGGGAGGGAATGAGGGGGGTACGAAAACAAAAGGCCAAAAAAAAATTGATGTAATTTATTGGACCTTCACCGCTCGAAGTTGCTAATCCAGAATCGCGAAAGAAAGCTTCTAACTCAACAGAGAGCGAAGTGGCTAATTGCAAAGGAAATCTTCACTTCGCTAAGTGGTGGCTATCGCAAATTCAGACTTCAATCTTACAACAAACAATGTTGTCATTTTTAGGGTTCAGGTTTCCTCTTTCAACTCTTTCTCTTCGTTCTCTATCTCAATTTCACTCTCATTCTTACGATGTTGATGATTTTGTTTCCTCTTTCAATCGAATGCTCCTAGTGCGTCCCTATCCACCCATCTATGAATTTAACAAGATTTTAGGATCTCTTGTTAAGATGAAAAAGGATTACCCCACTGCTATTTCTCTGGCTAGACAAATGGAACTCAAAGGAATTAAGCCAGACCTCGTTACATTCAATATCTTGATTAATTGTTACTGTCAATTGAGTCAATCTAATTTTGCATTTTCTTTACTGGCAAACATTTTCAAAATGGGTTATCATCCGGACGTCTTTACTTTGAATACACTTATGAAAGGTCTATGTCTTAAAGGTGATGTTCAAAAAGCTCTACACTTTCATGATAAAGTGGCAATACAAGGATTTCAGTTGGATCATGTTAGTTATGGTACCTTGATTAATGGGTTATGTAAAATGGGACAAACAGAAGCTGCCATTCGATTATTGAGACGAGTTGAAGGAAAATTTGTCAAGCCCGACGTGGTAATGTACAACACAATCGTTGATAGTCTTTGCAAAGATAAACTTGTATGTGATGCATTTGATTTATATTCTGAAATGGTTCTCAAGAGAATTTTGCCTGATGTTTTCACTTACAATACTCTAATCAATGGCTTTTGCATTGTGGGTCAATTGAATGAAGCATTTGGATTGTTAAATGAAATGATATTGAAAAACATCAACCCAGATGTTGTCACTTATAATACTCTAATCGATGCTTTAGGTAAAGAAGGAAAGCTGAAAGAAGCTAAAAGTGTGATAGTTGTGATGATTAAAAAAGGTGTAGAACTCGATGTTGTAACTTATAGTGCTTTAATGGATGGGTATTGTCTAATTAATGAAGTGAACAAGGCCAGAGATATATTCAGCACTATGAACCAAAGGGGGGCGACTCCTGATATCCATAGCTATAGTATCATGATTAATGGGTTGTGTAAGATTAAAATGTTGGATGAAGCTGTGAATCTCTTTGAAGAAATGCATTCCAAAAACATGGTTCCCAATACAGTAACTTATAGTAGTCTTATTGATGGTTTGTGCAAATCAGGGAGACTAATGTGTGCTTTGAAGCTTTTTGAAGAGATGAATGAAAGAGGTCAGCAAGCCGATATAATCACTTACAATTTTTTGCTAGATGCTTTGTTCAAAATCCATCAAGTTGACAAGGCAATTGCATTACTAAAGAAAATGAAAGACCAGAGTATTCAACCAGATGTGTACTCATACACGATACTTGTTGATGGACTTTGCAAAGTTGGAAGACTCAAGGATGCGCTAGAGGTTTTTCAAGATCTGTTGGTCAAAGGCTGCAATCTAAATGTCGTAACGTATAATGCAATTATCAATGGGCTTTGTAAAGAGAATTTACTTGATGAAGCTTTAGCCTTGTTTTCAAAAATGGAGAATGAGAATTGCATTCCTAACGCTATAACTTACGAAATAATTATCCGCGCTCTCTTTGGGAAAGATGAGAACAACAAGGCAGAAAAACTTCTCCGTGAAATGATTGCTAGAGGTCTGCTATAAGAGTAAAAGTGAGATACTTTCTACTTTTTATATTTTTATTCATTGTCGGTTCTTCTACTTGCCTAATTATTGCTGGAAGCTCTGCTCCATATCTTTATCTTTCTCATGCTTGAGACTAATGCATGGTACTTTTTGCTTCATTTGATGAGTTATATTTTATCGTTGTGCTATTAAGAGCTGCCAACAAGAAAACTTGACCTATTTATTTCTTTAGGTTGCTACTTTGCTATGTCAAGTTCGTATTTGTAGATTTTGGATACATAATGAAATTCCCTTTCTGTCTCAATTGGTTTTTTTGTTGTTGAGTATTTTGTGTTGCTTCAGGGGAAGCAAGTGGCATCTGGTAGGGAGCTCAAGGAATTGACATGATGGAGCTGGATCTTAGTAAAGTGGAACCAGTGAATCTGCACTTCTTGTGTTTTGATTCTAAATTTTGTTAAGAGTATTTTACTGTTATATTATTTGTCATTTTACTATATAGTTCAGACAAAAGTATTTTCAATTCCATTCCAGTTGGATTAATTGAACGGTATGAAATTGCTGTTTGAACTTTCCAGGTGTATTCTCACAATCAGGCATATTCTTCCACTTAATGAGAACCTCACAGTCCTGGAAACTGTCACCTTTCACTACCAGAATGTCCTCAGGTAACACCTGCGGCTCATATTCTTCAGAAACACATGATGGCAGAGGCTGAACCGTAACAGCAGCAGCTACATTAGCTTTCAACAGTGACACATGGAACACAGGATGTACTCTACTATCCTCAGGCAACTTCAACTTATAAGCTACCTCTCCAATTCTCTCAAGTACTTCATAGGGTCCATAAAATCTTGGACTCAATTTTTGATTGATTCTCTTGGCCAACTTCTTCAATTTATATGGTTGAATCTTCAAAAATACCATATCTCCCACCTTGTACTCCACCTCTCTATGATGCTTATTGGCCTGCTGCTTCATCCTATTCGGAGCTTGGACTAAGTGTTCATGTAAAGCAGTGAGCATTTCATTTCTGTCTTGCACCATGATACTCACTTCTTCCATAGGAGTTGCATCTGCATCCCCTCTAATGACTGGTGGGGGGTCTCGCCCAACGAAATAATTATCCGCGCTCTCTTTGGAAAATATGAGATCAACAAAGCAGAAAAACTTATTCGTGAAATGATTGCTAGAGGTCTTCTTTAAGAGTAAAAATGAGGTATTTTCTACTTTTTATATTATTATTCATCATCAGTTAGTCTCTGCTTGCCTAATTATTGCTGGAAGCTCTGCTCCATATCTTTTATCTTTCTCTAAAGTCTGTCTAATGCATATTTTTTTGCTACAATACATTCAATGGAAGTCTTTCTCTAAAGTCTGTCATGGAAGGAAATTTATTTTTATAGCTTCTGGTTCCTTTTTTCAGATGGAGCAAATCTTTGTGGAGGGTCTATGTTAGGCGAAATAGAAAAGCAGCAGCCGATCTTAACAAGGATAACTGAACGGTTATGACAGATGTTGTTAGCTGGATTTAGTTAGGAAGTTTGGAAGAAGTTATAAGAGTGAGTCAAAAGATTCTACCTAGGATTATCTTGTATATTTGTGTGCGTGACTTGGACCAAAAAAGAACTGGAAAAAGAGTTTATTGGTTTTGTTCTTTGTATCTGAACATATGACTGTAATTGATTAGATTGTTTGGTGAATGGTGATATTCTTGATGCAGGATTTGTTGGTTTACATGATAAACACATGATGAGAAATATATAAGAGGAAGTATTCAATTTATTATAGAAACTGTTCACATTATTAGACTATATATCTTTCGGAATATAGCTCAAATTTGCCTATAACTGATATCATGTTTCATACATTTATAGACCTATTAATCATCCGCTAGACTTCTTTCTTTTATACATCAAAAGTGAAATGCTTAGCTTATTTTGCTCCACGTAATGTCATTGTGAGATATTTATAACCCAATTTGATAAGATAAATAATCTGCACTTCTTATGATTTGATTCTGATTGTTGTTGTAGTATTTTTCTGTTATATTATTTGTCATTTTACTATAGTTCAGACAAAACTATCTTCAACTCCAGTAGGATTTCAATGGTTTCATGACATGACAGTCAAGAGAGGAAGAAACATGAAACTGTAATGTTGAATTGTCTAACATTTCTGTAAACTGTCTTCCAGCTTCTTTACTACTACAATATCTGAATAATAGTCTAGAAGCTAAAGTTTTGTAGCATTTTCAGTTTGTTTTGGAATCTATATGAATATGAATATGATGTTCTAAGAGATACAATTGTCATTGCATGAATTCTTTAACTGTAGGAGCCGCATAGACATGATTAGAAAAACTCATTCCTTGAGAGATATACAAGCTTCCTTAATATTCTGGTATGATGGATTCATATTATTCATGAACAGTAGAAAATTCCTTATGTTGGAAATAACCTATAAACCTGAGCTTTTGCTCCTTGAGCAATCACAGATATAGGGTCTGAAGTTTCAGGACTCGGAATATGTCTTTCTATAGTTACAGCCTATGAAACACCGACACAGACACGGACACCGAACACGATACCTGTCGAATACCGGACACATTTTCAACCGGAAGTGTCGGTGCTTCATAGGTTGCAGCACATTTTATAAATAATTCAATTACAGTTGAAAGCATTATTTATAGCTAAGTAGAGAGTTCAGCTTAATCTAGATGAGCCTTACCACACCTAATACAAGCCAACTAGCTAGATCTAACTTCCTGACAGAATCTGTTACCCTTCTAACTCTGTGATGCTCGCAGCACACGGATTGCCAACATGGCGTTCTTCATTTGAGCTACTGATTGATTCCTTGCTTCTTAACAGCTTTTTATTTTCAGTTAATGGCTGCACAAAAGCTCAATACTTTTAAAATATCTTTCAAAATTTATGAATGTTTATATTTATGGCATGTTTCTTTCAATTTTAATGTGTATTATGAAGTTAAAGATAGGCACATAATTTTTGAATGATTTACTGCTAAGTTTAACACTGGAAGTAAAGCATGGAAGCAGAACTATCTTTCTTTGCATGATTTTTTTTGGTTTTTTCTTTTGGAAGTGATGTCAATGCTCTAAAGGCCACTATGCAACTAAGGTATGTCAGGTTTGGTGTTTCCTTTGTTGGCTGCAAATCCTAGGATAAATTGTAGTTTTTAATTGGTGTTTTATTTAAATAGTAAAAAATGTGAGTTGGTTTATGAACATTGCATATTTCTTTTGCATAATAGGAACGTTTTAAGGTGTTTTGTAAACTTGTGCATAAATTCTTCCATGTATGTCAACTCAATTATTCAGTAGTACTTAGAGAGTAAATCTTTCACTTGATAGAGTTAAAACTCTACTTCTACTAGTTGTTCTTCCACATCTTCTGTAATATCTCTTAACTGTAAATTCCATGCTATTCTATTTGACAAAACTTGTTTTTGCTTTGTTTAGTTATAAGCTTATTGTAACAGTTAACCAATGGAACAGTAACCGATCAACAGAATATCAGAATCAATGGAACAGTGAAGATAACAAGTTGAGTAGGCTAGGGTTTTCACCGGTAACCACTCCACACAAACCCTGGAGCCGCAATGAAAGAATACAGCTCGGAGAGAGAGTGCATAAAATAGGGTTTCAGAGAGTAATTGGAGGTGAGAAGGAATTGAGATAAATTGATTGATGTCATTCATTGCATAATGATTTGCTTTATATAGTACAATGATTGAGCACTCAATACTAGGAATATTCTTAAAAGCAACCCTAGATGCTGACAGCTAGCAATTCTAGGCTATTCCTACAAAAGCCAAAATAACGGAATTAAAGGACAACCTGTCCATACAATGCAAAAGACACAACAAAAATTCAAAAACCTCAAAGACTACTGACTAGTACTACTGATAAAGAAAGCAAGAAGCAATGGCTAAATTATTCTTTTACTGTGACTCTGTCACAATACCCTGGCCTAATGAACACCCTTGTCCTCAAGGGTGGAATTCTGGAAATTGTTGAAGCAAGTCATAATAGAATTCCCATGTAGCTTCCTCCTTAGGTAAATTCTTCCATTTGACAAGGACTTTAGTGGCATGTATACGACCTCTCTTAACCATTTTCCTCTCCAAAATGCAATCTGGAGGTCCCTTGTCAAATACAGCAGCAGCAATAGGTTGATGAATAGCAGAAGAAGGATTGGCACAAAGCTTCAACTGAGACACGTGGAAGACATTGTGTATAGCAGCATTGGCAGGAAGTTCCAACTGATAAGCAACAGTTCCTATTTTATCAACAACCTTGTAAGGGCCAAAGTATTTGGGAAGAAGCTTATGGTAGGCATGAGTTTTCAAAGATGCTTGCCTATATGGTTGAAGCTTGAGATAAACATAGTCACCCACAGAAAAACTTCTTTCACTTCTCCTCTTATTGGCTTGCTGGCTCATTCTGTTTTATGCTCGCAAGAGATGAAATTTGAGCAATTTTATTGTTTCTTCACGAGCACAGAGGGATCTGTCCACTGTAACTGAAGTTGATTCACCAGGAAGGTAAGGAAGGAATGTAGGGGGAGCTTGTCCATAGACAATTTCATAAGGAGTAGCATGAGTAGAGGAGTGATGATTGGTATTATACCACCATTCAGCCAAACTAAGCCACTGTGACCATGAAGAAGGTTTAGCCGAACACATGCGTGTGAGATAATTCTCCAAAGTTTTATTCACAATTTGATCGCCCATCGGTTTGAGGGTGGTATGCGAGTGGATTTGTTCAATTCTACTCCTTGTAATTTAAAGAATTCACTCCAAAATTTGCTCACAAAGATTGGATCTCATCACTTTGGTAATCTTTGCGCAGCATACCATGTAATTTAAAGATATGATCCATAAATACCAGGCTACGTCTTTCTTTGTATAAGGGTGAGAAAGCGGTAAGAAGTGAGCATATTTGCTCAACCGATCAACCACCACCAAAATGACTTGCTTTCCATGAGAATTTGGTAGCCCTTCGACAAAATCTAAGCTTATATCATGCCAAACACTAGAGGGAATTGGTAATGGTTGAAGAAGACCTGGTGAAGCAGAGTGATCAGCTTTGCTGGTTTGACAGATATTGCAATTCCTGATATAAGCTTGTATATCCTTAGCCATGCCTTTCCAATAAAAGAGAGACTTAATTCTGGAAGTGGTAATATCTCTACCCGAGTGGCCACCAAGAGGAGAATCATGCAACCATTTGAGAATTGATTGCTTCACACTGTGATCCGAACCAATCACCAGTTTCCCCTTTCTTCTGAGTTCATTTCTACACCAGGTAAAGTGAGGGTGAGTAGCTGCATTGGTCTGAATATCAGATATAATTTTCTGCAAGGCTGTGTCAGTGGACCAAGACTGTTGGATTAGGGTGTAAAGATCCTGGTGAGCATTATCCAACAGTAAAGGAAGCAATTCTGCACCTATCACTCGAGACAACGCATCAGCTGCCACATTTGAACTACCTTCCTTATATTCAATATCAAACTCAAATCCCATTAACTTAGCAACCCAAACTTGTTGGAAAGGAGTGTTTAACCTCTGTTCCAGGATATGCTTAATGCTCTTTTGATCAGTTTTGATCGTAAAAGGAGCATAAGCAAGGTATGTACTCCACTTTTGAATTGCATAGATGATTGCCAACAATTCTCTTTCATAGATGGACAAGGCCTGCTGCTTAGGACCAAGAGATTTGCTGATAAATGCAATTGGATGGTGATCTTGCATAAGCACTGCACCAATTCCTTTGCCTGAGGCATCAGTCTCAACAACAAATTTCTTTGAGAAATCAGGCAGCTTAAGCACTGGGGAAGACAGAAGAGCATCTTTGAGAGCAGAAAAAGCTTGCAGAGCTTCATCACACCAGTGGAAGGCATCCTTCTTAAGCATGTCCGTGAGTGGTTTAGCAATAGACCCGAAAGATTTCACAAATCTTCTATAGTAACCGGCAAGTCCAAGGAAGCCACGAAGTTCTTTGAGATTGCAGGGAGGCTGCCATTTCTTTCTGACTTCAAGCTTAGAAGGATCGGTAGAGACTCCTTCATGAGTGATAAAATGTCCCAAGTATTCCACCTTTGTCGTAGCAAAGTGACATTTGGCTCGATTGAGAAACAAAAGTTCCTGCCTCATAATGTTAAAGACCAAAGCAAGATGCTCCAAATGATCTGAAAAAGTCTTACTATACACAAGAATGTCATCAAAGAAAATAATTACAAATTTTCTCAGAAAAGGTTTAAAAATGTGATTCATAAGGGCCTGGAAAGTGGCTGGTGCATTGGCAAGGCCAAATGGCATTACCAAGTATTCATAATGGCCACAATGAGTCTTAAAAGCTGTCTTAAATTCTTCTCCAAAATCCATTCTGACCTGGTGGTAACCAGATCGTAAATCTAACTTAGAAAATATTGATGCACCTCCTAACTCATCCATTAAATCTTCAATTAAAGGAATAGGGAATCTATCTTTAATTGTAGGCTAAAATGTACTTTTAGTCCCTGCAAATGTCAAGAAAATCCAGTTTAGTCCCTGCAATTCCAAATTTTTTAAAATAGTCCCTGCAATTAGTAAACGTTACTACTTTAGTCCCTAACATTTACTTTACTCTTAAAAAGGAGGACTAAAGCTGGATTTTCTTGACATTTGCGAGGACTAAAAGTACCTTTTAAATGGAATTGTAGGGACTAAAGTAGTAACAGCAGGGACTAAAGTAGTAACGTTTACTAATTGCAGGGACTATTTTAAAAATTTTGGAATCGCAGGGACTAAACTGGATTTTCTTGACATTTGCAGGGACTAAAAGTACCTTTTAGCCTTAATTGTATTAGCATTAAGTCTCCTAAAATCCACACACAAGCGCCAAGAGCCATCTTTCTTTTTCACCAAGACAGTGGGTGAAGAGAAAGGACTTGTGCTGTGTTGAATGATACCTTGATCCAACATTTCACCAACAATTTTATCAATAATATTTTTTTGGATAGCAGAATACCTATAAGGGCGTAGGTTAAAGGGTTCAGTACCTTCCTTTAGAGGAATATGGTGATCAAAACCGGGCACGTGTGAGGAGGTAGATGAGTAGGTTACGCAAAGCGGATCAAAGATCTTGATCTAATATTCTTTGATATAGCAAGAGGTAGGGCGACCTACGAAGAAGGAACCACATTGCAAGAAGGAACTTTGAATTGAGGGTTGCATCTTCAATGCTCGAGAAAACAAAGTTCAGCACCTTGTTGTAGAGCACGAGAGAAAGTTTTGTTGTTGATGAGCTTGATTGCGGGAGTTTTGGCACCTCTTAGCAACACTCTGCGTCCTTGAGTATGAAACTCCATGTGTAATTTCTCAAAATCCCACAATATAGGGCCTAAAGACTTAAGCCATTGAATACCAAGGATCACATCATAGCATCCAAGTGGAAGGACTATCATATCGTGATAAAGGTAACATTGCAATTTGCCATGAAAAAATTTTACAAACAAAAGTAGCTACCGACTTGTGTCCACCACCACTGTGGTGATAGAGAGAGGATCAACGAGGTTCTAGAGTGCAACCTAGTTGCTTAGCAATTGACAAATCTAAGAAATTGTGAGTACAACCGGTGTCTAATAACATGTGTAACAATTTCTTATCATACATTCCCGTAACCCTCATAGTTTGGTGGCTGCAAGTGTGCGGTCATGGCGTGCTTGAGAAAAAGTAAAGGAACCTCGGTGGAAGGTTGCGTTTACGGTGTGATCTCTGTAGGACCGAGATGTGTCCTCGGTGTCTATAGGTTTCTCTTCATCTAATTCCGATTGCAGAAGTTGGTTTCTCCTATGTTTGGTGGTGACCGGGAGTAAAGGTTCATCACAAAACCAACAAAGGCCTTTGGCACGCCTATCGACCATCTCGGCATTTGTCGGGGTTCTAGTGGTTCTGTTAAACAAAGGTTTGGGGCTGGTAGTGGTATCGGTGTAGTGTTTGTGGTCCGGTTTGGTGAAGGGAGTCTAGGAGCGAGAAGAAGAAGGTTTAAAAGGAGAATATTTAGGGACTGGTTTGGTTAAGGTAGTGGAGGAAGAGTGAAGTCCGCCAAATTGATGACTTGAGGTATAGATGTAGGGCAAAACATGCGTACATGCATCGTGTGTTGTGTTCTAAAAACCACTAAAAATATGCTAAAGGAATGTTGAAGTATTAAACTTACTTGAGTGAGTGCAAGCTCAAATGCATCAACATACTCTTTGCAATGGTCGGTTTGCTTGATTTGTACCAAAGTAGCTAATGGATCTTCAAAAGCATCTCCAAATCGGCGATTACATCGGCAACATATTGAGTCCATGTGGGGTAGATATCGAATTTACGCCTCATATAGTTCAAATGCCATTGCAAAGCAAGACCCTCCAAGTGGATAGAGGCCAAACGAACCTGGAAGCATCAAGCAGTTTCATCGAAGCATGAAAAATTGATCACATTTATAAAGCCAATCCCTAACATTTTTGCCATTGAAGCGAGGGAATTCCACTTTAGAAATTGCGGTAGCATAATGGTTAGGAGGAGGAGGAGGAGGGGAGGAGGTGGAGGTGGTGGAGGAGGCGGTGGAGGATCATTGGTGTTCCGGCTATACGCGAGAAGATCACGTATTTCCTCCATACCAAAGCATCCAAGCAGTGCAATTTGTTCAATGCGATTACCCAGTTCCTCCGTCCTCTCCGTGAATCTTTGTTCAACATCACCAACGAACGCGTCATTGTCTAAGAACCGAGAGCTCGAGTGATACCAATTGTAACGATTAACCAATGGAGCGATGGCGATCGTGAGAATATCAGAATCAATGGAACAGTGAAGATAACAAGTTGAGTAGGCTAGGGTTTTCACCGGTAACCACTCCACACAAACCCTGGAGCCGCAATGAAAGAATACAGCTCGGAGAGAGAGTGCATAAAATAGGGTTTCAGAGAGTAATTGGAGGTGAGAAGGATTTGAGATAAATTGATTGATGTCATTCATTGCATAATGATTTGCTTTATATAGTACAATGATTGAGCACTCAATACTAGGAATATTCTTAAAAGCAACCCTAGATGCTGACAGCTAGCAATTCTAGGCTATTCCTACAAAAGCCAAAATAACGGAATTAAAGGACAACCTGTCCATACAATGCAAAAGACACAACAAAAATTCAAAAACCTCAAGACTACTGACTAGTACTAGTGCGATAAAGCGACAAAAGCAAATGACTAAATTATTCTTTTTTTCTTTGTGACTCTGTCACACTTATTATGAGCTAAACTCAGCAATGAAGTGAAATTGAAATTACCTTTGTTGGTGAATTGTGATATCTTTATTAAGTAGTTTTTACTTGTCTGATTTGTTGTTATACAGGTTAAATGCTGAAACTTTTTAATGTGGAGAATTCACAAGTTAATATATATAAACTTTAATTAAGCTTGTTTTAACTAGAAATAGTAATTCATGTCCATAAAGTGATATGAGCACAATTAGTTGTCAATGTGGTGTCCACATTGAAAGCTTAGAAATAAGAGAACCTTAGCAAAACAATATAGTAACCTGTTTAAAAGCATTAGTACTTGAGTTTGATTCCTGGTGATGGAACATACCAGAGTCAGACTTTACTTACCTCACGGTCGAACTCCGAATTAACCAAGGCCCATTTCCCCTAGACACCAGAGTGAGGTCGAAGATCTCTAGACTAACAAAAACATGTTGAAAAACATACACATTCTACTTTGCACTCAAGTGTCGTGGCACTCATGACAACAATTAACCAACTTGGTCAAATTACAATGTAATAGAGAACTTGAATAGTAGCAATAGTTTAACTAATGTAACTGGTTAATAATAAAACCAGAGTTTGTTGTTAACCCTCTAGTTAGGTTAAGCCGTTAACTGTTCGGTTAACATTCAGTTAGTGAGATTCCTCTATAAGGCACCTTGTATAACTACCATCCTGTACTCAGCTCTATGCAATGAAATATTCAGTTTCCAAATTCTGTTTTCCTATTTTCAATATGGTTATCATAGCAGTTCTTTCCACCACTGTGGTGTAATTGTTTCCACCACCGTAGTCTAACTGTTTCTTTCTTCCTCGTGATCCTTTCCCCGCACATCGCTTTTCACCGCTCGCAATGACGACACTGCCACCGGCGTCGTCCACTAGCGCTCTTCTATCGTCATTCAACTACAAGATCGCCGCCAAACTTGATGAAACCAATTACTTGGTATAGCTAAGCAGATAGAACCCGTCCTCCGTGTGCATCGCCTCCATTGGTTTTGCGTTGCACTGGAGATTCCTACACAATTCCTCACAGCTGTGGATCTTGATGCCGATCTTGAAAACCCTGCGTACACAGTTGGGAGCTCCAAGACCAGCTTCTCCTCACATGGCTTCAAGCCTCTTTATCGCCCTCGATTCTCCCAAGCGTCATAGGGTGTCACCACAGTTTTCAATTGTGGGAGCGGATCCATCTTCTCCCTTAAGCAATTGGGTGATTTGGACTACTTTCTAGGCATTGAAGTCAAGCACACCTCCAATGGCTCTCTACTTCTCTCTCAAGCTAAATATATTCGTGATCTATTGCATAAGACTGATATGAGCACCTGCAAGAGCATTTCATCACCTTTGGCAGCAAATACAAAACTGTCCAAAACTGGTTATGATTATTTTGATGATCCCAGTTTGTATCGTAGTGTTGTTGGTGCACTTCAATATGTAACTGCGACTAGACTAGAGTTAGGATATGCTGTGAATAAGGTATGCCAGTTTATGTCCCAACCATTATGCTCTCACTCGTCAGCTGTCAAGCGCATCCTTAGATACTTGAGAGGCACAGTTGACTACACACCTACCTTGCAGCCAACTTCAACAGCTTCAGGTGCATGTGTTTACCTTGGTCCCAATTTGCAGGTAGCTGGTATTTATTTGAAACGGGAGAAAATATTAAATTTATTATACACTATTTCTGAAGATAAAGATTTAAGAAGTTGCATTTTATAATCACAGAAACTGTTAACATTATAGAATTCACACAACTAAAATCTGTAAGAGATTTGTGTAGGAAGGGGTTTATTAGATTATGTATATTCAATGGTAGTTTGCCTTCTGTTCCAAACCATATATACCTTTGCCTCTGGGCTAGTTCCTTTGCAGACTGTTGTTTTGCTGAGCAAGAAATTTCTTGGATTATAGCTCAAATTTGCTTATAACTGATATCATGTTTCATATGTAAACTTTATATCTAGTTACAGTTATAGACCTATTAATCATCCACTAGACTTCTTTCTTATATAGTTGGACTTGTTCATCACAACTGAAATGCTTAGCTTATCTTGCTCCATGTAATGTCATCAATTGTGAGATATTTATAACCCAATTTTTGATATGATAACTAATCTTCATTTAATTTTGATTTTTGTCGCAGTCTTTTACTGTCATATTCTTTGTCATTATACTATAATTCAGACAAAAAATCTTCATACAACATAAGCTCCTCTAAATTCTGCCAACCTGACTCTTTCATAAGTATGTTTGCTTCTTTAATGTCCCTTTATAATACAATTAACTGGAGGTCTACTTACGGTCTAACTACGGTCTAATTAGGTTCGAATTCCTATTCCCAATGTCCACACAACTTTTACGGTCTAATTACGTTCATATGTAGTCGACCGATGCATTCTCTCCATCATACAATTAACTGATGAACGAGATGGGATAAAATATTTATAAATCTACTATCTATCTATACTATTAACCTACTACCAAAATACCAATTTTACTCTTTTCTCAACTAAACATTTTTATGATATTTATGTAATCTCATTTTTCTATTTTTCACAATATATCTACTTTAATTTTATCTACATGTCTCCTTCATTTTTTTAATATTCTACTTTTTCTATCAATAAATTTTATTTAGTCCAAACAGGAAATATTACAATTTGTAAAATTTGAAACTTTAATACGATTTTATTTTCTAATCTCTACGGGAAATATTACATATTAGTGGTAAATATTTGTGGGGTAATGTTCGGACTAACTCAATTACAATTTGAAACTTTGTTTATCTACTTTAAATTAGTCTTTATTTTCAAGGGTAATATTCAGACTACTTAAATTATGAAAATAACACGACAACACTCGTGCGTATTAGGGGTGAGCAAGACCCGACCCAACCCTAAGGCCCGCCCCGTCTTCATCCCATTAAGGACGAGTGATGACTCATATTTATATGAGTTATTTATGCCTTTATCCATGTAAATCAAGTAAGTTCTCAAGTAATAGTAGTGTCTTATTGCTCTAATTAGTATAGTTGTAGGAAAAGAAGGGTTAGAATCTGTCTTGAATGAATTCGACACATCTGGTGCCCTTTTGAGGTATTTAATGTGTTTTGTGAGTGTGCAGTGATAAAGCGCTATAGCATCTGACGCTATAGCGATTAGAGAGCAACTCAGGCATATCTTTGAGCTCGGCCAAATCTTTGAAGCTGCTCGGCTAAGCCTGCAAAGCAGAATGTGTATTTCTTTGGCGCCAAGTTCTTCGTTCCATGCCTTGTCTTCAGCACCCACTATGCAGCTGGCACAACCGGATTTTCATGGATGTTGTAGGCCACCTGGCGCTGTGTGAATGGAGCGATAGCCTTAGTTGGTGCGACGGCCATGCCTCTGTGATTGCGCAAATTCTGGGCGCGTGAACTACTCCAACAACTCCTTCTTCCTTTACAAAATCGAGATCTTTGGAGAACATAAGAGAATGCATGAGAAAGAGTTGGATTTTGAGAGTTGGAGGCGAGAGAATTTACGCATTGCGAGCGTTTTAGTTTTCGTTTTCCTTGTAATTTTTCACTTGTTTTTATTTTCGGTATTAACTCAGCGTGAGTGTCATCACGGTAAATGAGTTGTGAACCTCGGTGTGTATCTTTTACCACCGGTTCTTCTCATTTCGGTTTAAGTAGTATGAGTTTTCCAACTTGTATTTCTTTGATGATGCGAAACATGAGCTAAATACTTTAAGTTGGATTGCCCGTAACTTTGTAATGAACCATTAGTACTGTTGTTATAATATTGCATGCTTTGCGTTTCAAGCTTTGTGTTATACTTCTTTCAATCTTGTTTTAGAAATGATCAGCTAAAATAGGTAAATCCGTGATTTGGACATGGTCCATGGATAGACTTCAAAGCTTGATATGAACGAAAGTCTATTTAAAGACATTTAAATAGATTTTGCTTCCTCTAGATATAGAAATGCAATAGTTCATAGAGCAAGGGCTGTGGGTTTTTATTATACAGGGGTGAACTTATTTAGAACCTAGACATAGGATTCTTGTAATGAAACCCTGGCGTGAGTGATCCGAAAGGCACAAAAGCAATTGCAACAGCGCTTGACGCTATAGCGTGTAACGTTATAGCGCTATACTAATTGGGAATTTACTTAGGAAAGGCAATCCGACTTGTTTCTCTCTCATTCTACAACTCGGCTTTTACTGTTTTCTTAAAACCTTCACTTTTTAACTGATAACCTGTTACTACAAACTTTTGCTACTCGGTTCGCTAAGAGCTAGTATCACTTAAACTCTAAAATTAATATCAATCCCTGTGGAGACGAACTGTACTTACTACTTTATTACTTGTTTCGATTGTGTACACTTGCACAACTCGGTTTCTCACAACAAGTTTTTGGCACCGTTGCCGGGGATTGCATTTAATTTTTATTGTTTAAGAATTCTTGCAATCTTAGTGAAGTTTTACTTTGGTATTTGTTTCTGGTGTGATAGCAGGAAACGCTATAGCGTATGCCCAGAACAGAACCACCTGAATTCGAGCTAGACCCTGAGCCTGAGAGAAGATTCAGAAGGTTGAGACAACAGCAGAGGTTACAACACCTCGGACTAACCATGTCTGAACACAACACTGCTACAACAGGTAGAGGCACCCTAGGAGGAAGAACTCCTAGTCACTTCGGAGGCAGAACTCCAAGAGGAGGAAGAACTCCGAGAGGTGGAAGGCAAGGTCCTTTTCGTTCACCGAACGGACGATGAATATTGGTATAGAGAAAGGTTCATGAACCTTGGTCCTGATCAGATGGTGAATGACCGAGACAGGCCGATGAGGGACTATGCTGCTTTTGATCCGACCTCTATGGAAACAAGCATCACCCGACCTGCTGTACCTGCTACTCACTTTGAGTTCAAACCGATGATGTTTCAAATGCTCCAAACCAATGGCCAATTCGGAGGTTCTACGCAAGAAGACCCCTTTGCGCATCTGCGAAATTTCTTGGAAGTGTGTAGTAATTTCATCATCCCTGGCGTAAGTGAGGATGCCTTTAGACTCAAACTTTTTCCTTATTCTTTAAAGGACCGAGCTAAAGCTTGGTTAAATTCCTTGGAGTCTAATTCCATCACTACTTGGGAGGAAATGACAAAGAAATTTTTAGAAAAATATTTTCCTCCCAACAAGAACGCCAGGATGAGAAATGACATCACATCGTTCAAGCAAAGGGAGGGTGAAACACTACATGAAGCATGGGAGAGGTGGAAAGAACTACTGAGGAAATGTCCACACCATGGAATACCTATAGTGATCCGGATGGAAACATTCTACAATGGGTTGGAAAGCAAGCGAGATCTATGTTAGATGCCTCATGCGGAGGTGTGATTTTGAACTCTTCCTACAATGAAGCTTGTGATCTCATAGAGCGTGTTGCAATAAACAACTCGTCATGGCCAACTGAGAGATTAAACCCTGCCAAAAAGGTAGCTGGGGTCCATGAAGTTAGTGAAGTTTCGCGCTCTCTCATTTCAGTGGCAACTCGACAAATATGATCAAAGGGTGCGAGTATCGCAAACGCTATAGCGTCTAACGCTTATAGCGCTAAAGGAAGCAATGCATTTCTTGCTATTGAACAAGCTCCCTTGGAGAAATTAGTTGTGTATATTGCGGGGAGGTCACCTTTATGAAGAGTGCACCACAAATCCAAACACGTGAATTATGTGGGGTACAACAAGAGGCAACAACCCTACTCTAACACCTACAACCCCGGTTGGAAGAACCACCCCAATTTCGGATGGGGGAGGTATCTGCAAACACAAGTGCTAATGCTCCAACTATTCCCCGGGTTTTCCGGCTCAATGAATCAAAGGCAAAATGCTCCGACTGAGACAACTCCATGGAATCTTTCTTTGAGGTCTTTTATTAGTGATTGTAAGACAACTATGCGGACCATGAAGCATCGATAAAGACTTTGGAGAACCAAGTTGGGCGATTGCTTCGCTCTCACTCAAAGGCAAAGTGGTGGACTTCCTCCACTCACTGAAACCTCAACATCTCATGCACGGGTAAAGAACATGTGAAGGCAATAACTCTGAGGAGTGGTAAGAATGTGAAGGAGGCACCCAAAAGTTCAGGGTCAGGTGTTTCTGAAAAAGAAAAGAATTTTGCTGACGCTATAGCGCCTGACGCTATAGCGGTGGAAAAAACACCGGAACCTGAACTTGGGCCTGAATATCCTCCTCCACCTTATCCTCAAAGGCTTAAAAAAGCACATGAAGACAAGCAGTTCAACAAGTTCCTGGAGGTCTGAAAGCAAGCGCACATAAATGTTCCTTTGGTGGAAGCGTTACAGAAAATGCCCAATTATGCCAAGTTTATGAAGGATGTTCTCACAAAGAAGAGACGGTTTGGAGAGTTCGAAACTATGGCTATGACTGGAGAATGCAGCATGTTAATGCAAAATAAGCTTCCGAGAAAATTAAAGGATCCCGGTAGCTTCACTATACCCTGCTCCATTGGAGATTTTTATTCAGGCCGAGCTTTATGTGACTTAGGAGCAAGTATAAACTTGATGCCTAAGTCTATTTATAAACAATTGGGTATAGGAGGCGCGGACCTACTTGATATCCCTTCAACTTGGCGATAGGAGTCTTGCCTATCACGAGGGGATACTAGAAGATGTTTTAATCAAAGTTGACAAATTTGTTTTCCCTGTGGATTTTGTTATTTTGGACTTTGATGCGAGATAAGGACATACCAATCATCTTAGGGCGACCATTCACGGCTACGGGGAAGACACTCATCGGCGTGCATAAGGGAGAGTTAACAATGAGGGTTAATGATCAAGAGGTTAAGATAAATGTTCTGAATGCATTAAAGCTCCCTGAAGACAACACTGAAGAATGCTCGTTCGTTGTTTCTCTTGACCAAGTGGTTCAAAAACATTTTCAAAAGACTAATGACCACTTGGGAAAGGTTCTGACAAACGATGAGGAGTCTGAATTGATTGATGAAGGAGAAACTCAAGAAGAGGGTGGGGCGAAGGAGGTTTGGGCGAGAAGATATGAGTCACTCGAACAAGAAAACTCCAACCTCAAGAAATGCGTCCCCTTCCATTATTCAACCACCAATCACGGAGCTTAAGGAGTTACCAAGGCACACAGTATGTTTATTTGGGAGAAAATGAGTCTCTGCCTGTAATCATCTCCTCGGCTCTCACCAAAGATCAAGAGGATGAGCTCGTTACAATGCTAAAGAAACATAAGAAGGCCATTGGATGGCAAATGGCTGATATCCAGGGGATTAGTCCAACTATCTGCATGCACCGAATTGTTTTGGAGGAGAACTCTAAGCACAACATTGAAGGGCAGAGAAGGCTAAACCCGATAATGAAGGAAGTGGTGAAGAAGGAAATTCTCAAGTGGCTAGACACAGGCATTGTTTATCCTATCTCGGATAGTGCATGGGTATCACCTGTGCAATGCGTTCCAAAAAAAGGTGGGGTAACAGTGATCAAGAATGACAAGAATGAGTTGATTCCGACGAGGACGGTAACGGGGTGGAGGATCTGCATGGATTACAGAAAGCTGAATAAATCAACAAAGAAGGATCACTTTCCTCTCCCCTTCATTGATCAGATGTTGGATAGGCTTGCAGGTAAGGAATACTATTGCTTTCTAGATGGCTACTCTGGTTACAATCAAATAGCAATAGTGCCTGAGGATCAACACAAGACTACATTCACATGCCCCTATGGAACATTTGCATTTAGAAGAATGTCATTCGGTCTATGTAATGCACCTGCAACCTTCCAGAGGTGCATGATGTCTATCTTCTCGGACTTCATTGAAAAATCTATGGAGGTCTTTATGGATGACTTCTCGGTGTTTGGGGAGAGTTTCCAACAGTGCCTGAAGAACTTAGAAGAAATCATGGTAAGGTGCGAAGAGACAAACCTTGTCCTGAATTGGGAAAAGTGCCACTTCATGGTGCAGGAGGGTATTGTCTTGGGACACAGAATTTCAAAGAAGGGACTGGAGGTTGATAGAGCAAAGATCGAAGTCATTGAAAAATTACCTCCTCCCACAAGTGTTAAAGGCATTAGAAGTTTTCTAGGACACGCCGGCTTTTACAGAAGGTTCATTAAAGATTTCTCGAAAATTTCCAAGCCGTTGTGTCAGCTACTTCAGCATGACACCACTTTCAACTTTAATGATGCATGCCTTGAAGCCTTCCAGAAGTTAAAGAAAGCTCGACATCGCACCTATCATTGTTGCTCCTGATTGGAGTAAACCATTCGAGCTCATGTGTGATGCAAGCAACTATGCGGTTGGAGCGGTGCTCGGTCAAAGGTATGATAAAATCTTTCATTCCATTTACTATGCAAGTAAAACACGTTGAAGCACAGTTAAATTACGATTCTTGAAAAAGAGCTATTAGCCGTGGTCTTTGCCTTCGATAAATTTAGATCATACTTGGTTGTACGAAAGTTATTGTTTTTCTTGACCATTCGGCCATCAAGTATTTGATCTCAAAGAAAGATGCAAAACCTCGGCTAATAAGATGGGTTCTCCTCAAGAATTTGACTTGGAAATTCATGATAAAAAGGGGTGGAGAACCAAGTTCTTGACCATTTGTCTAGACTTGAAGGAGAAAATGCGGGGAGAAACATTTGGCGTAATCAAGGAGATCTTTCTGATGAAAAGTCATTAGCGATGGTTGTGAAAGCAAGTAGCGCTATAACGGTTGCCGCTATAGCGCAAGATAATGAAGCTCTTTGGTGCTCTTTGCACCACTGGTTTGCCGAAATCGTAAAACAAACTGGTGTGTGCGAATTGTACTGCAGATTTGAATTACCAGCGAGAGAAAGAGGTTTTCCACATAGTCAAAGAGTATTCTTTGGGATGAGCCCTACCTCTATAAAAATGCCAAGATCAAATGTTGAGAAGGTGCCTAGCAGAGGAGGAACGACCCACAAGTACTAGAGCAACTGTCATACTTCTCCTTGTGGTGGACACCTCGGAGGAACGAGCATTTGCTAAGGTCTTTGCAATGCGGATACTATTGGCCGACTATGTTCAAAGATGCTCAAGAAATGGTGAAGAGGTGTGAAAGGTGCCAAAGGATTTGGAAATATCTCCAACAAGCATGAAATGTCGTTGACCAACATATTGGAGATTGAACTCTTTGATGTGTGGGGTATAGATTTTATGGGGCCATTTCCTCCTTCTCATGGAAATTTATACATCTTGGTGGTGTGGATTACGTCTCTAAGTGGGTTGAAAGCTGCTGCTCTCCCGAATAATGGCCAAGTCGGTGAGCAAGTTCCTTGAGAAAAACATCTTCACGGGTTTGGAACACCGGAGAGCAATTATCGGTGATGAGGAACCCTTACGCAATAGGTTGATTGAATCTCTCTCGCTCGGAAAATATGGGGTCGGACATAAAATTGCCACTTGCTTATCATCCCCAATCAAATGGTCAAGCCGAGTTGTCTAATAGAGAGATCAAAAGGATGCTCGAGAAGATGGTGGGACCTTCAAGGAAGGATTGGTCGGTGCACTTACATGGCGCTTTGTGGGCTTACTGGGATGCCTTCAAGACACCTGCTGGGGATGTCGCCTACGGACTTGTCTATGGGAAAGCTTGCCATCTTCGGTGGAATTACAACACAAAGCTCATTGGGCCATAAAGAAGCTTAATTTTGAATATGATGAAATTTGGGAAAGCCGAGGATCTTTGCAATTGAATGAACTCGAAGAAATTAGGCACTCAGCCTTGAAAGTTCAACTATTTACAAAGAGAAGACAAAGTTGTGGCATGACAAAAAGATTCAGAGAAGAGAGTTGATTGAAGGAGGTCAAGTCTTTGCTCTTGATTCGAGACTCAAATTATTTCCTGGAAAGCTTAAGTCGAGATGGTCTGGTCCGTTCACATTGGTAAAAGTGTACCCCCATGGAGCTGTTGATTTACATGATGAAGCAACCAACACCACTTTTAAAGTGAATGGCCAAAGAGTGAAGAATTACCATGGTGAACAAGTGGTTAGGGACAAGACCACTATTGATCTTCAAGACCTCTAACATTAAAGAGGAAGTCTGGCTGAAGACTCTTAAAGCAAGCGCTCTTGGGAGGCAACCCAATGTTTAACTAACCAGAAATTTTTGTTTGAGTTTGAATTTTTGTTTTGCAGGTATGGACATAGCGCTACAGCGTTACATGTGTTAGTGACGTTATAGCGTCAAGGTGGAATGCCGAGGAAAACTGGCCGAGAAGAGGTTTTTAGTTGGTAACGTGGCGCGCACTTATGACACTGTTTAACGCTAAGCCATAGCGTGCCACGTTTCATCAACTCTCCAACGATAACTTAGCCATCCCCAACGGTAACTTCATAACGTCCCAAATTTCCTATAAATTCCAATCCAACCACTCACGTTCTCTCTCACAAGTTTCAAAGAAGTAACTGTTATCTTCCTCTTCATCCGTCTCAATCCATCCAAACTCACTCAAATTTCACTAACATCTCTAAAACCAAATCTGTGAAAAAAAAAATGGTGAAAAAGCAATCCATTGAAAAATCCCCTAAGCCAACCAAGGCATCTGAGCCCAGTTCCTCAAAATCCTCCGATCCACACAACGATCCATCTCGCTTTTTGAGAATGAATTTCATTGCAAAGAGGGGCTTCAAATCTGAGAAGGCCCCTGATGTTTTCACGGCTGCCGTGACTGCGCTAGGATGGGCAAGCTTTGCCAAGCATCGTGGGGCTTATGTTGTACCATTAGTGAGGGAATTCTATCAAGGCATTCTCCCTCCCAAGGAAGGAAAACCCCAAACCTATTCTGTGGTTAGGGGTGAAGTTGTTGATTTTAATACTAAGCGCGATCAACGAATTTTTAAGTTGGGATATGCGGGAAGGCTATTGAGAATAAAATCAACACATGGGGAGGAGAAGAAATGGAGGAAGTGAAAAGAGAATCAGACCGAGGATGCCGTGCGGGAGAAATTTGGTTGAGAATTCAAATTGAAGAAGCAATTTACGGTGGTGGAGAGGCGGCCATGTGGTTCACCTTCATCCGACACTCTCTTATGCCTACTTCTCACACCACCTTTGTGGATAAGGACAGACTGATAGTCCTGGATGCAATTCTAGAAGGAGAAAGCATTGATGTAGGGAAAATAATTGCTAAGGAGATTGAGAAGAGCAGAGTAAAGAAGGAAGGTAACCTGTATTTTCCATGTCTTATTCTTGAAATTTTGTGCAAAGTAGCCGAGGTTGAGATAGAAATCAGGGATGAAAGAAGAACCCCTCTTGGGGCTATACCAGCTGTTTTCAAGCCAAGGCTAAGGAGTGCCGCTATAGCGTCTGATGCTATAGCGCTAAATCAACTGAAGAAGAGGCAGCAGGCACTCGGCAAGTTCGTAAAAGCAAAATTTGAGTGGGAGAAGACTGTGTTTGAGAAGTTGTCTAGAGGAAAGGAGTTAATAGAGCCGCCAGTGTTCCCGGAGTGGATTCTAGATGATGAAGGTGAGCAGGAACCACCTCGGCAGGAGCAGGAACTACCTCGGCAAGAGGTAAGGGCATCCAAGGACACTTTCCCTAAGAAGCCAAGAAAAAGGGTGAGAAGCCCAGCATTGAAGAAAGTGGAAAGTCTAGAGCAAGAGCAAAAGAAGGTCAGCAATGAGGAGGCGCTGAGCACTGAGTCTGAGAAGGAGGAATCTAGCGAGGACAACCCAGAAGCAGAGGAAGGAGCTGAAAGTGCAAAAGATGATGAAGCGCAAGCAGAATCCCAACCAATATCTCCCTTGGGTGAAGAAGAACCAAGACCACAAAAGTCAATACTGTCTTTTCGCGTTAAGAGTTTTACACCACCTCCGCAGAACAAATCCCCAAGTCCTGAGGTTGCTTCGCCTCCTGAGGAAGGCAAGCAAGAAAAGAAGAAGAAGAAAGTCGCCCAGCCAGCCCAGCCAAGTCGAGTAAGCCCAAGAACAAGGTCTGGCTTTAATTTCAAATAAATTCAAACCCTTCTTTTGTAGTTTAGATAGTTATAGTCGGAAATAAATTGTGAAGCGCTATAGCGTTGTTTTTGCGCTTCACAAATGTTAGAACTTGTTTAATTTTGTTGTTTGTGTTAAGTCTTGGGCCTCTCCCCAGTCCAATTCAGCAGTGAGGACACTGCTCCATTTTATTTGGGGGGGAGTGTAACACCCCATTTCTACCCGGTAATTTAAATCAAAAATCAGAGTGTACAAAAATCTTTTCTGATCATTTTCTAGTTTAGTGCGTTATAAAATAGTGGACTGGCTGACTATGGGATTACTCGAGTAAGCGATACTACTTGCAATGAGGCATTGGCCACTTTTGCAAGGCTCTCGATGATGCCCTCGTAAACACACGTGAAAGAAATTCTAGCCTTAGTGGCGAACCACGGTTTAGCCATAGTCATCAAATAGCACTAATAGTATAACATAATTTAATACTCAATGAAATGGAGCGTCACCACTCTTTCTCTTAAACAAAACCGGATCACGTAACACATTAGATAACTCATAGAAGTATAATTTCACACAATGCGTGGAAAATAATTATTATCTCAACAAAGATAATCCGGCGATATCAAACAAATACATAAAGGCTCAACAAGGAGCAAAGCAGCAACAACGATCTAAAGCAGGCCCACAGGTGCTACGTATCGAGCGAGGACCAGGCTCGGGGAGTAGTGAAGGTGGAAAGCCCTCACTCCGACTACGTGGTAAATAACAACGAAAAGGGGTGAGTCTCGAACTATATAGTAAAGGTGATAATAAGCAATATACAAGCATAGTGTCTGAAGACTCAAACACACCAATTATTAATCGATAATATTCATGCACTAATGAGAATGTATGCAATGTCATCATGCATGTGGTACCATTGGCCCACCGGCCGCCCTCAGGCTTCACAATCATCATACAAGGCCCCGCCGCGCGAACTTCTGATCACTTTATAAGGCCCCTACGCCTCGAGCTTCACCAATCATATTATAAACACTACGACCGCAGCCAATGTATGCATGAGACTCCATGTACATCACAAACATCATTTCAAACAATTCAATACACCCAATTACTCTTACCTCGGTATCAATCTCATTTTATAGCCCTCCTGGCTTGGCCCACCGGCCCATGCCCCCCATGGCATGCTCAATCACCTCATAATAAACCCTTAACACCATTATGTCCCACCGGACTATCCTCCTCTAGGGTACTCAGCCTTACTCAGGGACCTAAACCACCATTTAGGACCAAAACAATCATCTAGGGACCAAACTGTCACCTAGGGACCAAACAGCACCCTCTTAGGCACTTGGCAGCACCTTTAAGAACTTAGAAATTCAACAGCACAAGGTTTTGGAAAATCCTCACTGGAGGCGCACACACTGGCGCGCAGAAGAGAGGCGCGCAAGAAGGCGCGCGGATAGGTCGCTCTAACTCTCAAAAGTTTCTGTCCTTCTGTGAGAGGTGTGCGCACGAGGTTACGCTGTGAGGGGGCAGCTGTGAGAGATAGTGTGTGATCTTGATCAAGCCTTAGCCATCTTGCGCGTAAGTTTCTGCACATGCAAGATGGGCGCAAAGACACCATTTTCGGACCACAGCAAAGACGGTTAGCGCCCCCGCATTGACCAGCTCACCCAAAGACACCTTCAAACCAAAAACCACCCGAGCCAAAATGTTTAAAAATGAATTTGGGCGAGTAAACACAAAATTTTGCATGATGAAATATGCCTAGAAAAGTAAGTTTCACTCCCAGGGCTCCAAAACACACCCAAAACGAGCCTTCTAGGGACATTTTCAAAAATACACACGCAATCAGAAAACCACTCGAGCCAAAATGTTTAAAATTGAAAGTTGGCGGTGAATACAAAAGTTGTACGAGGAAATGTGCCCGAAATGCAAGTTTCACTCCCGGGCTCCAAAATACCCACATTGGCGCCCGGACCAAAGAACTCACTCACCACGACATCGCTCTGGTGACACAGCGCCATTCAGGCACCACAGGGGCAGCATTTGGCGCCCTGTCAGCGCGCACACACGCTCCAACACACACAAGCGGTTACGGGCGCCATTTTCCCAGCAACTTGGCGCCCTGGCAGAACACACCTGCACAGAACACCTTCCTGCACATGAACAGTGCACAGGGCGCCATTTTCCCAGCAATGTGGCGCCCTGGCAGTAGCATTCCTGCACAAACTCCAAATTTCACCGTGAGCGATTACGGGCGCGAGAATCCTAGCATCTTGGCGCCCCAAACACTAAAACCCCAATTTTTCCAAACTCTTCCAAACCAATTCCCAATAATCCTTCTAACACCCCTAATCGCATAATCAAACAACCAATTGCATATTCAAATCATCAATTAACATCAAAATCACCAATTCATATATTACAAAACCCTAACTCACACCTAAATCCATTTTTACCAACAATTTCATCAAATTCAAGAATCAATTCAACATGCAATCATCAATTAACATCAAAAGCAGCCCTATGACACATATAATACCCATTATCTCCTCTATTATAGAGTGAGACTCCCTTACCTCGAATTAACAGTAGAAAAGCAGGAATCGAGTCACGAACAAAACCACCGCAACAATCCAAGCTTGAGCCACGAAATTGCTCTTCTCCTCCTCTTCTCCTAGGGTTTCTTGTAGTGGCTCTCCCTTTTCTCTCCTCTCCTCATAACTTTCTTTCTTTCTTTCACAAATGAAAGAAAATTCCACTTTGGGTATATGTATATTGGGCCAAGTGTACCTTGGGCCCTTTTTACACCCCTGGCCCATTTCTTCCACCACTCCCTTCAATTAAATAATTTACTACATTATAATCACCATATTATAATTTAGACTAATTAAAATTATTGCAACACTTAAACAATTTAATTAATTTCTTAATTAAATTATTTGGGGTGTTACAACTCTCCCCCACTTAGGAGATTTCGTCCTCGAAATTCGTACCTGAGTCAAATAACTCTGGATAGGACTCCCGCATCTTGCTTTCCAGCTCCCAAGTCATACTCTCACCCGCAGCTCCCAACCACACTACCTTGACCAAGGCAATGTCTTTCCCTCTCAACACCTTCACTTCTCTATCCTCAATCCTCACCGGCATAGTCTCCACGGTGAGGTTCTCACGCACTCACCTCTACATCATCCATGTGAATCACATGAGGCAGTGCGGAATATACTTCAGGAAGGCGTGACACGTGGAAGACATCGTGCAAGTTCGAAGATTGGGTGGCAAGGCCACCCTATAAGCAACCTTTCCAACCCTCTCGGTGATTTGAGTGCGGTCCAATAAACCTTGGAGTTAACTTCTTTGCCTTGAGCACGCTGACACCGGTCATAGGCGTGACCCTCAAGAACACATGCTCACCGGCTGAAACTCCAAGTCCTTCCTCCTCTTATCATGATAACTTTTCTCCGCGACTCGAGACTCTTTCATCTTCTCTCTGATCATTTTCACCTTCTCAGTAGTCTCCCTAACCAACTCTGGTCCAAGGACAACACTCTCCCCGGACTCATACCAACACAAAGGAGTTCTACACCTCCGCCCATACAGTGCCTCAAAAGGAGCCATCCCAATGCTCGAATGGTAGTTTGTTATTATCACGTGAACTCAATCGGTGGAAGATGTGTATCCCACGCACCTCCTCGCTCTAGTACACAAGCTCTCAAAAGATCCTCCAAAGGCTGGATGGTTCTGCTGCCGACCATCGATCCCGAGGATGATAAGCTGAACTCAACCTCAGCCTAGACCCCAAAGCCTCCTGCAAGCTACCCCAAAACTCGGATGTAAACCGCGGGTCTCTATCCGACACAATACTCTTCGGAACCCCATGAAGCTTCACAATTACCTGAATGTAAATCCTAGCCAACTTTGGCACGGGAAAGGTGATGTTGATAGGAATAAAGTGAGCGGACTTGGTCAACCTATCCACAATCACCCAAATAGTGTCGACCCTCTCACACGATTTGGCAACCCAGATCCACAAAGTCCATGGAAATCTTTGTCCCACTTCCATTCGGAATCTCAAAGGTTGCATCAGCCATGAGCTTCAGTGCTCAATCTTTGACTTACGGCAAGTCAAACATGCATATACAAAGCCGCGCAACATCTCTCTTCATGCAGGCCACCAAAATAGTTTCTTGAGATCATGGTACATCTTAGTGGCACTGGATGAATGCTCAACTTACTCCTATGACTCTCCTCAAGTATCATCTTCTTCAACTCGGCATCATCCGGAACCGCAGTTACGTCACGAACCTCAACACACCACGGGAATCCAACTGTAATCCCCATCAGTGACTTGCTCACGGTGACCAACAAATCTACCAACTTCACATCTAACCGGGCGTCTCGATACTAACCAAGAAGTCGTTCCCAATCCTCGGCATCCCCAATCGACACTGCGAGGTGTCACCTCACGAGACCAAACTCAAGTCACGGAATTGCTCAATCAATTCCAACTCCTCACCATCATAGCCGAGCATATGCAAAGTCTTTCCGACTCAAAGCATCACCACGACATTAGCTTTGCGGGGTGATAGTTCAAGCCGAAATCATAGTCCTTCAATGGCTCTAACCAACGCCTGCGCCTCATATTCGGCTCATACGGTCAAACAAGTACTTGGACTCTTGTGGTCTTTGAACACTTCGAATCTGGTACCATAGAGGTAGTGTCTCCAGATTTTCAACACAAACACAATCGCGACCAATTCTAAGTCATGGGTAGGGTAGTTCTTCTCATGGGTCCTCAAGCTGTCGGGGACGCATAAGCAACCACCTTCCCATCGCATCAAAACACCTCCCAAACCCATCTTGGAAGCATCACGATTACACAACAAATGGTTGCTCGCATGCACAGCAACACTAACACTGGAGGCGTGGTCAACCTCCTCTTTAGCTCTTGGAAGCTCTCTTCACACTTTGCATCCCACACAAATGCCTTCCCTTACAGGTCAATCGGGTCAATGGAAGGGCTAGCTTAGAGAACCCTTCAATGAACCTCCTGTAATAACCACCAAACCCAAGAAACTCACGATCTCGATTTGCGGACTTTGGGCTCTCCCAACGTAACAACTTTGCATCAACCTTTGGTGGATCCACAAGCAATACCATCACGAAATAATATGACCCAAGAAGCTCACCTCATGCAACGAACTCACACCCGACAACTTGGCATACAACTTTCTCTCTTTCAAGACTTCTAGCACCAACCTCAAGTGCTCTGCATGCTCTTCCTCGATTTGGAGTACACCAAAATATCATCAATGAAGACTACTACAAACCGATCCGGATAGCTATGGAAAATTCGGTTCATGTACTCCATAAATACCCCTGGTGCATTTGTGACACCAAAGCGGCATTACAGAGTACTCATAATGCCCATACCTTGTCCGAACATTTGTCTTACGGATATCCTCATCCTTCACCTTAATCTGGTGATACCGGACCTCAAGTCAATCTTGCTAAACACTTTAGCACCCACCGGTGGTCCATTAGATCATCTATCCTCGGGAGAGGATACTTATTCTTGATAGTCACTTTATTCAATTGTGCGTAGTCCACGCCGCAGGCGCATACTCCCATCCTTCTTCTTTACCAACAAAACCGGAGCTCCCCACGGCGATACACTAGGCCTCACAAACTTCTTCTCAAGAAGCTCCTCTGCTTCGCTTCTTCAATTCAACCAACTCGGAAGGCGACATCGGGACGGTGCCATAGACATGTGCCTAGTACGTGCACAAGCTCAATCCGAACTCCACTTCCCCTGCAGGGGGCACACTAGGAATCTCATCCGGAAACACGCTGGGAACTCACACACCACTGTAACCCATCAACCACGGCTCTGTTCTCGTGGACATAGAGCGCCATCAAAGCAAACAACAACCGACCACCCGAATACCTTTGCTTCCCTCGTCGTGGACTTCTCATAAGGCTTACCTCCGTGATGAAATTTCCCCTACGGTCTCTCATGACCCTAGAGCGGGCATTGCTATCGACCTCATAGATCCTACTGACGATCAACGGATCGGTGAACACTCGATCTTACGATACCCCTACTACACTGCTTGATATCGGCTCTCAAACCATTCTCAAATTTGATGCACTTTGAGAATTCAGCCTGACCTACGAGTAATGTGGGTAGAACTTAGCAAGGTCGAGCAAATCTAGCGAAAGATACTCTGTGGTGACATACTACCTACCGCTTGACTCAAAAACTCTATCTCTTCTCGTCCTCGGCGTCCTCTGGAAAATACTTTCTTAGGAACTCCTCCGAATACTGACCCAGGTAACCTCCTCATGGGCAGCCCCTAGTCTCTCTTTGGTCTCCAACCACGGTCATCGACCTCTTGAGATAGGGTATGAGTACCATACCTTACCATACATTCATCATTACTGACCAATTACCCGGAAGATCCTCTCGATCTCCTTCAACCAAGCCAGTGCACCCTCGGATTGTACCTCCGCGAAGGTGGGAGGTTTCTCTCGAAAGGTAGCCAAACTGCGGGCCTCCGCATTCTGCTGGGTACCCACAGTCTGCGCTATGGCTTGCAAGGCCTCAAGAAAAGCAGCATCGATCCTTCTGGCCATATCAACCTAACACTGCAGCATAAACAACCAGTTCAGAATTACTTTAAGACACCTAGTTGTCATACACACTATAATGATGACACACTTGGCCGGACAGACCGAACTGCTCTGATACCACTAATGTAACACCCCATTTCTACCCGGTAATTTAAATCAAAAATCAGAGTGTACAAAAATCTTTTCTGATCATTTTCTAGTTTAGTGCGTTATAAAATAGTGGGTGGTGACTATGGGATTACTCGAGTAAGCGATACTACTTGCAATGAGCATTGGCCACTTTTGCAAGGCTCTCAGTGATGCCCTCGTAAATACACCAGCGAAAGAAATTCTAGCCTTAGTGGCGAACCACAGTTTAGCCATAGTCATTCAGCGCACTAATAGTATAACATAATTTAATACTCAATGAAATGGAGCGTCACCACTCTTTCTCTTAAACAAAACCAGATACGTAACACCAGTAGATAACTCATAGAAGTATAATTTCACACAATGCAGCGGAAAATAATTATTATCTCAACAGCATAATCCAGCGATATCAAACAAATACATAAAGGCTCAACAAGGAGCAAAACAGGCAACAACAGTCTAAACCCGACCCCTAGGTGCTACGTATCAGAGCAGACCGACTCGGGGAGTAGTGAAGGTGGAAAGCCCTCACTCCTGACTACCTGTGGTAAATAACAACAGAAAGGGGTGAGTCTCGAACTATATAGTAAAGGTGATAATAAGCAATATACAAGCATAGTGTACAGCACTCAAACACACCAATTATTAATCGATAATATTCATGCACTAATGAGAATGTATGCAATGTCATCATGCATGTGGTACCATTGGCCCACCGCGCCTCGAAGCTTCATGATCATCATACAAGGCCCCCCGCGCGCGCGACTTCACAATCACTTTATAAGGCCCCCGGCGCCTCGAACTTCACCAATCATATTATAAACACTACGACCGCAGCCAATGTATGCATGAGACTCCATGTACATCACAAACATCATTTCAAACAATTCAATACACCCAATTACTCTTACCTCGGTATCAATCTCATTTTATAGCCCTCCACGGCTTGGCCCACCGCCCATGCCCCCATGGCATGCTCAATCACCTCATAATAAACCCTTAACACCATTATGTCCCCACCGGACTATCCTCTCTCTAGGGTACTCGGCCTTACTCGGGACCTAAACCACCATTTAGGACCAAAACAATCATCTAGGGACCAAAGCTGTCACCTAGGGACCAAGCAGACACCCTCTTAGGCACTTGGCGGCACCTTTAAGAACTTAGAAATTCAACAAAGACAAGGTTTTGGAAAATCCTCACTTTGGAGGCGCACACCTGGCGCGAGAGAGAGAAGCGCGCAAGAAGAAGCGCGGATAGGTCGCTCTAACTCTCAAAAGTTTACGTCATGCAGCGTGAGAGGTGTGCGCCAGGTTACGCTGTGAGGGCCTTGCCTTGTGAGATGGTGTGATCTTGATCAAGCCTTCAGCCATCTTGCGCGTAAGTTTTGCAGCGCAAGCGAGATGGCGCGCAAAGACACCATTTTCGCACACGAGCGGCCACGGTTGGCGCCCCACATTGACCCAGCTCACCGGCACCTTCAAACCAAAAACCACCCGAGCCAAAATGTTTAAAAATGAATTTGGGCGAGTAAACACAAAATTTGTACGATGAAATATGCCTAGAAAAGTAAGTTTCACTCCCGGGCTCCAAACACACCTAAAGCGAGCCTCTAGGGACATTTTCAAAAATACACGCAATCGAGAAAACCACTCGAGCCAAAATGTTTAAAATTGAAAGTTGGCGGTGAATACAAAAGTTGTACGAGGAAATGTGCCCGAAATGCAAGTTTCACTCCCGGGCTCCAAAATACCCACATTTGGCGGCGCGGACCAAAGAACTCACTCACCACGACCGCATACGGTGACACGAGCGCCATGCAGGCACCACGGGGCGGCATTTGGCGCCCCATCATCGCGCGCACACGCACTCCAACACACACAAGCGGTGCGGGCGCCATTTTCCCAAAGCAACTTGGCGCCTGGCGAAGAACACACTGCAGAACACCTTCACGCACATGAGCGAGGTATTGTGGCGCCATTTTCCCAGCAATGTGGCGCCCTGGCAGTAGCATTCCTGCACAAACTCCAAATTTCACCCGTGAACAGTACACAGGGCGCCAGAATCCTAGCATCTTGGCGCCCCAAACACCAAAACCCCAATTTTTCCAAACTCTTCCAAACCAATTCACCCAATAATCCTTCTAACACCCCTAATCGCATAATCAAACAACCAATTGCATATTCAAATCATCAATTAACATCAAAATCACCAATTCATATATTACAAAACCCTAACTCACACCTAAATCCATTTTTACCAACAATTTCATCAAATTCAAGAATCAATTCAACATGCAATCATCAATTAACATCAAAACAGCCCCTATGACACATATAATACCCATTATCTCCTCTATTATAGAGTGAGACTCCCCTTACCTCGAATTAACCGTAGAAAAGCACCGGAATCGAGTCACGAACAAAACCACCGCAACAATCCAAGCTTCAAGCCACGAAATTGCTCTTCTCCTCCTCTTCTCCTAGGGTTTGCGCCGTGGCTCTCTCTTTTCTCTCCTCTCCTTCGCAACTTTCTTTCTTTCTTTCACAAATGAAAGAAAATTCCACTTTTGGGTATATGTATATTGGGCCAAGTGTACCTTGGGCCCTTTTTACACCCCTGGCCCATTTCTTCCACCACTCCCTTCAATTAAATAATTTACTACATTATAATCACCATATTATAATTTAGACTAATTAAAATTATTGCAACACTTAAACAATTTAATTAATTTCTTAATTAAATTATTTGGGGTGTTACAGGGAGGACCTAGAGGTTTATAAAAATAAAAAAAAATCTCTTTCTGTTTTAGTAAGAATTGCATGATCAAAGCTTTGTTTCCAGTTTATATTTGTTGAAAACCTTCTGTTCGGGCTGATCTTAGTGATGATTGTGTGAGTGAGTAAAGAGTAATCATGCGTTCAAATAATTTCTGTGTTTATTGCTGCTCCCACGCATAAAAATCTCTGCGCTTTCAGTAGAAACTTAGCTAGCCGAGGACTATTTGAGGTTTAGGCTAGTCTGAGTTAACCGAGGTAAGATCAAGGCTTGACTAAAAACTTGAAGAGTTTTTGAAGCAAAGTTTGGGGGTGTTTGGGCTATATAAAGGTTAGGTACAAAGGTCTTAGGGTGGTCAGTGACTTAGAAGTTCAATGTAAATATGTTGTAAAAGTTTGTCAGAAGCACCAAGCAAGAGCTCTCGGTGTCCCCAAAGGCAAAGAGGCAAAGCCTCATAAAAAAAAAAGAAGAATAATTGCTGTGGAGCCGAGTAATGAGGGGGCTACAGCTAGTAAATAAATCTGTTATCATAGTCTAAGCGCTATAGCGCCAAACGCTATAGCGTGAGTTATTCAGTTTCAATAAGTTAGGAGCGCTGACCATAGACCTGAAATGCCTAGCTAAACCCTTTGTTGTAACACCCCGAAATAATTTAATTAATTATTTAATTAAGTTATTAGAGGTTTACAATAATTATTTACATAAACTAATTAACTAGGAGTTATTTCATTTCAGGTGGTGTTTAAAGACAATTAGGGGTGCATTTAGGGCCCATTGGGGTGAGTGGCCCAAAACCCATCTAGTGAAATAATAGGGAAAACCCTCAGGAAAGACAATAAGCATTTCAAAAAAAAATAGAAAGGAGAAAAGAAGAGAAAGGCGCGGCGCTGGGCAAGAGAGCAAGAGAGTGACGCGACGGTGAAGCAAGGAAAGGGAAGGAAGGAATTTTCTCTCAAGTTTGATTAGGTAATTCGTTTTAATCCCTTCCTTTCCATTCTTCTCCTTTTTGTAATCTTCAACCCTTCATTCTGATTTTTCGGGGCTGTTCTTCTTGCATTCAAGAGAAGGGTTTTAGCGTGAGTTTGAGAAGAGGATCAAGGCTTGGGGTGGTGGTGATTTTGGTGAAACCTCAAGGTGTAGTCTTCTTCTTCAATTAACAGGTAAGGGGAGTTTCCTTTTCATAGCCAATAGTTTATAAAACTTGGAACCATAGGATTTGAGTGTTAGGATATGTTAATTGGATTCTTATACGTTAATTCGATTTATTTGGGTGATAGATGTACTGAATATGTCATGGAATTGAGTGTTTATATGATGATTGAAGTGATTTATGTTATGTTAATTGATTTAGTGATGAGTGGGCTGAACAACTATATGTATATGATTGAATTAGTATAGGTTATGTTGGTTGAGTTAGTGATGAGTGGGCTGAATATATATATACTTGGGTTAATACATGATATTGTTGACTGACTTAGCAATGAAGTGGGGAGGGTATGTAATTGAAGGGAAATTGGTGTAATAATTGAATTAAGGAATTTATCGAGGAGTAGTGGTATGTTAACAGCAGGGCCTTAATGAAAAATAACGGGCGCCAAATTCCCCTGAAAATGGCGCCTGGATGTGCATTCTGTGTGTGTCTGTGTGTGTTTGTGCAGGCAGACAGGGAGGGGGCGCCAAATTCCCCTGAAAATGGCGCCTGGAGTGCATTTTAATGTGGTTGTTTGAATGTGGCACCCTCTCGTGGTCGCACTAAAGGTTTTTCATAGACTCTGATTTTCGAATTTATTAAAATAATAGACTAGATAGAAGGGGGTGTTACAATTGGTATCAGAGCAGTTCGGTCTGTCCGGCCGGTAGTTGAGTCGTCAAGTTATGTAGCACTTGAGTTTTATTCATCGATTCTCGAATTACATTTTTACATTGCGGTACTAGAATGGCGGGGCCGAACGACCACGGCGCACTTGCATGCATGCATTGCAGCTATGGGTGGGGTTGTGGGCGTCTGCGGAGTCTTTGTGGACCCGAGCAGCGCAGGATTTGGCTACCTTCCACGGGAGAACCCTCCTACTTTGAAGGCGGGTACAACCACGATGGTGCTCTTGAGTGGTGGGAGAGATGGAGTGAATATTCAGCGTTATGGATCGCATCTTGATGCTCGAGAAAGTTCGTTATGGTACGCGCATCTTTGAAGAAAGAGGCGATGATCGGTGGATGTTGCTAGGCGAGGTTGATGGATCGACAACGAGGAGATCACACAGGCCGTGTTCGGAGGAAGTACTACCCAGAGGATGTCCGTGGAAAGAAAGAAGTTGAGTTTCTGAGGCTTGAACAAGGTAATATGTCAGTGACTGAATATGCTGCCAAATTTACCGAGTTGTCCAAGTTCTATCCGCACTATGATGGGCCAGATGCTGAGTTCTCCAAATGCATCAAGTTTGAGAACGGGTTACGTGCTGACATAAAGAAATTCATAGGGTATCAACAGATTCGCGTGTTCTCCGTGTTGGTTAATAGCTGCAGGATTTTTGAAGAGGACAGCAATGCTCACTCCAGAGTCATGAAGGAAAAGCAAAAGAACTTCTCGGGTCGGAGTAAGCCGTATGAGGTACCCTATTTGGTAAGGGCAAGGGGAAGTTTGTCGGTGGGTCTAAGCGAAGTGGGGGAGATGCCACTGCCGGTATTACTTGTTACACGTGTGGGAAAACAGGTCATAAGAGTCCAGACTGCCCAGGCAAGGATGAGAAGAGGTGTTATCGGTGTGGGAAAGGGGGACATATATCTTCCAACTGTGATAAGAAGGATGTCGTATGTTACAACTGCGGGGAAATGGGGCATATTAGTACCAAGTGCTCCAAGCCAAAGAAGGAGCGGGCGAGTGGGAAAGTGTTTGCTCTCGCAGGTTCAGAGACTGCTAACGAGATTAGAGGTACATGTTTCATTAAGGGTACTTAATTGCTTGCTATAGTTGATACTGGTGCTACACATTCGTTTATTTCTGCTGCGTGTGCTGATAAGTTGAACCTAGAATTATCTGTTATGAAGAGGGAGATGGTTATCGACACTCCAGCTAAGGGTTCGGTGACTACTTCTCTCGTGTGTGTTAAGTGTCCTCTATTGGTTTTCGATAGAGAGTTTCTTGTGGATTTAATTTGCTTGCCATTAGGAGGGCTAGATATCATATTAGGTATGGACTGGTTAGTGAACAACCATGTCCACATCAACTGTTTTAATAAATCTGTGGATTTCTACCCTCCGGTCGAAGAAGAATCTGCTTTGTTGCCTGCTGGCCAGTTGCATAAGATGATGAGGGACGAAGTTAAGTTGTTTGCCTTGATGGCGTCGTTGTCTCTTGAGAGCCAGGCTAAGATTGACGAGGTGCCAGTAGTGCGGGATTTTTCTGAAGTATTTCCTGATGAAATCCCCGATGTGCCACCTGAGAGGGAGGTGGAATTTGGTATTGACTTGGTGCCTGGCACTAGACCCGTGTCTATGGCACCGTATAGGATGTCTGCAGCAGAGTTGTCGGAGTTGAAGAAGCATCTTGAAGACTTGCTAGAGAAGAAATTCATACGACCGAGTGTATCTCCGTGGGGAGCTCCAGTGTTGCTAGTAAAGAAGAAAGACGGGAGTATGAGGCTTTGCGTAGACTATCGACAGTTGAACAAGGTTACAATCAAGAATAAGTATCCACTCCCAAGGATCGATGATTTGATGGATCAACTGGTGGGTGCTCGTGTATTCAGTAAGATAGATTTGAGGTCGGGATATCACCAGATAAAGGTTAAGGATGAAGATATTAGAAGGCGGCGTTTAGGACTCGGTATGGGCACTACGAGTATTCGGTGATGCCATTTGGAGTTCTGAATGCTCGGGGTGTTCATGGAGTACATGAATCGCATTTTTCATGAATATCCGGATCGTTTCGTGGTGGTCTTTATCGGCGACATTCGATTTATTCCAAGTCAGGAAGAGCATGTCGAGCATTTGAGGTCGATATTAGAGATCTTGAGGATAGAAAGTTGTATGCTAAACTATCTAAATGTGATTTTTGGTTGCAAGAGGTGAGTTTCCTTGGGCATATCATTTACGGGGATGGTATAGCGATGAGACCCATCCAAGGTTGACGCAGTAATGCAGTGGGAGGCTCCTAAGTCGGTTACTGAGATTAGAAGCTTTCTGGGGCTAGCCGGTTACTATAGAAGGTTCATTGAAGGGTTCTCTAAGTTGGCACTTCCGCTAACTCAGCTGACTTGTAAAGGGAAGGCATTCGTTTGGGATTCTCGCTGTGAGGAAAGTTTCAATGAGTTGAAGAGGAGGTTGACCACTTCACCTGTGTTGACGTTACCTAAATCAGGAGAGCCTTTCGTAGTGTATTGTGACGCTTCTAAGATGGGACTAGGAGGTGTCCTTATGCAAAATGGTAAGGTGGTGGCCTATGCATCTAGACAATTGAGGGTCCATGAGAAGAATTACCCCACTCACGATTTGGAACTGGCGGCAATTGTGTTCGCATTGAAGATTTGGCGACACTACCTGTATGGTTCCAAGTTTGAAGTGTTCAGTGATCATAAAGGGTTGCAATATTTATTTGATCAGAAGGAGTTGAATATGAGGCAAAGGAGATGGTTGGAGTTGTTAAAGGATTACGATTTCAGCTTGAATTATCATCCGGGTAAAGCTAATGTGGTGGCAGATGCTTTGAGTCGGAAGTCCTTGCGTGTCAACAATGATGGTTAAGGAGCTTGAATTAGTGGGCGGTTTAGGGATATGAGCACTGGTTTGTGAAGTAACCCCTAAGAGCGTCAGACTGGGTATGTTAAAGATTCATAATGAGTTCTTAGATATTATTAGGGAAGCTCAGAAGCAGGATATTAAGCTGGTGGAGATCGCAGTAGGGATTGATAATTCTGATGATAAAGACTATGAGATCGATGCGCAAGGTGTATTGAGGTACCGTGGGAGGATTTGTATACACGATAATGAAGAGATTAAAAGGCAATTCTCGAAGAGGCCATAGGAGTAAGTTGAGTATTCACCGGGAGCTACGAAGATGTATCAAGACTTAAAGAAGTTGTTTTGGTGGCTGGTATGAGCGTGATGTGGCTCAGTTTGTGTATGCATGTTTAACCTGTCAGAAGTCAAAGGTGGAGCACCAGAAGCCTGCAGGGTTGATGCAACCGTTGGAGATTCCGGAATGGAAATGGGATAACATTTCCATGGATTTTGTGACTGGGTTGCCTAACACAGTAAGAGGTTTTGATGCTATTTGGGTAATCGTGGATGGACGACGAAGTCTGCTCACTTCTTGCCTATTAATATTACTTATCCAGGTTAGAAGTTGGCGAGAGATCTATGTGAAGGCGATTGTGAAGCTGCACGGTGTTCCCATGAGCATTGTGTCTGATAGAGATCCCAGATTCACTTCTGAATTTTGGAAGAGTTTACAAGAGGCCCTGGGTTCTAAATTGAGGTTGAGTTCGGTGTACCACCCCATGAGAGCGAGATGGACGAGATGCAGAGAGAACTAATCAGTCGCTCGAAGATTTGCTGAGGGCGTGTGTTCTTGAGCAAGGAGGTTCGTGGGATTCTCATCTACCCTTGGTCGAGTTTACTTACAACAATGATCATCATTCGAGTATTGGGATGGCACCGTTGAAGCATTGTATGGTAGGAGGTGCGGGGACTCCTCTGTGTTGGTATGAATCGGGAGAGAGTGTGGTACTTGGTCCGAAATAGTTCGCGAGACTACCGAGAAAGTTAAAATGATCCGTGAGAAAATGAAAGCTTCGCAGAGTAGACAGAAGAGTTATCACGATAAGAGGAGGAAGGATTTGGAATTTCAAGCTGGTGAACACGTATTCTTGAGAGTCACTCCCACGACTAGTGTCGGGCGTGCTCTGAAGTCTAAGAAGTTGACTCCTCGCTTTATCGGTCCGTATCAGATACTGGAGAGAGTAGGGAAGGTTGCTTACAGGGTGGCCTTGCCACCCAATCTTTCAAATTTACATGACGTATTTCATGTATCTCAGCTGAGGAAGTATGTTCCCGACCCATCCCATGTGGTTCAGATGGACGATGTGGAGGTGAGAGAGAACATCACTGTGGAGACGATGCCAGTAAGAATTGAAGACCGTGAGGTGAAGGTCCTAAGGGGTAAGGAAATCAATCTGGTGAAGGTGGTTTGGTTGGGGGCCTATCCGGAGAGCAAGATGAAGGAGGCCTATCCGGAGTTATTTGACTCAGGTAATTTCGAGGACGAAATGTTCTAAGTGGGGGAGGATTGTAACACCCCGAAATAATTTAATTAATTATTTAATTAAGTTATTAGAGGTTTACAATAATTATTTACATAAACTAATTAACTAGGAGTTATTTCATTTCAGGTGGTGTTTAAAGACAATTAGGGGTGCATTTAGGGCCCATTGGGGTGAGTGGCCCAAAACCCATCTAGTGAAATAATAGGGAAAACCCTCAGGAAAGACAATAAGCATTTCAAAAAAAATAGAAAGGAGAAAAGAAAGAAGAGGCGCGTATTTGGGCAGAGAGAGCAAAGAGAGTTGACGCGACGGTGAAGCGAGAAAGGGAAGGAAGGAATTTTCTCTCAAGTTTGATTAGGTAATTCGTTTTAATCCCTTCCTTTCCATTCTTCTCCTTTTTGTAATCTTCAACCCTTCATTCTGATTTTTCGGGGCTGTTCTTCTTGCATTCAAGAGAAGGGTTTTAGCGTGAGTTTGAGAAGAGGATCAAGGCTTGGGGTGGTGGTGATTTTGGTGAAACCTCAAGGTGTAGTCTTCTTCTTCAATTAACGGTAAGGGAGTTTCCTTTTCATAGCCAATAGTTTATAAAACTTGGAACCATAGGATTTGAGTGTTAGGATATGTTAATTGGATTCTTATACGTTAATTCGATTTATTTGGGTGATAGATGTACTGAATATGTCATGGAATTGAGTGTTTATATGATGATTGAAGTGATTTATGTTATGTTAATTGATTTAGTGATGAGTGGGCTGAACAACTATATGTATATGATTGAATTAGTATAGGTTATGTTGGTTGAGTTAGTGATGAGTGAAATTTGAATATATATATACTTGGGTTAATACATGATATTGTTGGTGACTTAGCAATGAAGTGGGGAGGGTATGTAATTGAAGGGAAATTGGTGTAATAATTGAATTAAGGAATTTATCGAGGAGTAGTGGTATGTTAACAGCAGGGCCTTAATGAAAATAACAGGGGGGGCGCCAAATTCCCCTGAAAATGGCGCCTGGATGTGCATTATGTGTGTGTCTGTGTGTGTTTGTGCAGCGACACGGGAGGAGGCCAAATTCCCTGAAAATGGCGCTGGAGTGCATTCTGTGTGTGTGTCTGTGTGTGTTTGTGCAGCGAGACGGGGAGAGCGCCAAATTCCCACGAAAATGGCGCTGTGGTGTATTCAGTGTGCATTGCAGTGTGTGCGAGCAGCAGAGCAGGGGGCGCCAAATTCCCCTGGAAATGGCGCCTGGTGTGTGATATTGTGTGTGTCTGTGTGTGTTTGTGCAGCGAGACGAGGAGGGGCGCCAAATTCCCTGGAAATGGCGCTGGTGTGTGATATTGTGTGTGTGTGTGTGTGTGTTTGTGCAGCGAGACGGGGGGGCGCCAAATTCCCCTGGAAATGGCGCCTGGTGTGTGTTCTGGTGTGTGTCCGTGTGTGTGTGTGCAGGCAGACAGGGAGGGGCGCCAAGTTCCCCTGAAAATGGCGCCTAGGGTGTGTTCTAGCCTGCGTGTTGCTGGTTGGGTGGGTGAATAGGGTATGGGGCGCCATTTGGCTGCCCCGTGAGCCTGTTTTGGCGCCTAGGAGTGCAAGGGTGCCTAGGTGAGAGCCAAATTAGTCCCTAGGTGCTAAAATAACTATTATGGTGTCAAACTAGTCCCTAGGTGCTAAAATGATTATTAGGGTGTCGAAATAGTCCCTAGGGGCTAAATTAATTAATACGGCGTCAAAATGGTCCCTAGGTGTTAAATTGGTCCTTGGGTGGTGCTTTTGGTCCTTGGTGATGTTTTTAGTCCTTTTTGGTGTTGCATTTGGCTATGGTGGCTGTCTTAAATGGTGATGGGTATTAATGGTGAGTTCATTTTGGGTGATTGAGGGTTTATGACCTCACTTGGTGAATGGTGTGCAAATATGATTAATGGTGATTATTCTATGTATGATTTTTGGTGTTGGTTTGGTGTGGTGTTGCATAGTCATGGTGTTGCATAGGCATGTGCATTGCTTTTGGTGAATAGGCCTCGGCCTCATAAAATATTTTGGTGAATGCCTTCGGGCCTTTTGGTGAACGGTGAATGCCTTCGGGCCTTTTGGTGATTGGTGAATGCCCTCTGGGCCTTTTTGGTGATGGATCCACATGCATATGCCATGGCGTTGGGCTGCATCTCATGCACTTGCATACATTTTCTGGTGGTTGTTTGGGTGTGTATGACTATTGATGAAATTGTTTGAATTTTACGGTTTTGGTGTGCTAATCCTTATCTTATTGAGTTGCATGTTTTATTTACTATTTTCTATGAAATGAGACTCACCCTTCTCGCTTGGAATGTTGCTCTATGTGGCAACAGCTGCGGTGTGATGGATCAAGGTGGCGTGAGCACCTTCCGCTAGTATTTGTCGAGTCGGCTACGATACGTAGCAATTAGGGAGGATAGCTAGATTTTGTCGTTTATGTTATGGTTTAACTTTTCCTTGGATAACTGTATTACTGTATTTCGGTTGTTATTTCCGCTGCTACGATCTCTATCCTCGTACGGATTTATGGTGTTATGTATCACCTTTTTGGAGTTATTTTAATTATTATTTGGAGTTTAATGTGGTTGTTTGAATGTGGCACCTCTCGTGGTCGCACTAAAGGTTTTTCGTGAGACTCGATTTTCGAATTTATTAAAATAATAGACTAGATAGAAGGGGGTGTTACAATTGGTATCAGAGCAGTTCGGTCTGTCCGGCCGGTAGTTGAGTCGTCAAGTTATGTAGCACTTGAGTTTTATTCATCGATTTCGAATTTCATTTTTTCATTGCGGTACTAGAATGGCGGGGCCAGAACGACATTTGCACTTGCCGGCGCATTGCGAGAGCTATGGGTGGGGTTGTGGGCGTCTGCGAAGTCTTGTGGACCACAGAGCGCGCATTTGGCTACCTTCGGCGGGAGAACCCTCCTACTTTCAGGCGGGTACAACCACGATGGTGCTCTTGAGTGGTGGGAGAGATGGAGTGAATATTCCGCGTTATGGGTATCATCGATGCTCGAGAAAGTTCGTTATGGTACGCATACGTCTTTGAAGAAAGAGAGGCGATGATGGTGGATGATTTGCTAAGCGAGAGGTTGATGGATCGACAACGAGGAGATCACACAGGTTGTGTTCGGAGGAGTTCCGGAGGAAGTACTACCCAGAGGATGTCCGTGGAAAGAAAGAAGTTGAGTTTCTGAGGCTTGAACAAGGTAATATGTCAGTGACTGAATATGCTGCCAAATTTACCGAGTTGTCCAAGTTCTATCCGCACTATGATGGGCGGATCTTTGAGTTCTCCAAATGCATCAAGTTTGAGAAGCGGGTTACGTCCGACATAAAGAAATTCATAGGGTATCAAGCATTCGCGTGTTCTCCGTGTTGGTTAATAGCTGCAGGATTTTTGAAGAGGACAGCAATGCTCACTCCAGAGTCATGAAGGAAAAGCAAAAGAACTTCTCGGGTCGGAGTAAGCCGTATGAGGTACCTGCTGGTAAGGGCAAGGGGAAGTTTGTCGGTGGGTCTAAGCGAAGTGGGGGAGATGCCACTGCCGGTATTACTTGTTACACGTGTGGGGAAAGCAGTCATAAGAGTCCGATCGCCGTGCAAGGATGAGAAGAGGTGTTATCGGTGTGGGAAAGGGGGACATATATCTTCCAACTGTGATAAGAAGGATGTCGTATGTTACAACTGCGGGGAAATGGGGCATATTAGTACCAAGTGCTCCAAGCCAAAGAAGGAGCGGGCGAGTGGGAAAGTGTTTGCTCTCGCAGGTTCAGAGACTGCTAACGAGATTAGAGGTACATGTTTCATTAAGGGTACTTAATTGCTTGCTATAGTTGATACTGGTGCTACACATTCGTTTATTTCTGCTGCGTGTGCTGATAAGTTGAACCTAGAATTATCTGTTATGAAGAGGGAGATGGTTATCGACACTCCAGCTAAGGGTTCGGTGACTACTTCTCTCGTGTGTGTTAAGTGTCCTCTATTGGTTTTCGATAGAGAGTTTCTTGTGGATTTAATTTGCTTGCCATTAGGAGGGCTAGATATCATATTAGGTATGGACTGGTTAGTGAACAACCATGTCCACATCAAGTATTTTAATAAATTGTGGATTTACCCTCCGGTCGAAGAAGAATGCGCTTTGTTGCTCTTTGGCGTTGCATAAGATGATGAGGCGAAGTTAAGTTGTTTGCCTTGATGGCGTCGTTGTCTCTTGAGAGCCAAGGCTAAGATTGACGAGGTGCCGTAGTGCGGATTTTTCACGAAGTATTTCCGATGAAATCCCGATGTGCCACCCGAGAGGAGGTGGAATTTGGTATTGACTTGGTGCACGGCACTGGGCAGTGTCTATGGCACCGTATAGGATGTCTGCAGCAGAGTTGTCGGAGTTGAAGAAGCATCTTGAAGACTTGCTAGAGAAGAAATTCATACGGCGAGAGTGTATCTCCGTGGGGAGCTCCAGTGTTGCTAGTAAAGAAGAAAGACGGGAGTATGAGGCTTTGCGTAGACTATCGACAGTTGAACAAGGTTACAATCAAGAATAAGTATCCACTCCCAAGGATCGATGATTTGATGGATCAACTGGTGGGTGCTCGTGTATTCAGTAAGATAGATTTGAGGTCGGGATATCACCAGATAAAGGTTAAGGATGAAGATATTCCGAAGACAGCGTTTAGGACTCGGTATGGGCACTACGAGTATTCGGTGATGCCATTTGGAGTTACGAATGCTCCGGGGGTGTTCATGGAGTACATGAATCGCATTTTTCATGAATATCTGGATCGTTTCGTGGTGGTCTTTATCGACGACATTCTGATTTATTCCAAGTCCGAGGAAGAGCATGTCGAGCATTTGAGGTCAGTATTAGAGATCTTGAGGGATAGAAAGTTGTATGCTAAACTATCTAAATGTGATTTTTGGTTGCAAGAGGTGAGTTTCTTGGGCATATCATTTAGGGGATGGTATAGCGAAGAGACCCATCCAAGGTTGACGCAGAATGCGGTGGGAGGCTCCTAAGTGAGTTCATCGAGATTAGAAGCTTTACAGGGCTAGCCGGTTACTATAGAAGGTTCATTGAAGGGTTCTCTAAGTTGGCACTTCCGCTAACTCGGTGACTTGTAAAGGGAAGGCATTCGTTTGGGATTCTCATTTGTGAGGAAAGTTTCAATGAGTTCAAGAGGAGGTTGACCACTTCACTGTGTTGGCGTTACCTAAATCGGAGAGAGCCTTTCGTAGTGTATTGTGACGCTTCTAAGATGGGACTAGGAGGTGTCCTTATGCAAAATGGTAAGGTGGTGGCCTATGCATCTAGACAATTGAGGGTCCATGAGAAGAATTACCCCACTCACGATTTGGAACTGGCGGCAATTGTGTTCGCATTGAAGATTTGGCGACACTACCTGTATGGTTCCAAGTTTGAAGTGTTCAGTGATCATAAAGGGTTGCAATATTTATTTGATCAGAAGGAGTTGAATATGAGGCAAAGGAGATGGTTGGAGTTGTTAAAGGATTACGATTTCAGCTTGAATTATCATCCGGGTAAAGCTAATGTGGTGGCAGATGCTTTGAGTCGGAAGTCCTTGCACGTGTCAACAATGATGGTTAAGGAGCTTGAATTAGTGGAGCAGTTTAGGGATATGAGCCTGGTTTGTGAAGTAACCCCTAAGAGCGTCAGACTGGGTATGTTAAAGATTCATAATGAGTTCTTAGATATTATTAGGGAAGCTCAGAAGCAGGATATTAAGCTGGTGGAGATCGCAGTAGGGATTGATAATTCTGATGATAAAGACTATGAGATCGATGCGCAAGGTGTATTGAGGTACCGTGGGAGGATTTGTATACACGATAATGAAGAGATTAAAAGGCAATTCTCGAAGAGGGCCATAGGAGTAAGTTGAGTATTCACCCGGGAGCTACGAAGATGTATCAAGACTTAAAGAAGTTGTTTTGGTGGCCTGGTATGAAGCGTGATGTGGCTCAGTTTGTGTATGCATGTTTAACCTGTCAGAAGTCAAAGGTGGAGCACCAGAAGCCTGCAGGGTTGATGCAACCGTTGGAGATTCCGGAATGGAAATGGGATAACATTTCCATGGATTTTGTGACTGGGTTGCCTAACACAGTAAGAGGTTTTGATGCTATTTGGGTAATCGTGGATAGACTGACGAAGTCTGCTCACTTCTTGCCTATTAATATTACTTATCCGGTTCCGAAGTTGGCAGAGATCTATGTGAAGACGATTGTGAAGCTGCACGGTGTTCCCATGAGCATTGTGTCTGATAGAGATCCCAGATTCACTTCTGAATTTTGGAAGAGTTTACAAGAGGCCCTGGGTTCTAAATTGAGGTTGAGTTCGGTGTACCACCCGCATGATGCATGGATGGATGATTGCAGAGAGAACTAATCGATCGCTCAAGATTTCTTTGAGGCGTGTGTTCTTGAGCAAGGAGGTTCGTGGGATTCTCATCTACCCTTGGTCGAGTTTACTTACAACAACAGTCATCATTCGAGTATTGGGATGGCACCGTTCGAAGCATTGTATGGTAGGAGGTGCAGGACTCCTCTGTGTTGGTATGAATCGGGAGAGAGTGTGGTACTTGGTCCTGAAATAGTTCGCGAGACTACCGAGAAAGTTAAAATGATCCGTGAGAAAATGAAAGCTTCGCAAAGTAGACAGAAGAGTTATCACGATAAGAGGAGGAAGGATTTGGAATTTCAAGCTGGTGAACACGTATTCTTGAGAGTCACTCCCACGACTAGTGTCGGGCGTGCTCTGAAGTCTAAGAAGTTGACTCCTCGCTTTATCGGTCCGTATCAGATACTGGAGAGAGTAGGGAAGGTTGCTTACAGGGTGGCCTTGCCACCCAATCTTTCAAATTTACATGACGTATTTCATGTATCTCAGCTGAGGAAGTATGTTCCCGACCCATCCCATGTGGTTCAGATGGACGATGTGGAGGTGAGAGAGAACATCACTGTGGAGACGATGCCAGTAAGAATTGAAGACCGTGAGGTGAAGGTCCTAAGGGGTAAGGAAATCAATCTGGTGAAGGTGGTTTGGTTGGGGGCCTATCCGGAGAGCAAGATGAAGGAGGCCTATCCGGAGTTATTTGACTCAGGTAATTTCGAGGACGAAATGTTCTAAGTGGGGGAGGATTGTAACACCCCGAAATAATTTAATTAATTATTTAATTAAGTTATTAGAGGTTTACAATAATTATTTACATAAACTAATTAACTAGGAGTTATTTCATTTCAGGTGGTGTTTAAAGACAATTAGGGGTGCATTTAGGGCCCATTGGGGTGAGTGGCCCAAAACCCATCTAGTGAAATAATAGGGAAAACCCTCAGGAAAGACAATAAGCATTTCAAAAAAAATAGAAAGGAGAAAAGAAGAGAAAGGCGCGGCGCTGGGCAAGAGAGCAAGAGAGTGACGCGACGGTGAAGCAAGGAAAGGGAAGGAAGGAATTTTCTCTCAAGTTTGATTAGGTAATTCGTTTTAATCCCTTCCTTTCCATTCTTCTCCTTTTTGTAATCTTCAACCCTTCATTACGATTTTTCTAACTGTTCTTCTTGCATTCAAGAGAAGGGTTTTAGCGTGAGTTTGAGAAGAGGATCAAGGCTTGGGGTGGTGGTGATTTTGGTGAAACCTCAAGGTGTAGTCTTCTTCTTCAATTAACAGGTAAGGGGAGTTTCCTTTTCATAGCCAATAGTTTATAAAACTTGGAACCATAGGATTTGAGTGTTAGGATATGTTAATTGGATTCTTATACGTTAATTCGATTTATTTGGGTGATAGATGTACTGAATATGTCATGGAATTGAGTGTTTATATGATGATTGAAGTGATTTATGTTATGTTAATTGATTTAGTGATGAGTGGGCTGAACAACTATATGTATATGATTGAATTAGTATAGGTTATGTTGGTTGAGTTAGTGATGAGTGAAATTTGATATATATATATACTTGGGTTAATACATGATATTGTTGTCGACTTAGCAATGAAGTGGGGAGGGTATGTAATTGAAAGGAAATTGGTGTAATAATTGAATTAAGGAATTTATCGAGGAGTAGTGGTATGTTAATGTGAGGCCTTAATGAAAATAACAGGGGGGGGGCGCCAAATTCCCCTGAAAATGGCGCCTGGATGTGCATTCTGTGTGTGTCTGTGTGTGTTTGTGCAGCAGACAGGAGGGGCGCCAAATTCCCTGAAAATGGCGCACGAGGAGTGCGTACTGTGTGTCTGTGTGTGTTTGTGCAGCGAGGCGAGGAGAGGCGCCAAATTCCCCCGAAAATGGCGCTGTGGTGTATTCTCAGTGTGCATTCAGTGTTGTGCGAGGCAGACAGAGGGGCGCCAAATTCCCTGAAATGGCGCCTGGTGTGTGATATTGTGTGTGTCTGTGTGTGTTTGTGCAGGCAGACAGGGAGGGGGCGCCAAATTCCCCTGGAAATGGCGCCTGGTGTGTGATATTGTGTGTGTCTGTGTGTGTTTGTGCAGGCAGACAGGGAGGGGGCGCCAAATTCCCCTGGAAATGGCGCCTGGTGTGTGTTCTGGTGTGTGTCAGTGTGTGTGCGCGCGCGGCAGCAGACAGGAGGCGCCAAGTTCCCCGAAAATGGCGCTGGGGTGTGTTCTAGCTGCGTGTTCTTTGGTTGGGTGGGTGAATAGGGTATGGGGCGCCATTTGGCTGCCCCGTGAGCCTGTTTTGGCGCCTAGGAGTGCAAGGGTGCCTAGGTGAGAGCCAAATTAGTCCCTAGGTGCTAAAATAACTATTATGGTGTCAAACTAGTCCCTAGGTGCTAAAATGATTATTAGGGTGTCGAAATAGTCCCTAGGGGCTAAATTAATTAATACGGCGTCAAAATGGTCCCTAGGTGTTAAATTGGTCCTTGGGTGGTGCTTTTGGTCCTTGGTGATGTTTTTAGTCCTTTTTGGTGTTGCATTTGGCTATGGTGGCTGTCTTAAATGGTGATGGGTATTAATGGTGAGTTCATTTTGGGTGATTGAGGGTTTATGACCTCACTTGGTGAATGGTGTGCAAATATGATTAATGGTGATTATTCTATGTATGATTTTTGGTGTTGGTTTGGTGTGGTGTTGCATAGTCATGGTGTTGCATAGGCATGTGCATTGCTTTTGGTGAATAGGCCTCGGCCTCATAAAATATTTTGGTGAATGCCTTCGGGCCTTTTGGTGAACGGTGAATGCCTTCGGGCCTTTTGGTGATTGGTGAATGCCCTGCAGGCCTTTTCAGTGATGGATCCACATGCATATGCCTTGGCGTTGGTGCATCTCATGCACTTGCATACATTTTCTGGTGGTTGTTTGGGTGTGTATGACTATTGATGAAATTGTTTGAATTTTACGGTTTTGGTGTGCTAATGCTTATCTTATTGAGTTGCATGTTTTATTTACTATTTTCTATGAAATGAGACTCACCCTTACTCGCTTGGAATGTTGCTCCTATGTGGCAACGTGCGCAGTGTGATGGATGAAGGTGGCGTGAGCACCTTCCGCTAGTATTTGTCGAGTCGGCTCACGTCACGTAGCACAGGGAGGATAGCTAGATTTTGTCGTTTATGTTATGGTTTAACTTTTCCTTGGATAACTGTATTACTGTATTTCGGTTGTTATTTCCGCTGCTACGATCTCTATCCTCGTACGGATTTATGGTGTTATGTATCACCTTTTTGGAGTTATTTTAATTATTATTTGGAGTTTAATGTGGTTGTTTGAATGTGGCACCCTCTCGTGGTCGCACTAAAGGTTTTTCGTAGACTCTGATTTTCGAATTTATTAAAATAATAGACTAGATAGAAGGGGGTGTTACATTTGTCATGCTTGAAACTCCCCCATTTCTGTGTGAAAATGTTAATCTAGTCATTGTTTTGAAAAATTTCTTGATTTTACCAAAAGAAGACCACTCTTTCCAAGGCTAAAGAGAAAAATCTAGCTAGGAATTGAGATGAGTCAAGAGATCACACATACACTATTGAGCAGTAATAAGCTTAGAAGTTGTTGAAATGCATTGGTGTGTGGGTGTGAGTGTGAATCAGAAAGGTTAGCCCTTGAGAAAGTTTTTGACTAAGTGTTCATTGGAAATGCCGAGTTGATCATGTGATGTGTGTTGTACATATATGTTTGTAGTTGTCTTAGTTAAGTGTCATTACTTGAGGACAAGCAATGGTTTAAGTTTGGGGGTGTGATGACTCATATTTATATGAGTTATTTATGCCTTTATCCATGTAAATCAAGTAAGTTCTCAAGTAAAAGTAGTGTCTTATTGCTCTAATTAGTATAGTTGTAGGAAAAGAAGGGTTAGAATCTGTCTTGAATGAATTCGGCACATCTGGTGCCCTTTTGAGGTATTTAATGTGTTTTGTGAGTGTGCAGTGATAAAGCGCTATAGCATCTGACGCTATAGCGATTAGAGAGCAACTCAGGCATATCTTTGAGCTCGGCCAAATCTTTGAAGCTGCTCGGCTAAGCCTGCAAAGCAGAATGTGTATTTCTTTGGTGCCAAGTTCTTCGTTCCATGCCTTGTTTTCAGCACCCACTATGCAGCTGGCACAACCGGATTTTCATGGATGTTGTAGGCCACCTGGCGCTGTGTGAATGGAGCAATAGCCTTAGTTGGTGCGACGGCCATGCCTCTGTGATTGCGCAAATTCTGGGCGCGTGAACTACTCCAACAACTCCTTCCTTTACAAAATCAGATGCTGGAGAACATAAGAGACAGACAGAAAGAGTTGGATTTTGAGAGTTGGAGACTGAGAGAATTTCTGCATTACTGAACGTTTTAGTTTTCGTTTTCCTTGTAATTTTTCACTTGTTTTTATTTTCGGTATTAACTCAGCGTGAGTGTCATCACGGTAAATGAGTTGTGAACCTCGGTGTGTATCTTTTACCACCGGTTCTTCTCATTTCGGTTTAAGTAGTATGAGTTTTCCAACTTGTATTTCTTTGATGATGCGAAACATGAGCTAAATACTTTAAGTTGGATTGCCCGTAACTTTGTAATGAACCATTAGTACTGTTGTTATAATATTGCATGCTTTGCGTTTCAAGCTTTGTGTTATACTTCTTTCAATCTTGTTTTAGAAATGATCGGCTAAAATAGGTAAATCAGGTAGGTTCGGACATGGTCCATGGATAGACTTCAAAGCTTGATATGAGCGAAAGTCTATTTAAAGACATTTAAATAGATTTTGCTTCCTCTAGATATAGAAATGCAATAGTTCATAGAGCAAGGGCTGTGGGTTTTTATTATACAGGGGTGAACTTATTTAGAACCTAGACATAGGATTCTTGTAATGAAACCCTGGCGTGAGTGATCCGAAAGGCACAAAAGCAATTGCAACAGCGCTTGACGCTATAGCGTGTAACGTTATAGCGCTATACTAATTGGGAATTTACTTAGGAAAGGCAATCCGACTTGTTTCTCTCTCATTCTACAACTCGGCTTTTACTGTTTTCTTAAAACCTTCACTTTTTAACTGATAACCTGTTACTACAAACTTTTGCTACTCGGTTCGCTAAGAGCTAGTATCACTTAAACTCTAAAATTAATATCAATCCCTGTGGAGACGAATTGTACTTACTACTTTATTACTTGTTTCGATTGTGTACACTTGCACAACTCGGTTTCTCACAACAACGAGTTAGGGTCTAAAGAGTTGACCCGACCAAAATTTAAGGACGGGTTAGGGTTAGGTATAACCCGTCCCGACCCGTTCTCTTACTCACTCCTCACTCTAATTTTTAACTCAATTACATTGGTAATAAGACTTTTAAAAATTAACTATTCAATTTGAAATCGATGTTAATTTAAGTAGAAACATTATTGTAAAGTAATACCGTAAAAGCCATGTTTAGAGTTAGAATACATGATAAAATACTAAAAAGATTCAATTTATCACTTCTAACTTTTGGTCATTCTTGAGTAATCGCCTTATAATTTTGTTTCAATTGTCCTTCGGGCCAACCCGGTCTCGTCCTAAATAGACCCGGTCTTACTTTGTCCCTAAGAACATCGGGTATTTGTTGCCATGGTGGTGCTATGGCACTAATTTCTGCTGGTAATGATCAACTTTGTGGAGCTAATATCACAAGAATTCCACATTGCTTAGTTGTCGGTGGGTTCTCTTGCATTACACTACCTTGAGCGATTATTTTAATTAGATATTGTGTCCTAAAAAGGAGAAAGTATAACAATTTAACCTTTTTATTTATTTATGAACATTGCCTACTACGGTGCATCATTAGAATTTTTGAATGTTTGTTAAGTTGTGCGAGAAATTTGGTTGCGTAAAAACGAATACATAGTTTGCCTCTTGGCTATTTCCTTTGCAGATCGTAATATTCTTTGAAGCAGCAAGGTCACAAGCGGGTGATCAAGAGCTGGCAAGAAGATTCTGGGAATATAGTTTATAGTTTTCTTCCGTTGATATGGACTAGTCCAATGTCAGAATTATTACACTGATCCTCTCATGCTTTTTGTATCTTACTGTCATACTATAATTAAGACAAAACTATCTCCAACTCGGTAGCATTTCAATGCTTACTTTGTGAGAGATGTTTTTGCCATTTTAGTTTTTTCCGTTGGTATGGACAAGTCCAATGTCAGAATGCAGGAGAGAAAAGTATTCTGACAAACTTCAAAGACTCCTTGGTGCAGAGAGAGAGAGAGAGAGAGAGAGAAACCACAAAGGAAGAACAACTTCAAAGTTCCACTGGTGCAGATTCATGTTTTTAGTATCTTACAATTGGATGATTAGTTTTATAATGCAACTGATAAAGCCTCCCGAAAGCAGAAATTAGTTGTATAAGGTTGTTATAGAGTGGACCAGGACAAGTTAAAAAGTACGTCTGTAGTGTCTTTTTGCATGCTTTTTTTTTTAGATAAGCAAGCAATATATTGAAGGGGGGCACTAGGGATGCACCCAACCCTTACAAAGATATGGGAAGGGGAGAGGCCTCATTAAAACCTCCCTGGGCCAAAATCCATTGGGAAAAAGACCCAGGCAGGAAAAAGAGAACCTCAAATAGTGGGAAAAAGCTACAAAGATGATAGACATCCCGGGACAAGCATTACACGATCGAATAAGTTGCCCAACTATTTCTCCCCTTCCTAGCAATAAACCAGCTCCAGGATACATACTTGATGGAGTTTATAACTGAGTTTACATTTGCCACAACACCTTCGAATAATGTCCTGTTCCTAGCCAACCATACTTGCCACATTGTTGCAGTCCAAAAAATGTGATGAAGCATGCGCACTTTCTTCCCTTCAACCAACCTACTAACCTGGTGAAAGGTATCAAGAACCTCACCTTCCACAACACCATCAATATTCAGCCACATGAACACTCCACGCCAAACCGAGAGGACAAAGGAACACCTGCAGAAAACATGCGCTGCAGACTCTTCTTCGCGAAGCAGAAGATACAGCTCCACTCAAGGCTAGATGTCAGTACACCTCTGCTGCGCAAGTTTACTCTAGTTGGCAACTTGTTGAGCAACAGCCTCCAACTGAAAATTAAAACTTTAGAGGGCAAATCATTCTCCCACACCAGACTGCACGCCTCAGCTACGGTATCCTCCACAACCGAAACACTTCCTCGCAAATTATTCCCGATCCAATCGTAGCAAGACTTAACCGTGAAGCCACGAACCAATTCCGGTAGCCACACCCACCTATCCGGACCGTGAAGCCACGAACCAATTCCGGTAGCCACACCCACCTATCCGGAGTATTTTGCATCAGCTGCACTCCATTTAACAGCTCCCTTAACTCTCTCATCGCCGGGTTACAGCAAAGAAGCCAGACTGATCGAGACCATTCCGGCCCCAGCGCCAACCTGAGGCACTCCACGAGCCCATCTCCGCGACCGTATAATCCTTCCTATCACAAGCTTCCATAACCGAGGGAAAGAGAGCAGCAAGAGGATCCGACCCTATCCATCTATCCTTCCAAAAATTGACTTTGGTACCATTTCCTAATCTCAATTTACACACATCATTAAACCAATTGTTTCCCAGCTGCAATCCATCCCCTAGCAGCAACAAATCACGCCACCACAATGATGACTTCCTCATTACAAAGAAATTGTGTAAGCAAAGACCACGACCAAGAATTTATTGTACCATATCTAGTCTTCAATACTTTCTTCCATAATGGAGAATCATCCTCCAAAAGTAACCTCCATCTCCACTTTGCTAAAAGTGCTATATTAAATACTTCAAGATCTTTCACCCCCAATCCACCCTTATTTTTCGGTTTGCACACCAACTCCCACTTGACCCAAGCCATTTTCTTTTTATCTTCGTCACCTCCCCATAAAAACCGTCTTTGAATTTTTTGTATCTCATTTATTATCTTCTTGGGAGCCTTGAACATTGAAAACAAATACAAAGGAAGGGACGATAGCACCGAATTAATTAGTGTTACCCTCCCCCCAATGGATAGTTTTGAACTACGCCATGAAGATAACCTAGCCTTAATGGAGTCCAACACCGGTTGCCACGTGGATGCTCTTCTTTGGATTGCCCCTACCGGGATCCCCAAGAATTTAAAGGGCACCGAACCTACTTTGCAAGCCAAGAATGATGAAATTCCCTGGATCACTATTTCCTCCATATTCATCCCTATGACATTACTTTTTGCAAAATTTACTTTAAGTCCCGATACCAATTCAAAGCTTCTTAGTATCGCCTTCAAGCCCCACACACTCCTATCGCTTCCATCACTTAGAAAGATTGTGTCATCGGCAAATTGCAACATTGAAACGGCTAAGTTTTCACTAACCTTGAATCCTTTAATACATTCAACCTCTTCACCTTTTCTCACCAACCCCGCAAGACCTTCTGCCGCTATAAGAAACAAAAACGGAGCCAATGGGTCACCTTGCTTGATTCCTTTTTGCGCTACGAACTCCCCCGTTGGACTACCATTAACAAGAACTGAAATAGAATTCGAGGAGATACAAGCTTGCATCCACCTTCTCCATACCGTGTTAAACCCCATTCTTCTCATCATATAATCCAAGTAATTCCAATTTACCGTGTCATATGCCTTTTGGAAATCCACCTTCAGTATTAAACACTGTTTCTGTAATCTTTTTGCAAGATCAATCACCTCGTTCACTACTACGACCCCATCAAGAATGTTCCTACCACCCATGAAAGCATTTTGATTCTCCGATATTAACTTTGACATGATTCTTTTCAACCTTCCCGCTAGCACCTTAGCCAACAACTTATACATACAACCAATGAGGGAGATGGGTCTATACTCTTCAAGCTTCTGAGGATTCTTGACTTTAGGTACCAAAGTCAAAAACGATGCACTCATTGCCTTAGGCAATCTAGCCAAAGAGTGGAACTCACCAAAAAAGTTGAGGATCTCCGGACTTAAGTTTCCCAACAATTCTTTATGAAGTTGAAATTGAAGTCATCCGGTCCCGGGGCACTTATTCCCATCGCACTCCCATGCCGCTTCTTTGATTTCCTCCAAACTGAATGGGCACGTTAACATTTCATTATCCTCTCCACTGACTTTCTTGAACACCATCCCATCCAGCTTGGGCCGAGAGAAGACCTCTTCTCTAAATGATTTTTAACCGCGTTCTTTACCCCATCCACATCATCAATCCAATGATCCCCCACCTGTAATTTAACAATTTGTAACCTGTGCCTATTGTTTCTTACACAAGCATGAAAGAACTTACTATTCGCATCCCCTTCCACTAACCATTTGATTCTTGACTTTTGTGCTAATAGACTCTCCTTAATTTGTAATTCCTTCCAGAACTCAGTACTTAGCAACCTTCTTTGCTCAGCTTTTGGGGATCCTCCCTCCGCAGCCAAATTCTCGGCCTCATTCAAGTCTTTGACAATTTTATCTATGCACAAGTCCCTAAACCCAAACACCTCCTTGTTCCACTTCCTCAAATGCTTCTTCAACCTCTTCAACTTCTCTTTGATTATAAAATAGTGCCTCCAGGGACAGGTACGAAGACCAACTTTCATTCACCACCTTCATAAAATCATTGTGATCTAACCAACAATTGTTGAATCAGAATGGTTTTGGTCCCCAGTTTGTAGCAGAACTTATCAACCAGATAGGGCAATGATCGGAAATGTCCCTGTCACCCACCCATTGCGCTGTAATATGCCATCTAGCAATAAATCCTTCGAAAACCAAAAAGCGATCAATCCTACTCATGGTTACCCCGTTAGGAGCAAAGTAAGTGAATTTCTTTCCTAATACAGGCATATCAATGAGGTCCATGTCTTCCACAAAAGAGTTAAATTCCCTCATCTCTAGACTACAATTACTAGCCGATAAGCCTCTTATTTCTCCTCTACTTAATACCGCATTAAAGTCCCCAGCCAGGCACCAATGCCCATCCTCTACCTCATCCCTTATCCTACGCAATTCATCCCACAACCTACTTTTCCCCGATATGCTACAGGGTGAGTATACATTTACCACGTGGCACAAAACATCATGGAACTTTGCTGAAATGATGGAAAAATGTTCACCGTTGACTGCTAACTGTACATCAAACAATCCACGGACCCACACACACAACAAGCCACCAGATTGTCCTTCCGCATCTTTACTCACAAAATCGAACTCACCCCTACCCCAAACAGAAGCTACCATCTTCTTTGTAATACCACTACGCTTACTTTCTTGAAACATACACAAATCAAAACTGCCTGAGGAGATAAATTGTTTAATACGCCTTCTCTTGTCAGCTCCTCCCCACCCCCTCATGTTCAAAGAGTATACCTTCATTGAGAACTCCTGTGATTTGTCCCCTTCCTACCTAAGGCACCCTTGTCTCTAACTTCCATTTCTTTTATTCTTTCAATGTACACTTCTTCCACTTCTTCACCAGTAACTCCTAACTCCTCTGTTGCAATCTTCCACAATTTACCAGCAATCATATCATCATGATCCTTTTCAAACCTAGCATTCCCCATCATAATACCAGAGTCCCCTACAGAGTTATCCATTGTGACAGACACAATACCAGAGGGAATACTAGATAGTAACGAGCCTGAGCAAACTGAATTACTTACCACATCAATCCTGTTCTGTGAAGGAGAATTGGACTTGCGCCGAGAAGAGGCAGCAACTGTCACCTTCAAAGATCCTGATGGACTTTAACATACGAATGTCTCCTTAACCAGCCCAATATCTCCCATTGGAACACTTAACCATAGATTGGGCCTGTTTTCTTTTACATTTCCGGATTCTCTTTCGTTTTTTTGATTTTTTTGACTACTTTTAGTTTTGCACCCTCTGCTTTACTAGTACCACCCACCTCAAACACCCCACCAAAAATTCCCCTTTTTGGAATAGCCTCGTATTGGGTCCCATGAAGAACCTCGGTCATATTCAAACGTGGTGGCACCTCGTCAATTAATCTTAAAACCGGCGGACCAATAGGCATTCGACCAATAGAACTGCTGCTGTTATTATCCCCTCTAAGCGTGGGTGACACAACGCTCCCAATAACATTATTACTGACAAGCTGAGAACCCCGCCGCAAATTCTCGTGAAACTCAACCGATTCTTCCACTCGCAGCCTCTCCTCATCTTCCTCATCATTACTACTATCCTGGGACCTCTCATCTTCCCTCACCGTATCGGAAACCGCAAAGCCACCGTCCACCGCCGCCGATAATGTTGGTTCTTCCTCAAAACCATCATCTGAATCTTCTGAGTCTACTGTAACCTTATCATATTGAGAGTCACCATCGTCACATGCAACACCTTTGGGTAACATAGGCCATTGTTGAGAGCCACACCACTCCTCAATCATTTTAATGTTAAACAGCGACCCATTAATATTGGCTACAACCACCATGTTAAACACATCGAAACTGCGAGTTCTAATTCTTATTCTTGCCATGTCCAAAGATGTTTTTCACCGTAGCTTCATCCACCCCTAAGAAATCACCATATCTTCTTGCCAAACATGCAAAGAAATCCTCATTCCACGCATGTATTGGTATACAATGGCATCTCAACCATACCACTCTTTCATTATCTGCCTCCCCTAGACTCCACCTGCGAACATCATCAAAACTCTCTCTCAACCAACCTTCAACATCATCCGCCAACGCTTGGATAATTCCTTCTTCCATTTCTTCGAGCAAAACTTTATTAGCACCCAATGGCGTGGCCTTAACCGAAAAAACCCCATTGGTGCTGAACCAATCTTGAATGAATAAGTGTTGCTTGGTGTTTTAACTACCCCGACGAACATTTGATTGAACTTCTGCATGCTGTCTTCCCCAACAGTGAAGCACACCTCCGATAAATCAATCTTCCTGTGATACACAATTTTGGGTGGCAATGGATTGAAAGGTGGTTGACCCTTCCTTACCACGTTCCTTTGAGCATATACTGTCGTTCCTGCCTCTTCGGACACACCCACCTGCTTCTTCCCCACATCCTTCTTCTTCAAGACAGACTGCACCCTTGACCGTGTTACATGCGCCTTCTGATGAGGGATACTGATCTTCTGATTTCTTTCATGGCGTTCTCTATTGTACCGCGGAATGTTGACATGAATCTTTTTTGAACCAATGATAATGTTATCCAACTGAACAGCGAATAACCTAGAATCATCGACACCACCAGGCGAACAAACCCGAACGTTCTCCCTAGCTTGTCTCTTTTAGGAGGAATTACCACTTCCATGACATCACCATAGTATGAGAAAGCTTTTAACATGCCCCTTGCACCATGTGTTTCAGGGAACTCCGAGAAATAGAAAGACTCAGTGCCCTGATTATCGCTCCACTTCCCCTTTGTTGCAATATCTATCTTCCCCATCTTGTACATCTGCTTCGTTCTCTTCTTACTTATAACTTCTTTCCAGCCTTCTTCATGCCCTAGCACAGCTTCTCTCTCCACCATCTAGTTAGTTTGTTTATTAGTCTTTTTGCATGCTACTTGTCAAAAGTATATGTATGTCATATGAGTAGCTTCAATATAGAACCAATTGCTTCTCTTCTTCTCAAAGAAAGCAGAGAACGTAACATCATACACCGCCTTATGTATCCTTTGACTTGAGAACATATAAAGCATGAATCTTTGATGAGTTGAGAATACTTGGTGGATGAGAACCATTATCATCTCATCAAAACTACACATGGGTGGTCTTTACATAATTGAGAAGCTTTACTTCATTCATTCTTGAGCAGCTTTACCATATTCATATGAGAAGCTTGGCTTTCTTCATGATAAGCAAACTTATGAATCATAAACCTGATATTCATTCAAGAGGAACAACCATGAGAAACTTGACTTTCTTCATGATAACCTTGATTTGACCAACCAAGTAAAGAAAATTATTAGTTGAGCTTGTGATCTGTTTCTCGACTCTTAGGGTGTGTTTGTTTGGGGTGAAGAGGGATCAGAGAGTAAGGGAAGAAAGAGTGATTTTGGCATGTTTGGTTAAGGAGAGAAATAGGAAAGATAGAGAGAGAGGAAAGATTAAATTATTGGTTTTTGTAATCTCTCCACTTGTGGAGAGAAAATGAGAAGAAAGGACTCTCAAATTTGACTCAACTCTCTCTTCCCTATTTCTCTCCTCTTCTTCCCTTAAACCAAACAATTCTCTTAATCTACTCTAATTTTCTCCTCACTCTCTCTTCCCTCATTCTCTCTTTTTCTCCTAATCCAAGCACGTCCTTAACATCTAAATTGATACATTTTGGAGCACCCACTTGGAGAGGTACAAACTAAGTAGTACAATTTATTTTGCCAATGAAAATCAGCATCCTTGCATTTCTTATGATGACAGACAATATAGTTCCTTATCTCAAGTAATTTCCCCCTCCAAACTCCTCGTGTGTACTTTACACCAAAGTAGTGGAAACTTTATATCTTAAGTAATTGCATTCACATAGTTACTCTACTTGAAATGTAGTCTTGTCTTCATCCTTCTTGATCTTCTTGATTTTAGAATGTTCTACAGCCTTTATTAGTTTCAACTCCAATCAACCTTATTCATCAAGCTTTTGACTCCCTTCTCTTCTGCATCCTACATGTTGCCTAAGAAGAAAAAAAAATGCAAACTTAGTTCTATGAATAACGAATAAGAATAAAGATGTTCATTTTCCTTAATATTCTGGTGTGGTGTAATCGTGTTATTATTCATGAACTGTAGAAAATTCCATAAGATGGAAATAGCCGCCTACGTATGTGTACGAGTTTTTGCTCCTTGTGCAATCGCAGATATAGGTCCAAGCTTGGGACTTAGAATAGGTCTTTATGAAGGTGTTCTTTGCACATTTTATAACTTGAATAATTTGAAAGGAGTCACAAAACCAAGATGTAATTGCATCTATAAAGAACCACACCTAATAGAAGAACATTACATCCCTTGAATTGTAATGGACATGATTGCTCCATTATCTGCAATCACATTCTCAATCACAATTGAGAGCCGATTTTGAGAAGGTGTATGACTCTATTTCTTGGGATTTCTTATTGTACATGTTGAGGAGGATGGGTTTCCCGGATAGATGGATAAGGTGGATGGAGTCTTGTATTTGTTCGAGTACCATGTCAGTTTTGGTCAATGGCAGCCCCACTCATGACTTTAAGGTCCATAGAGGATAGGACAAAGGGATCCTCTATCCCCTTTTTATTCCTTATTGTTCTTTGAAGGTCTCTTTGCTTTAGTTGCAAAGAGTGGCGAATGACTCTTTCCAAAGCTATTCCATTGGTGATAATTTGCGGTTTCACATCATGCAATTTCTTTGTCGATACCATGTTTATGGGAAAAGCCACTTGGGAGAATTTGTGGAGTATCAAGACTATTCTTAAGAGCTTTGAATTGGTGTCTGGTCCGAGGTCAACTTCCATAAGAGTAAGATCATAGGCATCAATGTCGGGTCTGAGGGAGAATTCAAAGATTTACTCCATCAAATCTTGCAGGAGTTGCAAGGTGAAAGAGCTTCGATGAATCTTATTCTGCAGAAAATTTGAAGGCTACCACACCTTCAAAGATTAACATCTTTAGATGGCGTTTGTTTTGTAACTCTTTACCTACTAGAGGGGGTGCTCCTTTCACTGTAATATCACTAGCAACAAGGACGGTGCAACTTGTGCGCTTTGTCGCAGCACCTTGAAGACATCCAACACCTCTTTGGGGATTGTTTATTTACTAGACAAGTTTGGCTCTTTGTTTGTTCGTGGATGGTGTGCTTAATGATGACTCTCTATCCATCATTGAACATTTTCATTGGTTTGGGAAATTGTGTGCGTAAGAAGGAAATGTACAAAAACTAAACATTTAATTTGGTTCACCACTTGCTTTGGAACATTTGGTTATAGCTACGAATGACTCGACCTTTAGACATGAGGAAGCTAATGTTGACGCCGTTATTACGCGTATCAAGACCTCATCCTGGAGTTGGTTGATCTATAGAGGGGGTGGTAATTCTAGCTTTACTTCAAATCTTTGTATTACCAATTGGTGGTCTAATTCTTGAGTACTTAAATAATATGTAATCTCTCTAGTGTTTAGGTTTTGAGCATCCCTAGTGCCCCTTCAATGAATCATTGCTTATCTAAAAAATATTTGAGAGCCGACAAAAATAATTAAGGGTGCATTTGATTTACCAAACAACACAAAAGTTATAATTATTGGTTTGACTTAAGAAATGTTGATCTTAGTCGGGGGCAAAACTGTATTCTTGTTAGGGGTGAGAATAGGTTGGGCCGAGCTAGACTTTGCATGGCCTGGGCCTGGCCTGCATTGAAAGTGTTGGGCCTGAGCCTATCTCGTGGCTTGTGATAGGCCGGCTTTTGAATAACGAATGAGAATAAAGATGTTCATTTTTCCTTAATATTCTGGTGTGGTGTAATCGTGTTATTATTCATGAACTGTAGAAAATTCCATAAGATGGAAATAGCCTACGTATGTACCTGAGTTTTTGCTCCTTGTGCAATCGCAGATATAGGGTCTGAAGCTTCAAGACTTAGAATAGGTCTTTCTGAAGGTGCTGCTGCACATTTTATAACCTGAATAATTTGAAAGGAGTCACAAAACCAAGATGTAATTGCATCTATAAAGAACCAAACCTAATAGAAGAACATTACATCCCTTGAATTGTAATGGACATGATTGCTCCATTATCTGCAAAATGTGCAGAAGCACATATTGTGTATGTATGGAGAATTGGAGGCACCAGTAAAGAGAAAGATATGTTAGTAATTGATTTTGTAATGCACTGTGCTTTAATAACACACATGCTTACTTTAGTTTAGTTAGTTGCTTATTTTAATTATGTAATTTGTTGTTATATGCTTTATTTTGGGTGAAGTTCCAATTGCTTTTGTGGTGACCTTTCATGTTAATGTAAAAGAGGTAGTCAATGAGTTTATATAGTTAAACAGGCATATATGCACAACCATATATTAAAAGGAATTCAAATTGTGTAATTTTGCTTAGATAGATTTGATATTATCCTTCATATGTTGATTTTTATTCTCAACAACTTGGTTTTTAAATAGAACAAGATGTGAGTTGATTTATCGACATTGCATATTTCCCGTGCATCATTGGAAGTAATTTCAAACAAATATATAAATACAATAAAATTGGGTAAAATGTATTGAGACAATCTCAATCACATTTGAGAGCCGACTTTGAGAAGGTGTATGACTCTATTTCTTGGGATTTCTTATTGTACATGTTGAGGAGGATGTGTTTCCCGGATAGATGGATAAGGTGGATGGAGTCTTGTATTTGTTCGAGTACCACGTCGGTTTTGGTCAATGGCAGCCCCACTCATGACTTTAAGGTCCATAGAGGATTAGGACAAAGGGATCCTCTATCCCCTTTTTTATTCCTTATTGTTGCTGAAGGTCTCTTTGCCTTAGTTGCAAGAGCAGTGGCGAATGACTCTTTCCAAAGCTATTCCATTGGTGATAATTTGCGGTTTCACATCATGCAGTTTGCTGACGATACCATGTTTATGGGAAAAGTCACTTGGGAGAATTTGTGGAGTATCAAGACTATTCTTAAGAGCTTTGAATTGGTGTCGCGTCTGAGGGTCAACTTCCATAAGAGTAAGATCATAGGCATCAATGTTCCGGAGCTTTTCTTGACGGAGCAGCCATTTTTCTTCATTTTAGGACGGAAACCAACCCTTTTAAATTCTTGGGGATCATGGTAGGGGAGAATCTGAGGCGTGTTGCTACTTGGAGACCAATTCTTGCTATTTTGCGTAAAAGACTCGCCACTTGGAAGGGTCGCACTCTCTCTATTGGAGGCCGGGTAGCATTAATTAATTATGTGTTGAGTAGTATCCTCTTATATTACATATCGTTTGTCAAAGCTCCTAAGACGGTGATCAATTCTATGATTAAGATTCAACGTGATTTTCTTTGGGGCATTGATGAGGGGGAGAGAGGCATATATTGGATGGCGTGGGATAAAGTTTGAAAGCCAAAGAAGGAGGGGGGCTTGGCATCAAAAACTTAGAACTGTTTAATATGGCTCTTTTAACCAAGTGGAAGTGGAGAATGTTGTGTGATGATATCTGCTGTTTGGAAGGATCTGTTAAGTTTTAAACATGGTAATTTATCTGCTGTTCTTCTCCATGGCTCTAACAATGACAGGTTTCGGCCCAGCATGTCGATTTGGTGGCGAGATTTACTCTGTATGGATTTTAACATTTCTCCTGGTTGGTTCGGTAATAGCCTCCGCTGCGGTTTGGGAGATGGTACATCGTTAGATTTTTGGCTGGACTGTTGGCATGGCCACACCCCTCTTGCATGTGTTCCCGACTCAGATGCGAGTCGCTGTCCGAATTTGATCAGATTCTGCTGCAGGTGCGTGGGATGACGATACGTGGAGTTGGCTGGCGTCTTGGCAGCACGCGGGAGGGAACGTCAGCAGCGAGGAACAATGCCTACTGGTTGCTGTTTTGCGGGAAATCAAATTGATCCCCAGCAAAAAAGACTCCTAGATTTGGCTGCATGATAATTCAAAGATTTACTCCATCAAATCTTTTTATTTATTTTTATCCAAACCGCAGGAGTTGCAGGTGAAAGCGCTTGATGAATCTTATTCTCGCAGAGAAAAATTTGAAGGCTACCACACCTTCAAAAATTAACATCTTTGGATGGCGTTTGTTTTGTAACTCTTTACCTACTGTAGGGGTGCTCCTTTCACCGTAATATCACTAGCAACAAGGACGGTGCAACTTGTGCGCTTTGTTCGCAGCACCTTGAAGACATCCAACACCTCTTTGGGGATTGTTTATTTACTAGACAAGTTTGGGCTGTTGTTTGTTCGTGGATGGTGTGCTTAATGATGACTCTCTATCCATCATTGAACATTTTCATTGGTTTGGGAAATTGTGCAAAAGAAGGAAAGGTACAAAAACTAAACATTTAATTTGGTTCACCACTTGCTGGAACATTTGGTTATAGCTAGGAATGACTCGACCTTTAGACATGAGGAAGCTAATGTTGACGCCGTTATTACGCGTATCAAGACCTCATCCTGGGGTTGGTTGATCTATAGAGGGGTGGTAATTCTAGCTTTACTTCAAATCTTTGTATTACCAATTGGTGGTCTAATTCTTGATTAAATAATATGTAATCTCTCTAGTGGTTAGGTTTTGAGCATCCCTAGTGCCCCTTCAATGAATCATTGCTTATCTAAAAAATATTTGAGAGCCGACAAAAATAATTAAGGGTGATTTGATTTACCAAACAACACAAAAGTTCTAATTACTGGTTTGACTTAAGAAATGTTGATCTTAGTCAGGGGTCAAAACTTTATTCTTGTTAGGGGTGAGAATAGATTGGTAGCGAGCTAGACTTTGAATGGCACGGGCCCGGCTTTGCATAAAAGTGTTGGGGTGAGCCTATCTCGTGGCTTGTGATAGGCCGGCTTTTGAGGCATGACCCGGCCTTCTGGAAAGTCTGGCTAGGCCTGCAAGCCTGTTTAAAAGTCTATTTCACCAAAAAAATTACGAATACAACCTTTGAGTAGTGTGGACTTTGAAAATAGACCAATAAGCTAATCGATTAATGAGATTAAGATCTAATTCAACATCTAGCAAAATCTTTTAGAGAATTATCTTTGTAGGACATTTTATTTAAATTTATTTTTTATAAAATTGATATAAGTCATCGTTTTGAATAAACATAAAATGTAAACAAGTTTATATTTTCACACAAAGTAAAAAAATTCAATATAACAATAGTTGTAATAAAATACATTATTAATATTTATTTAAATAGGTCGGTCTGCAGTAGGCCAAGAGGCTTTTCGATGGATGGCTGTAGCGCGACATTTTTATCTAAATAGACTTATTAAAAAGCCCAGACTTTATCTATTTTAAAAAAAGTCTGGCCTGACCTAGGCTGGGTCGTAGGCCCCCGTAGGCCGGTCTGGCCTATTCTCACCCCTACTTCTAGTGTTTCTAAAAAAACTGTTCTTTTATTGATGCCTTTTTATTTTCTGTTCATCTTAGCCATGATTCTCTTCTAATAATAATAATAATAATAATAAAAAAGAAAAAAAATGAAAGATTCTCTTCTAATATTTTCTCTGAACAAACTTCTTAAAAGATTGTTGCAGTTCAAACATGAGATGCAATATTCTCTCATAGTACTCATCATTCATGTGAAAAGCTAGGCAATTCGCCTTATATTCCTACTAAATCTTAGAATAAACTTTATGCTAATAAAAATCATGGTCTTCAGTGTTGGGTAGGTTTTGTAGAAATGTTGGATTGTGTTTGAGAAGAGTAGATGGAATAAGGGAAAGGAGTGGGTAGCGAGATCTTTTTTTTGGGTCTTTAATACAAAGGATCAGAAGGTAGGGATAAGGATGGGAGAGTGGAGCGTACTAGTTTTGAATCCGGCTTTCAATGTCCACACAACACTTACGCTCTAATTATATTTGAACGTGACATGGAAGTAAGGACATAGTCGACCGATGCATTTTCCATCCTACACTTAACTGAGAAACGAGATGAGACAAAATATTTATAAATTATTGTGTAAACAAATGTATGTTAATTAAATTAGTTTTTAAGATATTTTAAATTTGGAGATTTTTCGTATCTTGAGATTTATAATTTTTGAGATTTTGACTAAAACTTTTAAATTAGATTTTTTTACGAAGATTTTTTGATATTTTAAACAAATGTATGCTAATAAATTTTTAGATTTATTTTCAATAATAAAATTTTCTTAATTATTTAATACTCCATCTAAATAATGTTTATTAATTGAAAGTTTCATTCATGGATGTTTTTTTTTTCACCCCCCTCTTGTCACCCATACTCTCCATTTTGCACTTTTGGACAAAAACACCCTTAAAACTCCAAACAAAAGCAAAATTCGGTTCAATTGTGATATTTCCGGAAATCCATCATCCGAATTTATCACATAAATTCGGTTCAATTTGGCTTTTTTTTTTCACTTTGGCATTTTTTTCTTCCGAATTTACACCTAACTCCGGTTCGTAAATTGCTAACTGAATTACCTAAATTCTTGGTAACTCCAAACAAAAGGAAAATTCGGTTCAATTGTGATATTTTCGGAAATCCATCATCCGAATTTATGTGATAATTTCGGTTCAATTTGGCTTTTTTTTTTCACTTTGGCATTTTTTTTCTTCCGAATTTACACCTAAATCTGGTTCGTAAATTGCTAACCGAATTTACCTAAATTCTTGGTAAATCCGGGAATCCCCAAAACATCTCCCAGATTTACCAAAATAAGAAATTGGATTCCCGGATTTACCCCATAGGTAGGTAAATCCGGTTCGTAATTATGAACCAGATTTACCTGCGTATGAGGTAAATCCGAAAATCCCAAACTTAAAATCAAAACCCCCATTTTATGAACTGGATTTACCATAAATTGAATTAAATCCGGGAATCTTCAATTTTTTATTTATTTGAAATTTCATAGGTATTTCTGGGTTTGAGGGGTTTATGGGGGTCTGGGAGAGAAGAAGGGGGTGAAAAAAAAACCTTCATTCATTTATTTATTTTTTACTGGGGCTTTATCTATTGATTTAGCAGGTAAGTTCGAAAGAAAGCTTTATACAGGAGCGAAGGAAAGTTTCTAAGTCAGCAATAGCACAACGGCATAGTGAGAAAGTGCAATTGGAATGTTGATCCTTTCACTCCATTAGAGAGCGAAGTGGCAAACGAAATCTTCACTTCACAGAGTGGTGGCTATCGCAAATTCGCACTTCAATCTTACAACAAACAATGTTGTCATTTTTAGGGTTCAGGTTTCCTCTTTCAACTCTTTCTCTTCGTTCTCTATCTCAATTTCACTCTCATTCTTACGATCTTGATGATTTCGTTTCCTCTTTCAACCAAATGCTCCTATTGCGTCCCTATCCACCCATCTATGAATTTAACAAGATTTTAAGTTCTCTTCTTAAGAAGAAAAAGGATTACCCCACTGCTATCTCCCTCGCCCGACAAATGCAACTCAAAGGGATTAAGCCAGATTTCATTACATTGAACATTTTGATTAATTGTTACTGTAACTTGAGTCATACAAATTTTGCATTTTCTTTACTGGCCAACATTTTCAAAATGGGTTATCATCCGGACGTCTTTACTTTTACTACACTTATGAAAGGTCTATGTCTTAAAGGCGATGTTCAAAAAGCTCTACACTTTCATGATAAAGTGGCAATACAAGGATTTCAGTTGGATCATGTTAGTTATGGTACCTTGATTAATGGGTTATGTAAAATGGGACAAACGGAAGCTGCCATCCGGTTATTGAAAAGGGTCGAAAGAAAATTTGTCAAGCCTAACGTGGTAATATATAGCACAATCATTGATAGTCTTTGCAAAGATAAACTTGTAAGTGATGCATTTGATTTGTATTCTGAAATGGTTCTCAAGAGAATTTTGCCTAATGTTGTCACTTACACTACTCTAATCAATGGCTTTTGCATTGTGGGTCAATTGAATGAAGCATTTGGATTGTTAAATGAAATGATATTGAAAAACATCAACCCAAATGTTGTCACTTATACTACTCTAATCGATGCTTTAGGCAAGGAAGGAAAGCTGTAATGTATTTAGATGATAGAGGCCATGTCAAGTTCGTATTTGTAGATTTTGGATACATAATGAAATTCCCTTTCTGTCTCAATTGGGTTCTTTATTGTTTTTTTGTTGTTGAGTATTTTGTGTTGCTTCAGGGGAAGGAAGTGGCATCTGGTAGGGAGCTCAAGGAATTGACATGATGGAGCTGGATCTTAGTAAAGTGGAACCAGTGAATCTGCACTTCTTGTGTTTTGATTCTAAATTTTGTTAAGAGTATTTTACTGTTATATTATTTGTCATTTTACTATATAGTTCAGACAAAAGTATTTTCAATTCCATTCCAGTTGGATTAATTGAACGGTATGAATTGCCGTTAGAACTTTCCAGGTGTATGATATTTTGCTGACATGAAACCATATTGTACCGTGATGAATTAGGTGTAGTTGTATTGACAAATATGTTGCTGCCATTGTAGTTGAATTGGGAATTTGTTATAGTTTGTCTAACATTTCTGGTTTGATTTGGCATCTATATGATGTTCTAAGAGATACAATTGTCGTTGCATGAATTCTTTAACTGTAGGAACTGCATACACATGATTAGAAAAACTCATTCCTTGACAGAAATACAAGCTCCCTACCTACCTCTCATGCATTAAAAAATGTTGCAGCTTAAAAAATCTTCATACAACATAAGCTCCTCATCATATTGCTTAGTTGGTACCAAGTAATACAATTTATTTTTGACAGGTCTGTTTTGCGCATTCTTCTCTTATCTGAACAATAAAAAAAAGAGGTCAATTGTAGTGATGATGCTTTGATTTTTTACTATTGTTGTAATTTTTTCAGCAAATACAAACTGTTGACCTTGTTGACAAGGTGGATGTCTAGCCTATAAATAGAAGCATTGTGTGTTCTGTGATCAGTTTCTCCATAAGGTGAATGTCTAGCCTATCATAATAGGTCTTTCTAAAGGTGCACTGGACTGAGTTGTGCTATTATGAGCTGCCAACAAAAAAAGTTGACCTATTTATTTTTTTAGGTTGCTACTTTGCTATAGATGTGCTTGCTATTAGTTGAAATGTATTTAGATGATAGAGGTTATGTCAAGTTCGTATTTGTAGATTTTGGATACATAATAGAATTCCCTTTCTGTCTCAATTGGTTTTTTTGTTGTTGAGTATTTTGTGTTGCTTCAGGGGAAGGAAGTGGCATCTGGTAGGGAGCTTAAGGAATTGGCATGATGGAGCTGGGTCTTAGTTAAGTGGAACCAGTGAGGAAATTAGTTTTAAAAATCAATTTCATGCTCCTCCTTTTATGTAGTGCTATGGTTTTGAGTTATGAAGAGCAAAGTTAATGTATTTCTTGTTATTGTAGGTGTACTTGCTATTAGCTGGAATATTTGTAGGTGTTTGAGGAACTGTGTCAAGTATGTTTTTGAAGAAATATATTCAGGTGTGAGTGAGAGACTATTATGTTTGTTTTGCTCTGTTAATAAATAATCTACACTTCTTATGTTTTGATTCTAAATTTTGTTAGAGTATTTTACTGTTATATTATTTTCAGCAAATACAAACTGTTATATCATTCAAGTATTTTCCATGTAATATAGTGGATTCTAGATCTGAGAATGTTCTACAAGCTTCATTAGTTTCAAGTTTCAACTTCAATCAACCTTGTCCCTCAACTCAACACTATTTCTCGCTCAAGCAACCTATTGCCTCTCTTTCCCTTCTGCATAATTCATGTTGCCTAAGGAGAAAAATAATGCAAACCTAATTCTATGATCTGGGATTGTTGGGAGCTCCTTGCTATTACCTGTCTTAGAACATGGCAGAAGCAGAGGAGAAGGAAAAAAGAAAGAGGAAAAAAACTGGTGAAAGAACCGCAACGAAGGATGGGAAAGGAGGAAGAAGAAAGAAAATAACACACTACCTGAAACAAGTTTTCTTCTAACTCAATTAACTTCATAACAACATCATCCGTGAAAGGGCACAAATCTGACAGTATAAATCCCGATTACTTGCTTCTTATAGTTTCATCCAAGCAATTCTCCCATTGATTCAATTTGAAGAGGTATTAAAACAGATTCTCCCATTGAAAGAAATAAATTATGTATGCTTTCAGTAGCTACATTAGAGCATTGCTATATGCCTCGAAGGATAGTTAACTGCCTCTACTTAACTAAAAGAATAACCACAACATTGGCATCTATGTCATGAAGATTAGACTATGTCTTGAATTGACCAAAAAGCTGCACACAAGCTGAGTTTAGTGATCTAGAAATATATAGAGATTGTTCAAACATGAAGAATTGTCCTTCATATCTATTGAGTAATTCTGCTTAGATAGATTTGTTATTATCCTTCATATGTTGATTTTTATTCTCAACAAGATGTGAGTTGATTTATGAACATTGCATATTTCTGGTGCATCATTGGAATTATTTGATGTGTTTGTTAAGTAGTGCAGAAATTTGGTTACAATAACTCTGTTAACAAGGTGTGTCAATTCATCTCCCAGTCTCTAACCTCACATTGGACAGCTGTTAAACATATTCTAAGATATCTCAAGGGTACACTTGATCTAGGCCTCACTTTGCAGTTAACAACTAGTATGTGTCCTCTCTTTATTAGTGCATTCTGTGATGCTTATTGGGCATCAGATATTGATGATAGAATATCCACTTCTGGTGCATGTATTTTTCTAGGCCCTTACCCCATTTCGTGGTGGTCAAAGAAGCAAACACTATTTGCCAAATCAAGTGTTGAAGCTGAATATCGCAGTCTTGCTCTAGCGACCTCTGCAAGTTCTTTGGGTGCAATCCTTGTAGCATGAGCTCAAGTTTTCTCTGCCACCTCCAGTTATCCTTTGTGACAGTCAAAGCACAGTTGCTTTGAGTCACAATCCAGTGCTTCACTCGAGGACCAAACATATGCAACTAGATATATTTTTTGTTCAAGAAAAGGTTATCAACAAGTCTCTCATAGTGGAGTATGTCCCTGCTCAAGCACAAGTTGCTGACATTCTAACAAAGCCACTGTCAAAGAATCAATTTTGTTACTTTAAAGACAAGCTCTGAGTAGGGGGAATGATAGATAGTTGTGGTCAATGCATTGTATATTCCTAAGTTGTAAGCGAAGTCTTGGTACAGACCTGACTATTGTAACTGTACAGTTAGTATTGCTACTGCAGTTAGTGCAGTTAGCTTTCTAATAAGTCTGTTAGAATTCTGGTTCTCAATAACCAGCATATAAATAAGTTGCTGACATTCTAGCAAATCCACCGTCAAAAAACCAATCTTGTTACTTTAGAGACAAGCTCAGAGTGCTCCACACATCTTAGCTTGAGGGGGGATGATAGATAGTAGTGATTAATGCATTGTATTTTCCTAAGCTGTAAGTGAAACCACTGTACAGAGTTGACATTGTAATTGTATGGTTAGTATTGCTACTACAGTTAGTGTAGTTAACTTTCTGTTAGATCTGTTAGAATTCTGGTTCTCAATAACCAGCTTATAAATACTTGTAACGCAGTTTCAAAATCTAATGATAAATTCAGTTACACAATTCAGTTGAATAAGTTCAGATTCTCACACACAACTATGGTAAGTCAAATTTTATGGTATTTGGGCAATAGAGTAGTGATTTTCATGCTTATGTTATGTCAACCTATTTATGATTTAGCAATGTTGTATTGATGTTGATAGTTGCAAGTTACATATATAGTTTACATTCAAGGTTTATAATTAAGATGAAGTACCACACAAATTGTTCTAAATGTTTGATATTTAGAACTAGACTAGAGTAGTATTTATTGCACTATGTCTTAGAATTTCCCTTTGATTTTAAAAATGTCTTGAAACTTTAGAAGCTTAATGTGACTTTCCTGATATAGTAATTGTCGCTTCCCGTTTCCAATAATGTTGGAGTAAGAGGACTTTCTAAATTGGAATGCAGGCTGAATTTTCACCACTAGAAGTGGGTTTGGCAAGCTTTGATCATACCATGCACAAGGTTCATGCTGGTGTGCAAGAAGAGGACAAAGGAAACATTTTGAATGTGGATTTATTTATAGAGGTGGGTTCAAGCTTTGATCATCCTCTGAACTAACAAACAACTTTTCTCTCATTACATTATTGCTCACATGTATCTTACTCTCACAAAATCTCTAACTCAAAAAATCTAAGGCTTAAATGCACTTTTGGTCCTCGTATTTTACTAAATGGACAATTTTGATCCCCCTATTTTTATTTGGGCAATTTTAGTCCTCTTATTTTACAAAATGTTGACCAAATTAGAGTTTTCAACTCTTAGAAGTTGATGTGTCAACATTTTAATTGACATGACACTTGACTATGCCTATTTGACATGACACATCATTTTTTTTCAAAAAAAAACTTTTATTTTATTAAATATTTATTCAAGTAAACTACACTTGAACTACGATCAATAGCCTCCATCACTAATTGTCATTGTTTAAAATTAACGGGACAACTTTCTGAAATTTCACATTTGTCCATCAAGCACAGTTTTCTCTCTCGCATCTCTCTCTCCTCACCATCTTCCTTCTGATTTCTCTTTCATCTTCTCATCTCCATACTCTCTCTGTTTCTCTCACGTTTCTCACTCTCAACCCTCATCTCTTCTTCTCTCTTCTTTTTTCCTCTCTCAATTCTCATGTCTTTCTCACCGAAAACGACTCTCTCACTCTCTCTTCCTTCTCATCTCTTCTTCACCATCCACAAAATTCAAAAAATAGAAAACCCTAAAAGAGACTCTATGACCATCACTCTGCTTCTTTCTTCACAAAAATCATCTATCTTTCACATACTAACTCACCCCTGCCATCACACTTTCTGTCATTTACTACATGCCTTCTTCCATCTCCACGTTCCAGCTTAGTTTTCATTGTTTCCTTCTTTGCTTCATTGCCACCTCCTTTATCAGTTACTTTTCTCCACTCCATTTGAGAACCCTGTTGAGGTTTTGCTTTGCGTTCTTGTCTTATTTTTTTGTACTTCATTGTCGCATCATGCTTCTCTCTTTCGAATCTTGGCAAGTTAACATGGATCTTGTTTGCACCAAAGATTATGTTGTCCCAGCTTCACAGCAAACCACCTAGGGTCCTGAACATTTTGTGAACCTAGCAAAGCCAAACCACTGCCCCCACTTGTTCCTCTTTGGTGGAATGACGACTTCCACGATCTGTCCATACAACACGAAGGCCTAGAACATTTCTTTTGCGCCATGAGTGCTTGGAAACTCCGAAAATAAAACGAAATTGTGTCCTCCTTATTTGTACCTCCGTTGCCAGCAATATCCATTCTTCCAAACCTCTTTTTGTTGAATATACGTTGCGTCTGATTCTTCTTCCGGCTAACGAGTTGCCATCCTTGCTCATCCCCCTTGAGCGTTTCGTCTCCCATCCTTTGTAAACTCTTTACAGGCGGCAGGAAAAAATGTGGCTTGTGAGCCAAAGCAAAGTTGGTGTTGTAGGATTGTAGTCTACATTCATCATAGATGGAAGCTGGTAGAGAGGGTGGAAAGTTTAATCAAAATTTAAGTCTCTTCTCTTAACATTTTTTAATCATTAGGATTATTCAAATAGCGGTAATTTCATCATATGTCAATTAAAGTATTAATTATGTCTAACTATGACTTTTTACATTTATAAAGTTTGATTAAAATATAATTAGGGACCCAATTTTTGATATTTGAACAGTGTCTCCAAATTATTTGGGACGACCCTAGTTATTATAATAAATGAGAACATTTAATTATAATTATTGAAGGAGTGTTTTGGTGTTGGGTAGTAGAGTTTAAGTGTGCCTCAAGACGATGAAGGTCAAACGCTATTGTTCATTTCAATATTGGGAAAAGAGTGGGTAGCGAGAAAATTAAATTTCTTGGTCTTTAATACGAACGATCAGAGGGTTGGGACGAGGATGGGAGAGTGGAGCGTATTAGGTTTGAATCCTACTCCCAATGTCCACACAACTTTTACGGTCTAATTACGTTCATATGTGACAGCGAAGCAAGGAGGTCTAGGGACATAGTCGATCGATGCATTCTTCATCATACACTTAATTGATGAACGAGATGGGACAAAATATTTATAAATCTACTATCTATCTATACCATTAACCTACTACCAAAATATCAGTTTTACCCTTTTCCCAACTAAACAATTTTAGGATATTTATATAATCTCATTTTTCCATTTTTCACAATATATCTACTTTAATTTTATCTACACGTCTCCTTCATTTTCTTAATATTCTATTTTTTCTATCAATAAATTTTATTTAGTCCCTACGGGAAATATTACAATTTTTGTAAAATTTGAAACTTTAATACGATTTTATTTTCTAATCTCTACGGGAAATACTACATATTGCTTGTAAATATTTGTGGGGTAATGTTCGGACTAACTCAATTACAATTTGAAACTTTTTGTTTATCTACTTTAAATTAGTCTTGATTTTCAAGGATAATATTCAAACTAATTAAATTATGTTTAAGTATATTAATAAAAATAACACGACAACAATATTCTTACTTTTTTTATATAAGCATATAACTTTCTTACTTATTTAATACTCCATCAAATTATTGCTTGTAAATATTTGATGGAGTATTAAGTACTATGCAGCAGCTGTTCGCGGGTTGGTAATGAATCAAGCCACAGTCGCCAACCAAAAATTATTACTTTTGACGGAGCAATAGACTTCCACAATGCAGCGCTCAAATGGAGTCCTACAGCGTTAGGGGAAGGAGTAGGGCTGCTGCTGCGTGGCCGAGAATAGCAAGACTTGACCGTCAAACAATTGGATTGATCATGCGGCCACTTCCACTCATCCACCTTCGTTAAATCCAGAGCGATAGGCACCAAAATGTTCTGCAGAATTTCTTCTTCACCACGGTTCATAGGTACGCTTCACAACCATCGTCCGTCAACCCAAGAGACACAATCGGCCACTGAAATTGATTGTTGTCCAATACCATCGCATAGCAAAGGAAACACTTTGAAGAGAGGCTCTATACCCAACCATTGATCCTTCCAAAAATTAATCAACTTTCCGTCACCCAAACTTCTTCGAATACTCCATGCGAACCGAATATCCTCCGTCACCTTAATATCCAAAGACGCCAAGTCTCTCCACCAAATAGACCCCAATAAACTACGATTTTGGCCCTCCATAGAGTCATAGATAAAAGAAGAGGCGAAATCCCCATATCTATATGTCAAGAAACTACTCCAACTCACATTAGAATCCGACAAAGTCCTCCACTTCCACTTGGATAAAAGAGCTATGTTGAAGAGCTCTAGATTTTTAATTCCTAACCCACCTTCCTTCTTCGGGCGACAAATCTTGTCCCAAGCCACCCAATACATGCCACTCTCTCCGTCTTTGACCCACCAATTTTTTTGAATTTGAGTCATCTTCCTAAGCACCAACTTAGGAGCTTTGTAGAAAGAGAACATGTATAAGAGAATGCTATTCTAAACGAATTTTATAAGAGTTATCCTACCTCCGATGGATAGAAGGTGTCCCTTCCAAGTCGACAATCTTTTCCTAAGACCATCAAGGACGTTTTTCCAAGTTGATTCCCGTCGGGGGTTGGCTCCAATGGGGATGCCCAATAACTTGAAAGGGATAGTCTCCGATCTACGAAAGAGAAAAGTGGGTGCTCTTTCCAAGAAACCGTCCGGGGTGTTAATGCCGATTAGTTTGCTTTTGTGGAAGTTGACCTTCAACCCGAATACTAATTCAAAAGACCTCAAGATGGACTTGATACTCCAAAGATTTTCCCATGTAGCCCCACCATCATTGTGTCATCCACGAATTCCATAAGAGAAAAGTTGAGGTTATCGTTGATGGCGAAACCTTGGTGAACCCCTATCTCCACCACTTTGTGCATCAAACCCGTTAAGCCTTCGGCCACTATAAGAAAGAGGAAAGACGACAAAGGGTCTCATTGCCTCAAACCCCTTTGGACTTTGAAATCTTGGGTAGGACTCCCACTAACGAGAACCGACATAAAGCTAGTGCAAACACACGACCTCATCCAAGCCACCCACCTAGGAGGAAATCCCATGCGATTCATCATATAAGTAACAAAATCCCATGAGATAGAGTCGTATGATTTCTCAAAATCAACCTTGAACATCAAACACTCCTCCTTGTGTTCTCGTAGCGTAGTCCACCAACTCATTGACAATCAACACCCCGTCCAAGATTTGTCACCCTCCAAAGAAAAGTTGATTGGCAACTCGAAATGACACTTGGCAACACACGCTTGATCCTACAAGCCAATACCTTCACAAGAATTTTTACGGGCTCCTATCAAACATATAAGTCTAAACTCACCCAAGCCTTGAGGGTTGTCATTCTTGGGAACTAAAGCAATGAAAGACGCTGAGACTGCCTTAGGGATGAAGGCGTTTTCATAGAAGTCGTGAAAGAATGCCACCACCTCTTCTTTTAAGAAATCCCAACACAACTTTATAAAATTTAGAATGAAACCGTCAGGCCCCGAGCTTTTATCACCGTCACAATCCCACACCCCCATCCTAATTTCTTCCTCGGAAAAAGGTTGGATCAAGAAAGCATAGTCGCTTTCCTCCAATTGCTTGAACCCAATGCTGTCTAGGGTAGGCCGATTGGGGTTGTTTTCAACGAAACAATTCACAAAGCGGCTCTTGATCCGGGATTTCACTTCATCCACATCCTCCACCATAGTCCCATTGTCTCTAATACTGCTCCGTCGGAAAGTCAAATGAGAGTGAAAATATTTAGAATTCATGTCCCCTTCCTTAATCCACCGTGCTCTGGACTTTTGAGCCAAGATCGACTCTTTAGCTCGAATTTTTTTTCCAGAGGGACTCAGTTACGTCTTTTCTGTTTTCTACCACTCTTTCATCCCATCCATTGCAAAGAACATCATCTAAGTGGTTCAGATCCCGAAATAGATTGTCAATATTGAGATCGAATTTCCCGAACACCTTCTTATTCCACTCTCTAATTTTACCTTTAAGCAACTTCAGTTTTTCTTTGATGACATAAGCCTTATGTCCTGTAACATTGAAGTTTCTCCAAGACTGTTGAACAAAAGGCAAGAACTCAGGGTGATCCAGCCAAGCGTTGAAGATGCGAAAAGGTTTCGGGCCCCAATCTATGTTTGAATGCAGAAGCCAAATTGGAGCATGATCAGAAATGTCCCTGTTGCCAATCCACTGCCCAGATACACCCAGTTCTCGATGAGCCCTGCTGAGAGTAGAAACCTATCAAGTCTGCTCATAGACACTCCATCAGAACAAAAGCAAGAAAACTTCTTCCCGGACACCGACACATCCACCAAGTCCATGTCAACAATGAATGTGTTAAAATCATCAATCTCTGTATCATAAGAAACCCCACTCCTCCTTTTTCTCTCAGGTGCACAACTTACAGCATTGAAGTCACCCACTATACACCAAACACCATCCCCCATACTATTCTTAGTTGCCAGCAAATCAGACTAAAGCCTTCTCTTTGCACTAGTGGAACAAGGAGCATAAACATTGACAACGTTAACCACTTTATTACAAACTACGACCTTCACGCCTAAAAACCCAGTGCCTGAGAAGTGAGATCTAGCTAGCTGTGCACGCCCCATCTAACCAAGAGCACATGATACCACCCACCAAACCCCGCGAAGATTGGTGAACACATTGAAAGCTGTGATTACCCACAAAAGACCAATCTCAAATTCTTCCATAACCTTCGTCTTCGTCTCCTGCAAACAGACAAAATCAAAAGAACCAGAATTTATAAGAGACATTACTTGACGACGCTTAGCATGGTCTCCCCACCCTTTAATATTTAAAGATAGAATATTCATGAGACCCTGGGTATAGTCTCCCTCTTACTACTCTCAGCTTCATAATGTCTTTCACCTGCCTCTATCAAGTCAATGTATGCCTCATCAGGCAAGTTTCCTTCCACCCTCAGGCTTTTAGCATTCTCCCAAACCCTCCTTGCAACTGCCTTACTTTGAAAGGCCCGGAACCTATTATTACAGTTAGCAATGTCTCCGGTAGAAATCGAGCCCCCACATAACACCGTCCCAGCCAAAAACGAAGAAGAGGGTTGAGCGCTAATATCACTCAACTGGTGCGCCACTGGAGCAATAACATGAGATTTGACTGAAAATTCATTATAGTCTCTCTGAGTGAATTTCACTTTTCCAGATCGGGTGTCCCTCTTCACACCAACCCGTAGAAGCTTACTCTGATCCTTGGTTTTAGAGATCCCACCCGGATGGCATTCCTAGACGAATTTGGAATTGAAGGGAGATCTAAAGACTTAAGCTTGGGGTTGGGCGGGGGGTTCGGGTTGCCAAGCTGTCGGCCCAACAAATGATCACTAGGCGCTCCAGGCCCATTCTTATTTGAAGAAATATTATTTTGGAGTTCAACAAGGTTTGATTCCTCCACAAAGCTTCCATCTGATTTGGGAGAGGAGTCACTGTAAATGGAGAGTTGACTCTTGGGAGCCTTAACCGCCACATTAGGGCTATCATTACCAGCCTGATTCAGATTACGGTCCACAAAATCCGGGACTACCTTCCCTGGTTTACTTCAAGCATTTAATAGGGCGTTTAGTTCAACTTCACCCCCTTCCTCCTCTCCCTGACCGCCATTACTGGAGTAGAAGTGGTTAGAGAAATCATCCTCAGAACTTGATGATTCACCAGTATCAACTTCCTTGCTAGCATCCATGAGTCTCCATTGAGGCGAGCCCCACATATCCTCCACCAGCCTAATCGTAAACGGAACATTGTTAATAACCACTTGAATCACCTTGCGACTTCAAAAGATCTCTGCATTTCAGTGCTCTCATCTGAAAACTCACCAACCTAAGCCGCCAACTTAGAAAAAAATTGCGAGTTCCACGCGTGGGCCGGAGCACCATAACACCGGATCCAAGTGACCCTCTCCGGATCAATACCTGATTGTTTCCAAGGCCTAATCCACTTGAATATTCAAACTACTTAAATTATGTTTAAGTCTATTAATAAAAATAACACGACAATACTCATGCGTATGCACAAGTATACTACTAGTTATTGTGAAAACAAATGTATGTTAACTAAATTAATTTTAAAGATTTTTTAAATTTTGAGATTTTTTTTTACGAACGTATCTTGAGATTTATAATTTTTGAGATTTTGACGAATGTATTTTAAATTAGTTTGTTTTTACAAAGAGTTTTTTGATATTTTAAACAAATATATAAGCTAATAAAATTTTGAGATTTTGATTCAATAATATAATATTCTTACTTTTTTTTTTATATAAGCATATAATTTCTTACTTATTTGATACTCCATCAAATGATGTTTATTAATTAAATTTCTTGGTCTTTAATACAAACTATCAGAGGGTTGGGACGAGGATGGGAGAGTGGAGCGTATTAGGTTCGAATCCTACTCCCAATGTCCACACAACGTTTACGGTCTAATTACGTTCATATGTGACAGAGAAGCAAGGAGGTCTAGAGACACAGTCGACCGATGCATTCTCCATCATACAATTAACTGATGAACGAGATGGGATAAAATATTTATAAATATACTATCTATCTATACCATTAACCTACTACCAAAATACCAATTTTACTCTTTTCCCAACTAAACATTTTTATGATATTTATGTAATCTCATTTTTCTATTTTTCACAATATATCTACTTTAATTTTATCTATATGCCTCCTTCATTTTTTTAATATTCTACTTTTTCTATCAATAAATTTTATTTAGTCCAAACAGGAAATATTAAAATTTGTAAAATTTGAAACTTTAATACGATTTTATTTTCTAATCTCTACGGGAAATATTACATATTGCTGGTAAATATTTGTGGGGTAATGTTCGGACTAACTCAATTACAATTTGAAACTTTATTTATCTACTTTAAATTAGTCTTTATTTTCAAGGGTAATATTCAGACTACTTAAATTATGAAAATAACACGACAACACTAGTGCGTATTAGGGGTGAGCAAGACCCGGCCCAACCCTAAAGCCCGTCCCGTCTTCGTCCCATTAAACCCGCAAAATATCGGGTTTGTTCGGGTCTAAGGACGGGTTAGGGTCTAAAGAGTTGGCTCGACCAAAATTTAGGGACGGGTTAGGGTTAGGTATAACCCGTCCCAACCAGTTCTCTTACTCACTCCTCACTCTAATTGTTAACTCAATTACATTGGTAATAAGACTTTTAAAAATAAACTATTCAATTTGAAATCGATGGTAATTTAAGTAGAAACATTATTGTAAAGTAATACCGTAAAAGTCATGTTTAGAGTTAGAATACATGATAAAATACTAAAAAGATTCAATTTATCACTTCTAACTTTTGGTCATTCTTGAATAATCGCCTTATAATTTTGTTTCAATTGTCCTTCGGGCCAACCCGGTCTCGTCCTAAATAGACCCGGTCTTACTTTATCCCTAAGAACATCGGGTTTGTTCAGGCCTAAGAACGGGTTATGGTCTAAAAAATGACCCTATATACATTTAAGGCCAGGTAAATGACAAGTGTAAATGACACGGGTGTACTGTTAGTTATTGTAAAAACAAATGTATGTTAACTAAATTAATTTTAAAGATATTTTAAATTTTGAGATGTTTTTTGACGACGTATCTTGATATTTATAATTTTTGAGATTTTGACGAATGTATTTTAAATTAGTTTGTTTTTACAAATATTTTTTTGATATTTAAACAAATATATGCTTATAAATTTTGAGATTCATATTCAATAATATAATATTCTTACTGTTTTTTATATAAGCATATAATTTTCGTTGCTTAAAAAAAAGCATATAATTTTCTTACTTATGTAATACTCCATCAAATTCATCAAGCAGCTTTGTTTTCTGTGATTGTGGAAACGTGAAAGAGTACACAGTATTGAAGTCATTTGTAATTTTTGCTTCATCTTAAAAAAAAAACCTCAATAAAATAAAAGCAATAAAATAAAAGCAATAAAAAAATAGGACCTCCGCGCACAACTCAAAATGGTTGAACTGGCCCTTTTACCTTCTCAATACTACTGATGAAGTAGAATATAATGCAAAATGCTTGATGCCATAAATAATATTCAGGTGATAGTAAAATCAAAATTCATGCCCGGGAGTAAATGTTATATACCTGCAGCACTTGCACTGTGAGTCTATGGGTCTTTTTTATGTTTGTTTTGCTGGAAACAATAAATGGGTATGTTTGAGAAATTGGGGGTGGTGATGGTGGATGAGAGGCTAGGGATTAAGCTTGAGAAATTGGGGGTTTTGGATTTGAGGAGAGAGGTTAAAGATTAAGTGTTGATGAGTGATTGATCTGTGATGGTGGTGGTGGCTCGCCGGAGGTGGCTCGCCGGAGTTGATGGAGATGATGTTTGGAGGAAGAAGGTGAAGTTTTAGTGTTTTTTGTTTTTGTGTCAATTTGGTCCTCTATGTTTCTTTTAAGTTTCAATTTGGTCGCCTCACGTGCTTACATCACTTAATGAACTCCATGTCAGCTCTGACACTTAAGACGCCACGTCAGCAATTAACTGCCAGCGTGGCGTCTGTTAAGTCAATGGATGAAAAATACCAAAAAAGGACCAAAATGACACAGAAATGAAAGATAGGGGACCAAAACGAGAAAAAAAAAAGATAAAGGACCAAAGTGAAACCAAAATCAAAGATAAAGGACCAAAAGAGTAGTTTAGCCTAAAAAAAATTGATGTAATTTATTGGACCTTCACCGCTGGAAGTTGCTAATCCAGAATCGCGAAAGAAAGCTTCTAACTCAACAGAGAGCGAAGTGGCTAATTGCAAAGGAAATCTTCACTTCGCTGAGTGGTGGCTATCGCAAATTCAGACTTCAATCTTACAACAAACAATGTTGTCATTTTTAGGGTTCAGGTTTCCTCTTTCAACTCTTTCTCTTCGTTCTTTATCTCAATTTCACTCTCATTCTTACAATCTTCATGATTTCGTTTCCTCTTTCAATCGAATGCTCCTAGTGCGTCCCTATCCACCCATCTATGAATTTAGCAAGATTTTAGGATCTCTTGTAAAGAAGAAAAAGGATTACCCCACTGCTATCTCCCTCGCCCGACAAATGCAACTCAAAGGGATTAAGCCAGACCTCGTTACATTGAACATTTTGATTAATTGTTACTGTCAATTGAGTCAAACTAATTTTGCATTTTCTTTACTGGCCAACATTTTCAAAATGGGTTATCATCCGGACGTCTTTACTTTGACTACACTTATGAAAGGTCTATGTCTTAAAGGCGATGTTCAAAAAGCTCTACACTTTCATGATAAAGTGGCATCACATGGATTTCAGCTAAATCATGTTAGTTATGGTACCTTGATTAATGGGTTATGTAAAATGGGACAAACAGAAGCTGCCATTCGGTTATTGAGACGAGTTGAAGAAAAATTTGTCAAGCCCGACGTGGTAATGTACAACACAATCATTGATAGTCTTTGCAAAGATAAACTTGTAAGTGATGCATTTGATTTGTATTCTGAAATGGTTCTCAAGAGAATTTTGCCTAATGTTGTCACTTACACTACTCTAATCAATGGCTTTTGCATTGTGGGTCAATTGAATGAAGCATTTGGATTGTTAAATGAAATGATATTGAAAAACATTAACCCAAATGTTTTCACTTATAATACTCTAATCGATGCTTTAGGTAAAGAAGGAAAGCTGAAAGAAGCTAAAAGTGTGGTAGGTGTGATGATGAAAGACGATGTAGAACCCAATGTTGTCACTTATAGTGCTTTAATGGATGGGTATTGTCTAGTCAATGAAGTGAACAAGGCCAGAGATATATTCAACACTATGAACCAAAGGGGGGCGGCTACTGATATTCATAGCTATAATATTATGATTAATGGGTTGTGTAAGATTAAAATGTTGGATGAAGCCGTGAATCTCTTTGAAGAAATGCATTCCAAAAACATGGTTCCCAATACAGTAACTTATAGTAGTCTTATTGATGGTTTGTGCAAATCAGGGAGACTAACGTGTGCTTTGAAGCTTTTTCAAGAGATGAATGATATAGGTCAGCAAGCCAATATAATCACTTACAATTCTTTGCTAGATGCTTTGTTCAAAATCCATCAAGTTGACAAGGCAATTGCATTACTAAAGAAAATGAAAGACCAGAGTATTCAACCAGATGTGTACTCATACACTATACTTATTGATGGACTTTCCAATGTTGGAAGACTCAAGGATGCACTAGAGATTTTTCAAGTTCTTTTGGCTAAAGACTACAATCTAGATGTTGTAGCCTACAATGTTTTGATCCAAGGGCTTTGTAAAGAGAGTTTATTTGATGAAGCTTTGACTTTGTTGTCAAAAATAGAGAACGAGAGTTGCATTCCTGATGCTATAACTTACGAAATAATTATCCGCGCTCTCTTTGGAAAATATGAGATCAACAAAGCAGAAAAACTTATTTGTGAAATGATTGCTAGAGGTCTTCTTTAAGAGTAAAAATGAGGTATTTTCTACTTTTTATATTATTATTCATCATCAGTTAGTCTCTGCTTGCCTAATTATTGCTGGAAGCTCTGCTCCATATCTTTTATCTTTCTCTAAAGTCTGTCTAATGCATATTTTTTTAGCTACAATACATTCAATGGAAGTCTTTCTCTAAAGTCTGTCATGGAAGGAAATTTATTTTTATAGCTTCTGGTTCCTTTTTTCAGATGGAGCAAATCTTTGTGGAGGGTCTATGTTAGGCGAAATAGAAAAGCAGCAGCCGATCTTAACAAGGATAACTGAACGGTTATGACAGATGTTGTTAGCTGGATTTAGTTAGGAAGTTTGGAAGAAGTTATAAGAGTGAGTCAAAAGATTCTACCTAGGATTATCTTGTATATTTGTGTGCGTGACTTGGACCAAAAAAGAACTGGAAAAAGAGTTTATTGGTTTTGTTCTTTGTATCTGAACATATGACTGTAATTGATTAGATTGTTTGGTGAATGGTGATATTCTTGATGCATGATTTATTGGTTTACATGATAAACACATGATGAGAAATATATAAGAGGAAGTATTCAATTTATTATAGAAACTGTTCACATTATTAGACTATATATCTTTCGGAATATAGCTCAAATTTGCCTATAACTGATATCATGTTTCATACATTTATAGACCTATTAATCATCCGCTAGACTTCTTTCTTTTATACATCAAAAGTGAAATGCTTAGCTTATTTTGCTCCACGTAATGTCATTGTGAGATATTTATAACCCAATTTGATAAGATAAATAATCTGCACTTCTTATGATTTGATTCTGATTGTTGTTGTAGTATTTTTCTGTTATATTATTTGTCATTTTACTATAGTTCAGACAAAACTATCTTCAACTCCAGTAGGATTTCAATGGTTTCATGACATGACAGTCAAGAGAGGAAGAAACATGAAACTGTAATGTTGAATTGTCTAACATTTCTGTAAACTGTCTTCCAACTTCTGTACTACTACAATATCTGAATAATAGTCTAGAAGCTAAAGTTTTGTAGCATTTTCAGTTTGTTTTGGAATCTATATGAATATGAATATGATGTTCTAAGAGATACAATTGTCATTGCATGAATTCTTTAACTGTAGGAGCCGCATAGACATGATTAGAAAAACTCATTCCTTGAGAGATATACAAGCTTCCTTAATATTCTGGTATGATGGATTCATATTATTCATGAACAGTAGAAAATTCCTTATGTTGGAAATAACCTATAAACCTGAGCTTTGCTCACTCTGAGCAATCACAGATATAGGGTCTGAAGTTTCAGGACTCGAACACGGAATATGTCTTTCATAGGTTGCAGCACATTTTATAAATAATTCAATTACAGTTGAAAGCATTATTTATAGCTAAGTAGAGAGTTCAGCTTAATCTAGATGAGCCTTACCACACCTAATACAAGCCAACTAGCTAGATCTAACTTCCTGACAGAATCTGTTACCCTTCTAACTCGATGATGCTCGTAGACATGGACGGACAACATGGCGTTCTTCATTTGAGCTACTGATTGATTCCTTGCTTCTTAACAGCTTTTTATTTTCATAATGGTTGCACAAAAGCTCAATACTTTTAAAATATCTTTATAAATAATTCAATTACAGTTGAAAGCATTATTTATAGCATAATTTTTGAATGATTTACTGTTAAGTTTAACACTGGAAGTAAAGCATGGAAGCAGAACTATCTTTCTTTGCATGATTTTTTTTGGTTTTTTCTTTTGGAAGTGATGTCAATGCTCTAAAGGCCACTATGCAACTAAGGTATGTCAGGTTTGGTGTTTCCTTTGTTGGCTGCAAATCCTAGGATAAATTGTAGTTTTTAATTGGTGTTTTATTTAAATAGTAAAAAATGTGAGTTGGTTTATGAACATTGCATATTTCTTTTGCATAATAGGAACGTTTTAAGGTGTTTTGTAAACTTGTGCATAAATTCTTCCATGTATGTCAACTCAATTATTCAGTAGTACTTAGAGAGTAAATCTTTCACTTGATAGAGTTAAAACTCTACTTCTACTAGTTGTTCTTCCACATCTTCTGTAATATCTCTTAACTGTAAATTCCATGCTATTCTATTTGACAAAACTTGTTTTTGCTTTGTTTAGTTATAAGCTTATTATGAGCTAAACTCAGCAATGAAGTGAAATTGAAATTACCTTTGTTGGTGAATTGTGATATCTTTATTAAGTAGTTTTTACTTGTCTGATTTGTTGTTATACAGGTTAAATGCTGAAACTTTTTAATGTGGAGAATTCACAAGTTAATATATATAAACTTTAATTAAGCTTGTTTTAACTAGAAATAGTAATTCATGTCCATAAAGTGATATGAGCACAATTAGTTGTCAATGTGGTGTCCACATTGAAAGCTTAGAAATAAGAGAACCTTAGCAAAACAATATAGTAACCTGTTTAAAAGCATTAGTACTTGAGTTTGATTCCTGGTGATGGAACATACCAGAGTCAGACTTTACTTACCTCACGGTCGAACTCCGAATTAACCAAGGCCCATTTCCCCTAGACACCAGAGTGAGGTCGAAGATCTCTAGACTAACAAAAACATGTTGAAAAACATACACATTCTACTTTGCACTCAAGTGTCGTGGCACTCATGACAACAATTAACCAACTTGGTCAAATTACAATGTAATAGAGAACTTGAATAGTAGCAATAGTTTAACTAATGTAACTGGTTAATAATAAAACCAGAGTTTGTTGTTAACCCTCTAGTTAGGTTAAGCCGTTAACTGTTCGGTTAACATTCAGTTAGTGAGATTCCTCTATAAGGCACCTTGTATAACTACCATCCTGTACTCAGCTCTATGCAATGAAATATTCAGTTTCCAAATTCTGTTTTTCTATTTTTAATATGGTTATCATAGCAGTTATTTCCACCACTGTGGTGTAATTGTTTCCACCACCGTAGTCTAATTGTTTCTTTCTTCCTCGTGATTCTTTCCCCGCACATCGCTTTTCACTGCTCGCAATGACGACACTGCCACCGGCGTCGTCCACTAGCGCTCTTCTATCGTCATTCAACTACAAGATCGCCACCAAACTTGATGAAACCAATTACTTGGTATGGCTAAGCAGATAGAACTCGTCCTCCGTGCGCATCGCCTTCATTGGTTTTATGCCTTAATCGAGATTCCTACACAATTCCTCACAGCTGCGGATCTTGATGCCGATCTTGAAAACCCTGCGTACACAGTTGGGAGCTCCAAGACCAGCTTCTCCTCACATGGCTTCAAGCCTCTTTATCGCCCTCGATTCTCCCAAACGTCATAGGGTGTCACCACAGTTTTCAATTGTGGGAGCGGATCCATCTTCTCCCTTAAGCAATTGGGTGATTTGGACTACTTTCTAGGCATTGAAGTCAAGCACACCTCCAATGGTTCTCTACTTCTCTCTCAAGCTAAATATATTCGTGATCTATTGCATAAGACTGATATGAGCACCTGCAAGAGCATTTCATCACCTTTGGCAGCAAATACAAAACTGTCCAAAACTGGTTATGATTATTTTGATGATCCCAGTTTGTATCGTAGTGTTGTTGGTGCACTTCAATATGTAACTGCGACTAGACTAGAGTTAGGATATGCTGTGAATAAGGTATGCCGGTTTATGTCCCAACCATTATGCTCTCACTCGTCAGCTGTCAAGCGCATCCTTAGATACTTGAGAGGCACAGTTGACTACACACCTACCTTGCAGCCAACTTCAACAGCTTCAGGTGCATGTGTTTACCTTGGTCCCAATTTGCAGGTAGCTGGTATTTATTTGAAACGGGAGAAAATATTAAATTTATTATACACTATTTCTGAAGATAAAGATTTAAGAAGTTGCATTTTATAATCACAGAAACTGTTAACATTATAGAATTCACACAACTAAAATCTGTAAGAGATTTGTGTAGGAAGGGGTTTATTAGATTATGTATATTCAATGGTAGTTTGCCTTCTGTTCCAAACCATATATACCTTTGCCTCTGGGCTAGTTCCTTTGCAGACTGTTGTTTTGCTGAGCAAGAAATTTCTTGGATTATAGCTCAAATTTGCTTATAACTGATATCATGTTTCATATGTAAACTTTATATCTAGTTACAGTTATAGACCTATTAATCATCCACTAGACTTCTTTCTTTATAGTTGGACTTGTTCATCACAACTGAAATGCTTAGCTTATCTTGCTCCATGTAATGTCATCAATTGTGAGATATTTATAACCCACTTTTTGATATGATAACTAATCTTCATTTAATTTTGATTTTTGTCGCAGTCTTTTACTGTCATATTCTTTGTCATTATACTATAATTCAGACAAAAAATCTTCATACAACATAAGCTCCTCTAAATTCTGCCAACCTGACTCTTTCATAAGTATGTTTGCTTCTTTAATGTCCCTTTATAATACAATTAACTGGAGGTCTACTTACGGTCTAACTACGGTCTAATTAGGTTCGAATTCCTAATCCCAATGTCCACACAACTTTTACGGTCTAATTACGTTCATATGTAGTCGACCGATGCATTCTCTCCATCATACAATTAACTGATGAACGAGATGGGATAAAATATTTATAAATCTACTATCTATCTATACTATTAACCTACTACCAAAATACCAATTTTACTCTTTTCCCAACTAAACATTTTTATGATATTTATGTAATCTCATTTTTCTATTTTTCACAATATATCTACTTTAATTTTATCTACATGTCTCCTTCATTTTTTTAATATTCTACTTTTTCTATCAATAAATTTTATTTAGTCCAAACAGGAAATATTACAATTTGTAAAATTTGAAACTTTAATACAATTTTATTTTCTAATCTCTACGGGAAATATTACATATTGCTGGTAAATATTTGTGGGGTAATGTTCGGACTAACTCAATTACAATTTGAAACTTTGTTTATCTACTTTAAATTAGTCTTGCGTATTAGGGGTGAGCAAGACCCGGCCCAACCCTAAGGCCCGTCCCGTCTTCGTCCCATTAAGGACGAGTTAGGGTCTAAAGAGTTGACCCGACCAAAATTTAAGGACGGGTTAGGGTTAGGTATAACCCGTCCCGACCCGTTCTCTTACTCACTCCTCACTCTAATTTTTAACTCAATTACATTGGTAATAAGACTTTTAAAAATTAACTATTCAATTTGAAATCGATGTTAATTTAAGTAGAAACATTATTGTAAAGTAATACCGTAAAAGCCATGTTTAGAGTTAGAATACATGATAAAATACTAAAAACATTCAATTTATCACTTCTAACTTTTGGTCATTCTTGAGTAATCGCCTTATAATTTTGTTTCAATTGTCCTTCGGGCCAACCCGGTCTCGTCCTAAATAGACCCGGTCTTACTTTGTCCCTAAGAACATCGGGTATTTGTTGCCATGGTGGTGCTATGGCACTAATTTCTGCTGGTAATGATCAACTTTGTGGAGCTAATATCACAAGAATTCCACATTGCTTAGCTGTCCAGTGGTTCTACTGCATTACACTACCTTGAGCAGTTATTTTAATTAGATATTGTGTCCTAAAAGGGAGAAAGTATAACAATTTAACCTTTTTATTTATTTATGAACATTGCCTACTTCTGGTGCATCATTAGAATTTTTGAATGTTTGTTAAGTTGTGCAGAAATTTGGTTGCGAAAAAACGAATACATAGTTTGCCTCTTGGCTATTTCCTTCATGATCGTAATTTTTTTCAAGCAAGGTCACAAGCGGGTGATCAAGAGCTGGCAAGAAGATTCCGGGAATATAGTTTATAGTTTTCTTCCGTTGATATGGACTAGTCCAATGTCAGAATTATTACACTGATCCTCTCATGCTTTTTGTATCTTACTGTCATACTATAATTAAGACAAAACTATCTCCAACTCCAGTAGCATTTCAATGCTTACTTTGACAGAGATGTTGCTGCCATTTTAGTTTTTTTCGTTGGTATGGACAAGTCCAATGTCGAATGCAGAGAGAAAAGTATTCGACAAACTTCAAAGACTCCAGTGCGTGAGAGAGAGAGAGAGAGAGAAACCACAAAGGAAGAACAACTTCAAAGTTCCACTGGTGCAGATTCATGTTTTTAGTATCTTACAATTGGATGATTAGTTTTATAATGCAACTGATAAAGCCTCCCGAAAGCATAAATTAGTTGTATAAGGTTGTTATAGAGTGGACCAGGACAAGTTAAAAAGTACGTCTGTAGTGTCTTTTTGCATGCTTTTTTTTTAGATAAGCAAGCAATATATTGAAGGGCACTAGGGATGCACCCAACCCTTACAAAGATATGGGAAGGGAGAGGCCTCATTAAAACCTCCCAGGCCAAAACCCATTGGCAAAAAAAGACCTGAGCAGAAAAAGAGAACCTCAAATAGTGGGAAAAAGCTACAAAGATGATAGACATCCCAGGGGACAGTTACACCAGTCTGAATAAGTTGCCCCACTATTTCTCCCCTTCCTAGCAATAAACCAGCTCCAGGATACATACTTGATGGAGTTTATAACTGAGTTTACATTTGCCACAACACCTTCGAATAATGTCCTGTTCCTAGCCAACCATACTTGCCACATTGTTGCAGTCCAAAAAATGTGATGAAGCATGCGCACTTTCTTCCCTTCAACCAACCTACTAACCTGGTGAAAGGTATCAAGAACCTCACCTTCCACAACACCATCAATATTCAGCCACATGAACACTCCACGCCAAACCGAGAGGACAAAGGAACACCTGCAGAAAACATGCGCTGCAGACTCTTCTTCGCGAAGCAAAAGATACAGCTCCACTCAAGGCTAGATGTCAGTACACCTCTGCTGCGCAAGTTTACTCTAGTTGGCAACTTGTTGAGCAATGACCTCCAACCTGAAAATTAAAACTTTAGAGGCAAATCATTCTCCCACACTGCATCGCACGCGCCTACTACGGTATCCTCCACAACCAAACACTTCTCGCAAATTATTCCCGATCCAATCGTAGCAAGACTTAACCGTGAAGCCACGAACCAATTCCGTAGCCACACCCACCTATCCGGACCGTGAAGCCACGAACCAATTCCGTAGCCACACCCACCTATCCGGAGTATTTTGCATGGTGCACTCCATTTAATGACTCCCTTAACTCTCTCTCATCGCTGCCGGGTTGCAGCGCAGCCTGATCGGACCATCCATCCCCAGCGCCAACCTGAGGCACTCCACGAGCCCATCTCCGCGACCGTATAATCCTTCCTTTCACAAGCTTCCATAACCGAGGGAAAGAGAGCAGCAAGAGGATCCGACCCTATCCATCTATCCTTCCAAAAATTGACTTTGGTACCATTTCCTAATCTCAATTTACACACATCATTAAACCAATTGTTTCCGGTGCAATCCATCCCTAGCAAAGAAAAATCACGCCACCACAATGATGACTTCCTCATTACAAAGAAATTGTGAGGCAAAGACTCGACCAAGAATTTATTGTACCATATCTAGTCTTCAATACTTTCTTCCATAATGGAGAATCATCCTCCAAAAGTAACCTCCATCTCCACTTTGCTAAAAGTGCTATATTAAATACTTCAAGATCTTTCACCCCAATCCACCCCTTATTTTTCGGTTTGCACACCAACTCCCACTGACCCAAGCCATTTTCTTTTATCTTCGTCACCTCCCATAAAAACCGTCTTTGAATTTTTGTATCTCATTTATTATCTTCGGGAGCCTTGAACATTGAAAACAAATACAAAGGAAGGGACGATATAGCACCGAATTAATTAGTGTTACCCTCCCCCAATGGATAGTTTTGAACTACGCCATGAAGATAACCTAGCCTTAATGGAGTCCAACAGGTTGCCACGTGGATGCTCTTCTTTGGATTGCCCTCACCGATCCCCAAGAATTTAAAGTGGCACCGAACCTACTTTGCAAGCCAAGAATGATGAAATTCCTGGATCACTCTCTCCTCCATATTCATCCCTATGACATTACTTTTTGCAAAATTTACTTTAAGTCCCGATACCAATTCAAAGCTTCTTAGTATCGCCTTCAAGCCCCACACACACCTATCGCTTCCATCACTTAGAAAGATTGTGTCATCGCAAATTGCAACATTGAAACGGCTAAGTTTTCACTAACCTTGAATCCTTTAATACATTCAACCTCTTCACCTTTTCTCACCAACCCCGCAAGACCTTTCTCGCCGCTTATAAGAAACAAAAACGGAGCCAATGGGTCACCTTGCTTGATTCCTTTTTGCGCTACGAACTCCAGTTGGACTACCATTAACAAGAACTGAAATAGAATTCGAGGAGATACAAGCTTGCATCCACCTTCTCCATACCGTGTTAAACCCCATTCTTCTCATCATATAATCCAAGTAATTCCAATTTACCGTGTCATATGCCTTTTGAAATCCACCTTCGAGATTAAACACTGTTTTTACGTAATCTTTTGCAAGATCAATCACCTCGTTCACTACTACGACCCCATCAAGAATGTTCCTACCACCCATGAAAGCATTTTGATTCTCCGATATTAACTTTGACATGATTCTTTTCAACCTTCCCGCTAGCACCTTAGCCAACAACTTATACATACAACCAATGAGGAGATGGGTCTATACTCTTCAAGCTTCGACGGATTCTTGACTTTAGGTACCAAAGTCGAAGCGATGCACTCATTGCCTTAGGCAATCTAGCCAAAGAGTGGAACTCACCAAAAAGTTGAGGATCTCGGGACTTAAGTTTCCCAACAATTCTTTATGAAGTTGAAATTGAAGTCATCCGGTCCGGGCACTTATTCCCATCGCACTCCCATGCCGCTTCTTTGATTTCCTCCAAACTGAATGGGCACGTTAACATTTCATTATCCTCTCCACTGACTTGCTTGAACACCACCCCATCCAGCTTGGGCCGAGAGAAGACCTCTTCTCTAAAACTATCCTCAAAATGATTTTTAACTGCGTTCTTTACCCCATCCACATCATCAATCCAATGATCCCCCACCTGTAATTTAACAATTTGTAACCTGTGCCTATTGTTTCTTACACAAGCATGAAAGAACTTACTATTCGCATCTCCTTCCACTAACCATTTGATTCTTGACTTTTGTGCTAATAGACTCTCCTTAATTTGTAATTCCTTCCAGAACTCAGTACTTAGCAACCTTCTTTGCTCAGCTTTTGGGGATCCTCCCTCCGCAGCCAAATTCTCGGCCTCATTCAAGTCTTTGACAATTTTATCTATGCACAAGTCCCTAAACCCAAACACCTCCTTGTTCCACTTCCTCAAATGCTTCTTCAACCTCTTCAACTTCTCTTTGATTATAAAATAGTGCCTCCCAGGGACAGTGTACGAAGACCAACTTTCATTCACCACCTTCATAAAATCATTGTGATCTAACCAACAATTGTTGAATCAGAATGGTTTTGGTCCCCAGTTTGTAGCAGAACTTATCAACCAGATAGGGCAATGATCGGAAATGTCCCTGTCACCCACCCATTGCGCTGTAATATGCCATCTAGCAATAAATCCTTCGAAAACCAAAAAGCGATCAATCCTACTCATGGTTACCCTGTTAGAGCAAAGTAAGTGAATTTCTTTCCTAATACAGGCATATCAATGAGGTCCATGTCTTCCACAAAAGAGTTAAATTCCCTCATCTCTAGACTACAATTACTAGCCGATAAGCCTCTTCTTTCTCCTCTACTTAATACCGCATTAAAGTCCCCAGCCAGGCACCAATGCCCATCCTCTACCTCATCCCTTATCCTACGCAATTCATCCCACAACCTCCTTTTCCCCGATATGCTACAGGGTGAGTATACATTTACCACGTGGCACAAAACATCATGGAACTTTGCTGAAATGATGGAAAAATGCGCACCGTTGACTGCTAACTGTACATCAAACAATCCACGGACCCACACACACAACAAACCACCAGATTGTCCTTCCGCATCTTTACTCACAAAATCGAACTCACCTACCCCAAATGAAGCTACCATCTTCTTTGTAATACCACTACGCTTACTTTCTTGAAACATACACAAATCAAAAGCGCTCGAGGAGATAAACTGCTTAATACGCGCTTCTCTTGTCGGCTCCTCCCCACCCCTCATGTTCAAAGAGTATACCTTCATTGAGAACTCCTGTGATTTGTCCCCTTCCTACCTAACGCACCCTTGTCTCTAACTTCCATTTCTTTTATTCTTTCAATGTACACTTCTTCCACTTCTTCACCAGTAACTCCTAACCCCTCTGTTGCAATCTTCCACAATTTACCAAAGAATCATATCATCATGATCCTTTTCAAACCTAGCATTCCCCATCATAATACCAGAGTCCCCTACAGAGTTATCCATTCACTAGTGGAAAATATGGATTTTACATCAGCAATTAATAACGGTTCACACTATAACCGATATGAAAAAAAGAGGCGGTGGCATTTTTGAAATTATGAGCAAGTTATCTATATCGGCCTCGCTTTAACCGATATGGAAACTCTATTTTATTTCTAATCCATATCGGCTCCTATTCAAACCGATATGAAAACTCGATTTTACCCTTAAAATTTTATTCACCCACGCTCGATCGTTTCGTGAAACCAAATACGCTTCATCTTCCTTCGCCCCTCTCTCCCATCAAAACCCTAGCCTTGAAACCCATGAAAACGAAGGAGAAAAACGGCGAAGAGGAAGAAGAAGAGGAACGACGGCGAAGAGGAAGCGATTACGAAGGAGAAAACGAAGGAGAAGAGGAAGCTCTTTGGTTTAAATCGGCCGTTGTTCTTTGAAATCGAAGAGGAAAACGAAGGAGAAGAGAGGAAACGAAGGAGAAAACAAGGTTCTCTCAATGATCGAAGGGCACGGGTTATGAGGACGTGGATGTTTCTGCTGTACTTGATGTCAGGTATTATTATTATTATTATTCACCGAATTTGTAATAATAAAATCAATGTTGGTTAATATTTTGTTGTTAATAGAAAATAAGATCGAAGAAGTCAGTGTTGATGTCCTTTAATTTTAGTATATAGTGGGAACATTTTTGACTTGATTGACACTTTTTTTTTAAAATTTCTTATATAATTATTGATGTTAGATCAATCGTTGATTTTTAAGAACAAGTTATTTGCTGTCTAAATTGATGGTGATATACTGATATGTTTCTATCCTCCGATTGTAGAAGCTTTTATACTTAATTACCGAAGGCAACGAAGAATTGTGTCCCAAGGGTATGGCATCTTCAGATAAGAATAGATCTTTTGTTTATGGTTTCATTGACCTTTTCAGTGGCTATGGCGAGTCCTGGAGTTGGGGTTTTGGAATAGATGAAAAGGCTGGAAAAAGTTCTTCTCTTCCTTCCTCTAAGTTAGATGCTTCCAAGCCACGTTTAGAAGCCGCCCGGGAAAAGAAATCTGATAGTAAGGAAAAACCATTCATAATGCAAGAACTGTCTGCCAAATTAGATACTGTTGTGGAAGTTAGTGAAGACAGCAGCGATAGCTTATCTTTGAGTCACTCAAGTAGATCTTTGGTGAAGGATTTTGTAGGGAATGAAAATGAAAGTGAGAAAGAGGTAATATAAAGGATAAGCTTTACTTGTTGTAAGTGTATTTCATTGTTTGTTTGACATCACTCGCATGAGTCTGTTTTTTCCTTTTTTTCCTATATATTTCCGTTAACGTCTCAATTAGGGAAATAGTTCTAAGAAGTATTCTTGTTAAAGTCGAGGATTTTCAGGTTATTCTCCTTCGTTTTCTATAATCTTGATTTACTGGTTTCTTTTATTTGTTTATTTATAGATAGTAGACTTGGTTGTAGTTTAAGAGTTCCTCTTTTATCTGTAAAAAAAGTTCCTTCTATTTAAACCTCTGATTTATATCTTCTGGTTTCCTGTTTTGCTGTTCGCTGTCTCTCCTTAGAATTTTCAACTTTCACATTTTTTTTTGAATTAGTCATACCTGAATTTATCTAAAATATAGATGTAAACCTTACCCCAAAATCAAATTGTGTATGCAGGTGAAGAGCGTTGTTGAATGGAGGGATTTCTACTTTAGAACTTACAAGTGCGTCGTATTTCCTTCAATCTGTTATTTTGTTTTAACTTTTAATTTGAAGTCATGCATGTCTTGGAAGGCATCCATTATACAATTATATTTTTACTTCTGGTCTGTTCACAGCATTTTCTTTTGCACTATTTTGTTTTTTATGATAGATTTTGCTGGCTTTGGTAGAAATAAAGATGCTAAGCAAGCTAGGCTAAGCTAACCTTAACTTTTGCTGGAAAAATATGAAGTTAACCTTAACCTCAACTGGAGCTTGTTGAGTTTGTGTGGGACTGTAATCAAAGTGAAAGTGAAAGAAGTAAGTAACAGAGAGATGTGGTTAAAGAAATTAGCGACTTCTCCTCTCTCCGGGTTCGCCCTTTTCGTCCTTTTCATTTCTCTCCTTCTCAGATTTTCCGTTAAATTCAACTCTACACAGGTCCGTCACTCTTCCTAATCCACAATTCTGTATTTTTTTTATCACGCTGCTTCAATTGATTGATTATTAAGTAAAGATGATTTTTTTATTAATGCACATATGTGACCACTGACCAATTGAATTAAGCATTGATTTTGACTTTACATTCTGTATTTAGAGACTGTACAGTGTTGAAGAACTTGCATTGTTCAATGGAACTGATGAAGGACTGCCAATCCTTCTAGGAATTCTTGGGTATTCTTCTCCCTATCTCTTTCTCTGTGTTTTAAACATTGATGCTCTGTATCTAATTTACAAATTCCATTGACAGGCAATGACATAGTTCCAATTCGAATGTTTATATTATCAAGTCTAATGTGTATGTATATGTTTCATTATTTTTTATAGATCTGTGTTTGATGTAAGCAAGGGAAAATCTCATTATGGTTCAGGAGGAGGCTACAATCATTTTGCTGGAAGGCATGTTCTCAATTTCTTTCCTCATCCAATCATTGTTTTATTCTGCTTTGATTTTTTATATATGTTATGAAGACTGTCTCATTATGGTTCAGGAGGGGGCTACTTCGCTGTTGCTACTGCTGATAATGATGATGTTTATACTATTACTTGAATGTTAACTTATAGGATTCCCTTTGTAAAAAGGGTTTGTGTTAGGAGAAATAAATAAAGCAGTTGTTGTTTCCGCTAGTAACAAAGATTAGTTGTAATTTCGTTGGAAGAACTAATTAGGCAGTTTGTATGCCTATATATATATATATATATATATATATATATAGCTAGGAGCCACAATGTATTAATCGAGTTAGAAACTCAGAGAAATTTTAAAGGAGAGAAGAGCGCTCTCGAATTGGCTCTAGAGTTTACTGGAACTTACAAAACCAGGATTATTCAATAAAAGTTCTTCACTTTGATTCAGTTTCTTACGTTTTCTTTCAATATCAGTTGAAGAACCTTTCAATAACTGGAGTAATTGTCCCTATTTGTGTAGGTATGTTGGCAAGCTAGTTGGGCGATACTACAATAGCCAAGGGAATCCTACTAAATATTTAAAAGGGGTTGAAGCAAAGGCTGCAAGAGGTGCTCACTTCAAGAAAAGCGAGAAGATTGAAGAGGCTAATTAACTAGGACTTTAGTTTGTTTTAATATAATTCTTGATTTAATATGATATTATGCCTTTAGTCATTAGCTCTTTCTTGCTTTTTAGTGGTTAGTAAAATATAGATAGTGTGTGTATTAGATTCGTTTTTTGTATTTGAATATGGATATTGAGTATAATTTGAGATCTTTGTATTTTTATATAAATATTGTATTTGTTGAGATTTTGTTGTTTCTTTGTATATCCAATTGAGAATTTTTATTTTTATTTTTAAAAAAGACTTTTCATATCGGTTCCTTTAAATAACCGATATAAAAGTGATTTTCAATATCGGTTCAACTAAGAAACCGATATAAAAAAAGCGTTTTATAGGTTTAAAAAGCGACTTTCCATAATTCGTTCTACCGGGAACCGATATAAAAACATTTTCCATATCGGTTCTTTAACCGATATAGAAAGCGTCATTTTTAATATATCTTTATCTATATCGATTCACATTTAATCGATATGAAAAGCCTTTTTTAACCGATATAAAAAGCCTTTTTTCTAGTAGTGATTGTGACAGACTAATACTAGATAGTAACGAGCCTGAGCAAACTGAATTACTTACCACATCAATCCTGTTCTGTGAAGGAGAATTGGACTTGCGCCGAGAAGAGGCAGCAACTGTCACCTTCAGAGATCCTGATGGACTTTCACATACGAACGTCCCAGCCCAATATCTCCCATTGGAACACTTAACCATAGATTGGGCCTGTTTTCTTTTACATTTCCGGATTCTCTTTCGTTTTTTTGATTTTTTTGACTACTTTTAGTTTTGCACCCCCTGCTTTACTAGTACCACCCACCTCAAACACCCCACCAAAAATTCCCCTTTTTGGAATAGCCTCGTATTGGGTCCCATGAAGAACCTCGGTCATATTCAAACGTGGTGGCACCTCGTCAATTAATCTTAAAACCGGCGGACCAATAGGCATTCGACCAATAGAACTGATGCTGTTATTATCCCCTCTAAGCGTGGGTGACACAACGCTCCCAATAACATTATTATCGATGATGTTCGAGAACCCCGCCGCAAATTCTCGTGAAACTCAACCGATTCTTCCACTCGCGACCTCTCCTCATCTTCCTCATCATTCTTCGCTATCCCGGGACCTCTCATCTTCCTCACCGTGACGGAAACCGCAAAGCCACCGCCCACCGCCGATAATGTTGGTTCTTCCTCAAAACCATCATCTGAATCTTCTGAGTCTACTGTAACCTTATCATATTGAGAGTCACCATCGTCACATGCAACACCTTTGGGTAACATAGGCCATTGTTGAGAGCCACACCACTCCTCAATCATTTTAATGTTAAACAGCGACCCATTAATATTGGCTACAACCACCATGTTAAACACATCGAAACTGCGAGTTCTAATTCTTATTCTTGCCATGTCCAAAGATGTTTTGACCGTATCTTCATCCACCCCTAAGAAATCACCATATCTTCTTGCCAAACATGCAAAGAAATCCTCATTCCACGCATGTATTGGTATACCATGGCATCTCAACCATACCACTCTTTCATTATCTGCCTCCCCTAGACTCCACCTGCGAACATCATCAAAACTCTCTCTCAACCAACCTTCAACATCATCCGCCAACGCTTGGATAATTCCTTCTTCCATTTCTTCGAGCAAAACTTTATTAGCACCCAATGGCGTGGCCTTAACCGAAAAAACCCCATTGGTGCTGAACCAATCTTGAACTGAATAAGTGTTGCCTGGTGTTTTAACTACCCCGACGAACATTTGATTGAACTTCTGCATGCTGTCTTCCCCAACAGTGAAGCACACCTCCGATAAATCAATCTTCCTGTGATACACAATTTTGGGTGGCAATGGATTGAAAGGTGGTTGACCCTTCCTTACCACGTTCCTTTGAGCATATACTGTCGTTCCTGCCTCTTCGGACACACCCACCTGCTTCTTCCCCACATCCTTCTTCTTCAAGACAGACTGCACCCTTGACCGTGTTACCTGCGCCTTCTGATGAGGGATACTGATCTTCTGATTTCTTTCATGGCGTTCTCTATTGTACCGCGGAATGTTGACATGAATCTTTTTTGAACCAATGATAATGTTATCCAACTTAACAGCGAATAACCTAGAATCACTAACACCATTGAAGCGAACAAACCCGAACGTTCTCCCTAGCTTGTCTCTTTTAGGAGGAATTACCACTTCCATGACATCACCATAGTATGAGAAAGCTTTTAACATGCCCCTTGCACCATGTGTTTCAGGGAACTCCGAGAAATAGAAAGACTCAGTGCCCTGATTATCGCTCCACTTCCCCTTTGTTGCAATATCTATCTTCCCCATCTTGTACATCTGCTTCGTTCTCTTCTTACTAATAACTTCTTTCCAGCCTTCTTCATGCCCTAGCACAGCTTCTCTCTCCACCATCTAGTTAGTTTGTTTATTAGTCTTTTTGCATGCTACTTGTCAAAAGTATATGTATGTCATATGAGTAGCTTCAATATAGAACCAATTGCTTCTCTTCTTCTCAAAGAAACTGTAGAACAGAACATCATACACTGTCTTATGTATCCTTTGACTTGAGAACATATAAAGCATGAATCTTTGATGAGTTGAGAATACTTGGTGGATGAGAACCATTATCATCTCATCAAAACTACACATGGGTGGTCTTTACATAATTGAGAAGCTTTACTTCATTCATTCTTGAAAGCAAACTTTACCATATTCATATGAGAAGCTTGGCTTTCTTCATGATAAGCAAACTTATGAATCATAAACCTGATATTCATTCAAGAGGAACAACCATGAGAAACTTGACTTTCTTCATGATAACCTTGATTTGACCAACCAAGTAAAGAAAATTATTAGTTGAGCTTGTGATCTGTTTCTCGACTCTTAGGGTGTGTTTGTTTGGGGTGAAAGAGGGATCAGAGAGTAAGGGAAGAAAGAGTGATTTTGGCATGTTTGGTTAAGGAGAGAAATAGGAAAGATAGAGAGAGAGGAAAGATTAAATTATTGGTTTTTGTAATCTCTCCACTTGTGGAGAGAAAATGAGAAGAAAGGACTCTCAAATTTGACTCAACTCTCTCTTCCCTATTTCTCTCCTCTTCTTCCCTTAAACCAAACAATTCTCTTAATCTACTCTAATTTTCTCCTCACTCTCTCTTCCCTCTTTCTCTCTTTTTCTCCTAATCCAAGCACGTCCTTAACATCTAAATTGATACATTTTGGAGCACCCACTTGGAGAGGTACAAACTAAGTAGTACAATTTATTTTGCCAATGAAAATCAGCATCCTTGCATTTCTTATGATGACAGACAATATAGTTCCTTATCTCAAGTAATTTCCCCCTCCAAACTCCTCGTGTGTACTTTACACCAAAGTAGTGGAAACTTTATATCTTAAGTAATTGCATTCACATAGTTACTCTACTTGAAATGTAGTCTTGTCTTCATCCTTCTTGATTTTAGAATGTTCTACAGCCTTTATTAGTTTCAACTCCAATCAACCTTATTCATCAAGCTTTTGACTCCCTTCTCTTCTGCATCCTACATGTTGCCTAAGAAGAAAAAAAAATGCAAACTTAGTTCTATGAATAACGAATAAGAATAAAGATGTTCATTTTCCTTAATATTCTGGTGTGGTGTAATCGTGTTATTATTCATGAACTGTAGAAAATTCCATAAGATGGAAATAGCCGCCTACGTATGTACCAGAGTTTTTGCTCCTTGTGCAATCGCAGATATAGGGTCTGAAGCTTCAGGACTTAGAATAGGTCTTTATGAAGGTGCTGCTGCACATTTTATAACTTGAATAATTTGAAAGGAGTCACAAAACCAAGATGAAATTGCATCTATAAAGAACCACACCTAATAGAAGAACATTACATCCCTTGAATTGTAATGGACATGATTGCTCCATTATCTGCAATCACATTCTCAATCACAATTGAGAGCCGATTTTGAGAAGGTGTATGACTCTATTTCTTGGGATTTCTTATTGTACATGTTGAGGAGGATGGGTTTCCCGGATAGATGGATAAGGTGGATGGAGTCTTGTATTTGTTCGAGTACCATGTCAGTTTTGGTCAATGGCAGCCCCACTCATGACTTTAAGGTCCATAGAGGATAGGACAAAGGGATCCTCTATCCCCTTTTTTATTCCTTATTGTTGCTGAAGGTCTCTTTACTTTAGTTGCAAGAGCAGTGGCGAATGACTCTTTCCAAAGCTATTCCATTGGTGATAATTTGCGGTTTCACATCATGCAGTTTGTTGTCGATACCATGTTTATGGGAAAAGCCACTTGGGAGAATTTGTGGAGTATCAAGACTATTCTTAAGAGCTTTGAATTGGTGTCGGGTCTGAGGGTCAACTTCCATAAGAGTAAGATCATAGGCATCAATGTCGGGTCTGAGGGAGAATTCAAAGATTTACTCCATCAAATCTTGTTATTTATTTTTATCCAAACTGCAGGAGTTGCAGGGTGAAAGAGCTTCGATGAATCTTATTCTGCAGAAAATTTGAAGGCTACCACACCTTCAAAGATTAACATCTTTAGATGGCGTTTGTTTTGTAACTCTTTACCTACTAGAGGGGGTGCTCCTTTCACTGTAATATCACTAGCAACAAGGACGGTGCAACTTGTGCGCTTTGTTCGCAGCACCTTGAAGACATCCAACACCTCTTTGGGGATTGTTTATTTACTAGACAAGTTTGGCTACTGTTTGTTTGTGGATGGTGTGCTTAATGATGACTCTCTATCCATCATTGAACATTTTCATTGGTTTGGGAAATTGTGCAGAAGAAGGAAATGTACAAAAACTAAACATTTAATTTGGTTCACCACTTGCTGGAACATTTGGTTATAGCTACGAATGACTCGACCTTTAGACATGAGGAAGCTAATGTTGACGCCGTTATTACGCGTATCAAGACCTCATCCTGGAGTTGGTTGATCTATAGAGGGGGTGGTAATTCTAGCTTTACTTCAAAGCTTTGTATTACCAATTGGTGGTCTAATTCTTGAGTACTTAAATAATATGTAATCTCTCTAGTGTTTAGGTTTTGAGCATCCCTAGTGCCCCTTCAATGAATCATTGCTTATCTAAAAAATATTTGAGAGCCGACAAAAATAATTAAGGGTGCATTTGATTTACCAAACAACACAAAAGTTCTAATTATTGGTTTGACTTAAGAAATGTTGATCTTAGTCGGGGGCAAAACTGTATTCTTGTTAGGGGTGAGAATAGGTTGGGCCGAGCTAGACTTTGCATGGCCTGGGCCTGGCCTACATTAAAAGTGTTGGGCCTGAGCCTATCTCGTGGCTTGTGATAGGCCGGCTTTTGAATAACGAATGAGAATAAAGATGTTCATTTTCCTTAATATTCTGGTGTGGTGTAATCGTGTTATTATTCATGAACTGTAGAAAATTCCATAAGATGGAAATAGCCTACGTATGTACCTGAGTTTTTGCTCCTTGTGCAATCGCAGATATAGGGTCCAAGCTTCGGGACTTAGAATAGGTCTTTTTCGAAGGTCTTTCTTTGCACATTTTATAACTGAATAATTTGAAAGGAGTCACAAAACCAAGATGTAATTGCATCTATAAAGAACCAAACCTAATAGAAGAACATTACATCCCTTGAATTGTAATGGACATGATTGCTCCATTATCTGCAAAATGTGCAGAAGCACATATTGTGTATGTATGGAGAATTGGAGGCACCAGTAAAGAGAAAGATATGTTAGTAATTGATTTTGTAATGCACTGTGCTTTAATAACACACATGCTTACTTTAGTTTAGTTAGTTGCTTATTTTAATTATGTAATTTGTTGTTATATGCTTTATTTTGGGTGAAGTTCCAATTGCTTTTGTGGTGACCTTTCATGTTAATGTAAAAGAGGTAGTCAATGAGTTTATATAGTTAAACAGGCATATATGCACAACCATATATTAAAAGGAATTCAAATTGTGTAATTTTGCTTAGATAGATTTGATATTATCCTTCATATGTTGATTTTTATTCTCAACAACTTGGTTTTTAAATAGAACAAGATGTGAGTTGATTTATCGACATTGCATATTTCCCGTGCATCATTGGAAGTAATTTCAAACAAATATATAAATACAATAAAATTGGGTAAAATGTATTGAGACAATCTCAATCACATTTGAGAGCCGACTTTGAGAATGTGTATGACTCTATTTCTTGGGATTTCTTATTGTACATGTTGAGGAGGATGTGTTTCCCGGATAGATGGATAAGGTGGATGGAGTCTTGTATTTGTTCGAGTACCATGTCAGTTTTGGTCAATGGCAGCCCCACTCATGACTTTAAGGTCCATAGAGGATAGGACAAAGGGATCCTCTATCCCCTTTTTTATTCCTTATTGTTGCTGAAGGTCTCTTTGCTTTAGTTGCAAGAGCAGTGGCGAATGACTCTTTCCAAAGCTATTCCATTGGTGATAATTTGCGGTTTCACATCATGCGGTTTCTTTGTCGATACCATGTTTATGGGAAAAGCCACTTGGGAGAATTTGTGGAGTATCAAGACTATTCTTAAGAGCTTTGAATTGGTGTAAGGTCCGAGGTCAACTTCCATAAGAGTAAGATCATAGGCATCAATGTCGAGTCCGAGGAGAATTCAAAGATTTACTCCATCAAATCTTGTTATTTATTTTTATCCAAGCTGCAGGAGTTGCGGGGTGAAAGAGCTTCGATGAATCTTATCTCTGCGAGAAAATTTGAAGGCTACCACACCTTCAAAGATTAACATCTTTAGATGGCGTTTGTTTTGTAACTCTTTACCTACTAGAGAGGTGCTCCTTTCCTTTGTAATATCACTAGCAACAAGGACGGTGCAACTTGTGCGCTTTGTTCGCAAAGACACCTTGAAGACATCCAACACCTCTTTGGGGATTGTTTATTTACTAGACAAGTTTGGCTCTTTGTTTGTTCGTGGATGGTGTGCTTAATGATGACTCTCTATCCATCATTGAACATTTTCATTGGTTTGGGAAATTGTGCAGAAGAAGGAAATGTACAAAAACTAAACATTTAATTTGGTTCACCACTTGCTGGAACATTTGGTTATAGCTACGAATGACTCGACCTTTAGACATGAGGAAGCTAATGTTGACGCCGTTATTACGCGTATCAAGACCTCATCCTGGAGTTGGTTGATCTATAGAGGGGGTGGTAATTCTAGCTTTACTTCAAAGCTTTGTATTACCAATTGGTGGTCTAATTCTTGAGTACTTAAATAATATGTAATCTCTCTAGTGTTTAGGTTTTGAGCATCCCTAAGTGCCCCCTTCAATGAATCATTGCTTATCTAAAAATATTTGAGAGCCGACAAAAATAATTAAGGGTGCATTTGATTTACCAAACAACACAAAAGTTCTAATTATTGGTTTGACTTAAGAAATGTTGATCTTAGTCGGGGGCAAAACTGTATTCTTGTTAGGGGTGAGAATAGGTTGGGCCGAGCTAGACTTTGCATGGCCTGGGCCTGGCCTACATTAAAAGTGTTGGGCCTGAGCCTATCTCGTGGCTTGTGATAGGCCGGCTTTTGAATAACGAATGAGAATAAAGATGTTCATTTTCCTTAATATTCTGGTGTGGTGTAATCGTGTTATTATTCATGAACTGTAGAAAATTCCATAAGATGGAAATAGCCTACGTATGTACCTGAGTTTTTGCTCCTTGTGCAATCGCAGAGATATAGGTCCAAGCTTGGGACTTAGAATAGGTCTTTACGAAAGGTCTTTTTGCACATTTTATAACCTGAATAATTTGAAAGGAGTCACAAAACCAAGATGTAATTGCATCTATAAAGAACCAAACCTAATAGAAGAACATTACATCCCTTGAATTGTAATGGACATGATTGCTCCATTATCTGCAAAATGTGCAGAAGCACATATTGTGTATGTATGGAGAATTGGAGGCACCAAAGAAAGAGAAAGATATGTTAGTAATTGATTTTGTAATGCATCGTGGCTTTAATAACACACATGCTTACTTTAGTTTAGTTAGTTGCTTATTTTAATTATGTAATTTGTTGTTATATGCTTTATTTTGGGTGAAGTTCCAATTGCTTTTGTGGTGACCTTTCATGTTAATGTAAAAGAGGTAGTCAATGAGTTTATATAGTTAAAGCAGCATATATGCACAACCATATATTAAAAGGAATTCAAATTGTGTAATTTTGCTTAGATAGATTTGATATTATCCTTCATATGTTGATTTTTATTCTCAACAACTTGGTTTTTAAATAGAACAAGATGTGAGTTGATTTATCGACATTGCATATTTCCCGTGCATCATTGGAAGTAATTTCAAACAAATATATAAATACAATAAAATTGGGTAAAATGTATTGAGACAATCTCAATCACATTTGAGAGCCGACTTTGAGAATGTGTATGACTCTATTTCTTGGGATTTCTTATTGTACATGTTGAGGAGGATGTGTTTCCCGGATAGATGGATAAGGTGGATGGAGTCTTGTATTTGTTCGAGTACCACGTCGGTTTTGGTCAATGGCAGCCCCACTCATGACTTTAAGGTCCATAGAGGATTAGGACAAAGGGATCCTCTATCCCCTTTTTTATTCCTTATTGTTGCTGAAGGTCTCTTTGCTTTAGTTGCAAGAGCAGTGGCGAATGACTCTTTCCAAAGCTATTCCATTGGTGATAATTTGCGGTTTCACATCATGCAGTTTGCTGACGATACCATGTTTATGGGAAAAGCCACTTGGGAGAATTTGTGGAGTATCAAGACTATTCTTAAGAGCTTTGAATTGGTGTCGCGTCTGAGGGTCAACTTCCATAAGAGTAAGATCATAGGCATCAATGTTAGGAGATTTTCTTGACTGAGCGACCATTTTTCTTCATTTTAGGACGGAAACCAACCCTTTTAAATTCTTGGGGATCATGGTAGGGGAGAATCTGAGGCGTGTTGCTACTTGGAGACCAATTCTTGCTATTTTGCGTAAAAGACTCGCCACTTGGAAGCGGTCGCGACTCTCTATTGGAGGTAGGGTAGCATTAATTAATTGCGTGTTGAGTAGTATCCTCTTATATTACATATCGTTCGTCAAAGCTCCTAAGACGGTGATCAATTCTATGATTAAGATTCAACGTGATTTTCTTTGGGGCATTGATGAGGGGGAGAGAGGCATATATTGGATGGCGTGGGATAAAGTTTGAAAGCCAAAGAAGGAGGGGGGCTTGGCATCAAAAACTTAGAACTGTTTAATATGGCTCTTTTAACCAAGTGGAAGTGGAGAATGTTTTGTGATGATACCTGCTGTTTGGAAGGATCTGTTAAGTTTTAAACATGGTAATTTATCTGCTGTTCTTCTCCACGGCTCTAACAATGACAGGTTTCGGCCCAGCATGTCGATTTGGTGGCGAGATTTACTCTGTATGGATTTTAACATTTCTCCTGGTTGGTTCGGTAATAGCCTCCGCTGCGGTTTGGGAGATGGTACATCGTTAGATTTTTGGCTGGACTGTTGGCATGGCCACACCCCTCTTGCACAGGTGTTCCTGACTCTGTATGCGGAGTCTGCTGTCCGGAATTTGACTGTATCTGCTGCAGGTGCGTGGGATGACGATACGTGGAGTTGGCTGGCGTCTTGGCAAAGACGCGAGGAACGCGTCGTGGCGAGGAACAATGCCTCATCGGTTCTTTGCTTTTGCGGGAAATCAAATTGATCCCCAGCAAAAAAGACTCCTAGATTTGGCTGCATGATAATTCAAAGATTTACTCCATCAAATCTTTTTATTTATTTTTATCCAAACCGCAGGAGTTGCAGGGTGAAAGCGCTTCGATGAATCTTATTCTGCAGAAAATTTGAAGGCTACCACACCTTCAAAAATTAACATCTTTGGATGGCGTTTGTTTTGTAACTCTTTGCCAACTAGAGGGGGTGCTCCTTTCACCGTAATATCACTAGCAACAAGGACGGTGCAACTTGTGCGCTTTGTTCGCAGCACCTTGAAGACATCCAACACCTCTTTGGGGATTGTTTATTTACTAGACAAGTTTGGGCTGCTGTTTGTTCATGGATGGTGTGCTTAATGATGACTCTCTGTCCATCATTGAACATTTTCATTGGTTTGGGAAATTGTGCAAAAGAAGGAAAGGTACAAAAACTAAACATTTAATTTGGTTCACCACTTGCTGGAACATTTGGTTATAGCTAGGAATGACTCGACCTTTAGACATGAGGAAGCTAATGTTGACGACGTTATTACGCGTATCAAGACCTCATCCTGGGGTTGGTTGATCTATAGAGGGGTGGTAATTCTAGCTTTACTTCAAATCTTTGTATTACCAATTGGTGGTCTAATTCTTGATTAAATAATATGTAATCTCTCTAGTGGTTAGGTTTTGAGCATCCCTAGTGCCCCTTCAATGAATCATTGTTTATCTAAAAAATATTTGAGAGCCGACAAAAATAATTAAGGGTGATTTGATTTACCAAACAACACAAAAGTTCTAATTACTGGTTTGACTTAAGAAATGTTGATCTTAGTCAGGGGTCAAAACTTTATTCTTGTTAGGGGTGAGAATAGATTGGGCCGAGCTAGACTTTGAATGGCCTGGGCCTGGCCTGCATTAAAAGTGTTGGGACTGAGCCTATCTCGTGGCTTGTGATAGGCCGGCTTTTGAGGCATGACCCGTTTTCTGGAAAGTCTGGCTAGGCCTGCAAGCCTGTTTAAAAGTCTATTTCACCAAAAAAAATTACGAATACAACTTTTGAGTAGTGTGGACTTTGAAAATAGACCAATAAGCTAATCGATTAATGAGATTAAGATCTAATTCAACATCTAGCAAAATCTTTTAGAGAATTATCTTTGTAGGACATTTTATTTAAATTTATTTTTTATAAAATTGATATAAGTCATCGTTTTGAATAAACATAAAATGTAAACAAGTTTATATTTTCACACAAAGTAAAAAAATTCAATATAACAATAGTTGTAATAAAATACATTATTAATATTTATTTAAATAGGTCGGTGCAGTAGGCGCAAGAGGCTTTTTCGATGGGCGCTGTGAGCTCGACATTTTTATCTAAATAGACTTATTAAAAAGCCCAGACTTTATCTATTTTAAAAAAAGTCTGGCCTGACCTAGGCTGGGTCGTAGGCCCCCGTAGGCCGGTCTGGCCTATTCCCACCCCTACTTCTAGTGTTTCTAAAACTGTTCTTTTATTGATGCCTTTTTATTTTCTGTTCATCTTAGCCATGATTCTCTTCTAATAATAATAATAATAATAATAATAATAATAATAATAATAATAAAAAAAAAAAAAATGAAAGATTCTCTTCTAATATTTTCTCTGAACAAACTTCTTAGTGGATTGTTGCAGTTCAAACATGAGATGCAATATTCTCTCATAGTACTCATCATTCATGTGAAAAGCTAGGCAATTCGCCTTATATTCCTACTAAATCTTAGAATAAACTTTATGCTAATAAAAATCATGGTCTTCGGTGTTGGGTAGGTTTTGTAGAAATGTTGGATTGTGTTTGAGAAGAGTAGATGGAATAAGGGAAAGGAGTGGGTAGCGAGATCTTTTTTTTGGGTCTTTAATACAAAGGATCAGAAGGTAGGGATAAGGATGGGAGAGTGGAGCGTACTAGTTTTGAATCCGGCTTTCAATGTCCACACAACACTTACGCTCTAATTATATTTGAACGTGACATGGAAGTAAGGACATAGTCGACCGATGCATTTTCCATCCTACACTTAACTGAGAAACGAGATGAGACAAAATATTTATAAATTATTGTGTAAACAAATGTATGTTAATTAAATTAGTTATTAAGATATTTTAAATTTGGAGATTTTTCGTATCTTGAGATTTATAATTTTTGAGATTTTGACTAAAACTTTTAAATTAGATTTTTTACTAAGATTTTTGATATTTTAAACAAATGTATGCTAATAAATTTTTAGATTTATTTTCAATAATAAAATTTTCTTAATTATTTAATACTCCATCTAAATAATGTTTATTAATTGAAAGTTTCATTCATGGATGTTTTTTTTTCACCCCCCTCTTGTCACCCATTCTCTCCATTTTGCACTTTTGGACAAAAACACCCTTAAAACTCCAAACAAAAGCAAAATTCGGTTCAATTGTGATATTTTAGGAAATCCATCATCCGAATTTATCACATAAATTTGATTCAATTTGGCTTTTTTTCACTTTGGCATTTTTTCTTCCGAATTTACACTAACTCCGGTTCAGAATTGCTAATCGAATTACCTAAATTCTTGGTAACTCCAAACAAAAGGAAAATTCGGTTCAATTGTGATATTTTTGAAATCCATCATCCGAATTTATGTGATAATTTCGGTTCAATTTGGCTTTCTTTTTCACTTTGGCATTTTTTTCTTCCGAATTTACACTCACGGTTAGTTAGTAATTGCTAACCGAATTTACCTAAATTCTTGTAAATCGGGAATCCCAAAACATCTCCCGATTTACCAAAATAAGAAATTGGATTCTGATTTCTGCCCATGGTAGAGGTAAATCCGGTTCAGAATTATGAACCAGATTTATCTGCGTATGATGAGTAAAACCAGAAAATCCCAAACTTAAAATCAAAACCCCATTTTATGAACCAGGATTTACCATAAATTGAATTAAATCAGGGAATCTTCAATTTTTGTTTATTTGAAATTTCATAGGTATTTACAGGTTTGAGGGGTTTATGGAGTGGAGAGAGAAGGGGGTGAAAAAAACCTTCATTCATTTATTTATTTTTTTACTGGGGCTTTATCTATTGATTTAGCAGGTAAGTTCGAAAGAAAGCTTTATACGGGAGCAAAGGAAAGTTTCTAAGTCAGCAATAGCACAGCGGCATAGTGAGAAAGTGCAATTGGAATGTTGATCCTTTCACTCCATTAGAGAGCGAAGTGGCAAACGAAATCTTCACTTCACAGAGTGGTGGCTATCGCAAATTCGCACTTCAATCTTACAACAAACAATGTTGTCATTTTTAGGGTTCAGGTTTCCTCTTTCAACTCTTTCTCTTCGTTCTCTATCTCAATTTCACTCTCATTCTTACGATCTTGATGATTTCGTTTCCTCTTTCAACCAAATGCTCCTATTGCGTCCCTATCCACCCATCTATGAATTTAACAAGATTTTAAGTTCTCTTCTTAAGAAGAAAAAGGATTACCCCACTGCTATCTCCCTCGCCCGACAAATGCAACTCAAAGGGATTAAGCCAGACCTCGTTACATTGAACATTTTGATTAATTGTTACTGTAACTTGAGTCATACAAATTTTGCATTTTCTTTACTGGCCAACATTTTCAAAATGGGTTATCATCCGGACGTCTTTAATTTTACTACACTTATGAAAGGTCTATGTCTTAAAGGTGATGTTCAAAAAGCTCTACACTTTCATGATAAAGTGGCAATACAAGGATTTCAGTTGGATCATGTTAGTTATGGTACCTTGATTAATGGGTTATGTAAAATGGGACAAACGGAAGCTGCCATCCGGTTATTGAAAAGCGTCGAAAGAAAATTTGTCAAGCCTAACGTGGTAATATATAGCACAATCATTGATAGTCTTTGCAAAGATAAACTTGTAAGTGATGCATTTGATTTGTTTTCTGAAATGGTTCTCAAGAGAATTTTGCCTGATGTTGTCACTTACACTACTCTAATCAATGGCTTTTGCATTGTGGGTCAATTGAATGAAGCATTTGGATTGTTAAATGAAATGATATTTAAAAACATCAACCCAGATGTTTATACCTTTAGTATATTGATCAATGCTTTAGGCAAGGAAGGAAAGTTGAAAGAAGCTAAAAGTGTGATAGGTGTGATGATGAAAGACGGTGTAGAACCCAATGTTGTTACTTATAATACTTTAATGGATGGGTATTGTCTAGTTGATGAAGTGAACAAGGCCAGAGATATATTCAACACTATGAACCAAAGGGGGGCGGCTCCTAATATGCGCAGCTATAATATCTTGATTAATGGGTTTTGTAAGATTAAAATGTTGGATGAAGCCGTGAATCTCTTTGAAGAAATGCATTCCAAAAACATGGTTCCCAATACAGTAACTTATAGTAGTCTTATTGATGGTTTGTGCAAATCAGGGAGACTAACGTGTGCTTTGAAGCTTTTTCAAGAGATGAATGATATAGGTCAGCAAGCCAATATAATCACTTACAATTCTTTGTTAGATGCTTTGTGCAAAATCCATCAAGTTGACAAGGCAATTGCACTACTAATGAAAATGAAAGACCAAAGTATTCAACCAGATGTGTACTCATACAATATACTTGTTGATGGACTTTGCAAAGTTGGAAGGCTCAAGGATGCGCTAGTGGTTTCTCAAGATCTTTTGGTTAAAGGCTGTGATCTAAATGTCGTAACGTATAATACAATTATCAATGGGCTTTGTAAAGAGAGTTTACTTGATGAAGCTTTAGCCTTGTTTTCAAAAATGGAGAATGAGAATTGCATTCCTAACGCTATAACTTACGAAATAATTATCCGCGCTCTTTTTGGGAAAGATGAGAACAACAAGGCAGAAAAACTTCTCCGTGAAATGATTGCTAGAGGTCTGCGATAAGAGTAAAAGTGAGATACTTTCTACTTTTTATATTTTTATTCATTGTCAGTTCTTCTACTTGCCTAATTATTGCTGGAAGCTCTGCTCCATATCTTTATCTTTCTCATGCTTGAGACTAATGCATGGTACTTTTTACTTCATTTGATGAGTTATATTTTATCGTTGTGCTATTATGAGCTGCCAACAAAAAAAAGTTGACCTATAAGTGGAACCAGTGAGGAAATTAGCTTTAAAAATCAATTTCATGCTCCTCCTTTTATGTAGTGCTATGGTTTTGAGTTATGAAGAGCAAAGTTAATGTATTTCTTGTTATAGGTGTACTTGCTATTAGCTGGAATATTTGTAGGTGTTTGAGGAACTGTGTCAAGTATGTTTTTGAAGAAATATATTCAGGTGTGAGTGAGAGACTATTATGTTTGTTTTGCTCTGTTAATAAATAATCTACACTTCTTTTGTTTTGATTCTAAATTTTGTTAGAGTATTTTACTGTTATATTATTTTCAGCAAATACAAACTGTTATATCATTCAAGTATTTTCCATGTAATATAGTGGATTCGCTGAGTTGTGGCTATCACAAATTCACACTTCAATCTTACAACAAACAATGTTGTCATTTTTAGGGTTCAGGTTTCCTCTTTCAACTCCCTCTTTTCTTCTTTCTCTTCGTTCTTTATCTCAATTTCACTCTCATTCTTACAATCTTGATGATTTCGTTTCCTCTTTCAATCGAATGCTCCTAGTGCGTCCCTATCCACCCATCTATGAATTTAACAAGATTTTAGGATCTCTTGTTAAGATGAAAAAGGATTACCCCACTGCTATTTCCTTGATTCGACAAATGGAACTCAAAGGAATTAAGCCAGACCTCGTTACATTGAACATCTTGATTAATTGTTACTGTCAATTGAGTCAAATAGATGTTGCATTTTCTTTACTGGCCATAATTTTCAAAATGGGCTATCATCCGGACCTCTTTACTTGGAAACACTTATGAAAGGTCTATGTCTTAAATGCGATGTTCAAAAAGCTCTACACTCTCATGATAAAGTGGCAGCACATGGATTCCGGTTGAATCATGTTAGTTATGGTACCTTGATGAATGAGTTATGTAAAGTGGGAAAAATAGAAGCTGCCATTAAGTTATTGAGATGGGTCGAAGTAAAATTTGTCGAGCCTGACGTGGTAATGCACACTACAATTATTGATAGTCTTTGTAAAGATAAACTTGTAAGTGATGCATTTGATTTGTATTCTGAAATGGTTGTTAAGAGAATCTCGCCTAATGTTATCACTTACAATAATCTAATCAATGCCTTTTTCATTGTGGGTCAATTAGAAGAAGCATTTGGATTGTTGAATGAAATCATATTGAAAAACATCAATCCGGATGTTTATACTTTTAGTATATTGATCGATGCTTTAGGCAAGGAAGGAAAGATGAAAGAAGCTAAAAGTGTGATAGTTGTGATGATTAAAAAAGGTGTAGAACCCGACATTGTTACTTATAGTGCTTTAATGGATGGGTATTGTTTAGTCAATGAAGTGAACAACGCCTGACATATATTCAACACTATGGCCCGAATGGGAGAGACTCCTAATATTCACAGTTATAATATCATGATTAATGGATTGTGTAAAATTAAAATGTTGGATGAAGCTGAGAATCTCTTTGAAGAAATGCATTCCAAAAACATGATTCCGGATACAGTAACTTATAATAGTCTTATTGATGGTTTCTGCAAACCAGGAAGACTAGCATGTGCCTTGAAGTATTTTGATGAGATGAATGATAGAGGTCAACAAGCCAATATAATCACTTACAATTCTTTGTTAGATGCTTTGTGCATAATCCATCAAGTTGACAAGGCAATTGCATTACTAAAGAAAATGAAAGACCAGAGTATTAAACCAAATGTGTGCTCATACACTATACTTGTTGATGGACTTTGCAATGTTGGAAGACTGAAGGATGCACTAGAGATTTTTCAAGTTCTTTTGGTTAACGACTGCAATCTAGATGTCGTAATGTATAATGTAATTATCAATGGGCTTTGTAAAGAGAGTTTATTTGAGAAGCTTTGGCCTCTTGTCAAAAATGGAGAACAAGAGTTGCATTCCTAATGCTATAACGTACGAAATAATTATCCGCGCTCTTTTTGGAAAATATGAGATCAACAAGGCAGAAAATCTTATTCGTGAAATGATTGCTAGAGGTCTTCTATAAGAGTAAAAGTGAGGTATTTTCTACTTTTTATAGCTACAATACATTCAATGGAAGTCCTTCTCTAAAGTCTGTGATGGAAGGAATTTTATTTTCATAGCTTCTGGTTCCTTTTTTCAGATGGAGCAAATCTTTGTGGAGGGTCTATGTTAGGTGAAATAGACAAGCAGAAGCAAATCTTAACCAGGATATCTGAACTGTTATGACAGATGTTTTTAGCTGGATTTAGTTAGGAAGTTTGGGAGAAGTTATAATGAGTGACTCAACAGATCTTACTCAGGATTATCTCGTATATTTTTGTGTGTGACTTGGACCAAAAAAGGATTGAAAAAAGAGTTTATTGGTTTTGTTCTTTGTATCTGAACATATGACTGTAATTGATTAGATTGTTTGGTGAATGGTGATATTTTTAATGCAGGATTTTGTTATCACATTATAGAATTTACACAACTAAAATCTGTAGGAGGTTTGTGTTGTGGTTTATTAGGTTATGTATATCCAAAGGAAGTTTGCCTTCTGTTCCTAACTATATATTTTTGCCTCTGTTATGTCACTTTGCACTATGAAGCAAGTTCACAAGCAGGTGATCTGTTATGAAGTCAATAGTGGAAAGAGGGAATAAATGTGTCGCAAAGCAAAATGATCTGCTACTGGCTTCAGTTACTTAATACAGATTCATCTCTCCTTCATTATCGTATGCGTTTTGATTAATTTTCCTGTAGCAGAATTTTGTGTCTGTTGCATGATCCAGAGCTGCAAGGAAACTCTGTGAATGTAGCTCAAATTTTCTTACAGCTGATATCATGTTACAGTTATAGACATATTAATCATCCACTAGACTTCTTTCTTTTATAGTTGGACTTCCACAAGTGTAATGCTTCGCTTATCTTGATCCATCTAATGCCATCGATTGTGAGATATTTATAACCCGATTTTCGATATGATAAATAATCTGCATTTCTTATGATTTGATTCTGATTTGTGTTGCAGTATTTTACTGTCATATTCTTTAACTGTAGAGCTTCATGGAAGCTAAAGTTCTAAGAGATGCAATTGTCATTGCATGAATTCTTTAACTGTAGGAGTTGCATATTATTCATGAATTGTAGAAAATTCCAAGTGTTGGAAATAACCTATAAGCCTGAGCTTTTGCTCCTTGAGCAATCCCAGATACAGGATCTGAAGTTTCATGAACTTGGTATTTGTTGCCATGGTGGTGCTATGGCACTAATTGCTGCTGGTAATGACCAAATGTGTGCTCATACACTATACTTGTTGATGGACTTTGCAAAGTTGGAAAACTCAAGGATGCGCTAGAGGTTTTTCAAGATCTTTTGGTCAAAGGCTGCAATCTAAATGTCGTAACGTATAATGCAATTATCAATGGGCTTTGTAAAGAGAATTTACTTGATGAAGCTTTAGCCTTGTTTTCAAAAATGGAGAAAGAGAATTGCATTCCTAATGCTATAACTTACGAAATAATTATCTGCGCTCTCTTTGGAAAAGATGAGAACAACAAGGCAGAAAAACTTCTCCGTGAAATGATTTCTAGAGGTCTGCTATAAGAGTAAAAGTGAGACACTTTCTACTTTTTTATATTTTTATTAATCGTCAGTTCTTCTACCTGCCTAATTATTGCTGGAAGCTCTGCTCCATATCTTTATCTTTCTCATGCTTGAGACTAATGCATGGTACTTTTTGCTTCATTTGATGAGTTATATTTTATCGTTGTGCTATTAAGAGCTGCCAACAAGAAAACTTGACCTATTTATTTCTTTAGGTTGCTACTTTGCTATAGATGTGCTTGCTATTAGCTGTAATGTATTTAGATGATAGAGGCCATGTCAAGTTCGTATTTGTAGATTTTGGATACATAATGAAATTCCCTTTCTGTCTCAATTGGGTTCTTTATTGTTTTTTTGTTGTTGAGTATTTTGTGTTGCTTCAGGGGAAGCAAGTGGCATCTGGTAGGGAGCTCAAGGAATTGACATGATGGAGCTGGATCTTAGTAAAGTGGAACCAGTGAATCTGCACTTCTTGTGTTTTGATTCTAAATTTTGTTAAGAGTATTTTACTGTTATATTATTTGTCATTTTACTATATAGTTCAGACAAAAGTATTTTCAATTCCATTCCAGTTGGATTAATTGAACTGTATGAAATTGCTGTTTGAACTTTCCAGGTGTATGATATTTTGCTGACATGAAACCATATTGTACCGTGATGAATTAGGTGTAGTTGTATTGACAAATATGTTGCTGCCATTGTAGTTGAATTGGGAAGTTGTTATAGTTTGTCTAACATTTCTGGTTTGATTTGGCATCTATATGATGTTCCTAGAGATACAATTGTCCTTGCATGAATTCTTTAACTGTAGGAACTGCATACACATGATTAGAAAAACTCATTCCTTGACAGAAATACAAGCTCCCTACCTACCTCTCATGCATTAAAAAATGTTGCAGCTTAAAAAATCTTCATACAACATAAGCTCCTCATCATATTGCTTAGTTGGTACCAAGTAATACAATTTATTTTTGACAGGTCTGTTTTGCGCATTCTTCTCTTATCTGAACAATAAAAAAAAGAGGTCAATTGTAGTGATGATGCTTTGATTTTTTACTATTGTTGTAATTTTTTCAGCAAATACAAACTGTTGACCTTGTTGACAAGGTGGATGTCTAGCCTATAAATAGAAGCATTGTGTGTTCTGTGATCAGTTTCTCCATAAGGTGAATGTCTAGCCTATCATAATAGGTCTTTCTAAAGGTGCACCGGACTGAGTTGTGGACATTTTTGAACAAAATAGCTGCCTTTACTAGAGAGATGATGATACAACTAGAACACAAAATAGCTGAATTGGGAATGAAATACTTGTTTATTACTGTTAAATTAGAGGATCTCTCTAATTTGCAGGTAGTGAAATACAAGTATAGGAGAAGAAAGGAATAGAACAGTACAAACAGAGCAGTCCTACTGTCTCTGACCCATTCCCATTACAATTCCCAAAATCAGCCTGCAAAGAAATGAGTTCACGCTACCTATCAAGTGTAGAGGTACATTCTCTCTCCAATCACAAGAGATATGCCCTCCCCAATCCAGGATTGCCACGTAGGCAATTCTGTTGTAGAGAATCAGTGAGTGTGAGTGTGTGCTAGTGGTCCCTTATTAATTGGTTTCCACTTCTTTCTTTCATATTTAAATTGGAATTTCCTATCTTGCCCTCCTTTGCTAGCAACCGTATCAATACCCCCTCCTTCAAATTTCACCTTGTCCTCAAGGTGAAGCTTAGGGAAGGCCTCTTGCAGCTTGTCAAATGATTTCCAGATAAATCTCACAGCATATTCTTCCACTTAATGAGAACCTCATAGTCCTGGAAACTGTCACCTTTCACTGTCAGAATGTCCTCAGGTAACACCTGCAGCTCATATTCTTTAGAAACACATCTTTGCAGAGAGAGGTCGAACTGTGAATAAAGAAGCCTACATTAGCTTTCAACAAATGACACATGGAACACAGGATGTACTCTACTATCCTCGAGCAACTTTAACTTATAAGCTACCTCTCCAATTCTCTCAAGTACTTCATAGGGTCCATAAAATCTTGGACTCAATTTTTGATTGATTCTCTTGGCCAACTTCTTCAATTTATATGGTTGTATCTTCAAAAATACCATATCTCCCACCTTGTACTCCACCTCTCTATGATGCTTATTGGCCTGCTGCTTCATCCTATTCGGAGCTTGGACTAAGTGTTCATGTAAAACAGTGAGCATTTCATTTCTGTCTTGCACCATGATACTCACTTCTTCCATAGGAGTTGCATCTGCATCCCCTCTAATGACTGGTGGGGGGTCTCGCCCATACAATGCCTTGAAAGGTGTCATCTTAGTAGACTCATGGTTATTGGTGTTATACCAAAACTCAACCCAACTCAACCATTTGTTCCACCGTTTCGGTTTGTGACCTGTCATACACCTCAATTATGTTTCCAAGCATCTATTTACCACCTCGGTTTGTCCATCTGTCTGTGAATGATAAGCAGAACTGAACTTCATTTTAGTTCCAGCAAATCTAAATAGTTCAGTCCAGAATAAACTGATAAAGACCATGTCCTTGTTAGAAACTATTGATACCGGAAATCCATGCAACTTGACTACCTCTTTCATGAATAATTCTGCCACCTCCTTGGCACTATAAGGATGTGCCAAAGCAAGGAAATGAGCATATTTGGTTAGCCTATCCACCACAACCAGAATTGTATCCAATCCACCAGCTTTTGGTAAACCACCAATGAAGTCCATGGATATGTCTGACCAAGTTTGCTTCGGCATTGGCAATGGTTGCAACAACCCAGCAGGGCTCAAAGTCTGATACTTGTTCCTTTGGCAAACTTCACACTTCTGCACATAATCCTCAATGTCTTTCCTCATTCCCTCCCAAAAGAATAGAGTAGAAATTCTTTTGAAAGTCTTAAAATATCCGGAATGTCCCCCTATGGCAGTGTCATGAAACTCACGCAATATAGCTGAAGTTCTTGGAATTAACAATCTGTTCTTGTAGTAAAGTCTCCCATTCCCAAGTTTATATCCTGGATGCTCCCCTCCCTTCACTACTAGATTCTGGACAATTAATTTCAGCTTGTCATCCTTCTCGACCTCCATTTCCAGACCCTCCCACTCATCAATTTGAATGGTAGTAAGTGCAGCATATTGTAATTTCCTGGACATTGCATCAGCAGCTTTGTTCTCTATTCCCGGTTTGTATTTGATCTCAAAATCAAACCCTAACAACTTAGAGACCCATCGGTGCTGTTCCTCTCCCATTAACCTTTGATCAACCAGAAATTTCAGACTCTTTTGATCAGTGTGTATAATAAAATGTCTGCCAAGTAAATAATGTCTCCACTTCTGAATAGCAAAGACCACTGCCATCAATTCCTTCTCATACACTGACTTGTTGAGGGATCTATCAGACAATGTTTGACTCATGTATGCCACATGTTTCCCTTCTTGCATCAACACCACTCCTAAGCCCTTCCCCGAAGCATCTGTCTCTACAACAAACGTTTTTGGAAGTCGCACAAAGCAAGCATCGTACTGTGTCATGGCAGTTTTCAAAGTTTCAAATGCTATTTGAGCTGCATTATCCCATTTGAACTGTTCTTTCTTCAATTGTTGAGTTAGACCCCAAACTATCTTCCCATATCCTTCTACAAATTTTCTATAATAACCCGTGAGTCCAAGGATCCCACGCAAACCCTTCACATCCTTAGGAACTGGCCAATCAACCATTGCTTTAACCTTAGCCGGATCAGCAGCAACCCCTTGGGCAGATATGATGTGCCCCAAGTACTCAAGGCTTCCTCTCCCAAAATAACACTTCTTTCTATTCACTACCAAGTCATGCTTCCTTAATGCTATCAACACGGTTCTTAGATGATCTAGATGCATATCAATGCTCTTACTATACACTAGAATATCATCAAAGAACACAAGAGCAAACTTCCTCAAATAAGGATTCAATACCTGGTTCATAAGAGCCTGGAATGTTAAGGGAGCATTGGTAAGTCCGAAGGGCATAACCAAGAACTCATAATGTCCTTCATGGGTTCTAAAAGCGGTCTTGGGCACATCTTCTTCCTTCATGCGAATTTGATGATATCCAGACTTTAAATCAAGCTTGGAAAATATCTTGGCACCACCTAGTTCATCAAGGAGCTCATCAATGACTGGAATTGGGACTTGTCAGGAATTGTGAGCTTGTTCAAGGAACGGTAATCCACACAAAATCTCCACCCTCCATCCTTCTTCTTCACCAAAATCATCGGGCTACTATAAGGGCTGTTACTTGGCCTTATAATCCCAACATGCATCATTTCCTTCACAAACTTCTCAATTTCATTCTTTTGGTAGTAGGGATACCTATAGGGCCTTATATTAGGAATGTTTGAACCTTCCTTGAGAATGATAGCATGGTCACAACCCCTCTTAGGTGGCAAATCAGTAGGTTCTCAGAACAAATCCTCAAAATCAACAAGGACAGATTCTAGGGCTGGATGTTGCTCTTCCATGTTGCTTCGGTTCTCACCCTCTGTCACTTGATAAGACATCATATAACCTTCACCCTCATTACTCAAAGCTTTCACCATTGTCTTCCATGATGCTCGAGTCTTGCTTAAGGAATGATCACCTCTCATGATGGTCTTCTCTCCTCTAACCCCCCAAGTCAATTCTAGGTTTCTGAAATTGGCCTTCACTTCACCCAAACTAGCCAACCAATCCATTCCAAGCACCACATCCGTCCCTCCTAACTCCATAATGAAGAAATGTTGCACAATGGGTACTCCTTGCACTTCAATCTTCAATTGTTTGCAAACTCCCCGGTTCTTCACCTTCTCTCCATTCCCAACTTCCACCTCAAACTCCTTAGAGACATTCACTTCTAAGTGGAGAAGTTCCACTATTCTTTTAGAAATGAAATTAGCAGAGGCCCCACAATCCACTAAGACTAGCACCTCACTTGAAAGATCTGTTTGAAGTTAGTCCTTCCTTGCTCTTCAAAGACAATTGTAGCACCTTGACACTCAAGGTAGTTTGTTCCTCTTCTCTTGAACTCTCTTCGGTCTCCTCTCCTTGTGGTTCTTCTACCAACACAAATTGAAAATGTTTCAATTTGCAAACATGGTATCTTCCCCATGTCTCACCACACTTGAAGCACAACCCCTTCCTACTTCTTTCTCTCAATTCTGCCTGAGATAACTTTCCTCCCGTACTTGCTTTCTTATAAGCTGTTTCACCTTCCACCACCTTACTACTCGAACCCTCCTTGTTCCCACCTTGTTCCCACCTAGTAAACCCCTTAGAACTCTTCGTGAATGTCTTCTCACTCCCCTTCTTCTCTGTGATCCCCCAGCCACCCTTCGTTATCGGTTTCGACGGCGCCATCAACTTCCTCAACCGGGTCGGGTTGCTTGCGGTGGTGAGGACGTCTTCTCCGAGGTCTTCCAGAACGGGACTTGCTTCTAGAAATGATGAGTTCCTTCAAGTTGCTGCTCAGCTCAACAAGTTGATTCTCGATGCCTTCAATGCGTTTTTCCATGCTTGAACGAGTAAGTACCATACACAAGTTCTTAATTCTAGGGCTCTGAATACCACTTGATACAACTAGAACACAAAATAGCTGAATTGGGAATGAAATACTTGTTTATTACTGTTAAATTAGAGGATCTCTCTAATTTGCAGGTAGTGAAATACAAGTATAGAAGAAGCAAGGAATAGAACAGTACAAACAGAGCAGTTCTACTGTCTCTGACCCATTCCCATTACAATTTCCAAAATCAGCCTGCAAAGAAATGAGCTCGCGCTACCTATCAAGTATAGAGGTACATTCTCTCTCCAATCACAAGAGATATGCCCTCCCCAATCCAGAATTGCCACGTAGGCAATTTTGTTGCAGAGAATCAGTGAGTGTGTGCTAGTGGTCCCCAATTAATTGGTTTCCACTTCTTCCTTTCATATTAAATTGGAATTTCCTATCTTGCCCTCCATTGCTAGCAACCGTATCAGATGATCTGAGATTGTTGGGAGTTCCTTGCTATGGGAAATATCTAGTGTTCCATACAACAATACATCAACCCAACCCATACATTAATGCATCATCAGTGTTCAATAAATGTAAGATATATTTATATGTATATCTAAGGGTGTCTATGTATCTGATCCCTTCATACTGACTCCAGGGAGGCTTAGTTGTAGGCATGACCAAAATTGTGTATCCAAGACTCCATACACCGACAGCAAGGTTGCACCCAATTGAGTTGCACTTTGATGTCGGCTTATAGGCTAAATTATTAAGACAAATTTAAAAGAAATTTATCTCCTTAAATTTAATACATGACAAAATTTTATACAATTGAATGATGGGTTGTTAGTAGACTCCCTTACATTAGTGAATCAGTATTTTTTAACCTTAATTCAAAATTATACTATGCATCAGAAACCAGTTTTCTCTTTTAGCGAGAACAGTGAGTAATTCTTATTGACTGAATTGATTGATAAAATGGAGAGAGTCCTTTATATACTAGGAACTCTAGAGAAGGTAGTTACAAATAGTTGCATAACTGAATGTTATTCAGTTATGCTGTCACAGATCTGTTGAAGCAGAAAACCAACAGAAAGTTGTTAAACTAAAACTACCTATAACAGTATCTGAAACAAGTGTAAAATAGACTAAGCCAAGTTATACTGTGGTTGAGCTTCCATGAGAGGGGCAACTACATTGAGAATGGATTTGAGGAATAGCCTCAGTTGGAATCGGGTTTGTGTGACCCACGGTGGTGCCATTATCGTGCGATACAGCTGCGTATCGCGATTCTTTTGATACGATTGCGATATGACGCGATACGACAGCGATACAGTGACATTTTCGATACGCCCTGCGATTCGTATCGTTGGAGGGTGTTTTCATATCGTATCGCGATACATATCGTACGTGTCTTACAATACTTACTACACTATTTTTAACCTCTATTCCCTTAAAATTATCAAGAGTCCCAAGATGTTTCAATGAGAAAACAGAATCAAGTTGCTTGATGAGAGACTGGATGATGGTATTGGAACTTCCTGTGAGTATTATATCGTCCACATAAACTAGAAGAAAGACAACAGCAGAGTTGTGATTATAAGCGAATAGTGAATGATCACGCCTACTGCTTTTAAAACCCAGAAGTAACAAAGTGGACCTAAGCTTGTCAAACCAAGCTCTAGAAGCTTGTTTGAGACCATATATAGCCTTATTCAGCTTGCACACAAGAGATTTATTAGACACTTCAAAACCTTGAGGCTGTTGCATATACATTTCTTCAGCGAGAATGCTATTGAGAAAGGTATTGTTAACATCAATTTGATGAATATCCCAATGATAGATTAGAGCCATAGTGAGCACAATACGAATGGTGACAGGTTTGATGACAGGGCTAAAAGTTTCATGGAAGTCATGACCTTGCTGTTGATGAAAGCTTTTAGCAACAAGATGGGCTTTGTATTTATTTAAGGAACCATCAGCATTTTCTTTTACACGGAAGACTCACTTGCAGCCAATGACATTTTTACCAGGTGGCAGTGGCACAAGAGACCAAGTCTGATTCTTGAGCAAGGCCTGATACTCATCAGTCATAACAGAATGCCATGAAGGTTGCTGTAAGGCAATTTTTACATTCTTTGGTTCAATGTGAGTGAGGAGAAGGGTGGGGTGAATTCTAGGCTTGACAATACCTGATTTAGCACGAGTTTGCATAGGGTGAATATTAAGTGGTCTATCTAGAGTAGGAGAGGGTGATGGTGTAGGTGAGTTAGGGTTAATTGTGGTGCTAGCTGTAGGAATGGTGAAGGGATAAGAGGTTATTGTGAGGGAAAGTGATCAATGATATTAGGAACAGAAGCCTGCTCGGATTGGTAGGGGAGGATGGTACAGGTTGTGTAGGTACTGGTGTTGAAGTGTTTGGAGATGGGAGATGATGGGAATGGATGAGGGTGGTAAATTGGTGGCTGGTATATGAGATGAGGTACTGGCAGGTGCAAGTTTGAACATGTCAGGATAGGGAAATCTATTCTCATCAAAAATAACATCTTTAGAAACATAGATGCGACCATTAGGTGACAAGCACTTGTATCCTTTATGAGCGGAAGAGTACCCCAAGAAAATACACTCATGAGAACTTGTGGTGGCATAGCAGGGTTAGCGACGAAGAATTGGTTGAAACTATAATTCTCATTGACTGAATTGATTGATACAATGGAGAGAGTCCTTTATATACTAGGAACTCTAGAGAAGGTAGTTACAATCAGTTGCATAACTGAATGCTATTCAGTTATGCTGTTACAGATCTGTTGAAACAGAAAATTAACAGAAAGCTGTTAAAATAAAACTACCTATAACAGTAACTGAAACAAGTGTAAAATAGACTAAGCTAAGTTATACTCTTACAATGGGTAGTTTATGTCTCCAAGCTTACATGCCAAATTCTGTCAACCCGACTCTTTCAATGGTACCTAGTACCTACCATTATATTTGCAAATCCTTATGTTTTGTCTTCCTCTTTTTTTATTTCCCAAAACCAGTTTGCATTTATTGTCTTATTCTTACTTTAATTTCCTTCTTCATTCTTCTTTTCTCCTTGATGGTTGATGCATCACAATAGCTTTCATTATCATCTTATCCTCCTTCTTTCTTTCATTTTCAACGAATGTTTTTAGATTTATAGATTTGTGGATTTTAGGCTACATAATTTGTTTTAATTTTAGTTCTGAGAGTTTGATTGATACTGAGATTTATCTTTTCCTCCCTAGTTTTTTAAGGAGTAGGTGTCACATCTGAGATTGTTCTTTTATTATTTGTTAACAGATATATGAATGCTTCCTTAGATTGATTGGTTGAACAAGTTTGTGGTTATATATGCATGCGGCCTTCGTGAAGAACATGGATCAATTTATGGTACAAATGCAATTTCAAAGAAATAAATTATGTATGCTTTCAGTAGCTACATTAGAGCATTGCTATATGCCTCGAAGGATAGTTAACTGCCTCTACTTAACTAAAAGAATAACCACAACATTGGCATCTATGTCATGAAGATTAGACTATGTCTTGAATTGACCAAAAAGCTGCACACAAGCTGAGTTTAGTGATCTAGAAATATATAGAGATTGTTCAAACATGAAGAATTGTCCTTCATATCTATTGAGTAATTCTGCTTAGATAGATTTGTTATTATCCTTCATATGTTGATTTTTATTCTCAACAAGATGTGAGTTGATTTATGAACATTGCATATTTCTGGTGCATCATTGGAATTATTTGATGTGTTTGTTAAGTAGTGCAGAAATTTGGTTACAATAACTCTGTTAACAAGGTGTGTCAATTCATCTCCCAGTCTCTAACCTCACATTGGACAGCTGTTAAACATATTCTAAGATATCTCAAGGGTACACTTGATCTAGGCCTCACTTTGCAGTTAACAACTAGTATGTGTCCTCTCTTTATTAGTGCATTCTGTGATGCTTATTGGGCATCAGATATTGATGATAGAATATCCACTTCTGGTGCATGTATTTTTCTAGGCCCTTACCCCATTTCGTGGTGGTCAAAGAAGCAAACACTATTTGCCAAATCAAGTGTTGAAGCTGAATATCGCAGTCTTGCTCTAGCGACCTCTGCTAGTTCTTTGGGTGCAATCCTTGTAGCATGAGCTCAAGTTTTCTCTGCCACCTCCAGTTATCCTTTGTGACAGTCAAAGCACAGTTGCTTTGGGTCACAATCCAATGCTTCACTCGAGGACCAAACATATGCAACTAGATATATTTTTTGTTCGAGAAAAGGTTATCAACAAGTCTCTCATAGTGGAGTATGTCCCTGCTCAAGCACAAGTTGCTGACATTCTAACAAAGCCACTGTCAAAGAATCAATTTTGTTACTTTAAAGACAAGCTCTGAGTAGGGGGAATGATAGATAGTTGTGGTCAATGCATTGTATATTCCTAAGTTGTAAGCGAAGTCTTGGTACAGACCTGACTATTGTAACTGTACAGTTAGTATTGCTACTGCAGTTAGTGCAGTTAGCTTTCTAATAAGTCTGTTAGAATTCTGGTTCTCAATAACCAGCATATAAATAAGTTGCTGACATTCTAGCAAATCCACCGTCAAAAAACCAATCTTGTTACTTTAGAGACAAGCTCAGAGTGCTCCACACATTTGAGCTTGAGGGGGGAATGATAGATAGTAGTGATTAACGCATTGTATTTTCCTAAGCTGTAAGTGAAGCCACTGTACAGAGTTGACATTGTAATTGTATGGTTAGTATTGCTACTACAGTTAGTGTAGTTAGCTTTCTGTTAGATCTGTTAGAATTCTGGTTCTCAATAACCAGCTTATAAATACTTGTAACGCAGTTTCAGAATCTAATGAGAAATTCAGTTACACAATTCAGTTGAATAAGTTCAGATTCTCACACACTATAACTATGGTAAGTCAAATTTTATGGTATTTGGGCAATAGATTAGTGATTTTCATGCTTATGTTATGTCAACCTATTTATGATTTAACAATGTTGTATTGATGTTGATAGTTGCAAGTTACATATATAGTTTACATTCAAGGTTCATAATTAAGATGAAGTACCACACAAATTGTTCTAAATGTTTGATATTTAGAACTAGACTAGAGTAGTATTTATTGCACTATGTCTTAGAATTTCCCTTTGATTTTAAAAATGTCTTGAAACTTTAGAAGCTTAATGTGACTTTCCTGATATAGTAATTGTCGCTTCCCGTTTCCAATAATGTTGGAGTAAGAGGACTTTCTAAATTGGAATGCAGGCTGAATTTTCACCACTAGAAGTGGGTTTGGCAAGCTTTGATCATACCATGCACAAGGTTCATGCTGGTGTGCAAGAAGAGGACAAAGGAAACATTTTGAATGTGGATTTATTTATAGAGGTGGGTTCAAGCTTTGATCATCCTCTGAACTAACAAACAACTTTTCTCTCATTACATTATTGCTCACATGTATCTTACTCTCACAAAATCTCTAACTCATAAAAAATCTAAGGCTTAAATGCACTTTTGGTCCCCGTATTTTAATAAATGGGCAATTTTGATCCCCCTATTTTTATTTGGGCAATTTTAGTCCTCTTATTTTACAAAATGTTGACCAAATTAGAGTTTTCAACTCTTAGAAGTTGATGTGTCAACATTTTAATTAACATGACACTTGACTATGCCTATTTGACATGACACATCATTTTTTTTCAAAAAAATACTTTTATTTTATTAAATATTTATTCAAGTAAACTACACTTGAACTACGATCAATAGCCTCCATCACTAATTGTCATTGTTTAAAATTAACGGGACAACTTTCTGAAATTTCACATTTGTCCATCAAGCACAGTTTTCTCTCTCGCATCTCTCTCTCCTCACCATCTTCCTTCTGATTTCTCTTTCATCTTCTCATCTCCATACTCTCTCTGTTTCTCTCACGTTTCTCACTCTCAACCCTCATCTCTTCTTCTCTCTTCTTTTTTCCTCTCTCAATTCTCATGTCTTTCTCACCGAAAACGACTCTCTCACTCTCTCTTCCTTCTCATCTCTTCTTCACCATCCACAAAATTCAAAAAACAGAAAACCCTAAAAGAAACTCTATGACCATCACTTTGCTTCTTTCTTCACAAAAATCATCTATCTTTCACATACTAACTCACCCCTGCCATCACACTTTTTGTAATTTACTACATGCCTTCTTCCATCTCCACGTTCCAGCTTAGTTTTCATTGTTTCCTTCTTTGCTTCATTGCCACCTCCTTTATCAGTTACTTTTCTCCACTCCATTTGAGAACCCTGTTGAGGTTTTGCTTTGCGTTCTTGTCTTATTTTTTTGTACTTCATTGCCGCATCATGCTTCTCTCTTTCGAATCTTGGCAAGTTAACATGGATCTTGTTTGCACCAAAGATTATGTTGTCCCAGCTTCACAGCAAACCACCTAGGGTCCTGACCATTTGTGAACCTAGCAAAGCCAAACCACTGCCCCCACTTGTTCATCTTTGGTGGAATGACGACTTCCACGATCTGTCCATACAACACGAAGGCCTAGAACATTTCTTTTGCGCCATGAGTGCTTGGAAACTCCGAAAATAAAACGAAATTGTGTCCTCCTTATTTGTACCTCCGTTGCCAGCAATATCCATTCTTCCAAACCTCTTTTTGTTGAATATACGTTGCGTCTGATTCTTCTTCCGGCTAACGAGTTGCCATCCTTGCTCATCCCTCTTGAGTGTTTCGTCTCCCATCCTTTGTAAACTCTTTACAGGCGGCAGGAAAAAATGTGGCTTGTGAGCCAAAGCAAAGTTGGTGTTGTAGGATTGTAGTCTACATTCATCATAGATGGAAGCTGGTAGAGAGGGTGGAAAGTTTAATCAAAATTTAAGTCTCTTCTCTTAACATTTTTTAACCATTAGGATTATTCAAATAGCGGTAATTTCATCATATGTCAATTAAAGTATTAATTATGTCTAACTATGACTTTTTACATTTATAAAGTTTGATTAAAGTATAATTAGGGACCCAATTTTTGATATTTGAACAGTGCCTCCAAATTATTTGGGACGACCCTAGTTATTATAATAAATAAGAACATTTAATTATAATTGTTGGATTAGAATTAAGGACTCATATTGTGTCATTAATTACAAGATCTCTTGTGATCTTTAATTAATTAGGAAACAATCATACGAAATCTTGTAATTAAAGACAAAATCTGAACTGTTTTAATCTAACAGTTACCATTGAATTTCTCATTTCTCATAATAACTAAGTGTTATTAACCGAGTTGTCCCCTATAAGGGTTATGGTTGGTCATGGTCGGATAGAATTGGTTCAGGAGAATCCAAATCCTTAGGAGACGAAGGAGTGTTTTGGTGTTGGGTAGTAGAGTTTAAGTGTGCCTCAAGACGATGAAGGTCAAACGCTATTGTTCATTTCAATATTGGGAAAGTAGTGGGTAGCGAGAAAATTAAATTTCTTGGTCTTTAATACAAACGATCAGAGGGTTGGGACGAGGATGGGAGAGTGGAGCGTATTAGGTTTGAATCCTACTCCCAATGTCCACACAACTTTTACGGTCTAATTACGTTCATATGTGACAGCGAAGCAAGGAGGTCTAGGGACATAGTCGATCGATGCATTCTTCATCATACACTTAATTGATGAACGAGATGGGACAAAATATTTATAAATCTACTATCTATCTATACCATTAACCTACTACCAAAATATCAGTTTTACCCTTTTCCCAAAATTGTTTAGTTGGGAAAAGGGTAAAACTGATATTTTTGTAGTAGGTTAATGGTATAGATAGATAGTAGATATAATCTCATTTTTCTATTTTTCACAATATATCTACTTTAATTTTAGGCTTAAATATCATTTACCCCCCTGCAAATATCACTATAATCCATTTACCCCCAGTAAAATAAAAAGTTTTAAGATGCCCCCTTGCAAATATAAGCATTTTACTGTTACCCCTACAGGGGGGTAACCGTAAACGATTTATATTTTGCAGGGGGGTAACCGTAAACGGTTTATACCCATTATACACTTAACACTGTCAATATAATCTAACAAAGGGGGGTAGTAAATGATTTATTTTTGCAAGGGGCATTTTAAAACTTTTTATTTTACAGGGGGGTAAATAGATTATGGTAATATTTGCAGGGGGTAAATGATATTTAAGCCTTAATTTTATCTACATGTCTCCTTCATTTTTTTAATATTCTATTTTTTCTATCAATAAATTTTATTTAGTCCCTACGGGAAATATTACAATTTGTAAAATTTGAAACTTTAATACGATTTTATTTTCTAATCTCTACGGGAAATATTACATATTGCTTGTAAATATTTGTGGGGTAATGTTCAGACTAACTCAATTACAATTTGAAACTTTTTGTTTATCTACTTTAAATTAGTCTTGATTTTCAAGGGTAATATTCAAACTAATTAAATTATGTTTAAGTCTATTAATAAAAATAACACGACAACAATATTCTTACTTTTTTTATATAAGCATATAACTTTCTTACTTATTTAATACTCCATCAAATTATTGCTTGTAAATATTTGATGGAGTATTAAGTACTATGCAGCAGCTGTTCGCGGGTTGGTAATGAATCAAGCCATAGTCGCCAACCAAAAATTATTACTTTCGACGGAGCAATAGACTTCCACAATGCAGCGCTCAAATGGAGTCCTACAGCGTTAGGGGAAGGAGTAGGGCTGCTGCTGCGTGGCCGAGAATAGCAAGACTTGACCGTAAAACAATTGGATTGATCATGCGGCCACTTCCACTCGTCCACCTTCGTTAAATCCAGAGCGATAGGAACCAAAATGTTCTGCAGAATTTCTGCTTCAACAGCAGAAATTTATTCTTCACCACGGTTCATAGGTACGCTTCACAACCATCGTCCGTCAACCCAAGAGCCACAATCGGCCACTGAAATTGATTGTTGTCCAATACCGTCGCATAGCAAAGGAAACACTTTGAAGAGAGGCTCTATACCCAACCATTGATCCTTCCAAAAATTAATCAACTTTCCGTCACCCAAACTTCTTCGAATACTCCATGCGAACCGATTATCCTCCGTCACCTTAATATCCAAAGACGCCAAGTCTCTCCACCAAATAGACCCCGATAAACTACGGTTTTGGCCCTCCATAGAGTCATAGATAAAAGAAGAGGCGAAATCCCCATATCTATATGTCAAGAAACTACTCCAACTCACATTAGAATCCGACAAAGTCCTCCACTTCCACTTGGATAAAAGAGCTATGTTGAAGAGCTCTAGATTTTTAATTCCTAACCCACCTTCCTTCTTCGGGCGACAAATCTTGTCCCAAGCCACCCAATACATGCCACTCTCTCCGTCTTTGACCCACCATTTTCTTTGAATTTGAGTCATCTTCCTAAGCACCAACTTTGGAGCTTTGTAGAAAGAGAACATGTATAACGGAATGCTATTCTAAACGAATTTTATAAGAGTTACCCTACCTCCGATGGATAAAAGGTGTCCCTTCCAAGTCGACAATCTTTTCCTAAGACCATCAAGGACGTTTTTCCAAGTTGATTCCCGCCGGGGGTTGGCTCCAATGGGGATGCCCAATAACTTGAAAGGGATAGTCTCCGATCTACGAAAGAGAAAAGTGGATGCTCTCTCCAAGAAACCGTCCGGGGTGTTAATGCCGATTAGTTTGCTTTTGTGGAAGTTGACCTTCAACCCGGATACTAATTCAAAAGACCTCAAGATGGACTTGATACTCCAAAGATTTTCCCATGTAGCCCTTCCCATCATTGTGTCATCCACGAATTCCATAAGAGAAAAGTTGAGGTTATCATTGATGGAGAAACCTTGATGAACCCCTATCTCCACCACTTTGTGCATCAAACCCGTTAAGCCTTCGGCCACTATAAGAAAGAGGAACGATGACAAAGGGTCTCCTTGCCTCAAACCCCTTTGGACTTTGAAATCTTGGGTAGGACTCCCACTAACGAGAACTGACATAGAGCTAGATCAAACACACGACCTCATCCAAGCCACCCACCTAGGAGGAAATCCCATGCGATTCATCATATAAGTAAGAAAATCCCATGAGATAGAGACATATGCTTTCTCAAAATCAACCTTGAACATCAAACACTCCTCCATGTGTTCTCGTAGTGTAGTCCACCAACTCATTGACAATCAACACCCCGTCCAAGATTTGTCACCCTCCAATAAAAGTTGATTGGCAACTCGAAATGACACTTGGCAACACCCGCTTGATCCTACTAGCCAATACCTTCACAAGAATTTTGTACAGGCTCCCTATCAAACATATAAGTCTAAACTCACCCAAGCCTCGAGGGTTGTCATTCTTGGGAACTAAAGCAATGAAAGACGCTGAGACTGCCTTAGGGATGAAGGTGTTTTCATAGAAGTCGTGAAAGAATGCCACCACCTCTTCTTTTAAGAAATCCCAACACAACTTTATAAAATTTAGATTGAAACCGTCAGGCCCCGAGCTTTTATCACCGTCACAATCCCACACCCCCATCCTAATTTCTTCCTCGGAAAAAGGTTGGATCAAGAAAGCATAGTCGCTATCCTCCAATTGCTTGAACCCAATGCCGTCTAGGGTAGGCCGATTGGGGTTGTTTTCAACAAAACAATTCGCAAAGTGGCTCTTGATACGGGATTTCACTTCATCCACATCCTCCACCATAGTCCCATTGTCTCTAATACTGCTCTGTCGGAAAGTCAAATGAGAGTGAAAATATTTAGAATTCATGTCCCCTTCCTTAATCCACTGTGCTCTGGACTTTTGAGCCAAGATCGACTCTTTAGCTCGAATTTTTTTCCGGAGGACTCGATTATGTCTTTTACATTTTCTACCACTCTTTCATCCCATCCATTGCAAAGAACATCATCTAAGTGGTTCAGATCCCGAACTAGATTGTCAATATTGAGATCGAATTTCCCGAACACCTTCTTATTCCACTCTCTAATTTTACCTTTAAGCAACTTCATTTTTTCTTTGATGACATAAGCCTTATGTCCTGTAACATTGAAGTTTCTCCAAGAGATCATTGAACAAAAGGCAAGAACTCGTGGTGATTCATTCACAAGCGTTGAAGATGCGAAAAGGTTTCGGGCCCCAATATATGTTTGAATGCAGAAGCCAAATTGGAGCATGATCAGAAATGTCCGTGTTGCCAATCCACTGCCCAGATACACCCAGTCCTCGATGAGCCCTGCTGAGAGTAGAAACCTATCAAGTCTGCTCATAGACACTCCATCAGAACAAAAGCAAGAAAACTTCTTCCCGGACACCAGCACATCCACCAAGTCCATGTCAACAATGAATGTGTTAAAATCATCAATCTTTGTATCATAAGAAACCCCACTCCTCCCTTTTCTCTCGGGTGCACAACTTACAGCATTGAAGTCACCCACTATACACCAAACACCATCCCCCATACTATTCTTAGTTGCCAGCAAATCAGACCAAAGCCTTCTCTTCGCACTAGTGGAACAAGGAGCATAAACATTGACAACGTTAACCAGTTTATTACAAACTACGACCTTCACGCCTAAAAACCCAGTGTCTGAGAAGTGAGATCTAGCTGTGCACACCCCATCTAACCAAGAGCACATGATACCACCCACTGAACCCCGCGAAGATTGGTGAACACATTGAAAGCTGCGATTACCCACAAAAGACCAATCTCAAATTCTTCCATAACCTCCGTCTTCGTCTCCTGCAAACAGACAAAATCAAAAGAACCAGAATTTATAAGAGACATTACTTGACGACGCTTAGCACGGTCTCCCCACCCTCTAATATTTAAAGATAGAATATTCGTGAGACCCTGGGTATAGTCTCCCTCTTGCTACTCTCAGCTTCATCATGTCTTTCACCTGCCTCTATCAAGTCAACGTATGCCTCATTAGGCAAGTTTCCTTCCACCCTCAGGCTTTTAGCACTCTCCCAAACCCTCCTTGCAACTGCCTTACTTTGAAGGGCCCAGAACCTATTATTACAGTTAGCAATGTCTCCGGTAGAAATCGAGCCCCCACATAACTCCTTCCCAGCCGAAAACGAAGAAGAGGGTTGAGCGCTAATATCACTCAACTGGTGCGCCACTGGAGCAATAACATGAGATTTGACTGAAAATTCATTATAGTCTCTCTGAGTGAATTTCAATTTTCCAGATCGGGTGTCCCTCTTCACACCAACCCGTAGAAGCTTCCTCTGATCCTTGGGTTTTAGAGATCCCACCCGGATGGCATTCCTAGACGAATTTGGAATTGAAGGGAGTTCTAAAGACATAAGCTTGGGGTTGGGCGGGGGGTTCGGGTTGCCAAGCTGTCGGCCCAACAAATGATCACTAGGCGCTCCAGGCCCATTCTTATTTGAAGAAATATTATTTTGGAGTTCAACAAGGTTTGATTCCTCCACAAAGCTTCCATCTGATTTGGGAGAGGAGTCACTGTAAATGGAGAGTTGACTCTCGGGAGCCTTAACCGCCACATTAGGGCTATCATTACCAGCCTGATTCGGATTGCGGTCCACAAAATCTGGGACTACCTTCCCTGGTTTACTTCAAGCATTTAATAGGGCGTTTAGTTTAGCTTCACCCCCTTCCTCCTCTCCCTGACCGCCATTACTGGAGTAGAAGTGGTTAGAGAAATCATCCTCAGAACTTGATGATTCACCAGTATCAACTTCCTTGCTAGCATCCATGAGTCTCCATTGAGGCGAGCCCCACATATCCTCCACCAGCCTAATCGTAAACGGAACATTGTTAATAACCACTTGAATCACCTTGCGACTTCAAAAGATCTCTGCATTTCAGTGCTCTCATCTGAAAACTCACCAACTTGAGCCGCCAACTTAGAAAAAAATTGCGAGTTCCACGCGTGGGCCGGAGCACCATAACACCGGATCCAAGTGACCCTCTCCGGATCAATACCTGATTGTTTCCAAGGCCTAATCCACTTGAATATTCAAACTATTTAAATTATGTTTAAGTCTATTAATAAAAATAACACGACAATACTCATGCGTATGCACAAGTATACTGCTAGTTATTGTGAAAACAAATGTATGTTAACTAAATTAATTTTAAAGGTTTTTTAAATTTTGAGATTTTTTTTTACGAACGTATCTTGAGATTTATAATTTTTGAGATTTTGACGAATGTATTTTAAATTAGTTTGTTTTTACAAAGAGTTTTTTGATATTTTAAACAAATATATAAGCTAATAAAATTTTGAGATTTAGATTCAATAATATAATATTCTTACTTTTTTTTATATAAGCATATAATTTTCTTACTTATTTGATACTCCATCAAATGATGTTTATTAATTAAATTTCTTGGTCTTTAATAGAAACGATTAGAGGGTTGGGATGAGGGTGGGAGAGTGTGTAACGCCCCAAAAATAATCAAGTATTTATTTAATTAATTTATCTAGGTGTTATGTCGGTTGGTTATAATAAAAGAAATAAAACAGTGTTTTAGTTTAAATAAGGAGTGGTGTGTAGTAAATGAATGAGTGGTGTTTTAATTAAATAGGGAGTGGTATGAGAAATTAATTGGGTGGTAAATAGGGCCCATATAGGTTAGTGTCTCACTCATTTAGAAAGAAAGAAAGAAAAGAAGAGAAGAGTAGAGAGAGGAGCGCGACGTCGCAAAGGAGGAGAAGAGAGAAAGAAGAAACGCGCCGTGAGAAGAGGAGAAGAGAAGAAGGGATCGCGAATTGAGAGAGAGAGAAACCGTTGTTGCTGCGTTTTGGTGCTTCGTGGAAGGATTGTTCATCTCCATCAAATTACTAAGGTAAGGGGAGTCTCATGGTATAAGGGATTATATGATGGGTAGTATGTAGGAGGGTAGTATCTATGATGCCTTGGAGAGGTTTGTTAATATGCTTGAATGAATTGTGAGATTGTATGTGTTGATGTTTGTGTTTTGATGATAATG